>OY997590.1:33705206-34905206 GCA_963921825.1 Erodium maritimum | reverse complement strand
TATGGCAAGTGTAGTCATGGTAGAATTACTCTGAATGCTCAGCCAGTTCGAGTTTGTGATCCATGCAAGGTATCTGTTAATATTTTCGCCTATTTTGATATTCCTTGTAAGCAGCAGTCAATTTTTTTTTGATAAGCGATTTTTATTCAACAGGTTTCCAGGGTGGAAACCTGCAACGAAGCAAAAAAACACAGAAAGCCTAGGAAAATAAATTACATAAACCCACCAACTACTCTCCCACGCCTTCGTCTGCGCTGGCAAGAAGCTGGTGCCACCTTCCATTGCTCGAAAGAAACCTCAGGAACAAGATCCCCTGCTAACTTCAACAGACTTGCAACCAGATGTACCAACATGCCAAATAACAAGGTTTCACCCAAACCGAGCCCATGATGAGATCTCGAAAAGCCTCGATGTCCCCCTCAGAGAATTCACTGAATGCCCGTTCATCCGGTCGTTCTCCAAACAAGTAGAATTCCACCAGCTGCGCCTACCGATGGGATAAAGGCAGAATCCCAACCAATCATAAAACCACAACTTCGAAGTATAAAGGGCTGAATCTCTTCTCTCTTGGTTTCCTGAAACAAAACCATATCCGGGTGCTGTTTCGACAAAGCCACCCTAATGCACCGTCTCTTTTGGACGACATTCATCCCCCTCACATTCCAAGAGATGAATTTCACCATACTTATGATTACTGAGGCAAGGACGTAGGGAGAGAATCCCCCACTTCGTCCCCGTCACTAGAGATTAGATCATCTGAGTCGTCTTGAAACTCAGGATCCACTGAGTCCCCTAGTTTGAAATCAAGTGCTTCAATTTGATCCGCTGCTTCAGGATGTTTTCAGCTAAAAGCTTTTGACTGGCCTTGATCAATCTCCACTACCGTTCTCTCTCAGCTATCTCTTTGTCTACAGGAATTTTACGAGCTGCATAAGACCTGAACACTTGAGTGGGCTTACTCGGCTGGAGAAAATCCTTGGCCGAAACCCTAGCCCGGGTTGCTTGAGGCCCACGCCAAGAGTCTTGTGGGCTCGAGAAGGATGATTCTAATACTTTGCTTACCGGCGTGGAGAAAACCAGTGCCGCCTTGCCCTTCCCAGTGCCCCTCAGCACCAGACTGGCAACAGTTTCCAGTACCGCGTCCTTGTACCCTGTACTACAGTCGAGCCCGCTAATATCGGCCGAACCCACTTTCGTCAAAGACACCTGGAAACATCTGCCTTCAAACTCCATCACCCGAGTAACAAATGACTCCACATTGGTCGAATGCAGCAGAAGGAAGTTACAATCAAGAGTTGGCGAAGTCTCATCTCTCATGGCTAAAAGGAACTCACCACAAGAGCTCCCAATGTCTTTAAAGGTCTTCGTACACCAGCAAGAGATCGGTACACCCGTCACTTTCCACCAGCAAAACTTCCGGCCCTTTGTAACCAATCATGTGCTCTATCAAACATTAAGAAAGCCTCGGAGCACCATCTCCATTTAGATTGTAGCACAGCTGATAGCGTGTCCTTGTCTGAGGACAAAAATAGGAAAATTCGATTCCCCAAATAACGAAACTGGAGATCCGCCTCTTCCCCATTAATCAATAATCGCAAGGCCTTCAAGGACAACTCTTCCTTAGCTATTCCCACTACGCTTTCAATCACCCAAAGAGATAGATACTGCGATACAGTGCCCCTATTTTTCTGAGTTTCTGCGGAGACTTTTGGGGTCGACCACGAAATGGCTTGAGAATTCGTCTTCATATCGGTTTTTGGTCTCCAAACCCAGTTAGAACGAGAAAGCGATTTACCCTGTCGTCCTAACCTCTTGGAAAATCGTTCCGGCCAAGCCAGTGACATGAACAACTTGTAACCTTCCCAGATATATCCATTGCAGGCTTTCAATAGGGTGTCTGCCTCCTCCTTGGAGTTCGCTGTTACAAAACCGAAAAAACTGCCCCCGTTGTTCTTTCTTTTACAAACAAAGACCCTAGAGACCGGTGCCACTTCTTCAAGCCACTCCTTCAATTTGGAACGCGAAGTTGCTGGGGGAAAATTCCACAAGAAGAGTTTGCAGTGGTCCTTGATTCTCCCCACGTCTGCCTTCGGATCCAAAACCATCTCCTTGCCTTTAGCTGACCGTCGAACTGCAGAATCCCCCTTTGGATGAACGTAGGTCCGCCCCTCATTCTCCGAACTAGAAGGTAACTGGCGTTTGCTCGAGAGTGGCGAAGTAGACCTTGTCGATTCTTCCAATCTGCAGCTAATCGAGGCCACCTTCGGAACCCTGACAACCTCACCCTCCACCAATTTCTTGTTGGGTCTCGAGGTAGGGTTGGAGATGAACCAACTCGCAGCAGAAAATCAATGAAAACCAAGAGACGATTAAACCATGAAACAACTAACAAAGAATGGTTTCACAAGAGAAAAATTCAGCACTATTTCTTACCAAAACAAGAACACCGGTTAACGAATGATTGGCTTGAGTCTCCAAGACGCCTACGTATCCACATGGGAATCAAAGCCACATAGTTCTTCTCTTTGAGGACTCAAGAACACAAAAATGGAGGTGGGAATTTGCCAAACCCGAAATTGCAAGGGAAGGGGGAGAGAAGTTGTGTTTCCTATTCTTGTCTTGTGTTTGTTATGTTGAAAAAAGATGACTTAAACATAACAAAACCCATACTTGTCCAACTAAAGGCATGGGACAAGTATGGTGTCAAGTAAGGTGTAAATAGGACAAGTATGGCAAGACAAGATTGGGTTAGGTGGTGAATCACCAACACCTTAATCCTTGTCTTGCTTACTTAGTACTAATTAATCAAGACTTGATTAATTAGTTCCATGGGCCTTGGTTGCATGGGCCTTTCATGGGCCTCTTAGAACATGGCCCGTGACCATTTCTAACGAGGTCCCGTGATTCGCTCATGGCCTCCAAGCCTTCCATACCGGAAATGTCCAACATTATCCGACGCGATCAATCCCAAGACTCCAAGCCTTGTCTCGATCCGTAAAGTCCTATTCACATACGAGCACATGACCCAAAACCCAGTTTTGGTCATGTCCCGAGACAACTCCCTTTTGGCCATTCTCCATAAATGTGTCAATGAGTTTCATCCTCCGGTGTGACCCTTAGGTTTATGCATGTCAATAGATCAACGTAAAATCCCATTTTACTTGATCCTATTTAAGTGGCAACTAACGAGACTTTAGTATTGCCTGACACTGCATAACGAATCGACCCTGTCGATTCTAACCTTTCCGTCATCCCTGTCATTATCCTTTTATCTCCGATATCCTGATTGAGATAAGGCATAGAGCCGTCATCCTTATTATTCTCAATCACCGTTCCTTGATATGTGAGATGACTAAAGATATGATACCCAGTATCATGTGCATGGTCATGCTATTCTTTCAGTCACTCTCGATCAAGCGGCCGAGAACCGATATCTTTCCCATACCTCAGTATGAGGGATAAATCCCTTAGCCGCCTTTCGTGTCACTCATGTAGCCCGTCCCCAAGCCAATCCTGGCCGTTATGGAAGCCCTGTTACGGACAACGTTAGGCTCAGGTCAAACTCAGTTGTTGACTACATAGCGATCACAAAGACTCCTTGGTCTAAGGATACATGACAAGCTACGACACTGAATATGTTCATGACTTAATCTATGGCACATATTCAGGGCGGGTCATCCAATATCATGTCCCACATGATATCTATGATCAGACTCCGGAATCCCATTCCAATGACTAACAGAACGTAAGCCATAAAGAGCCATCTTTCATACTAGTCGCTTCTAGTAAAGCTTTGTTGACTAGGGACCCATCGAGTGTGATCTATCTCGATCTATGGTTCTATTCGCATGGTGGGCATAGATCAGAGCACACATCGATATATTACTCCAACACATAAGTAATATAGAGCCGCTTTAATTTTATTGCTAACGATGATATATACATTTGGACATTTAGGATTGAACTATGGGCACTAAGACTAACAATCTCCCACTTGCCTTAGTTCCAATCTAAACTCCAATATGTCCCCATCGACTTTACATGTCTAACATGTTCAGGCAGTGACACTGCCTTAGTCAAAGGGTTGGCTATGTTATCATCTGTTGCAATATATGTTATCTTCACTTCACCTCAGTTCAGTATTTCTCTGATGAGGTGGATACGCCGCAGTACATGTTTGGATTTGTTATGCGATCTGGGCTTTTAGCTTGCGCAATGGCCCTTGTGTTGACGCAAAATGGAGTCACCGGGCTGGATGGGTTTTTAATTACACCCAGCCCTGCCATGAATTTCCAAATCCACATAGCCTCCTTAGCTGCCTCTGCAGCATCCATGTACTTGGCCTCTGTCGTAGATTCGGCAATGATATCTTGCTTTACGCTCTCCCAGCTAAAGCTCTGCCATTCAGCGTAAACACATATCCTGACTGACTTCTAAAGTCATCTGGATTTGTCTTGGAAAACTAGCGTCTACTCATCCTTCGACGACTAGTTCAGCATCATCTTACCCCCGGGTTAGAATGATGTCTACTGGTACAACATAAGGCTTACGAGACGTCCGGTCTCATACATGTCATGGCATATATGATCGATCCTGCCCCTAGGAGCATAGGATTCTCATCATCATTTTCAGCTCATCAGCTGTCTTAGGACACCGAGTCTTGCTGAGATAAATGCCTTGACTAGTGGGTAAGAGTAATTTTTTGAATCGAGCATTAAGAACCTACTCAATGCCTTGTTCACATAGGTTCCCTGACTTAAATCCAAAACCCTCTTGGTGCGATCTCTACATATCTTAATCCCTAAGATATAAGAAGCATCACCTAAGTCATTTATTGAAAAACACTTCCTCAACCAAGCTTTAGTCTCGTGCAAGGTTGGGATGTTGTTTTCAATGAGAACCAGAAAGGTAATCTTGCTCCCAGTAGCCTTCTTATAAACGCAAGATTCATCCTCGTTCTTGATTAAGCCAAATCCAATTACAGCTTCATCAAAACGAAGGATCCAACTCCGAGAAGTTCGTTTCAATCCATAAATGGATTTCAACAACTTATAAATCTTTCCTTTATTCTTCGGATCGTCAAAACCTTTGCGTCGAGACATACAAACGTACTCAGTCAAATTTCCATTTAGGAAAGCGGTTTTGACATCCACTTGCCATATCTCGTAATTATAATACGCAGTTACGTCAAGAAGAATTTGGATCGATTTTGACCATAGCCACTAAGGAGAAGGTTTCCTCATAGTCAATCCATGCCTATAACCTTTCGCCACCAGTTGAGCTTTGTAGGTCAGAGGGTTGCCGTCCATGTCCATCTTCACCTTGAAGATCCATTTGCATCCGATGGTCCTCACACCATTGATGGGATCAACCGGTACCCATACTCGGTTGTCCGACATGGATTGCATTTCCTCCCTCATGGCTCCCAGCCATAACTCGGAGTCGGGCCCATCCACGACTTCTTGAAAGGTGGCTGGATCATCGTGATCCACCATGACTTCATTGTCACCTCCGGATACCATATCTTGGAGGTGGAAGATTGACCCTTTCAAATCGCCTTGGACCTTCCGGAATTGTAACAGGAATTGGTTCTCACTCTACGACAATCTCTGGCTTCTTTCTACTGAGTGGTCAATTGGTTTAGACAGATATGTACCATCCTGAATTTCTTCGAGATGCACAGTCCTCCCAATGACGTCTTGTGAAACAAAACTTCATTTCCATAAAGACCCCACCCCAAGCGACGAACACCATGTTCTCATTGGGATTGTAGAAATAGTATCCCCTTGTTGCTTTGGGATACCACACGAAGGTGCATATATCAGATCTTGGTTCGAGCTTAGTCGAAACCAAATGTTTCACATAAGCATCGCAACCACAAATCTTTAGGAAGGACAAAGCGGGCATCATCCCGTACCATTTTTAAAATGGTGTCCCTTCCACACCATTCGTCGAAGCCCGATTCACTATGAATGCGGTTGTCTCTAGAGCAAAACCCCTAAAAGAGATTGGGAGATCAGTCCAACTAATCATGGAACACACCATTGTCTAACAATGTCCGATTTCTCCGTTTGGCTACACCTTTCAACTACAGTGACCTAGGAGGAGTCCATTCCAAAAGGATCCCATTCTCTTTTAGATGATCTAATAACTCTGTGGTCAAGTATTTTCCACCTCGATCCAATCGAAGTGCCTTAATACCTTTGTCGAGCTGGTTTTCTACTATAGTCTTAAACTCTTTGAATTTATCAAAAGCTTCAGACTTATGTCTCACCGAATAGACATAACCATATTTACTGTAATCATCAGTAAATGTGATAAAGTAGCTAAAACCCCTCCTGGCAAGTGAACTTATTGGTCTACACACATTCGAGTGTATCAGCCCCAATAATCCACCCGCCCTTTCATCGCGATCGATAAAGGGCACTTTAGTCATTTTTCCCATCAAACAAACCTTGCACCTATCGATCGAATGGAATTCGAATGAACCTGAAAGCCCGCACTTCTGAAGTGCTGATAGGCGCTTCTTGTTTATGCGACCCAAATGACAGTACCATAACAGAGTTAGGTTTAAATCGTTGGATTTAGACCTCTTGGTATTAACGGAATATATAGAACTTGAGGCATTGTTACCCATATCTAATATGTACAATCCTCCAACCATGTCAGTACTGGTATAAAACATATCATTGCATAGAACATTGAAAACTCCATTTCCAATATTAACATTATATCCTTCCTTGTCAAACACGGATACAGATATAATATTCCTACTAAAAGTAGGTATGCAATATACATTATACAATACTAAGACAAGGCCTCTTGGCAAAGCAAGACTCATGGATCCTACAACAGTTGCCACAACTCTGAGGTCCATTTCGTGCTTTCCAAATCTCTCCTACTTTCAGCCATCATATATTAGTTCATGTGTGAGATTCAGTTATGGTATCTAATACCCATGAATCTTTGGAAGTAGAGAGATGTAGCTCTATAGAGTTAATACCGAATGAAGGCACGGTCCCACCGCCCTTCCTTAGATCATCCAGGTTTCCTGATGAAGGCGCAGTCCTACTGCTCTTCTTCAGATCATCCAGGCTATTTGATGAAGGCGCAGTCCCACTGCCCTTCTTCAGATCAGCCGTGAACTTCCTGTAATCCCGGTTCCAATGACCAGGCTGTTGGCAGTAGAAGCAGCCATTCTCAGGTGTCTCATCTTTCTTGCCAAGTGCGCATGGACCCCGCCCTTGCCACTTCTAATTCCCTTGTTGACCATCAGAATATCCTTGGATCCCAGATCCCTGATATATTCTTCTCAGCAGTTATTGACACTTCATGTAACTCTGATATGGTCTTAGAGACAGCCTTGTCAAGGACATATTCTTTGCGTTCAGACTTGAGGACTATCCTCAAAATTCTGTACCAGTCCAAATAGTTTGTCCCATTTAGTTTGACCCTGTCAAGAATGGTTTTTAATGACAAACTATTAATGTTCGCTGAATTTGCCATTTGATCTACAGCAGATAAAATTCAATCAGTAAACTGAATAAATTTTATGAAGATCAAGCTTAAACACCAACAATCGATTCTAAACCTTTAGAATCTGAAACCAAGATCCTTGATTCACTCGATTAAGCTGAACTAATGCTCACCACTTAATCGAGCTATGTAGGTAGGACTCCATCCAATCACATCCAATGTGACTCTTGGCTAGGGTATGTACTTATGTACACGGCTTACCCTAAATGTTACCCTAGCTCAACCTCAGGCTGAGAATCGTAGTCGGGTCCACCAATTCTCAACTATGGCTCGTCACTATGTAGGTGCTCCGCTAAGGCGCACGACACCCACATATGTCGTCCAAACCTACTACCCCGCTTCCCCATGGATGCTCCGCTAATGCGCACGACACCCATAGGACGGGGAGGTAGTAAGGTGTTGATGATTGGGAGGTATCGGACATGACCCGCTTTTACTTGTTCAGTTGTGTTCAAAACTTTGGCACATCCTAGATGCGATGAGCACATCAACTACATTCCAAATGCAATGATGCCTCAAATTACATCCAATGTAATTCTTCCTTTGAACCCGTCAACTACATCCAATGCAATGACGGTTCTAAGGGTTCACACACAAGGATTAAAATTCCAATTTTATCTTTGCATGTGAGGTGATATACTCGGTAAATAAAGTTAAGCATGCAATTCTAAAACACATAGAATTAATCATGCATAAACTAAACCAAGCATAAAGCGATAAATGTGCACATAATAGCCCCCTAAACTAACTCCCACTAGCTTCTTGAGCTCCACCGACTCCAAGCCGATGCCAACACCCGAAAAGCCACCAAATGACCTTTTCGCCCTTTCTTCGTCTTGAGTAAAAAATTACAATTTAATACACGACTCGCAGGTCGGGAATAAATAAATATTACAAACAAGTGGTTCGACGACCACACCTTGAAAGAATAATTACACGTTAACTCTAACGGCTCGCAGGCCGTGAAAAGCGATAAATAATTAAATCGAGCTCGGGGCTATTATGTACACCATGCCAACATCACATCACACATCGTGTTATCAAACAAGCATTTTATCAAACATCATGTGATTTTCCGGATTTAATTAATAGCCAAGTTTCGAAAATTTTTGATGCTCGGTTTATCGAAACCGTTCAAAAATGAAACTTTTGAACATTTGATCTTTGAGTTCGTCATGACGGTTCCAAACTCGTCATAACTAACAAAACGGTTTAGCCTTGGCATATGAACCATCCAATGGTCATGCTTGGCCTAGCTCCGTCCAACGGAGCCCCGTTCGGTCTCGGATTCGGCTCCCCGAGAGTCCCGCTCCCGAGACCCGAAAAATCAAACTTTTTTCAAAATTTCCAGATTTGAAATAATTTTCAAAAATTCATTTTACATGCATTAAATCCATAAACAATAATTTAAAACATGTTATCAATCAATTTAGCAAAACAACATGCCAAAAACGAAACTTTCAAGCAAAACCGAAACTTTGAACACCGTCTTGTGAATCCCGGAGGTAGCACGGCTCTGATACCACTGTTGGGTCTCGAGGTAGGGTTGGAGATGAACCAACTCGCAGCGGAAAATCAATGAAAACCAAGAGACGATTAAACCATGAAACAACTAACAAAGAATGAATTCACAAGAGAAAAATTCAGCACTATTTCTTACCAAAACAAGAACACCGGTTAACGAATGATTGGCTTGAGTCTCCAAGACGCCTACGTATCCACATGGGAATCAAAGCCACGTAGTTCTTCTCTTTGAGGACTCAAGAACACAAAAATGGAGGTGAGAATTTGCCAAACCCGAAATTGCAAGGGAAGGGGGAGAGAAGTTGTGTTTCCTATTCTTGTCTTGTGTTTGTTATGTTGAAAAAAGATGACTTAAACATAACAAAACCCATACTTGTCCAACTAAAGGCATGGGACAAGTATGGTGTCAAGTAAGGTGTAAATAGGACAAGTATGGCAAGACAAGATTGGGTTAGGTGGTGAATCACCAACACCTTAATCCTTGTCTTGCTTACTTAGTACTAATTAATCAAGACTTGATTAATTAGTTCCATGGGCCTTGGTTGCATGGGCCTTTCATGGGCCTCTTGGAACATGGCCCGTGGCCATTTCTAACGAGGTCCCGTGATTCGCTCATGGCCTCCAAGCCTTCCATACCGGAAATGTCCAACATTATCCGACGCGATCAATCCCAAGACTCCAAGCCTTGTCTCGATCCGTAAAGTCCTATTCACGTACGAGCACATGACCCAAAACCCAGTTTTGGTCATGTCCCGAGACAACTCCCTTTTGGCCATTCTCCATAAATGTGTCAATGAGTTTCATCCTCCGGTGTGACCCTTAGGTTTATGCATGTCAATAGATCAACGTAAAATCCCATTTTACTTGATCCTATTTAAGTGGCAACTAACGAGACTTTAGTATTGCCTGACACTGCATAACGAATCGACCCTGTCGATTCTAACCTTTCCGTCATCCCTATCATTATCCTTTTATCTCCGATATCCTGATTGAGATAAGGCATAGAGCCGTCATCCTTATTATTCTCAATCACTGTTCCTTGATATGTGAGATGACTAAAGATATGATACCCAGTATCATGTGCATGGCCATGCTATTCTTTCAGTCACTCTCGATCAAGCGGCCGAGAACCGATATCTTTCCCATACCTCAGTATGAGGGATAAATCCCTTAGCCGCCTTTCGTGTCACTCATGTAGCCCGTCCCCAAGCCAATCCTGGCCGTTATGGAAGCCCTGTTACGGACAACGTTAGGCTCAGGTCAAACTCAGTTGTTGACTACATAGCGATCACAAAGACTCCTTGGTCTAAGGATACATGACAAGCTACGACACTGAATATGTTCATGACTTAATCTATGGCACATATTCAGGGCGAGTCGTCCAATATCATGTCCCACATGATATCTATGATCAGACTCCGGAATCCCATTCCAATGACTAACAGAACGTAAGCCATAAAGAGCCATCTTTCATACTAGTCGCTTCTAGTGAAGCTTTGTTGACTAGGGACCCATCGAGTGTGATCTATCTCGATCTATGGTTCTATTCGCATGGTGGGCATAGATCAGAGCACACATCGATATATTACTCCAACACATAAGTAATATAGAGCCGCTTTAATTTTATTGCTAACGATGATATTTACATTTGGACATTTAGGATTGAACTATGGGCACTAAGACTAACATTTCTCGTAATAATCGGAGTCCCGAGGTCTCAACATGGAAAGTTCCTTCTGCATCGATCTATGTATCCACAAAACTGCCTCGTTTAACAACATACGGTACTTGCACACAGATCACGACCAGCAACCAGTGTTCTCGTCGTGAGGACGATCACACCCTCAATCACAGAGTTGGATCCCTTTGATTCGACACAAGGAATTGCGGCTACGATGGCAGGAGTATCAATCCGGCCTGCACTTTACCCCGTCCTGAGAAACCTGCCTGAAACGCACCGGCGACCGGAACAAAATTGACCCAACTTCGACTACGAACCAAACCGGCTCGAATCAAAACGCTGGACTCACTGGTGAGTTCCTGTTCTGAATCGGGGAAGAGGACGAAATCAATCCTGCTGCTGCACCCAATTCCGATCAGCGAGACGCCCGACCCTGTCGCACGATCCTTCGAGAACAGCTTCGAAAAGAGGGGCGGATGACGCCCTGTATCGCGCGGCGGAGGGGCGGCCACGGAATCGCAAATTCGACCTAATCCCGCGTGTGAAGCGCGTTCACCACATTGAATTTGCAGTCAAAAATGATGGTGTAACTTACAGGCAGGGGTGAGTCAGAGGCAGAGTAAGGCCAAGGAAGGATTGCAAGTGTTGGCAAGTGGCGAGCCAGAGGCGGAGTAAGCTCCCATTTTCTTGTCATTTTGAAAATGCTACCATTGTATTGTTATTAGTTTTGGTCGTCCAAATAAAATTCCTGTTTCAGATTTCGATTATAAATTGTGTTGGATTACATTTCTCCTCAAAATGACAAGTCGCTCTTTACATATAAGATTTATGTTTACGCAGTGCATGATGTATTCTTTTCTCAGTACAGTAAATGACAAGTGTGTGATTGATGTTTCCTTTTACAAATTACGCAAAGAGTTGGTATGAGTAGGAACATAGTTGTAATATGTATTTGATCGATTACATTGGTTGTTGTAATATATGTTCACGAATCTCGATGCATCATCTATCCTTCCTTCAACCAGAATATGGGCCGGACCAACCAACTCAATTATTTTATTGCTATTCATTGCTCGTGATCTAAATTAAACTAAACGTAGGTGCACATTTATTGTCCACATATATCTTATCAAGTGGCAACACCCCACCGTTATATCCTCCATTATATATTATGTTATAGGGAAGGATGCTCCTATTACCGGTTTAGTGTATAGAATACTTTGTTACCCCTAAGGGTAGCTACATCGTACGGTTCAGATCGCGATTCAAGAATCACAAACTACAAAATTTTGATTTGCGAGTCGCACGCTATAATGCGTGTGATTCGCGACTCGCGAACCACAATTTTATGGTTTGCGATTCGTAGTGCGTGATTCGTGGCCAGCCACTCAGGCGCTGATATGTGGCTTGACTGAGTTTTTTTTTAAATTTAAAACAAATAAGAAAAATATATATAAAAAAATTAATTTTTACCAACCTATAAATACCCCTCCCTATTCATCAAACCACCAACATTTCTTCAAAATTTATAGTCATTAGGTTCGTATTGGTCTAAATAATTTATTTAATGACTTTGATCACCAAAAAAACATTGATTTACACTTAGAATCGAAAAAAACAAACAAAAACTCAACATACGTGCAACAACATTGGAACCCAGGTTTATATGGTAGTATTTGGTTTTTATTGAATTTTTTTATTAATTACAAGTCCATGTTTAATTTGTATTTTATTTAATTAATTAATTTAATCAATTTTATTCAGTATTTACTATTTTAAATATGAATTTAATAAATTCAGCAAAAAAAATAATTAATCATCCAGTCAGCATCCACTCAACAAAACTACAAACCATAATCCTCATTCATGATCCCCTTGATGTAGTGCTCTCTCAGTTTCAGGGGTTCTCATCACAATTCATCCTAGTTACCACATGAATCCCGAATCTTGATCTCATATATGTGACTCTCTTGATGTACATGCTATACAATAAACAAAAGATTACTAGTCTTTTTTTATTTATTTCAAAACTAATTTACTAGATCATGAATATATTTGTTTTTCAATTGGTGCTATAAGAACTCTATCGAATATAATTGTATCGACATTCTACGCTAAGTAACCAACTCCTAACACGCAATATAGGAGAAGACTAATGGAAATAATTGCTAAGATCAAATAAACAAGGGCAAGGAACTAAAAAAACCTAACGGGTGGTTGTCCTGACCTGTTGAATTTTAATGGATTACCTCTCCTTAAGGAACACGACCTGAACAAACGGATTCTTCCCTAAATCACAAGAGTGCTTCTCTCACCCTCCGGTCGGCATCACCGCCAATCATTTCTCCCGATAAGGAAGCTTGGCAGGTCTCGTCGATGATCCATACGGTGGAGTATGTCGATCTTCTTTCCCGTTCAAGTCAACATAGAGGAGTTTGAAAACCCTCTTGTTTAGCTGATCTTTCAGTGCATTGGCCATGTTGGCCTTCTCCCTCGCAAGATCCTTAGAGTTCTTGAACCAATAAGCCCTTAGAGGGGAAGCCTGATAAGGAAGGCCCCCAAACTTGCCTCTCTTGGAACCCGAAGCTCGAGAGCCCCGAAAAACCTCCTTCCTTGTGAGGTGGGGCAGTTGAGCTAGAGACGATGGCAGTGGTGATGGCGATGGAAGCTGTGGGGGCGGGGGTGTTTGGGATGGTGGGATGGGAGTTGACGATGGTGGCAGTGGTGTCCAAGACTCTAGATGGGGCACCCGAGGTAGCGGCAAAGTAGAGGGTTCAGTGGCAGAGGTGCATGGATGACATCTTTGTTGGAACTCGATGTCGTGGACAAGATAAACAAGAAACCCAATGGAAATTAACCACGAAACGATCGAGATGAAGCTACCAAATATGAATAACAAATTTGAAATTTCAGCAAAGGTTTAAGAACATCACCTTGTTGTTTTGATAGAGAAATTAGAAGAAAACACCAACGATTGCTCGACTTGAGTCCCTTGGACGCCTACGTATCCGAGATGAACATGCACAATAGAGCTTGAAGGTGGGGCGGATTTTCGGCCAAGGTGGGAGAAAATGATGAACTTATTTTTCTATTTTCTCTACACTTGTATGTTATTTTTTTTATCAGCTAAATTATTTTATAAAGATCCAAGTATTTGAAAAAAAACAAGGACAAGGGCTCAACCCTCAACCAATCCCTTACAAACAAGGAGCACTCCAACCAGGGAGCCTCAAGCTAAACCCCAAACACTGGGGATACAGAAACCCTTACGAAACAGACCGAGCATGCCTCATTGGCACCTTAAATAAACCAGATACAACCCCATCAATTGAAAACCATACAGGTCCTACAAACCCTAATTTGACTAACTTTAAGAACAACTAAGAACTGGACAACCAATATGTCTAACTGGACATAACAGTGGTCTCTTACCAAAGTAGATATTCCAACCATAAAGAAAACAATAGAAAATCAAAACCTACTAGAAGATCCTAATCACGACCAATACCAATGATCAACCCTAAACAGGGAGACGAATCTCAAAACCTCCTAGAAGCTCTGAACCACAGTCAACGCCAATGATCAACCCAAAGCGGGAAGACGAATCTCAAAACCTACTAGAAGTTCCTAACCACGGCCAACACCAATGGTCAACCCAAACCGGGGAGACGAATCTCAGAACCTACTAGAAGATCCTAACCACGACCAACACCAAAGCTCAACCCAAAACGGGGAGACGAATCTCAAAACCTACTAGCAGATCCTAACCACGGCCAGCACCGATGATTAACCCACAACGGGGAGATGAATCTCAAACCTACTAGCAACAAACCGGAGACAATAAGACCTACCATCACACCCGGTCCTCTAAACGCATCCAGCCAACCCTGAGAAGCGATTGAATAGCAGACCTGATATTTCTATCGAGTATGAGACATACATAAAAGGTAGAAAACTAACCTCCAGCCTGCAAAGAAGTGTCTGACCTGCCCACATCTCAAGGCTACAACTGAGATAGGGAAGCATCCGATCGACTATGCACAACTGTCTAGGCCCAGCCAAAGCCCCAGACCTGCCCAGGCCCAAAAGGGTCAGCGCCCTAGGCCCAAGCCGAGGGTCACTAGGGCAGGCCCAAACCCACCAGCGCTACCCGACTTCGCAGCTTCAACTCGACCCGACATCACAGCCTCCAATCTCGCCTAACACCAAGTATCCAACCCATCGAGCGCAGACGGAGTCAACTGCCGAGCCGTCCTCGGGAGCAGATCAACATCATTCACGAGCACACCAGATCCGGGACGACGACACCAGACTTACACCGAAGAACGACGAGGACAACTAAGAGGCACCCCTGATCGAAGCTGGTAACACGAGCCGGAGAGGAGCACGGACGGGACTGGCGTTCGAAAGTGGCTATCGGCCATGTAGCCGGTGACGAGAAGTTACGCCGGAGCCGAGCCAGCCGGAGCACGCAGAGGACCACCTGACTTGTCAGCAACAGATCTGGGAATTAAACCCAGCGGATTCAGACCAAAACCGGAAGAAAGAGGGAAAAGAGGTGAAGAAGAGAGGAAGGGGTAGGGGGAGTAGAAGGAGAAGGGGAGGACGCCGTCGGTGACAGCCGAGGCCGGAGGCGAGCTCGTCAACGGCGGAGTGTAGCGGCTGTGAAGAAGAAGGGCGAGTTTAGGGTTAAGAGTGGCACGGGTTTCAAGTCAGAGAAAAAAAGAAGCTACTGTTTCGGCACACTTGCATGTTATGATTCTCCAACACCCTTGCATGAAGAGTTAAGTGGAAGTAGTCATCTCCATTAATCTCCATTAAGTTGCCAAGTGTTCATGTTAATTGCATGCAAGACTTGATAAACTAATAAGGTTTATTAAGTAGTGAAAAGTGGGTCCAACCCACTTAAACTAACAAGACCAATTTGTCAACCATTGACTTTTGGTTCTTGTTGGGCCTAGCATATATGGGTCGGCCATGGCCTCTCCAAGAGAGCCCATGCTGAGCCCATCATGCTAGCCCGTCCACTATGGGAATTGCCGACACGTCTCCCTCCGTCTCAAGTCACCTGCGCTCTTATCGAGTATCAAACTAATGGTGTGACCCTTAGGTTTATGCATGTCAGCAAGATCAACATAAAATCCAATTTTACTTGATCTTCCTTAAATGGCGACTAACGAGACTTAGTACATCCTGACGTTGCATAGCGAGTCGACCTCTGTCGATTCTAACCTTTCCGTCGTCCTTGTCATTATCCCTTTTATCTCTGATATCCCGATTAAGATAAGGCACAAAGCCGTCATCCTTATCGTTCCCATTCGTTGTTCCTTGATATGTGAGATGACTGAATGTATGATACCCAATATCATATGCATGGCCATGCTTTCTTTTCAGTCACTCTCGATCAAGCGGTCGTGAACCAGATATCTTATCCATATCGTAGTATGAGGGATAAATCCCGTATCCGTCTCTCGTGTCACTCATACAGTCATTCCACAGGCCAATCCTGGCCGTTATGGAAGCCTAATCACGGTGCTGTTGGGTCTCGAGGTAGGGTTGGAGATGAACCAACTCGCAGCGGAAAATCAAGGAAAACCAAGAGACGATTAAAACCATGAAACAACTAACAAAGAATGGATTCACAAGAGAAAAATTCAGCACTAGTTCTTACCAAAACAAGAACACCGGGTAACGAATGATTGGCTTGAGTCTCCAAGACGCCTACGTATCCACATGGGAATCAAAGCCACGTAGTTCTTCTCTTTGAGGACTCAAGAACACAAAAATAGAGGTGGGAGCTTGCCAAACCCGAAATTGCAAGGGAAGGGAGAGAGAAGTTGTGTTTCCTATTCTTGTCTTGTGTTTGTTATGTTGAAAAAAGATGACTTAAACATAACAAAAACCCATACTTGTCCAACTAAAGGCATGGGACAAGTATGGTGTCAAGTAAGGTGTAAATAGGACAAAGTATGGCAAGACAAGATTGAGTTAGGTGGTGAATCACCAACACCTTAATCCTTGTCTTGCTTGCTTAGTACTAATTAATCAAGACTTGATTAATTAGTTCCATGGGCCTTGGTTGCATGGGCCTTTCATGGGCCTCTTGGAACATGGCCCGTGGCCATTTCCAACGAGGTCCCGTGATTCGCTCATCGCCTCCAAGCCTTCCATACCGGAAATGTCCAACATTATCCGACGCAATCAATCCCAAGACTCCAAGCCTTGTCTCGATCCGTAAAGTCCTATTCACTTACGGGCACATGACCCAAAACCCAGTTTTGGTCATGTCCCGAGACAACTCCCTTTTGGCCATTCTCCATAAATGTGTCAATGAGTTTCATCCTCCAGTGTGACCCTTAGGTTTATGCATGCCAATAGATCAACGTAAAATCCCATTTTACTTGATCCTATTTAAGTGGCAACTAACGAGACTTTAGTATTGCCTCTTGGTGAAATCTCTACATATCTTAATCCTTAAGATATGAGAAGCATCACCTAAGTCCTTTATTGAAAAAAACTTCCTCAACCAAGCTTTAGTCTCGTGCAAGGTTGGGATGTCGTTTTCAATGAGAACCAGAAAGGTAATATTTCTCCCACTAGCTTTCTTATAAACGCAAGATTCATCCTCGTTCTTGATTAAGCCAAATCCAATTACAGCTTCATCAAAACGAAGGATCCAACTCCGAGAAGTTCGTTTCAATCCATAAATGGATTTCAAAAACTTATAAATCTTTCCTTTATTCTTCGGATCGTCAAAACCTTTGGGCCGAGACATACAAACGTACTTAGTCAAATTTCCATTTAGGAAAGCGGTTTTGACATCCACTTGCCATATCTCGTAATTATGATACGCAGTTATGTCAAGAAGAATTTGGATCGATTTTGACCATAGCCACTAAGGAGAAGGTTTCCTCATAGTCAATCCATTGGATCTGCCTATAACCTTTCGCCACCAGTTGAGCTTTGTAGGTCAGAGGGTTGTTGTCCATGTCCATCTTCACCTTGAAGATCCATTTGCATCCGATGGTTCTCACACCATTGATGGGATCAACCGTTTCCCAGACTCGGTTGTCCGACATGGATTGCATTTCCTCCCTCATGGCTCCCAGCCATAACTCGGAGTCGGGCCCATCCACGACTTCTTGAAAGGTGGCTGGATCATCGTGATCCACCATGACTTCATTGTCACCTCCGGATACCATATCTTGGAGGTGGAAGATTGACCCTTTCAAATCGCCTTGGACCTTCCGGAATTGTAACAGGAATTGGTTCTCACTCTACGACAATCTCTGGCTCCTTTCTACTGGGTTGTCAATTGGTTTAGACAGATCTGTACCATCCTGAATTTCTTCGAGATGCACAGTCCTCCCAATGACGTCTTTGGAAACAAAACTTCTTTTCCATAAAGACCCCACCCCAAGCGACGAACACCATGTTCTCACTGGGATTGTAGAAATAGTATCCCCTTGTTGCTTTGGGATACCACACGAAGGTGCATATCTCAGATCTTGGTTCGAGCTTAGTCAAAACCAAATGTTTCACATAAGCCTCGCAACCACAAATCTTTAGGAAGGACAAAGCGGGCATCATCCCGTACCATTTTAAAATGGTGTCCCTTCCACACTATTCGTCGAAGCCCGATTCACTATGAATGCGGTTGTCTCTAGAGCAAAACCCCTAAAAGAGATTGGGAGATCAATCCAACTAATCATGGAACAGACCATTGTCTAACAATGTCCGATTTCTCCGTTTGGCTACACCTTTCAACTACAGTGACCTAGGAGGAGTCCATTCCAAAAGGATCCCATTCTCTTTTAGATGATCTAATAACTCTGTGGTCAAGTATTTTCCACCTCGATCCAATCGAAGTGCCTTAATACCTTTGTCGAGCTGGTTTTCTACTATAGTCTTAAACTCTTTGAATTTATTAAAAGCTTCAGACTTATGTCTCACCGAATAGACATAACCATATTTACTGTAATCATCAGTAAATGTGATAAAGTAGCTAAAACCCCTCCTGGCAAGTGAAGTTATTGGTCTACACACATTTGAGTGTATCAGCCCCAATAATTCACCCGCCCTTTCATCGCGATCGATAAAGGGCACTTTAGTCATTTTGCCCATCAAACAAACCTTGCACCTATCGATCGAATGGAATTCGAATGAACCTGAAAGCCCGCACTTCTGAAGTGCTGATAGGCGCTTCTTGTTTATGCGACCCAAATGACAGTACCATAACAGAGTTAGGTTTAAATCGTTGGATTTAGACCTCTTGGTATTAACGGAATATATAGAACTTGAGGCATTGTTACCCATATCTAATATGTACAATCCTCCAACCATGTCAGTACTGGTATAAAACATATCATTGCATAGAACATTGAAAACTCCATTTCCAATATTAACATTATATCCTTCCTTGTCAAACACGGATACAGATATAATATTCCTACTAAAAGTAGGTATGCAATATACATTATACAATACTAAGACAAGGCCTCTTGGCAAAGCAAGACTCATAGATCCTACAGCAGTTGCCACAACTCTGAGGTCCATTTCGTGCTTTCCAAATCTCTCCTACTTTCAGCCACCATATATTAGTGCATGTGTGAGATTCAGTCATGGTATCTAATACCCATGAATCTTTGGAAGTAGAGAGATGTAGCTCTATAGAGTTAATACCGGATGAAGGCATGGTCCCACCGCCCTTCCTTAGATCATCCAGGTTTCCTGATGAAGGCGCAGTCCTACTGCTCTTCTTCAGATCATCCAGGCTATTTGATGAAGGCGCAGTCCCACTGCCCTTCTTCAGATCAGCCGTGAACTTCTTGTAATCCCGGTTCCAATGACCAGGCTGTTGGCATTAGAAGCAGACATTCTCAGGTGTCTCATCTTTCCTGCCAAGTGCGCATGGGCCCCGCCCTTGCCACTTCCAATTCCCTTGTTGACCATCAGAATATCCTTGGATCCTAGATCCCTGATATATTCTTCTCAGCAATTAATGACACTTCATGTAACTCTGATATGGTCTTAGAGACAGCCTTGTCAAGGACATATTCTTTGCGTTCAGACTTGAGGACTATCCTCAAAATTCTGCACCAGTCCAAATAGTTTGTCCCATTTAGCTTGACCCTGTCAAGAATGGTTTTTAATGACAAACTATTAATCTTCGCTGAATTTTCCATTTGATCTACAACAAATAAAATTCAATCGGTAAACTGAATAAATTTTATGAAGATCAAGCTTAAGCACCAACAATCGATTCTAAACCTTTAGATTCTGAAACCAAGATCCTTGATTCACTCGATTAAGCTGAACTAATGCTCACCACTTAATCGAGCTATGTAGGTAGGACTCCATCCAATCACATCCAATGTGACTCTTGGCTAGGGTATGTACTTATGTACACGACTTACCCTATCTGTTACCCTAGCTCAACCTCAGGCTGAGAATCGTAGTCGGGTCCACCAATTTTCAACTATGGCCCGTCACTATGTAGGTGCTCCGCTAATGCGCACGACACCCACATATGTCGTCCAAACCTACTACCCCACTTCCCCATGGATGCTCCGCTAATGCGCACGACACCCATAGGATGAGGAGGTAGTAAGGTGTTGATGATTGGGAGGTATCGGACATGACCCGCTTTCACTTGTCCAGTTGTGTTCAAAACTTTGGCACATCCTAGATGCGATGAGCACATCAACTACATTCCAAATGCAATGATGCCTCAAATTACATCCAATGTAATTCTTCCTTTGAGCCCGTCAACTACATCCAATGCAATGACGGTTCTAAGGGTTCACACACAAGGATTAAAATTCCAATTTTATCTTTGCATGTGAGGTGATATGCTTGGTAAATAAAGATAAGCATGCAATTCTAAAACACATAGAATTAATCATGCATAAACTAAACCAAGCATAAAGCGATAAATGTGCACATAATAGGCCCCTAAACTAACTCCCACTAGCTTCTTGAGCTCCACCGACTCCAAGCCGATGCTAACACCCGAAAAGCCACCAAATGACCTTTTCGCCCTTTCTTCGTCTTGAGTAAAATATTACAATTTAATACACGACTCGCAGGTCGGGAATAAATAAATATTACAAACAAGTGGTTCGACGACCACACCTTGAAAGAATAATTACACGTTAACTCTAACGGCTCGCAGGCCGTGAAAAGCGATAAATAATTAAATTGAGCTCGGGGCTATTATGTACACCATGCCAACATCACATCACACATCGTGTTATCAAACAAGCATGTTATCAAACATCATGTGATTTTCCGGTTTTAATTAATAGCCAAGTTTCGAAAATTTTTGATGCTCGGTTTATCGAAACCGTTCAAAAATGAAACTTTTGAACATTTGATCTTCGAGTTCGTCATGACGGTTCCAAACTCGTCATAACTAACAAAACGGTTTAGCCTTGGCATATCAACCATCCAATGGTCATGCTTGGCTTAGCTCTGTCCAACGGAGCCCCGTTCGGTCCCGGTTTCGGCTCCCCGAGAGTCCCGCTCCCGAGACCCGAAAAATCAAATTTTTTTCAAAATTTCCAGATTTGAAATAATTTTCAAAAATTCATTTTACATGCATTAAATCCATAAACAAGTATTTAAAACATGTTATCAAACAATTTAGCAAAACAACACGCCAAAAACGAAACTTTCAAGCAAAACCGAAACTTTGAACACCGTCTTGTGAATCCCGAAGGTAGCACGGCTCTGATACCACTGTTAGGTCTCGAGGTAGGGTTGGAGATGAACCAACTCGCAGCGGAAAATCAAGGAAAACCAAGAGACGATTAAAACCATGAAACAACTAACAAAGAATGGATTCACAAGAGAAAAATTCAGCACTAGTTCTTACCAAAACAAGAACACCTGGTAACGAATGATTGGCTTGAGTCTCCAAGACGCCTACGTATCCACATGGGAATCAAAGCCACGTAGTTCTTCTCTTTGAGGACTCAAGAACACAAAAATGGAGGTGGGAGCTTGCCAAACCCGAAATTGCAAGGGAAGGGAGAGAGAAGTTGTGTTTCCTATTCTTGTCTTGTGTTTGTTATGTTGAAAAAAGATGACTTAAACATAACAAAACCCATACTTGTCCAACTAAAGGCATGGGACAAGTATGGTGTCAAGTAAGGTGTAAATAGGACAAAGTATGGCAAGACAAGATTGGGTTAGGTGGTGAATCACCAACACCTTAATCCTTGTCTTGCTTGTTTAGTACTAATTAATCAAGACTTGATTAATTAGTTCCATGGGCCTTGGTTGCATGGGCCTTTCATGGGCCTCTTGGAACATGGCCCGTGGCCATTTCCAACGAGGTCCCGTGATTCGCTCATCGCCTCCAAGCCTTCCATACCGGAAATGTCCAACATTATCCGACGCAATCAATCCCAAGACTCCAAGCCTTGTCTCGATCCGTAAAGTCCTATTCACTTACGGGCACATGACCCAAAACCCAGTTTTGGTCATGTCCCGAGACAACTCCCTTTTGGCCATTCTCCATAAATGTGTCAATGAGTTTCATCCTCCGGTGTGACCCTTAGGTTTATGCATGTCAATAGATCAACGTAAAATCCCATTTTACTTGATCCTATTTAAGTGGAAACTAACGAGACTTTAGTATTGCCTGACACTGCATAACGAATCGACCCTGTCGATTCTAACCTTTCCGTCATCCCTGTCATTATCCTTTTATCTCCGATATCCTGATTGAGATAAGGCATAGAGCCGTCATCCTTATTATTCTCAATCAATGTTCCTTGATATGTGAGATGACTAAAGATATGATACCCAGTATCATGTGCATGGCCATGCTATTCTTTCAATCAGTCTCGATCAAGCGGCCGAGAACCGATATCTTTCTCATACCTCAGTATGAGGGATAAATCCCTTAGCTGTCTTTCGTGTCACTCATGTAGCCTGTCCCCAAGCCAATCCTGGCCGTTATGGAAGCCCTGTTACGGACAACGTTAGGCTCAGGTCAAACTCGGTTGTTGACTACATAGCGATCACAAAGACTCCTTGGTGTAAGGATACATGACAAGCTACGACACTGAATATGTTCATGACTCAATCTATGGCACATATTCAGGGCGGGTCGTCCAATATCATGTCCCACATGATATCTATGATCAGACTCCGGAATCCCATTCCAATGACTAACAGAACGTAAGCCATAAAGAGCCATCTTTCATACTAGTCGCTTCTAATGAAGCTTTGTTGACTAGTGACCCATCGAGTATGATCTATCTAAATCTATGGTTCTATTCGCATGGTGGGCATAGATCAGAGCACACATCGATATATTACTCCAACACATAAGTAATATAAAGCCGTTTTGATTTTATTGCTAACGATGATATATACATTTGGACATTTAGGATTGAACTATGGGCACTAAGACTAACAGGTGCAACGTTATGCTTTCAGGTCAAACTTAGTTGTTTACTATATAGTTACCACATAGACTCCTTGTTCTAAGGATACCTGACAAGCTACGACTCTGAATATGTTCATGACTTAATCTATGGAACATATTCAGGTCGGGTCATCCAACATCATGTCCCACATGATATCTATGATCAGGCACTGGAACCCTTTCCAATGGCCAATAGAACGTAAGCCATCAAGAGTCATGTTTCATACTAGTCGCTTCCATTGAAGACTATTGACTAGGGACCTCATCGAGTGCGATCCATCCTGATCTATGGTTCTATTCGCTATGTGGGCATAGATCGGAAATGCACACGGCATATTACTCCAATATGTAAGTAATATTAAAAGCCGCTTTATTATATTTCCGAAGATGATATTTACATCTGGACATTTACGATCGGATTACAGGCACTCAAACTAACACACATGACCTTTACCGAAGGCCCCCAACTCAATCTCAAGCTTTTGTCTACCATTAACAATTTCAGTAGTCCACCCGATTAATGATGTCCAGACCCTCTGAACATTCGGTATGCCAACTTGCATATGATCCAAGTAGAACAACTGCATTTTGTAAAATGTGTATCAAGACCAATAACTATGACATCCATGTGGGGACCAATGAGTACACTTTCCAGGAGGGGTTTTAGCTACTTCATCACATTTACTGATGACCACAGTAGATTTGGTTATGTCTAGTTGATGAGATATAAGTCTGAAGCTTTTGATAAATTCAAATAGTTTAGGACTGAAGTAGAAAACCAGCTCGGGAAAAGTATTAAATCACTTCAATCGGATCGAGGTGGAGAATACTTGACCACAAAGTTTTTAGATCATCTAACAGAAAGTAGGATCCTTTCGGAATGGAGTCCTCCCGGAACACCACAGTTGAATGGTGTGTCCGAACGGATAAATCAGACTTTAATTGATATGGCCCGGTCAATGATCAATGGGAATGATCTCCCAATCTCTTTCTGGGGCCATGCTCTGGAGTCAGCCGCATTCATTTTGAATCGGGCTCCTACTAAGGCTATGGAAGGGACACCATTTGAGAAATGGAACGGGAAGAAGCCCGTTTTGTCCTTCCTAATGGTTTGGGGTTGCGAGGCTTATGTGAAATATTTGGTTTCGACTAAGCTCGAACCGAGACTGAAAAATGCACCTTCGCGGGGTATCCCAATGAAACAAGGGGATACTACTTCTACAAACCTAGTGAGAACATGATGTTCATCGCTAGGGGTGGAGTCTTTACCAATATTCGAATTTTGATAATAAGGTTCATAAACTAGAGTTTAGTGTTGATAAAAAAAGTATGAAATTGGGTGATAAAACACATGTAATTTAGTGATAAACCTAGTGTTTAATGTTGATAAAACTAGTGTTCAATATTCATAAAGAAACATGTGATGAGGTGATAAAATCATGTTCAGTTTTGGAAAATAAGGTGATAAAACTAGTGTTCATTGTTGATAAAACCAGTATAAAGTGTTGATAAACCCATTGTAAAGTGTTGATAAAAATTACCCAGATATAATTTTTTTTTTATAAAAAAATCAACCTCGAAATATTTTTTTTGTGCTTCAAAATATATTCTTCACTGATCTTTACTGAAAGCCATTGAAAAAAAATTATTGCCGCAAGTTTGAAGCCAATTATAGTTCAAACGAAGCCCGAATAATTAAATTAATGAATTGTTAAAAACAATTAATAGGTTAGTTTTACTATAAAAAACTACCACAAAAGAATCTCAAATTTTCAAATAAAAAAAAATACTCTCTCGTGTCTCGAGAGAAAACCCTAGCCCTAGCCCTACGATCATGGTGCTCCCTAGTTCTACTCTTTCCGTTGACATCACCGCTGACACTGTTGGCGCAACCATTGCCAACCTTGTCTAGCCTCGGTCTCCTCTGTTTGCAGCCTTCGTCCTCGGTCCTTCCCCTTCCTCCTAGTGTGACTCTGCCTTTAAAGACATAGTGTAGAAGGAAGCCGAAGCAAACCCTAGCCGACCTTCCTTTCGTGTCTCTATATTCTCCAGCAAGCATACCACCCTCCCGCTCTCCACGACTCTGGTGCCCTTTACGATGGGTTCCTCCGGGAAACTACGTCGAGGCTCATTGGTAAAACCAAAGGTTGTTGCTTCGGTTGCAAATAACCATCCGTCGCCATTTTCCCCTCCTCAACTGCCTATAATCGTCTCCTTCACTCGTCCTCTTCCCATGGTAGGGAATCATACCATCCCTCCTCTACAACGAGATCCTGCTTGAGGGAAAGCTCTGGTCGGCGACTCCCCAAGGTTGGCCTTGAAGGTTTTAGGTGTTGGCCTATCACTCCCTAACGTGGATATGATTCTGATCATCCCTTCTCTCCTCACTATCCCTACTGGCATGGTCCGTGCCCGGAGGGGGTCCCAATCGTTGGAGGGAACCCTAACACCTTCGGCGTCGAATTCGCCGGACCTGCTTGCCTCCATGGCATGTGTTCAAGGCAACCTCTCGTCCTACTCTCTAGAGGATGAACAGGAGGTTGAGGTGGTGGTCTCGTACACTCCGGTCAACCCATTAGTCCTTGTGCGCCAGAAGTTTGGGAGGGTGGCCAAGCTATGGGCACTGAAGCCTCCCAGAAAAGACGTTCTCCACTGTATCATCACCATTGCATGGGGGCGGTCCGTAGAGGGCCTGGTCATCAAAGATATCGGTCCTGGTATCTTCGACTTCTACTTCAAGTCGGCCGAGGCTCGGTCGTGGGTCAAGGGGAATGAACCCTGGTGTTTTGACGGGCGCCCACTCTTGCTGGGAGATATGGATCCATGGGCTAGGGAACTTCCTATTTTGGACCGATTGTAGCTATGGGTCCACGCCCGAGGTCTATCGCCTTTTGTTCGGACGAAATCTACATGAGAGACGATTGGCGAGACACTAAGAGTTTGTGTGGAACTCTCATGCGACCGGTGGGGGTGTGTTGGGGTGGAGCTGTGAAGGTGTGATTTTGGCACCTTGTTGAACGCCCTTCTCAAGCGTGGCCTTCTACCGCGCTTCAAGGAATTCCAGGGCCCTGTGATGGTGGAGCTAACATATGCAAAGCTCCCAATGTTCTGCTTCTATTGTAGGATGATCGACCACGTCGTTCGAGAGTGCAAGCTGGAGCTGCAAGGTACCCCGAGGTATGATACATCTATCCTCGAATACTAGAGGGCTAGACAAATGAAGCACTATGCAACATACTGGGAGGAAAAGGATTCACCGGTCATACCACCTGGCATTGGGGCGTTATCCCCAAGCATTATATCTAAGGTGCCTCGTCTCGAGGAAGGCGCCCGATAGTATCCCCGAGCACTGCATGGGTTTTTAATTACACCCAACCCTGCCGTGAATTTCCAAATCCACATAGCCTCCTTAGCTGCATCTGCAGCATCCATGTACTTGGCCTCTGTCGTAGATTCGGAAATGGTATCTTGCTTTACTCTCTCCCAGCTAAAGCTTTTCCATTCAGCGTAAACACATATCTTGACTGACTTCTAAAGTCATCTGGATTTGTCTTGGAAAACTAGCGTATACTCATCCTTCGACGAATAGTTCATCATCATCTTTCCCATGGGTTAGACTGATGTCTACTGGTACAACATAAGGCTTACGAGACGTCCAGTCTCGTACATGTCATGGCATATATGATCGATCCTGCCCCAAGGCGCATGGGATTCGCATCATCATTTTCAGCTCATCAGGTGTCTTAGGACACTGAGTCTTGCTGAGATGAATTCCATGACTAGTGGGTAAGAGTCCTTTCTTTGAATCGAGCATTGAGAACCTACTCAATGCCTTGTTCACATAGGTTCCCCGACTTAAATCCAAGACCCTCTTGGTGCGATCTCTACATATCTTAATCCCTAATATATAAGAAGTATCGCCTAAGTCCTTTATTGAAAAACACTTCCTCAACCAATCTTTAGTCTCGTGCAAGGTTGGGATGTCGTTTTCAATGAGAACCAGAAAGATAATCTTGCTCCCACTAGCCTTCTTATAAACGCAAGATTCATCCTCGTTCTTGATTAAGCCAAATCCTATTACAGCTTCATCAAAATGAAGGATCCAACTCCGAGAAGTTCGTTTCAATCCATAAATGGATTTCAACAACTTATAAATCTTTCCCTTATTCTTCGGATCGTCAAAACCTCTGGGCCGAGACATACAAACGTACTCAGTCAAATTTCCATTTAGGAAAGCAGTTTTGACATCCACTTGCCATATCTCGTAATTCTGATACACGGTTATGCCAAGAAGAATTTGGATCGATTTCGACCATAGCCACTAGGGAGAAGGTTTCCTCATAGTCAATACATTGGATCTTCCTATAACCTTTCGCCACCAGTCGAGCTTTGTAGGTCAGAGGGTTGCCGTCCATGTCCATCTTCACCTTGAAGATCCATTTGCATCCAATGGTCCTCACACCATTGATGGGATCAACTAGTTCCCATACTCGTTTGTCCGACATGGATTGCATTTCCTCCCTCATGGCTCCCAGCCATAACTTGGAGTCGGGCCCATCCACGACTTCCTGAAAGGTGGCTTGATCATCTTGATCCACCATGACTTCATTATCACCTCCCGATACCATATCTTGGAGGTGGACGACTGATCCTTTCAGATCAAGCTTAAACACCAACAATCGATTCTAAACCTTTAGATTCTGAAACCAAGATCCTTGATTTACTCGATTAAGCTGAACCAATGCTCACCACTTAATCGAGATATGTAGGTGGGACTCCATCCAATCACATCCAATGTGATTCTTGGCTAGGGTATGTACTTATGTACATGGCTTACCCTATTTGTTACCCTAGCTCAACCTCAGGCTGAGAATCGTAGTCGGGTCCACCAATTTCCAACTATGGCCCGTCACTATGTAGGTGCTCCGCTAATGCGCACGACACCCACATATGTCATCCAAACCTACTATTTCACTTTCCCATAGATGCTCCACTAATGCGCACGACACCCATAGGACGGGGAGGTAGTAAGGTGTTGATAATTGGGAGGTATCAGACATGACCCGTTTTTACTTGTCCGGTTGTGTTTAAAACTTTGGCACATCCTAGATGCGATGAGCATATCAACTACATTCCAAATGCAATGATGCCTCAAATTACATCCTATGTAATTATTCCTTTGAACCCGTCAACTACATCCAATGCAATGACGGTTCTAAGGGCTCACAAACAATGATCAAAATTCCAATTTTATCTTTGCATGTGAGATGATATGCTCGGTAAATAAAGTTAAAGCATGCAATTCTAAAACACATAGAATTAATCATGCATAAACTAAATCAAGCATAAAGCGATAAATGTGCGCATAATAGCCCCCTAAACTAACTCTCACTAACTTCTTGAGCTCCATCGTCTCCAAGCCGATGCCAACACCCGAAAAGCCACCAAATGACCTTTTCGCCCTTTCTTCGACTTGAGCAAAATATTACAATTTAATACACGACTCGCAGGTCGGGAATAAATAAATATTACAAACAAGTGGTTCGACGACCACACCTTGAAAGAATAATTACACGCTAACTCTAACGGCTCGCAGGCCGTGAAAAGCGATAAATAATTAAAACGAGCTCGGGGCTATTATGTACACCATGCCAACATCACATCACCTATCGTGTTGTCAAACAAGCATGTTATCAAACATCATGTGATTTCCTGGTTTTATTTAATAGGCAAGTGTCGAAATTTTTTGATGCTCGGTTAATCGAAACCGTTCAAAAATGGAACTTTTGAACATTTGATTTTCGAGTTTGTCAAGATGGTTCCAAACTCGTCATGACTAATAAAACGGTTTGGCCCGACATATCGACCATCCAATGGTCATGCTTGGCCTAGCTCCGTCAAACGGAGCTCCGTTCGGTCTTGGTTTCGGCTCCCCGAGAGTCCCGCTCCCGAGACCCGAAAAATCAAACTTTTTCAAAAAATTCCAGATTTGAAATAATTTTCAAAAATTCATTTTACATGCATTAAACCCATAAACAAGAATTTAAAACATGTTATCAAACAGTTTGACAAATTAACATGTCAAAATCGAAACTTTCAACACCGTCTTGTGAATCCTGAAGGTAGCACAGCTCTGATACCACTGTTGGGTCTCGAGGTAGGGTTGGAGATGAACCAACTCGCAGCGGAAAATCAATGAAAACCAAGAGACGATTAAAACCATGAAACAATTAACAAAGAATGGATTCACAAGAGAAAAATTCAGCATTGTTTCTTACCAAAACAAGAACATCGGTAATGAATGATTGGGCTTGAGTCTCTAAGACGCCTACGTATCCACATGGGAATTAAAGCCACGTAGTTCTTCTCTTTGAGGACTCAAGAACACAAAATGGAGATGAAACCTTGCCTTGGCCAAAATTGGGGAGGGGAGGGAGAGAAAATTGTGTTTCCTATTCTTGTCTTGTGTTTGTTATGTTGAAAAAAGATGACTTAAACATAACAAACCCCATACTTGTCCAACTAAAGGCATGAGACAAGTATGGTGTAAATAAGGTGTAAATAGGACAAAGTATGGCTAGGCAAGATGGGGTTAGGTGGTGAATCACCAACACCTTAATCCTTGTCTTGCTTACTTAGTACTAATTAATCAAGACTTGATTAATTAGTTCCATGGGCTTTGGTTACATTTGATTCAACATATAGAACAAACAAGTGAGTGTAACATGTAACCTTCATTAAAGCTTTGTATATTTTACATGAAATGTTACTAATTGATTCTAAACGAAACATGTATGCTATGCCAATATGTCCATTCACCGGGGTTGATAACTATAAAAAATCAGTTACATTCGGTCTTGGCCTTGTTACACGTGAAGACATAGAATAATTCACGTGGATATTCAACGCTTTTCTGTAAGCAATGAATAATAAACAACCTCGATACTTTGTGACAGATCAAGATCTGACTATGAAAATCGTAGTTCCTGAAGTCATGACAGACACCATCACAAGTTTTGTATGTGGCATATCATAGATAAGCTGCCCTTGAAGGTATTCATTTAAATAATGCATACTTTATATACTCAATTATTGATATTAACTATTGTGATATGTTGATCTACTACTAAGTTTGGGAGTCTTTTGATTAATTATTTTAGTTAGATTAAATAAAGGTTATGTAGATTTACATTAAGTTTTAAGTAGTTTATATTTTAACGACTGAAAACTTTTATATCTTCCCGACACGTTTATCGTAGGTTCCAGCTGTGATGTTACGAGAAACTGAATTCTGAGAAAGAATAAAAAAATGTTGTGTATAACAATAATATAAGTCTAGAAGGATTCGAGAAAAGATGGACCGCTCCACTACAAGAATTCGATCTAGAAGAAAATGCTTGGTTGAAAAGTATGTACGATATACGAGATAGGTGGATATCGGCATATTACCGTGATCTTCCAATGGGTCAATTTAAGAGAACAACATCGCGGTCAGAGTCAACAAATGCTTCCTTCCAAAAATACACAGATCGATACCTAGGCCTGGTTCAATTGGTATGGGGTTGTAACTCCGTAATTGAGAATCAACGACATCAACATCATAGGTTTTTGATGCAAAATTGTGTTTACAACCGAACGAGCGTTTGGATTGTGTGAGGGACAAGGTAATTGCACAAAGTGAAAAACCTAAAAGGTTGTGCGGAACATGTATGAAGAAGACGAACCACGACAGCAGAAATTGTGGGCTTAAGAAAAAGAATAAGAAATAGAACAACTTTACAGCTTTACCCTTGGTTATTGTAATTCTATTAGCCACCACCTCATCATCTCCATCGATAAAATCAGTTATGTTGTTGCGCTTCGGTACATGATATCCACATAAAAATTGTCAACACATAAAAAAAACAACTAAACAAAACACAATCCAACAAAAACTTTCCATGGACTCATGTATATCCTTGTAACGAACAATATCCAGCTCGCTGGATATATAGTTGTCGAATATCTCAACCACGGGATTCTTCAAATCAATACACATTACAGTGTAATGGTTGTTCTTCAGAATGACCATGAAAATCTTCACATTAACAACAACATAACGCTTACAACTATGAAGAATACTGATAAAATTATATATAACAGTACGCCAACTTACAAGATCCAACGTGTTCCATGTTACGTGAAGGTCTTCCAGCTCAGCTGACAACTGCTCGTCAAAACCGTTGTTGTTCTTGAATGTTCCATGAGAGACCTAATAAAATGTGACAAACAACTTAAGCATATAAAAATTATGCACTAAAACAGAAGTGGTGTTAAATGCTTATGCTAGCAGCGGATGAGAAGAACAAACGCGAAGGTGAGGACGGGCTACGTAACTCTTCCAAGTGGTTTAAATAATTGGACCATGAGTCAAAAACCTGAGTCATAACCCAAAACCCGTCCCTCAACATTCTAATCGCTTCCCTTGTAATCTTAAATGGATTACAGTTATAAACAAAGGGCCTGATGCATGAGGTGTATAAGTTGTATGTGTCACGCCCCGATTTCAGCGAACCGAACTCGGGACGCGAACTTTTAAAAACATGAACACTTGAAACCTGTTTTCAATAAAAGCTTTGACATTTCCATTTACTTCTCAAAATAATAGCATTTACAATACAAAAACGTCCCAACAAGTGGACAAGGTACAACATCCGTCACTAGACTCAACAAAAGTAAAGACCAGACTCCGCTCCAAGCTCCATGAACTTCAAGAGCTAACCTAGTCCGTCCGGTGATCAGTACTTGTAGGAAAAGCAGCTAGGGGTGAGCGTTCGCTCACCTCCACGGATAACAGACTGACTATGGCATAATTAGCAGAAAAAGCCAGTAACACTAAAACCAAACCCAACACCGGGACTACAGTCCCCAACTCAAGTACCCAACTGACCCACAACCCGTCACCTTCCTCAACAGACTCGACACTCGATAAAAACAGTGTAGACCCAATACAACTATCGACGACCTCCTCAAGGACTCGAACGAAACGACACAACACCAAACAAGATCACAAAGGATCGCACACCAGCTGCTCAGTAACCAATCTCAATCAGGTCAGGGTTCGACCTATCGCAATTCCTCGACACGAAGTCGGATCAGGCTGTCGACCTTTCAAACTCGCAATTCCTCGACACTAAGTCGGATCAGGCTGTCGACCTTTAAAACTCGCAATTCATCGACACTAAGTCGGATCAGGCTGTCGACCTTTAGAACTCGCAATTCATCGACACTAAGTCGGATCAGGCTGTCGACCTTTAAAACTCGCAATTCATCGACACTAAGTCGGATCAGGCTGTCGACCTTTAGAACTCGCAATTCATCGACACTAAGTCGGATCAGGCTGTCGACCTTTAGAACTCACCACCCCAGGTAACCACAATCACAATCACAGGCAAGTTCAATCACACAGGCACTCAAGGCCACTCAAGACACCTCAACAGTCAAGACTCGGGTTCAACAACCCCACGGGCACTCACTGCCACTCAAGACACCAAATTAAATACACGGCTCTCATGGCCACCCCGACTCAACAATTAAATACGGGCTCTCAAGGCCACCCAAACTCAACAATTAAATACGGGCTCTCAAGGCCACCCAAACTCAACAATTAAATACAGGCTCTCAAGGCCACCCAAACTCAACAATTAAATAAAACGCACGACAACCTCCGGCATACTCGATGCCTCCAACGGTCCTAAAATCACTAGTTTCACAAACAACCTCCGGGCATGGTCATATGCCTCCAGTAATTCAATTATCGCTAAGTTCTCTGTTCCTACGACACTACTAAGTGTCACATGCTTTTCTCTTGAACGCTACAATCCCGTATCATGCTTTTCTAATAATTAAATAAATCTACTCAACCCACGACACCCCGGTGTCACATGCAATTCTACTATTAACTTTCCCTAATCAGGGCCGAGATCCGGCTACTTTTCCCTACCTCGTATACAATCCCAAAAGCGCTCCAACAACACCCGAAGCACACTCAGTCACTCGCCGAGCTTCCCCTTGCCTCGGTCCGTAGCACGATCTAAAAGAACACAAATTTAAAGTACTTTTAAACTAGTACGAATAACCAAAAATTTACATACTTAACGCCCAAACGTAACCCCGACAATGTCGGTCACTCCCAAACTTCCCAATTATTCGATAATGCCGATAAAGGACCCGTAAGGGCCAGATTCGCCCGACATGGCGAATCTGCCCGGTTTTGGTTAATTGCCTTCCGGGGCTCCAAAAGCCCCCATTTTCGTTTCTACGGTCTTAGAATATTTCAAGGAACCCAACGCACTTGACGGAATTGAATTCCGACTTCTAAGTCAATTAATTAACGTTTAAAGTTTCCCAAAACCCGTTAATTACAACTTCTCCAAATTAATTCCAAATTTCGATTCGATTAGGAAAAAGTGGTCCGGGGGACGTTTTAAACCACCCGAACATTAAAACCCGAGCAACCGAGCACGTGGGCCCCACCCAAGAGGCTTGGCCGAGACCCTAGGGTTTGAGGGAGGGGCTCGGCCACCAAGTGGTGGCTGCTGCCACCTCCGGCCAGCCACCACATGGCCGGCCGGCCACCACCCACGGTGGCCGGAGCTCCTCCCGAGCCTCCGGTCACCGGAAAACGTGAAATTAAACCCCCAAACACCTCTCCACACTCTACACAACCCTAAGCCTTAGTTTATAACCAAACCCTAGCTCTTGAAAATAATCAAAACGAGAATCGGTTCGGGTATTACCGTAGAGGAGAACGAGGGGAACGGGATTGCTCTTTGCTTTGACTCGATCCAAGGGCTCGATCACAAACCCTAGCTCAACCTCCCTTCTTCTCTCTTCTTCTCCTTCTCCTCCTCTCTCTAAAACCTCTCTTCTAATTTCTAATTTAATTAAACTAACAACAAAACTAACTTTCTCTCCCTTAATACCCCATACTCGGCCAACCCTCTCCAACCACACCTTTTCCCTCCAAAAAATACACCACCATATACTTGACAAGTGTCAAGGTGGGTCCCATACCTTTTGGAAAATATCTAGTTGATATTTTCCAATCAGATTCGCGAAAAACGGACGTTTCGGGCCCCGAACGGGCACTTTTCCCAAAAAAAATTTAAACTGGACGGGCTTCAAGGAAACGGCCCAACTAAGACCGCTACGACGACGGCTAAGCTTTTCGGGTCCAAAACGGTCCTCGAATGGACCAAAACGTCGCTCGGGTGACTTTTCCAGCGAAAAATCAATCTTTCCCAAAATGACCAGGAAGTTGCCCTGAGTCCCCCGTAACTCATTTTAGTCGATAACGGGGTCAACTTAAGTCCGGAATGACCCTCGGGGTCAATTTAAGTTAAGTTAAGTGTCTGTCTTAAATTTTTTAAATTTTCCTGTTTTTCGCAGGTTTGACTGACGTTGACCAGAAGTGGTTATTACAGTATGACATTGGTTATAAAGTTCATGTTGATGGATATTGTAATATATAAAATTATGTAAGTTACTTCAATCAAAATGTAATTATATTGTAACTTACATTTTACGTCCGAGAACAACAAACATCCAATGGCACACCTTGTCTTCGTCGTCTTCAAGATCACTGGCCACATCTGATTTTCTTTGAACATAAGGTGATCGGTAGATAGCCGTTGGAGCAATGAGGCGAGGCAGTGGAACTGCTGCAGGGGAACATATGATTGCAGTAGATAAATCTTCTATCCAATCGGACTTCTTCATACATTCCTTGACTAGACGTTTCTTTGTACGTCCACCATCACCTTTATAAATGGTAGGTCGGTGCTCGGCATATGTTCCATGATCTGTACCAGCTCCATGATCATCCATACATTCGCTTACTTCTTTGGAAATCTCAGCAGCAATAGCGATAGGATCGTCGTCTTGCAACAACGACGTGTCAAGCTCATCTGCATAACAGGTATCGCCTACAAACTGTGGTAAAGCAGCCATTTTGTGACCATCATCAGTTTGATTGTTTTTCCCTGGGCATACGTCGTTTGCACCTACTAAGTGATCGCCAATATCATCGTAATCGTCGAACAGAGCCCGAGCAATCTGTTCACGTAAAATGCTGATGGACGGTGAAAACTGTCGTATTACAGGAGACTGATGTGAGGGTGGTCGCTGGGATGGTGATAGTATCCGAAAAGACGGAGGTGTGAAAGGCACATGAGGAATATTCACATTAACATCGTCTTCGCCGCTCGCTAATCGATCGATAGTCTGAAACACACCTGGGAGGTTGAACCACTTATCCTGCGTTGACATGAAATTTTCAGTGGGAGTCACGGGTTCATCCTCTTGTACATTGTCATCGACAACGCCAACCGAAACATGGTTGTTAACGGTATCATTGGTCACACCATAAGGAACGGCAGCCATGACCTCAAACCATTCTTTCCCGGCATATTTGTTATGTCCTTCACGCATAAGCTCATCCATTGCAACAAATGCTTATACAATCTTGTTACTAGCAGCAGACCACCTCACAGCAAATGACTGCAACACAGGACAAACATAATAATTGAGAAATAAAGAAATGTAATTAAAAATGTAATTCTGTGTATTTTTTGTGTAAAAGTAAATGTATTTACTATATTTAATGTATAGTTTTATCTAAATATATAACCCAATATACTTGTATATAACAATAAGCATTTATAGTGTTCATAAATGAAAATAAATTGATAATTGTATGCCAACAAACTATAGATAATATCATAATATCAAACCTTTGCAGCTTCAACATCAAGATCGTCGTCTCGACCTCTTGACTCGTTGTTGTGCTCAGATGTAGAATGTTATTGTTCACCAATTGAGGGAGATTGATTAGCTGCAGAGGTCTGCACGTTGGTAGTGTCGGGGGAATTAGAAGGTTGTGGTCCTTCTTGAGGTTTGACAGGCGCGTCCACAATAATGTGGCCTTTACCAAAAGATTCAATAAGCATCTCTTCCTTCTCCCTCTCATTCACAATTATTGTGTTCCATCCAATCGACGAGGGCCATGCACGAGGGACACGCCTAATTCCAACCTCAACTCGATCAAGGTAGAAGAGCTGCACACGTTAACAACATTAGAAAAATGGTGTGGGTTATAATATACTAAAAACAATAATTATTTTCCATTGTATCAAAAAAATTGACCAGTAAAAATGTTATAGGTCCAACAAAAAATCTGGAGGGTGTGCTCTGAAAATGCCAATCCTTTCGATAGTCAGCAAGTTTGCGAACAACATATTGACACCAATTGTATTCGCGTATCTGTGATACATCTTTTATGGCATCAAAACAGGTCTGATTGACACAATTTTCTGTTCGATGCTAAACCATTATTGTTACGAACATAACCATGAAATTTCGCCTGAAGTCATCTCCGCCATCAAGCTGATTCTTGATCCTATTAGCTTGTATGCGAGTGTTCAAGCATTCACGCTTTTTTTTCTCCGGAAACTGAGAACGCCATCATTCAAGTTCAGGAGTCTATTTGACACCTTGAACATCCCACTCGACCTCCCTACCACTAAGCGGTATTCCCAGTGTGTCATGAACGTCTTGTTCCGTTATGCGCAGCTTGCCATCATTTAACTTCAAAGACATGCTGGCATAATCGAAGTTTTCGACCAAATAATAAGCAAGTGCACTGGGGATACGCCTCACATTCAGATGCATAATATGCTGAAACCCCATCTCCTCAACCACCTTTCTTTGTATATATACAGGGAGACAATCACGTGCGAACCTCCCTTACGGTGCGAACCTGCGAACCTCAAATCTGGTTTGCGGAAATAGCGAACATGGTTTGCGGAAATAAGCATCCCAGTTTGCGGAAAAAAAGTTTGAAAAAACAGCATTTTATCTTGAGAAAATATGGTTTGCGAAAATAGGGTTTCTGGTTTGCGAAATTTTTGTCTGAGAATATTCACCGCAAACTGAGAACACTATTTCCGCAAACCAGATACACTAAACAAACAAGTTCACACGTTCGCACCGTAAACCATGGTTCGCACCTGATTGCACCCGTATATATATATATATATACATGAAACATCAAAACTTAACTAGAGGATGACTTCGTTTCAAAAAAAACTAGAGGATGACTTTGGTGACATACAACAAATCATATAATAAAAATTTAATGCAGCTTGCGATTGCTAACAAACACCCACTTTTATTTTTTTATATTAATTTTTTTGGCCCATTCAGCATCCGCTGCTCTGTTTCTTCTGTCTCAAGCAAGAGATAAATAAATAAATCCCATCCGGTAGCTAGCAGTATGCACCAATTTGCTATATATACACAAACCATACAATACCACCTTCATTGTTTTTTTTGTCTCCTTTAGCATACGATTTCATGTCTCCTCCTCTGAGCCTGCTCTCGTCCCTTACTATTTTTACTTTCCTCTATACTTCAAATGCTGCTATTAAGCTACCCAAAAATAAATATGTTCCTGCGGTGATTGTGTTCGGAGATTCCATCGTTGATTCCGGTAACAACAACGATCTTGCCACCGTCATCAAGGCCAACTTCCCCCCCTACGGTAGAGATTTCGCTGGAGGATTTCCCACCGGAAGATTCTGCGATGGGAGAGTCCCCTCCGACTTGATAGGTTGCATTTCATTTCCTATTCTAATTGAAGGAAATTAAGCTCATAATTAATTTCCCGCACAACCTTTTTTTAGTTGAGTTGCTAGGTTTTAATATTGCAGTTGCAACTTTTTTAACAAATGCAAAGCCCACGTTGCTAGTATTTAAAGACATAATGTAACTGAGGTTCATTTACAAAAAAGATATACATTTAATTTTCAAGTACAGCCGCTACAGTTTGATGATTATAGGTCATTAAATAATAATTTCTGATACTATAAATTTCAGCCGAAGAATTGTCGATTAAAAAGGTAGTGCCAGCTTATTTAGATCCAAAGCTGCAGTCAGAAGATCTTCCCACCGGCGTAAGCTTTGCATCTGGTGGCGCCGGATACGATCCTCTAACAGCCAAATCAGTGGTATATATATATATATTTCAACTTCTTTTTGAAACAAATTAGAATGTGACGTTAATTAAATCAGTTTTCTTTATATAAAAAATATCAGTCGGTGATTGGATTAGCGCAACAACTAGAATTCTTCAAAGAATACATAGAGAAATTGAAGGGAATGGTGGGAGAAGACAAAACAAGCTCAATATTGGGCAACAGTCTGTACCTGGTCGTGGCAGGCAGTGACGACATTGCCAACACCTACTTCGGTTTACGTGCCCGCCAGTTGCAGTACGATGTTCCTTCTTATACCGACTTGATGGTTAATTCCGCTTCCTCTGTTTTGAAGGTAACTAATTATGTCCTTATACCCACGTGATGGTTCAATCCGCAAACTAATAGTTGAAGGCTCAATTATAATTATATACTAACAGAGCTGATTGTATATTGTTTTGTAGAGCATATATGATTTGGGGGCACGAAGGGTTGCGGTTTTCAGTGCGCCGCCGATCGGATGCGTACCGTCGCAGAGAACGGTGAGCGGAGGGATTGAGAGGCAGTGTGCGTCGGATTACAACGAGGCAGCAATGTTGTTCAACAGCAAATTGTCAGCGGAGCTGGAGTCTCTTAACAACAAGCTACTCGACAGCAAGATGGTCTACATCGATATTTACCACCCTCTCCAAGATATCGTCCAGAATCCCCAAAATTATGGTAAACTAAAACATTATGTATTTATTGTTAGAATATAACTATAACTGGGCTTTCAACTACTAGCTTGAGCTTTTAGTTGAGTTGGTTCTCTAATATTGTATTAGAGCTTGATTCCTCACGGACCCGGGTTCAAACCCTATTCTCTACAAAAATTTCTAATTTATTCTTTATTTATCAAATTTGTCTCATCTCTCTCTTCTAAATAATTCACCCCCAAATCCGTAAACGAACTTATCCATGAAAACGTGTGTTAGAATATAACTATAATTGTACATTTACCTATCAGCTTGAGTTTTTATCCACTCGTATAATTTATCGCATGATTTGTGATGAAAGTGTTTTTTTTTTACAGGATTTGAGATAGCAAACAAAGGATGTTGTGGAACAGGGAACATAGAAGTTGCAATATTATGCACGGAATTGAGCCCATCAACATGCCAAGATGTTTCCAAATATGTTTTTTGGGACAGTTATCATCCCACGGAGAAAACATATAAAACAATTGTTACTGAGCTTCTCGAGAAGTACATTTCCAAACTCATTTGAGACTCAATTCAGCAGGCTTGTTTATTTTAAAACTTATTTGACACTCTGTCAAAGTATTTATTCTATTTATGGAAATCCAGTTATGATAATGATATAAAATCACAAGGCTACATTTCTTTTAGGTCAAGACATGATGATATGTGATTTTCCTCTTTTTTTGAGCATGTGCTCCGCTGAGTTATTTCGAAGGGGTTCAAATTCACAAATGCTGAATGTGAATTTAAGATGAAACCTTGATCTGATTTTCACATCGTGGATTTTTATGCAGAAGTTTATTATGGATTCTTGTTTGATATTTTTTTGTTAAAACAATAAATACTAAAGAAAATTAAAATTAAATAAATAAAATAAATTAATAATAATAAATAAATTGTTATGAAAATAAGGACAATACGTTGACAGTGGAAGAACAATAGCAAGAGAGAACAAGAGAATATGGAGAGAGTAGAAAATAGAATATTATTGATCACTTCATCCTTTACAATGACCTCTATTTATAGGCTCATAATCATAGAGACATAACCTTAATGAACTACATAAATAATAGAATTCAAAATACAAAAGTCTTGTAACTCCTACAAAAGTCTTTGTAACTCTTATCTAGAATATTCCATGTGGTCATCCAATCAAATATTCATAACACTCCCCCTTTGGATGACATGTACAAATATTATTATGCCTCATTAAAACCTTTCTAGGAAAAACCCAGTGGGAAAAACCCTATAAGGAAAAAGAGTACATAATTTGTACAATACGTATAAAAGTTACCTCATTAAAAACCTTGTTAGGAAAACCCATTGGGATAAAACCTAAAGCAAGGGAAAAAAAGTGTAACACGTATTTCTCCCCCTGATTACAACATCTCCTCATAAATCAAGGAGTTTTCTCATTCCGATCTTAGGAAGTTGTAGGAAGCGCTTTAGTGAACAAATCTGCAAGATTGTCACGAGAACGAATTTGACAAACATCAATATCTCCTTTTTGATGAAGTTCATGAGTAAAGAAGAACTTAGGAGAAATATATTTCGTTCTATCTCCTTTGATGTAGCCTCCTTTGATCTGAGTAAAGTTGTATTGGACTTCCTTTATTTATTGAAAGATCGTATGATTCTCGGATATGATGGATCAAAGACCTTAGCCATATACATTCACGACTTGCTTCATAAAGAGCTGTCAACTAAGCGTGATTTGAAGAAGTGGCTGCAAGGATCTGTTTTGTTGAGCGCCAAGATATAGCGGTGTCACCATATGTAAATACATGCCAAGTTTTTGACCACGCTTTGTGAGGATCAGATAAATATCTGGCATCGACCATATCCAATCAATTCAGACTTCGAGTCTTTTGAATAAAATAACCCCATATATAATATTCCTCGAAGATATCTTAAAATTTGTTTAACACCAGTCCAATGTCTTCGAGTCGGAGAGGAACTAAATCTTGCTAGCAACTTAACAGAAAATGTTATATCAGGACGGGTGCAATTAGCAAAATACATTAGTGCCCCAATGGCACTAAGATATGATACTTCTGGACCAAGGAGCTCTTCTCCTTCTTCTCGGGGGCGAAATGGATCCCTCTTCACATCAAGTGATCGAACAACCATGGGGGAACTCAAAGGATGTGAATTATCCATATTGAATCTTTTAATGATCATCTCAATATATAATGACTGGTGAACAAAAATCCCCTTCGACAAATGTTCAATCTGAAGGCCAAGACAAAATTTTGTTTTTCCCAAGTCTTTCATTTAGAATTCAGTTTTCAAGTATTTCATCATCTCTACAAGTTTATCATGTATTCCAATGATGTTCAAATCATCAACATAAACCGCGACGATGGAAAATCCGGTTTTCATCCGTTTAATAAAAACACATGGACATATTTTATTGTTGATGTATCCTTCTTTCAAAAGGTATTCACTAAGACAATTATACCACATTCGACCAGATTGTTTTAGCCCTTACAACGATCTTTGGAGGTTTATTGAGTACATTTCTTGAGGTTTTGAGATGCATGCTTCAGGTATTTGTAGTCCTTCAAGGACTTTTATGTAAGTGTCATTATCAAGTGACTCATACTAAGTAAGTAAAATAAATTAAATAAATAAAACAAAATAATAAATAAATAAAAAGAAGTAAAAACTGAGTGTGATTGCATCCATAACCGCTGAATATGTCTCTTCATAATCAATTCATGGTCGTTGTGAAAATCCTTGTGCAACGAGTCGAGCTTTGTATCTTACGACCTTGTTTTTATCATTTCTTTTGCGCACAAATACCCATTTATATCCTACGGGTTTGACATCTTCAGGAGTCTGGACTACAGGTCCGAATACTTGGCGTTTATTGAGTGAATTCAATTATGTCGCAATGACATTTTTCCATTTTGGCCAATCATTTCTTCGTCGGCATTCACTGACCGATCTTGGTTCATGATCCTCATTTTCTTTTGAAATATCTAATGCAACTGTATGTGCAAATACATCATCCACTATAATTTCTTTTCTATTCCATCTTTCACCTGAAGTGACATAGTTAATCGAGATCTCTTCATTGTCAACTTTTTCAAGTGTTTCATCATCTTTTGAAGAGGTCTCTTCATTTCTCACATTTATTTCTTCGAGAATTGTAATATAACTTGATGTACCAACTTGTCGAACTTGTTCCTTTCCTTTTCTTGGGTTTTTATAATTGGATCCAATAGGTCTGCCACGCTTCTTGCGTGCTTTAGACTCATTTGCTAGCGCTAGCATATTTCCCATTTCTTCATCAAGAAGAGTAATTCTACAAGGAACATTAACAACTGGAATCTGTGATTTTATCACAGTCTTAACATCCGTAAATGCATCAGGCAATGTATTTTCAACCTTTTGTAAGTGGATAATTTTCTGAACTTCTATTTCATATTGATTCGTACGAGGATCCAAATGAGACAATGTCAATGCATTCCATGAAATTTCTCGTCTTTCTTTTTCAGACGTTTCTTTATCTCCCCCTAATGCAGGGAAATTGTCTCATCAAATTGACAGTCGGCAAATCGTGCCGTAAACATATCACATGTCATGAATTCCAATATATCTATGTGAATTCTAAAATTGTTGGACATTCAGTCTCAACTTTCATTGGAGATGGTCTTGTAATAAGTTTTCCTTTAAAACACATGGGTAATCTTTTGACAAAAAGGACATTTTTACCCTTCAAGGTATGTCCATGTGAATTTTCTATAATTCTTTGTATCATTATGAAACCCAGATAGCCTAAACGATCATGCCATATCATAAAATTTGATGGGTCCATTGGGTTTTGGTTAATCACCATATTGGTTTCAATTGGAAAAATGAAAGTATAATATAATCCAGATTTATATGAAGGGAGTTTTACCATAATTTCTTTTCTCTCCGAGACCATGGACGTGATGTGTAAATATTCAACGTCATTTTCATTAGTTGTCTCAATGTGCTAACCATTTCGGCGAATATCCTTGAAACTTAACAAGTTTCTTTTTGATCTAGTTGAGAACTTGCATCATTGATAATAAATTGTGTAACATTACATTAGCTCTTCCAGAGCCTTAATAAGATCCGACGCACCAGATATTTTGTTCACTTTAATCTGTCAAGCAAAGTAATTCCTGTTGCTTTTAACATAATCAGAGAAACTTTTGTCCATAGTTTGTCATAAGACAAATAAATAAAATTAAAAACAAGACACTCCAAATATTTTATTTTGCAATAACAAGGTAGCTCTTCCGGAGCACTCTATTATATTTGCAGCACCCATAATGGTGTTCATGTTTGCCTCGACCATGGTCAGACATGAAAAATATTTCTTGTTTATCAGAATTGTATGTGTAGTGACACTATCAACCATATTCATATCGTTATCCTTTTATGTAAATAGATAGGTCACTTCTGGGATCCATATCCTTTAATATGAGAAAATTTATGTATTGGTTTACATACTACGAAAGGATATAACATAAATATTAATACAAATCATCCAAAAATTGGCTCATATGCATGATACTTGTTTTCTCGTCATCAATTACAAATGAGTTAAAGACATTCGATTAGATCTTCAGGATCTAGGTTATCAATAAAGTTTCTCTCTACGATTTCTTATTTGCCTTCAATCAAATCTTTGATCATACTTTTTGTCACGCCCCAATTTCAGTAAACCGAACTCGGGACGCGAACGTTTAGAATAAGAAAACACTTTGAAAACATTTCCCTTAAAACACTTTACAATAACAGTTTAGTTCAACAAAAGATAAGTACAACCCAAAATACAACGTCCCACAAGCGGACAAAAGGGCGAGGTATCCGTCGCTAGACCAAAAGTAAAAAAACCCGGACTCCGCTCCTAGCTCCACAAGCTTCGAGAGCTCACCTAGTCCGTCCCACGAACAGTACCTGTAGGAAAAGCAGCTAGGGGTGAGCGTTCGCTCACCACCACGGATAACAGACTGACTACGACATAATTAGCAGACAATGCCGGTAACACCAACAACAAAAAACAACCCTCGGGGATCACTGTCCCCAACCCAAGTACTCTGACTGACAGACACCCACGGTGACCTTCCTCGAACGACTCGACACTCGACACGTAAGTAGGCACGACACAACGATCACGACCTCTTCCAAGGACTCAAAGGAACTACGCAACACCAAACAAGATCACAAACCAGCTGCTCAGTAACCTCTCCCACTCACACGAACACGGATCAGGCTAGCCAAAGAGTGCTTACAACCTGTGATACTCAAACTCGGACCAGGCCAGCCAAAGAGTGCTTGAAACCTATGTTACTCAAACCATGTCAGGCCAGCCAAAGAGTGCTTGCAACCCGTTGATACTCAAATTTGGTCAGGCCAGCCAAAGAGTGCTTGCAACCTACCGGGATCCGCAATCACAATAACAATTACAAGCAAATTCAAACACACAGGCACTCAAGGCCACTCAAGACACCTCAACAGCCAGGACTCGGGTTCAACAACCCCAAGGGCACTCACTGCCGCTCAAGACACACCAACGGTCAAGACTCAAGTTCAACAACCCCACGGCACTCACGGCCACCCAAAACCCCGACAATAAGACACGGGCACTCAAGGCCACCCAAACTCAACAATAAATAACACGGGCTCTCAAGGCCACCCAGACTCAACAATAAATAACACGGGCTCTCAAGGCCACCCAAACTCAACAATAAAATACACAACAACCTCCGGCCTAAATTGATGCCTCCAACAGTCCTAAGATCACTAGTTTCACAACCAACCTCCGGGCATGGTCATATGCCTCCAGTAGAACAATTATCGCTAAGTTCTCTGATCCTACGACACTACTAAGTGTCACATGCTTTTCCAATAATTACTAAGTTCCCGTAACATGCTTTTCTGATAAACGCTACCATCCCGTATCATGCATTTCTAATATTCGATAGTCTACTCAACCCACGACACCCCGGTGTCACATGCAATTCTACAGTTAACTTTCCCTAGTCAGGGCCGAGATCCGGCTACTTTTCCCTACCTCGTGCGTGTTCTCCCAAAAGCCAAACCACGAGCTCCGGTGATGACCTCCGTCACTCACCCAGCTTTCCCTTGACTCGGTCCGTGGCACGATCTAAAGGAACACAAATTAAGGTCACTAAACAACTCGCAGGAATAAACCGAAAACCAATAAACTCGATGCCCAAACTTAACCCCGATAACGTCGATAAAGGACCCTTAAAGGCCCGATTCGCCCGACATGGCGGATCTGCCCGGGTTTTGTAAATTGCTTTCCGGGCTCCCCCTTGATCGGAGTCGGACTCTAAATTTAACACGAAGCCCCAAAATTAATAACCGTTCCGCCGTTAAGTTAACGGCTACGATTTGTCCAGTTTAGATTCGACAGTTGTCCTTTACACTCGAGCGGGCCAACAGTAGGGTTACAACGGATCGGGTTCGAGCACCCGCGCACCGAACCCAGATTTGATCTAAACCCAGTTAATACCCCTTTTAACTTCAAACCGTCGTTGAACTCCCTTGCTTTAATTCATTCCGTTTTTGACTTCAACACAAACGATTTTCTTCCGCTCGTTTCCAAACTCGATATTTTTTTTGGTCCAAAACCCTTAATAAGCCGATTGGCTTCGTTTCCCTTTTTCGATTTAATCTTAACTCGAGTCTAATCTTAACCATCGACTTTCGTTTTAAAACCCGTTTAATTCAACCAGATCTAGTTTTATCACCTTTTTTCTTAAGAACTCGAAATCGATTCCTTTTTCCCTTTTTTCCCTTAGACAATTGTTTTTCGTTTCAAATAGAGTTCCTTTTTAATTAAACTCTGATTTTCTTTCCGTTTAAAACAACTTCGTTTTCTCATTTAACGGATCTAAGTCGTTTTTTAATCACTAACCCTTTTAATCGATAATTTTTATTAGTTTTGAAACATAACAACAACTTCACACTTTCATTGATTTCTTTACAATTCAGAATCAAAAAGACAACGGTTCAAACCGAGCCAGATCCAGAACAACATAAAATAGCGGTAAAGGGAATAATAACTCGATAACGAAAAAATAACGGGGACTCGGTTTTCACAACCGGCTGACCACCGGTAAGGGCGTAGCCGGCCGAAGCCTAACTGTGGGAACGAACGGTGGCGGCGGTGGAGAGCGGCGGTGGGAACGGCGGTGGTGGTGGCTCGGCTGAGCTTGCCGGCCGAGTGGACGGCGACGAGGAGAAGGGAGACGGGAGAGGATGGTCGGGGACGGCCGAGCTCGGGCTCGGGACGGTCGGAATCGGACGGTGGTGGCCGAGTTTGGGCTCGGGACGGCCGGAATCGAACGGTGGTGGCCGAGCTCGGGCTCGGGACGACCGGAATCGAACGGTGGTGGCCGAGCTTGGCTCGGGACGGCCGGAATCGAGAGAGACGGTGGTGGATCTGGACGGCGTGGGTGAGGGGCGTCGATGAGGGGTTCGGGACCAGACAGAGGCGAGGGAGGACGGTGGTGGACGAAGGTGGAGACGGCGTGGAGGAGTGAGGTCGGAGCTGGGCGTGGTCGGAGAATCGGACGGAGGAGAAGGAGCGAACGGTGGTGAGGGACGGGAGAGGGCCGGCGCTGGAGAGAGGTCGCCGGAGATCGGAGCCGGCGTGGTCGGGATCGAAGAGCCGAGAGGGAGGAAGGGGATCTGGGGTGAGGGCTGCGCAGGAACAAGAGGGGAAGGAGGCGTGGGTGTTTTAGGGTTTCAGAACCCTAATCCAACCTTATATAGGTTGGATTTGGGCCGGGTCTGGAGCATTGGGCCAGGTCTGGCCCGCCCGGTCCAGCCTTTTAATTTTTTTTTTTCGCACTTGTTTCAAAAACCTACCTTAAAGTTTCCGGATTGCAATTTAATACCCTTTTGAAGCAAAGCGGGTTTTACACTTTTAGTTACACAATCAACTACATTTACAAAATAACTTTCACCATGTTGATGAGTTTTCATTTGATGGGCCATATTCTTTTTTTTGCGTCTTTCATACTCGTTCCACTTCTGGTGGGACACATTATTTTTCATGGAATTGGAAATTATTTGGCTCATAACTATGACTACGACCGCAACCACGTCTGGGGCATTGGTCTTGTTTGGGTATGGATCTACCCATATCCTATCACATTCACTTCAAGGAATGGACTGATGCCAACAAGGCGAGCTTGATTGTTTTCAACAATAATTCATTACTTATAAATATATTAAGTCTAATTCTTTTCGTTCTCGGTAATGCTACTTCAAGAGCATACTAGATGGAAGTAATGTAGAGAAAAATATTTTTCATCGATTATAAATAATATGATGATGTGTGGAAATAGTTTCTTGTATTTATCCTGCAAGGATACCAACTTAGAACTTTAAGTCTTTATGTAAGCTTCATGTCACATTTTTTTTTTCCAGTAATTGCATCTATCTTGCTTACTTGGATGATGGGTCAAATAAAAAAATTTCTTGACAATTATAGAACTTCATGTTCACAATATCATGTCTTGTGTAAACTTCTGGTTACACATCGAATTTGTATAATGTTCACACAAATATGAATAAGTATATATTATGATTACAAAATGAACGGACACATTATAATTCATGAAATAAACATAATCGCACACTAAGTAATTTGTGGGGTGAATATAAGAATTAGATAAAAACATGACCACACATCGAGCGAACTCATGAGGTAAACAATATATAAATAAGTGCATAGAAAAATTTTAGGCTTCAAGCCTTGGACACAAATTACAAGCTTCAAGCTTGTGGTCTGTTATTTAGTCATACAAGTAAGTTTCAAGTTTATACTTTGAACCAAAACTTCAAGTTTTGTCATCATTAGGTACATGTGAACTTCTGGTCACTTTAATTTCTTCAAGTTTATACTTTAAACCAAAACTTCGAGTCACTCTAATTTCCGTAAGTTATAAGACTCACGATCTTTAATCAAAACCTCAGGTTCCGTAAATCTTTTCTCGTTAATATTTGAACTTCGGGTTCAAAATGGTTCGACATTGTAAAACTATAAAATCAATATAATCAACTAAGTAAAAATATAAGTAAAGAACGTGTCATTAGTTACATGAATCATCAACTGTAATACTCTTATTCATATATGGGAGAAAATACACAACCATTTGTTGTACCATGTATTTAGAACTTCTAGTCCAATATACATCAAGTGATGGAACTATGTATTTGGAATTTTTGATCCAACATGTCATCATATTTGTAAACTTCAGGATACAAATATACGACCACAAATTTATTCGCAAAATGACCATGTGACGAGAGAATACATGGAGTAGCCTAACTACCCCTGTAACCATATATAATTTTTTTCAAGTTTCATGCCTTTAAGCCAAGTTGCATGTTATAAGAAAAACGGTTCGTATCTTGGAACTTCGGGCACAAATGATTCGATTTCAATAAATCTCACATTTGAGTATCAACAACAAGACACAAGTATATAATAAACATCAAATTTCTGATGTGAAAGATCCAATGTATATTGGCAATCACAGAGCATACTTATCGAAAAACATAAATGAACTTGTATAAATAAACATGAATCGAATTAAAATAAATTCACAATAATACAAAACTTTGATACCTGGATAGTAGAGCAATTCGTGCTGATAACGTGTTATGAAAATAAGGACAATACGTTGATAATGGAAGAACAATAACAAGAGAGAACAAGAGAATATAGAGAGAGTAGAAAATAGAATATTATTGATCACTTCATCCTTTACAATGACCTCTATTTATAGGCTCATAATCATAGAGACATAACCTTAATGAACTACATAAATAATAGAATTCAAAATACAAAAGTCTTGTAACTCCTACAAAAATCTTTGTAACTCTTATCTAGAATACTCCATGTGGTCATCCAATCAAATATTCATAACATGAATAAATTAATTGTTATATGTTAACATTGTTTCTGTAAAATTCTTAATCGTCCATTTAAATGTAAATGCGACATTTGACAAAACAATTGTTGCAGAGAGAAAACATGGAGGGTCGAGATTTGTTACAGCATGTACCTATTATGTGAGTATAAACTTAATTATCATTCCATTAAAAAAGTACATAAAGTTAATCGTTTGATTCGTAATTCGCTCTAAAAAGATCTCATATGTGCTCAATAAGATTAGCTTGAAATTACTGGTGAGCGTTATCATTTATGATCTTTGTTCGAACGACCAAGTATTTGTTGGTAGGATAAGGGCCCTTTCTGGTACCATTGTTCAGGTGGTGTCCAATTAGGTATGTCCGGAGGTGCCTCGTATTGCCACTCTTCAGCTCCTTGTTCGTATCAATCGTGTTCATCCTCTACAATCATGTGGTGTAGAATGATAGAAGTTTGCATGATATCAACCAACGTTCGCATGTCCCAAACACGAGCAGGTCGGGAAATTATGTGCCACCGTTCTTGAAGGACTCCAAAAGCTCGTTCAATATATTTCTGAGCACCTTCTTGGACTTTAGCAAAAAAATTGTGTTTGCGTTGGGTGGAATGTCGAATCGACTTCACAAACCGACTACATGTTGGGTATATGCCATCAACCAAATAATAAGGTCGGTTATATGGAGTCCCGTTGATCTCGTACTCCACGTTATAGTCACGATTGGAAAGAACGTCTTTGAATAAGTGTCCGGAGTTTAGCACGTTGATGTCATTATTCGAACTAAACATTCTGAAAAACGTATCTCAAATCCACAAATCACGGGATGCTACAGCTTCCTGCATTACGGTTGGATGCCCGTGTTAATCTCTCCGCCCAAAGGCTCCTTGCAACGCGGTTAAGAAATTATTCCACTACCAATGCATGCAATCAAGACTCCCAATCATGTCGGGGAACCCTGGCTTGTATCCAGATTCCAGTAATCGGGTCAAGTCCTTCGCATTTGGTGCTCTCTCATACTCATCCATAAAAACCTCAACAACGGCCTTGCAAAGTCATCATACACATTTGAGTATGGTACTCACATCAAATCGTAGGGATTCGTCCAATGAATCGGCCGAGCACCCGTACGCTAGTATTCGTATCGCGGCGGTGCTTTTTGGTGCGTTGATAACCCCATGCGTCCGAAAGCGTCCGACTTTTGAACGAAGCAATCCTCATGCTACGCTATCTTTTCCATCACCCAAATAAAAAGTTGTTGAATCATACGGTATCGACAACTAAACATCTCAGGCCAATAGATGGGTTTCTCGACAAAATAAGCATGCATTAGTTGTTCGTGGCATTTGACACGAACTCTGTTAATATCTCTTTTGGAATGTTCACCACTTTCGAGCCTTCACCTTATTGCGTCGAACTGTCGCTGTATTCTTGCACGTTCATACTCTACCATTTGCCGGATTCGTTCCGGCATTTTACGAATGTAGACTTCTGAATCATCTATAGCTCAAAAAAATGATTGGGATGCAAACTTTGTAGGAAGTTGAATTTAAGAGAAAAATTTTGAGATAAAGAAAAATTGTTAGTGGATTAATGAAATGGATTATAGATGGTAAAACTTATTTTTTATTTGTTAAAAAGTATTAGTTTTGGTTAAAAAATATATATAACGTTGAGATCCAATGGTAGAGCCAATGGATCTTTTGTGTCGCGACAGTTGACACGTAACATCGTCCGACTGGTCGGATGCGACTCGCGAGTCACACGATTCCGATTCACGCTTGTGAACTGTAAACCGTGGTTCGCGGTTTAGATTCACTAAATAGTGAATCATAACTGAGTGAGTCGTGGTTCACATCACGCGACTCTCAGTTCAAGATTCACTATTTAGTGAATCACGAATCGGAATCGTACAGATGTGCATGCACTAATAGATGATTTCAAAAAGATTAATTGTTATAGAGAGCCCCCTCAACATTTATTTTTAAATAAGTATTTGTAATATATTTTTTTATATATTAGTTTTAATCGTTGTGAAATATAGTCTTGTTTAAATCATTTACATTCGAGCTCGATTTGTTAAAATGTTTGGTTAATTATAATTTTTTTGAACGAAAAAGTGTTATTAAGCTCCAATCCTATAAGTCATAGGATCAGGCAAGGGTGAAACACCCTGGGAAACATATTAGAGCACCGACGAGTTAACACGGTCTCAAACTAGAATCACCCAACAAGCTGGGGCTCAACATCAGGTAACTAACCAGAATAAACAACCAAATGAAGGCTAGAAAGTCACCTTACAACATGTCTAATAAACCGGATTTTACCACCGTGAAGTACAAAAAAACAAATAAAGCCAACAAGGGACATTAATTAGATCTTAAAACCCTGATTTTCCTACCGTAAAGAACCCCCCAAAAAAGGATCAGATAGCCACATTTTACAACAATGAAGCATGAAGCTCTAAAACCACAACAAACCGGTAGAAAAACTCACAGGTAACCAAACACCAAATGAACGCCCCAAACCCTTACTTGCCATTAATGATGTATATACCACCTCATCTCATCGATGCCCCAAACTAAGGAAATGGAAGGGCAACGACACGCCGGCGACAAACACCGTTCCCGGTAAAGATAAGACGATGGAGAGAGATCCACCAAAACTCAAAACCCCTTAGAATCAAAATCCCAAAGGTTTAAAAAAAGTCCGTAAGTACAAAACCCCTCGTCGGAGGCCAACACCTATAAAACGACGAGGCCCTACCAATAATGTAGGGAAAAATCGAATACCAAAAAGGATCTAAAACTAAGAGTCGAGCAGTGTATACAGAAATAACTAAAAAAGTAAAGGAGGAGTAGTGAGAATCCATACCCATCGGCACCACGTGATGAACCAGTAGAATAAAGCCACCACTCCATCGGAACCACCATAGTTAAAACTGTCACAACAAGATACACATGCTAAGTCCAACGCCTACTGTCACGCCCCAATTTCAGTAAACCAAACTCGGGACGCGAACTTTTTTTTAAAAACAATAAAACAATGAAACCTGTTTTGGATAAACACTTTAAAGTCTCCATTTAATTAATCAAAATAATGTTTACAACTTAAAAACACGTCCCAACACGTGGACAAAAGTACAAGGTATCCGTCACTAGACTAAAAAGACAAAACCCGAACTCCGCTCCTAGCTCCACAAGCTTCGAGAGCTTCCCTAGTCCGTCTTGTGATCAGTACCTGTAGGAAAAGCAGCTAGGGGTGAGCGTTCGCTCACCACCACAGATAACAGACTGACTACGACATAATTAGCAGACAATGCCGGTAACACCAACAACAAACTCAACTCCGGGGATCACCGTCCCCAACTCAAGTACTCTGACTGACAACCACCCATGGTGACCTTCCTCGAACGACTCAACACTCAAACATGTAAGTAGACCGACACAACGATCACGACCTCTTCCAAGGAAACAAAAGAAACTATGAAACACCAAACAAGATCACAAAGGATCGCACACCAAACAAGATCACAAAGGATCGCAAACCTGCTGTTCAGTAACCAATTCTATTTCTCTCGCCCTTTCCGATCCCAGTCGGGCCAGGCGGTCGACTTGTCAGTAACCATCTATGTATCTCGCCCTTTCCGATCCCAGTCGGTCCAGGCGGTCGACCTGTCTCAGTAACCTCTATGTCCTTCGCTCTTTCCAACACAAAGTCGGTCCAGGCAGTCGACCTGTCTTACAACTTCTCTGTCCCTCGCTCTTTCCAACACAAAGTCGGTCCAGGCAGTCGACCTGTCTTACAACTTCTCTGTCCCTCGCTCTTTCCAACACAAAGTCGGTCCAGGCAGTCGACCTGTCTTACAACTTCTCTGTCCCTCGCTCTTTCCGATCCCAGTCGGTCCAGGCAGTCGACCTGTCTCAGTAACCTCTCTCACTCAGGTAACCACAATCACAATCACAAACAAGTTCAACAAACAGCAACAACACAGGTTCAACACTCCACAGGCACTCATGGCCACCCAAGACACCAACCACAAAACACGGACTCAACAGCACCACGGGCACTCACGGCCTCCCAAGACACACCAACGATAAAGACACGGGTTCAGCAACCCCATAGTCACTCACGGCCTCCCAAGACACACCAACAGCAAGGACACAGGTTCAACAACCCCACGGGCACACACGGCCTCCCCAGACACCAACAGTCAAACACGGGCCCTCATGGCCACCCAAGACTCAACAGTCAAACACGGGCTCTCATGGCCACCCAAGACTCAACAGTCAACCACGGGCTCTCATGGCCACCCAAGACTCGACAGTCAAACACGGGCTCTCATGGCCACCCAAGACACACCAACAGTAACTCACGGGCTCAACAATCACACGTGCACTCACGGCCACTCAAACTACCAACAGTAAAGACACGGGTTCACAACCCCACGGGCACACATGGCCACCCAAAACACCAAAGGTAAAGACACGGGTTCAACAACCCCACGGGCACTCATGGCCACCCCAAACTCAACAATAATACACCCTCGCAACTTACCGACTCTAACTCGTAAGCCAGCCAAAGAATGCTTGCAACCTCCCCCGAGACTCTAACTCGTTCAGGCCAGCCAAAGACACCAACCTCAAAACACGGGCTCTCATGGCCACCCAAACACAAATAATAACATGGGCTCTCATGGCCACCCAAGACACCAATTTAAATAACATGGGCTCTCAAGGCCACCCAAGACACCAATAAACAAACAACCTCCGGCTTAACCAAAGCCTCCACCAGTCCTAATATAAACAGTTCCTCATTCAACCTCCGGGCATGATCATATGCCTCCAGTACTCCTAATATCGATAAGTTCACAAACAACCTCCGGGCATGGTCATATGCCTCCAGTAATTCTAACAACGCTAAGTTCTCTGTTCCTACGACACTACTAAGTGTCACATGCTTTTCCAATAATCACTATGTTCCCGTATCAAGCATTTCTACTATTCGATAAACCTACTTAACCCACGACACCCCGGTGTCACATGCAATTCTACTATTAACTTTCCCTAGTCAGGGCCGAGATCCGGCTACTTTTCCCTACCTCAACCGAAGAACACCCGCTACGTTTCTTAGCTGCTGACGTTCTGGCTCGCTACCTCCGGGCTTCACTTCGATCGAAGTCGGACGCTAAAGATAACACGAAAGCCATAATTAGAGGCGGTTCCCAGGTTAATTTAAAGGTCACGATTAATCCAGTTTAAAACCGACAGTTGTCCTTTAAACTCGAGCGGGATAAAAGCGGGGTCACGACGAATCGGATTCGAGCACCCGAGCACAGAACCCGGTGCACGTTTCCCGAGGCACGGGTCCCAATGCACTGATTCTCGAGGTACCCGATTCACCGTTCCACGTTCAAACACAAGTCCCAAAGTTCGATTTTAGTTAACACTGTTCTTCTTTTAAACCCTTTTTCCATTTAAAACCCTTTTGTTTAAAACTGACATTCGTTTTTAAAACCATTTTCCTCTAAACTCTGTTACACTAATTCCTTTTATTCAAATGTGCTTTGGTTTCGTTCCACACAACCAGAATCAGATCCCAAAACCAAAAAGAACAACTTTCAAATCAAAACTCGTTTTATTACATCCTTTTCTGGAGTTACAGTAAGCTCGGGACAATCAAACAACAACAAAAAAGAAACGTCTCGGATTGAGAAATCCGACCAACCACCACGTCGAAAAGCTCACCGTGGAGGGAAGGGCGGCTGGGCGGTGCACGGCGGCGGTGGACTTCAGACGGCGAGGAGGTGTCGGGTTTGCAGCCGTGGAGGTGGGGAGCACGGCGGGACCCTTCTCGCCTCAGATCCGGACGGTCACGGTGACTCCGTCCCGGATCTGTTGAACGCGCCGGCGACCTGGCTCTGGTCGTTCACGGCGACGGCAAGAGAAGACGAAGGAGAAGACGGCGCCGGCGAGTCCGTCTCGGCTCTGGCCGTGCACGGCGACGGCGATTCTCGAGCATGGAGGCGCGACGGAGCTCGGGCGGCGGCGATGGTGGTCGCGGCCGGTCTCTCCAGATCGGAGAAGACGAGTGGGCTCGGTGGTGGCGCCGTGGCTGGACGGAGATGGCCGAGAGGTGAGGGAGAGAGATGAGTGGGTGAGAGGGGGCTGTGGGCGGACTCGGGAGCTGTGGCGCCGGCGACCGGAGTTGAGAGAGAAATAGAGATGAGGGAGGGAGGTCGGCTTGGGCGTGAGGGAAGAGGGAGGAGGGAGGCGTGGTCTGTGTGCGTGAGAGAAGAGGCAGAAAATTTAGGGTTAAAACCCTAAAAGTGGGTGTTTATACCCAGGGTTTGGGCCAGCTGGTTGGGCCAGGCCCAAAGAACGAACCAGCCCAGTTTTTTTTTTTACAACTTTCTTTCGCGCTCGATCAAAATTTCTCGATCCGGTTTTCAACCACGACGCCTTAAACGATAACTTAAACAAGTTAAAACTTTTTACCGAGGCGGTTTTCACACCTACACCAGCAGCAAGGAGGGGCCAACACCCATAGAAACTCCAAGGAACCAGAGAACAACACGACATCTCAACGACTATGGACACCAATACCGACCCCTTCGACAGACGAGGTACCTTAATTAGGGAAAGAAAGGCCGGTCTAGGGGAGACACAGGTTTGGACGACGAGGCTAAGTGACATGGCCGAAGAGTTCCAGGCCAGAGAAGAACTTCCAGATCCAGTACCCCCAAACCCCAACAACAGTGCTACAAACTCAACGCAACACGAGACGAGGTTCCACCGACAAGAAATCAGAGTCGAACCGCAAGGAGAGGAGAAAGAAGAAGTAAGGGGAGGAGAGAAGAAAGAAGAAGGGGGAAGATGAGGGAGGGGTTAGGTCTCCACCACCAATAATGTATATAACACCTCATCTCGTCGATGGCCCAAGCCAAAGAAATGGAAGGGAACCAACATGTCGGCCGTCAACACCGTTCTCAATAAAGATAAGTCGATGGAAAGACGTCCACAGAAACTGAAAACCCCTTAGAATCAAAATCCTAAAGGTTTTGAACAAAGTCCCTAAGTACAAAACCCCTCGTCAAAGTTCAACACTTATAAAACGATGAGGCCCTACCAATAATGTAGGACAAAATTGAATACCAAAAAGGATCTAAAACAAGTAAAGGAGGAGTAATGAGAATCCATACCCATCGGTACCACGTGACGAACCAGTAGAATAAGACCACCACTCCATCGGAACCGCCACAGTTGAAATTGTCACAACAAGATACACATGTCAGGTCCAACGCCTACACCAGCAACAAACCATCAATCCGTGATGAGGAACCAAGGAGGGGCAACACCCACAGAAACTCCAAGGCACCAGAGTAACAACACGGTACCACAACGACTGTGCACACCAATACCGACCCCCTCGACGTACGAGGTACCTTAATTAGGGAAAGAAAGGCCGGTCGTGGGAGACATAAGCTTGGACAATGAGGCTAAGTGATGGGGTCGAAGAGTTCAGGGGCCAAAGAAGAACTTCCAGATCCAGTACCCCCAAACCCCAACAACAATGTTGCCAAATCAACGCAGCATGGGATGAGGTTCCACGGACAAGAAATCAGAGTCGAGCCGTGAGGAGAGGAGAAAGAGGAAGTCAGGGGAGGAGATAAGAAAGAAGAACTTTCTTATACCATGACGTCATCGATGGAGAAGGAAGAACTTTATTGATGACGGCTAAGGTTGAAGGGGAAGGTCTAAAATTTTGAGACAGAAAAGGTTTGTTTTTGGTTGATTATAAATGATCTCGAGTCGAATTCAATTTCAAGATTAAACTCGTTTACTAAACGAGTTTCAAGGTTCACAAGTCAACTCGTGTGATGTTAAATTAATTGTATAATTTATTTTAAAAATAAAAATATATTTTATTATATTAAAAATTTACAAAAAAATAAATGAAACGAAACAAATTCAACTGCGAGTATATGAATATAATTATATTTTTAATCGCATTAACAATAAAAAATTTCACATCACTTATAAATATAAAATCTCGATTAAATTTTGTACTAAATAAATATTTGTGGTCTATCCTTTTGGAACTTTTTTTCTTAGAAAAAAATTATCTCGTTCTTAAGATACTAACCCTAACCCTAGCCCCTGGCCGCTATGAAGCTCTCCTTTACCACCGCCGCTCATGCGCTGCCTACAGCTACTGTCAGAATTGTAGTCCCCGTGTTCCTAAGTCCCATCCAGTCGCAACCCTCGTAGACCACGCTTGGTGTGGGGGATATATACCGATGGGACTGGATCCCCATAAAACACCCTTCGTCTTTCCTCTCCCTCGCCGTCCCTCCTACGGTCTCGCAGGCTTCTAGTCCGATCGCTTTGGGACCCGGAGCCTCTTCTTTGCCGATTGTCGACTGGGTCTTCTGGTCCGCGAGATTTGTCTCCTTCTCTGCCACTAAGAGACCTATGTCGGGACGAATTGGTGCGGGGGGGGGGGTGAGGTGACCTACGATCCACGCCAAGAAGCGGCCCTTCTTCGGTCGAACCCTAGCCTGTCTCCCTGAGATCACCACGACCTTGCTCTGGTGGCTGGGTTCGACGACACACGGCCTGGAGGTGCGACTCCGAAGTCTGCACCCCCTCGCTTCATGGAGGCGGGGATGGTCTGGGACATGACGGAAAGCTCAGCTTTCTCCTCGGTCACGATAGTAAAGATCCGATTCTAGCACTTGGTTCGCGACCGCTACGAGGTACGACGGAGTATGGTGGAAGCTTCCTCCACTATTGTTCGTCGTGGTTGGGCATAGAGGCGGACTAGGGTTTGGATGCCTTACAACTGGGTCGTTCCCGATCCTGCTTATGGGGCTGGTGGCCCTCAGTCTCTGGTCTCGGGGATGAAGGGGGCAGATCACAATGATACCACTGTCTGGAGGAGAGTCCAGACATCGGCCTCAACATGTTACCCTCAGACTTAACTCCTGGCGTATCAGAGAGGTTTTCTACGGTACAATGCAGTGAGAGGATCTCGCCCCACGTCAGACGGCCGGTGGCTCAACACTCTTTCCCTGTTGTGGTGGCGCTGTAGTCCTTTGGGGATTCTGGTGGAGATGGTGATGCGTTGGGTTGGGAGCTAGAGCCTATGGCCCCAACCCTGGTGACAATAGATCCGATACCTAAGGATCAATTATCTCGAGGAAGGGGGACCGAGGTAATAATGGACCCGATACCTAACATGGGTCCCCGACTTCCCACCTGGGATGCCAGCAAGGTGGCCGCAAATCCCCCCTGGGTGGTCCTACACAAAAGCCCCAGCTTTTATACACGGGAACATCCAGCGAGGGATGGGTGGAGATCAACTCTCTACTGATTTGGTTGTCGCCCTTCTGCCACGGGAGCATAGTGGATTTGGAGGTGGAGGACGCACCCATCCAAGAGCGCGAGTTGTGGAAGATCTGGCGCCTTTGGGTCGTAGGAGCGCAGCTGCTGGAGTACGGGGAAGGGTGGCGCCAACATTTGGCTGGCACGCCAAGTCACAGAAGGGGGAGATGCCCCGCTGGGAGGAATGATTCACCGCCTGAGCATCGGGGACTGGCCCTGGGAGGGGTCCTTAGACGATGCTTTGCCTCCCACCACCACCATTACAGTAGAGGTCCCTCAGGATCTCCGGTGTCCCGTTCCTCCTCCTCGTCCTCTACCTTTTCCTATGGGGCGTCAAAATACCGTCTATGACGGTTCAGGTACTAAAAGGTTTAATGAACTATTGTTCACTCATATATACTGGCCTTTCGTGATCGAGAAACATGTTCCTCGAGACATTTCGATGTAATCGTTAAAAGTTATAATATTGCAATTTTCGTTAAAAAAAAATATTTGTGGTCTTTTGTCCTAAAAAATAAACATTTGTTGTCTTTTATGTAATATTAATATTAGTTTAGTTTTATTTATTATTAAGAAGAATCAATGTTCCTTTCATTGAGAACACTGACTCCTCCCTGGTTATCAAGGTAGTGGACAGGACAACCACTAGTATGTATCTTCGATCTGTACCCATTGATGACCACAAAATGTTAGAGATAAAAATCCACAACTCCATGATATTTGGATGGCAATATGCGACCCATACGTTAATTAATTGACAACTACCATTAATATAGCAGCAGTATACAGTTGAGACCCAATCAATTAATTGCCAACCGTTTTTATTAAAATTTGTGCAAACGTGTCTAAAGATAAAATTACAGATGAATATATATATTTTTTTTGATAAGCGATTTTTATTAACAGGGATCCAAGGTGGAAACCTGCAAAACGAAGTAATACAAATAAAGCATGTGAAAATAGATTACACAAAACCTATCCCCAATCTCCTGCGCCGTTGTCTGCGCAGGCAAAGGGTAGGTGACACCCTCCAAAGCTCATAGGACGCCTCAGGTACCAGATCTTCGACCATGTTCAATAGACTGAAGGCGTGAAGTAGCAGACTGTCAATCAACTGTGCTTCAGAAATCTTGGTGCCACGAAACACCAAGGCATTGCGTTGCTCCCAAATATACCAACAAGTCAAGTAGCAAATTTTAACCCGGGCCGACCCCCTTGGACCTCCCTTCACCCAGAACCAACCTTCAAACGCTTTCAGAAAAGAACCTGGACCCACCCAGGGTAACGACCACCATAAATGAACCAGGCTCCACACCTTCCAAGCGAACTCACAATGTAAAAATAAGTGATCCAAGTCCTCAAAGTGAGACTTGCAAAAACAACACAGCATATCATTCAAAGAAATCCTGCAGCCTCGTTCTTCCAGAAACGACATAGTGGGGAGTGCTGAATGAAGAGCTAACCATAATAACATGCAGAATTTAGGGGGCAAACCATTGACCCATAACACCGAGGCCCAACTAACTCTGTCAAAAGAGGGGGTAATCAACCTGTAAACCGCCCCTACAGTGAAACAGGGCCCTTTCACCCAGACCATCTTATCAGGGGCGGCAGTCAGACATACCGAAACCAAGAGCTCTGATAAGACCTGTTCTTCCTCCAACTCCCGAACAAACAAGTTTCGGCGGTAGAGCACCAACCACCCATCGCCGCTCCAATAATCACATACCAAAGCCTTCTGATCCCGAGCAGCTAGAAATAGTTGATGAAATTTGAACCTGAAGGCCTCATTGCCTAACCAAACATCATCCCAGAATCTCACCCTAGTGCCGTTACCAACTTTCCAGTGGATCCCCTGTCCTCCAAAAAGGGTCTGAAAGCGAGGGTCACCAGCCAAGCTCACAATGTGGCCAAACAGGGACGTATCATTCGGAAGATCCAGGCTCATGAGATCCCAATCTTTCGGGTCCCACTTAAATTTAACACAGACAATCTGCTTCCAAAGAGAGTGTTCATCCTCAGCAAACCTCCAAAACCATTTAGCTAGTAGACTCAGGTTAACATCTTCCAGACGCTGTAGACCAAGGCCGCCCTCCATCCTGGGCCGACAAACCTTGTCCCATTTCACCTTATGAATAAACCGTCGGGCTACACTATGAGACCACAAGAATCGACGTTGGATCTTCTCCAACGTCATAATCACCGACCTGGGGGCCTTAAAAAGGCTTATGTAAAAGACAGGGAGTGCCGCCAGAGTAGACTTGAGTAAGACAACTCGGCCAGCTATATTCAGGTGCTTGGCTTTCCACCCATTCAAGTACTTCCTCACCCGAACAAAGACCGGCTCCCAAAACTTGAGCCTCTTAGGAGATAGACCCAGTTGGAAACCCAGATAAGGTAAGGGCAAGTCACATACTTCACAGCCCACAATAGAAGATATAAGCTCCTCTGACAAGGTGTTCCCATTCAGTTACACGACTTTGGACTTAGCATAATTAATCTTTAATCCCGAGACTAACTGGAACAAGTCCAAAATATATTTGACATTCCTCGACCCCAACTCCTCACCCTTTATAAATAGGATAGTGTCGTCAGCAAACTGCAGATGGGAAACTACCAGGCCGTTCGGTCCGACTGTCACCCCATTAAAGTCTCCGCCCCTTAAGTCGTCCAGTAACATCTGGTTAAGACCCTCCGCTGCCAATAAGAACAAAAAGGGCGATATAGGGCAGCCCTGTCTGATGCCGTTCTCTGTAGCAAAGTCCTCACTGGGAGCTCCGTTAACCAAAACTGATAAATAAGCTTTGAAGCAACTCGACATCCACATTCGCCATTTCTCAGGAAAACCCATAATAGCCATCACATCCAGCAAATAGGACCAACTAACCTTGTGATAAGCTTTCTCGATATCCAATTTCAGTACAATCGTCTCCTTTTTAGCCTTCCGGACACTATGAATAACTTCTGAAGCAATCAGTACTCCATCAACCAGCTGGCGACCTGCAATGAAGCCACTCTGGGTGTCTCCTATTAAGTCAGGGAGAACCTTCTTCAACCTGTTTGCCAGTAATTTAGCCAGTATTTTATAAGGACCCGAAATCAGACTAATGGGCCTGAAATCGTCAAAGGTTTCGGGGCCAACTACTTTAGGGATAAGCACCATGAAGGCGGAACTGAGTCCTTTTCCGAACACCCCATCCACGTGAAATTCATTCACAAACCGTATCAGATCTTCCTGAACAACATCCCAGCAAGCTTTAAAAAACAACATCGAAAAGCCATCTGGCCCGGGTGCTTTGTTGTTACTACAATCCGACAAAGAGTCAAAAACCTCTTCAGCCGAAAATACCTCTTCTAGAGCTGCTGCCTGAATCGCCGAGATGGTCTTGAATTGAAGGGGAGGAATCCGAATCAGAGGCTGCGCAGGTCTGGCAAACCTCGCGCCAAAATGCAAGACTGCTTGAGCCTTAATGTCAACTGGCTCAGTATAATAGAGATCACCGACCCGAATAGCCATAATCTGTTTGATGGAAGCATTAAAATTGGCCAGCCGATGATAGAACTTTGAACACTGATCACCTTCATCAAACCACTTGAACCTTGCTTTCTGGGCCCAGATCCTTGCCAGTAATTTATGCTTTGCAATCAAGGAGACTTTAAACAAGGACCTCTGGGTGCATTCTTCCCCCGTAAGTTGTCTATGCTCGACCACTGCATCCAACCTGTCAACTTCTCTGTTCAGAACCTCAATCTCTTTATCCACTCTACCGAAAACATCAGCATTCCAAGTTTGCAGGGCTTTCCTGAGACAATTAAGCTTTTTCCAGAATATGTAACTAGGTGCCCCCTGAAAAGAATAACTGTCCCACTGAGAACTGACAAAATCAAAGAAGTCCGGGTGAGACGTCCACACATTTAGAAACCGGCCCGGCTTCGGTCCCCAGTTCGTCGAGCGAGATTCAAGAACCACCGGCATATGATCTGAGAGTTCTCTCGGCAATGTCTTTTGCAACATACTCGGGTAGCATGCGAGCAAATCTGCAGACACCAGGAAACGATCCAGTCTGGCTGCCTTAGACGCCGGTTCGTACCAGGTGAATTTACTACCATGTAAAGGCAGATCACAAACTGCAAGCTCAAAAATCAAGTCCCTGAAAGCCTCGCTGTCGCTATCCGAGTATTCACTAAAGGCTCGTTCCTCCGGTGTGCACACCACGTTAAAGTCCCCAGCCACCACCAAACAATCGTTAAAGGAAGAACTCTCGGCTGCCAATTTCGCCCACAAGACCGACCTGGGCCCACTTTCAGTCGGGGCATAAACATTCACCACAGTAATAGGAGTCGAATCTGCAATAACCGAACCTTTCCAAACCAGGGCGTTATCAATATCATACGAATGAACAAACGAAAAGATTACCGTTCTCCACACAATCAAAACACCGCCTGCTGCCCCCACTGAAGGAATAAAGGCTGACTCCCAACCATTCAGAAAACCACAACTGCGAAGAATAAAAGGCTGAATCTCCTCCCTTTTTGTTTCCTGGAACATAACCATATCCGGATGTTGCTTCGATAAGGCCACCTTAATACACCGTCGCTTTTGGACGGCATTCATCCCCCTCACGTTCCAGGAGATGAATTTCACCATAAATTCTGGCTAATGAGGTAAGGAAGTAGGGAGAGAATCTCCCACCTCTTCCCCGTCATTGGAAATTAAATCCTCGGAATCGTCCTGAAATTCAGGATCCACCGAATCACCGAGCTCAAAATCAAGAGCTTCTATTTGGTCTGCTGCCTCAGGGTGGCCTGTCAAAAGCTTTTGGCTAGTTTTCAGCAACTTCCATTTCCTTTCTCTATCGGCGATCTCTTTGTCAACAGGAATTCTACGGGCTGCATAAGAACGGAAGACATGGGAGGGCTTACTCGGCTGAAGGAACTCCTTGACTGAAACCCTAGCCCGAGTTGCTTGCGGCCCACTCCAAGAAACCTGCGGGCTCGAGAGAGACGAATCCGGCACTTTACTAACCGGCGTGGAAAAGCCCATAACCTCTTTGCCCTTCCCTGTAAGATCCGGCCTCCGATTGGTATTGTGAGTCAGTAATGCCCGTTTATAATCTGCAGAATCGTCAATCCCACCAAATTCAGCCGAAGACGTCTTCGTCAACTGAAGCTGAAAAGTCCTGCCATCCAACTCCAATACCCGTGTCACGCAATTCTCCACAATCTCTGAATGGAGCAAGAGAAAATTACAATCAAGAGATACTGAGGTCTCATCCCTCAGGGCCAATAAAAAATCTCCACAGGAATCTCCGATGTCTTTAAAGGTTCGCGAACCCCAACCAGAAACTGGCAATCCCGTCACTTTCCACCATGCAAACTACCCGAGCGAAGAAGCCAATCTTGCGCTCTATCAAACATAGAAAATGCCTCGGAACACCATCTCCACTTCATGTTCAGAACGTCAGTCAAAGTGTTGTTATCAGCGGACAGAAACAAGAAGATCCTGTTACCCAAATAACGAAATTGTATGTCTGCCTCCTCCCCGTTAAGTAGATTACGCAAGGCCTGAGCTGCCATTTCTTCTTTAGCTACACCCAATATGCTAGCATGCACCCATGGGGACAGGTAATGCGATGTTGTGCCCTTAATCACGTGAGTTGAATATGTCTATTCTTTTAAAGCCAACACAAATGAAAATAGGGCTATGAGCTATGAGTGATGAAGTATGTATCAGATAGTGTGTTTTATGTGATTGCGAATAAGTTACTGGAACTAGAAGATTGCTGTTTTGCTTTAATGACCATGGCACATTGTATTGCAACTCAGAAGCACTTGGCTTATAAAACGAAGAGTAGATTGGGTATATGGCCTGATTGTGATGATTAGGTGGGCAGAGAAAGACTGATATAAAACTGATGTTTCTGTACTTAACATTTGTGGGACAAGGTACTGTTTTTTGTCTAATTTTGTTTAGGGTCGGGATGCAGCAGAAGGGAGCATTTAAGCCTAAAGGCAAGAAGAGCCTAGCAACAGCCTGGTTTAAAATTCATCAAGGCTCGACGTGCGTCGAGACAATCCTGACGTTGTTAGCACTTTTTTTTTTATCGGCAAAACATATTTAAATTAAAAACCTTTTTCGGGATGAAAAAGGAGGTACATCGTATCTCATTACAACAAGAATTTTCATAAGAACAACCCACCAACCATTGTTTGTGCAAAGAAGATTTCTTTAGTCCCCAACCCTAAACCAACTACCCTTAGACATTAGCAACTTGATGATAAGAGTTACCCTTTCTTAGTGTTGAAGAGTAGCAAAATTCCATAATAGCAGATCCTGCAACTAAGCTTGCAGAAAATGTGATAGGAATAGAGCCCAAGATAAAGCCATTACCCTCCCAAGACTTTGATCTTCCAAGATGCTGAACCAAGCTAAATGTAGCCCTTGTTTGATAAGTTCCTAACCTGATTTTTGTATGAGAAGAAATACCCATGAAATACTGAAGTCCAACTCAAATCCGCCATCCAATTTTGCAGATTGCACTCCAAAAATGTATACTTGGATTGGAGTTAAAGTTTTTTTTTTGATAAGCTAGAATTTATTGAGAAAATGTTCTATAAAGAAATAGAACAAAGCAGGAAAAGATCCGAAAAGGTCTTTTCCTTTAACCAGTACAACTACAAAGAGCAAAAACAGAACCAGAACAGAACAAAATGTACACACATCTTGCCTAATTCCTGTTCGGGTTCAAACAGTTAACCCAGTTAGATACCGGAACAGGGGATAGTACTTGGTCAGAAGTCGGTTCCAAAAGATCCCTGTCCTTCTTTCCCTCGGAAACTAAGGAGCAGAGATCAACAACTTTCCTACCGACCTTCGTGCTGTAGCTCCAGTTGCCCGAGCTATCAATTTTGGCTACATTCACCAAGAAACGACCCTTGTTATCCCCTTTATCTGCAGAAGTCCTGGCTCTCGTCTGATACACTACCACTGGTTGTGCGATCACCTTCTCCAGGCCCTTCTTTTGGCGACCACGTTTTTTTTCAGCCACCGAAATAGGTTTTTACAAGGCTTCTTTCCACGGACTTCCTTGAAAACCAAACTCCGGAGGTGGATCACCCGAGCCCCTAACCGAGGGATCCAGATTTTTCTCCATTCACTTAAAAATGGTATCCAAACTCGGATCCTCTCGAGCCATCACATGGGCCTTATCGGACAAACCGACGGCAGGTTTAGGAAGCCCACAAGGCAGGCCCGTCCCTACCATTGTTTACCCATTAGAGTCCAAGTAAGCTTCCCAAAAAGTCTTTACTACCAACACTTATCTGCCATCCCAAATTTGCAGATTGCACTCCTTTAGTATAAGCAAGATCAATGTTTGAAGATGTTTGAATGAGCCCCAGCCATCAATTGTGTTTGTGTGTCCTATTCTGAAATTTCAGCAGCATTTCCCAAGAGAATATGATTTCCAAAACTGATCTGCCCTCCAATTTTGCAGATTGTACTCCAAATGAATGAGCTTGATTATGTTTGATCCATAGTTCCATAGATGCAGATGGATTTGTAAGCCTCTGACTTGAAATGCGCATATGTAGAAGAGACCTGCAAGCCAAAAGAAAACAAAAGACTAGAAGACACTCACTTAAAAGACTTCTACCCACTCTCAAGAAGAGAAACAAGTCAGTAGAGATAATGTCTACCCCCACACAAGTCCTCAGAGAGATAGGACCAAAAAAAGAAGACCACAGAACAAAAAAACACCTTACCAAACTCACATCAGTACCCTAACCAACCCAAACCCAACCCCCAGAACCCCACCCCAGAGAGAGAGATCAGATGAGTAGATCAACAACAGCTCAAAAGGATCCAAAAGATTAAGCCTCAAGAAACACCACCAGAACTTTCTTTTCTGTCAAGTAACATTACTTTAAGTCCAAGAATAGCCAATACTGCCAAAAGGAACACCATAAAGTAATACCCCATTACTACAAACCCCCCCTTCATGGATAACCAGATACTATAGAGAAATTCTCCTAGGGAAGCAATCTTTTGGAGAGCTAGCCCAAGAACTGAAGGAGAAGTATAGGCAAGATTTATTGAATTTTGCCCACTCCCAACTATAAGACATGTTCATGATTTTTTGAAACATTTCTTCTACTAAGGGGAAGCTATGTTCAAATATAGCTTGATTTCTTGCCAGCCATATCTTCCAGCATGTTATATGGATGATATTTCCCCAAGGCCATTTACATGTGTGTGAGGATTGTATTAATGCAGCCCAAGATGTGAAAAGATTTTTAGTTGTCTAAGGGATCACCCAAGTTATTCTCCACCAGTTCAGAATGAGGAACCAAACTGTCCAAGCTCTCTCACAATGTAGGATAGTATGAGAGGCATATTCTAGGTCATTGTTGCAGACATGGCAGAGCAAGCCTTGTAGTGATAAGTGCAGACCTCTAGCATCTAGGAAGCACCTAGTTGGGATAACCTCTAGACAAGGCAGCCAGCAAAAAGCAGAGATTTTTTGGGGTATTCCTGTCTTCCAAATTACCTTTGTCCAAGCTGCATTTATCAGTGGAGCTGAGATTGAGTTGTCCAGTAGAGTGTATAGTTTCTTAACAGTGAATCCTTTAGGGTCTCCTGCCCAAACAAGTTGATCAATCTCCTGAGATAGATGTATTCCAGTTAGAATTTGTTGCAGCATCAACCAGTCTGATTCTGCCCTTCCTCTAGGCAACCTTGAAAAATTTAACTCCCACTCATCATCTGTGAAGGCTTCTGCTACCATCAACTTTTTGTTCTGAGAGAGGGTAAATAAACTTGGAAAAATGTATCTAAGTGGTGTATCCCCCCACCAAATATCAAACCAGAAATAAACCCTTGCACCATTACCCAATTTCCAAGAGAGTCCTTTAATACCAAACAGGTCTTGAAATAAAGGATCACTATTGATTGCAAGTATTTGATTCATAAAACTTGAGCCACCTATTTCAGGAAATGAAGCTAGGTCCCAATCAGTTGTTGACCAACCATACTTGCTGCAAATAACCCTCTTCCATAATGAATTATTGTCTAGTGCAAACCTCCACCACCACTTAGCAAGAAGAGCTACATTCATTTGAGCCAGATTTTTAATTCCCAAACCCCCTTTACTCTTTGGTCTGCAAACCTTGTTCCAAGCCACTTTGCAAAAGGATCTAGCTGTAGAAATCCCATGCCATAAGAACCTTCTCTGCCATGATTCCATTGCTTTTAATACTCCCTTTGGAGCTTGAATTATGGAGAAATAATATAGTGGTAAGGCACTGAGTGTGGATTTAATGAGAGTGATTCTTCCTTCCAAAGATAGTAATTTAGCCTGCCAAAGACTTAGAGCAGCCTTGAATTTGTCTAAGATTGTGTCCCAAGTTTTGATTCTTTTTGGATTTGCTCCAAGTGGGAACCCAAGGTATGTAGCTGGTAGCTTGCCCTTTGTGCATTGCAGGATTTCCAGAATACTTTGCTCTTCTTCCTCTTCTAGGTTCAATAATATAACCTCAGACTTCTCATAATTGACCTTAAGTCCAGTAGCTAGATTGAACATTGCTAGAGTTAGCTTGAGGCACAAGGCACCACTATTTGTAGCTTGTAGGAAGAATATGCTATTATCTGCAAATTGCAAATGAGATATAATTGGCCCTGCTTGATGAAATCATATACCTTTAAACAGTCCTTATAGCAAGCCAGCTTTCATAATCTGGTTTAAACACTCAACAGCTATGACAAAAAGCAAAGGGGACAAAGCATATCCCTGCCTTAGACCTCTTGATTGTAATAACCACTCCCGGTCAACGCCAGTCAAACTGCGAAAAACAGGAAAATTTAAAATTTTTGGTCAGTCACTTAATTGAACCTAAATTTGACCCCGAGGGTCATACCGGACTTAAGTTGACCCCGATATCGACCAAAGTGAGTTACGGGGGACTCAGGGCAACTTTCTGATCAATTTGGGAAAAGTTGACTTTTCGTTGGAAAAGTCAACCGAGCGACGTTTTGGTCCATTCGAGGACCGTTTTGGATCCAAAAAGCTTAGCCGTCGTTGCAGCGGTCTTAGTTGAGCCGTTTCCTTGTAGCACGTGAAGTTTCGTAATTTCTTGGAAAAAGTGCCCGTTCGGGGCCCGAAACAGCCGAATTTCGCGAATCTAACTGAAAAATATCTAGAAGATATTTTCCAAAAAGGTGTGGGACCCACATGACACATGTCTTGAATGTGGTGGAAGGAAAAGGGGAGGACAACTTTACCCTTTACTTTAAAGAAAAGACAAAAGGAAAAGGAAGGGCATTTTGGTCTTTTTGCTATGTGTTAGTGTTTGAATCAATTTAAAAGGGAAATGTGAAGGTGATACACGGAAATTCAGCAAAAAAAATAGGAAATGGAGAGAGAAAGAAGGGAGACAAAGGGAAGGAGGGAAAAGGAAAGAAAAGGGGAGATTTTGGTGATTTCCCGACGATCCGACCGACCGATCGACTCAACGATTGAAGATTCGTCATCCCGTCGTCATTCCTTACAGTGAGGACCTAACCGATTTTCTTTTTGATACGTTTAAATTTGAGGGTTTGAGTTTAAACGGTTTGATTATGGTTGGGTTTTGGTTAGAATTGGTTTAAAGATGAATGGTTGAGGTTTGGGGTTCGTTAGGAACGTTTTGGGGAAAAAAGGGAATTTTTCCATTGTGGCCGTGTGGGGCCCACGTGCTCGGGTGGTTTAAAACTTTCCCCGGAGCATTTATCCTAAACCGAATCGAAAATTGGAATTAAATTATAGAAGTTGTAATTAACGGGTTTTAGAAACTTTAAACGTTAATTAATTGACTCGGAAGTCGGAATTCGATTCCGGCAAGGGCGTTGGGTTCCTTGAAATATTCTAAGACCGTAGAAACAAAAACGGGGGCTTTTGGAGCCCCGGAAGGCAATTATTGAAAACCGGGCATATTCGCCATGTCGGGCGAATCGGGCCTTTAAGGGTCCTTTATCGACAATGTCGAGTAACTGGGAAGTTTGGGAGTGATCGACTTTATCGGGGTTACGTTTGGGCGTTAAGGTTATTGATTTTCGGGTTTTTCGTAATAGTTTAAAAGTGCTTTAAAATTGTGTTCTTTTAGATCGTGCTGCGGACCGATGCAAAGGGAAGCTCGGCGAGTGACTGGGTTTACATCGAGGTTTAGTGGAGCGCTTTTGGAGTATTATACGAGGTAGGGAAAAGTAGCCGGATCTCGGCCCTGACTAGGGAAAGTTAACTGTAGAATTGCATGTGACACCGGGGTGTCGTGGGTTATCTAGGTTATCGAATATTAGAAAAGCATGTTACGGGAACTTAGCAATTATTAGAAAAGCATGATACGGGATTGTAGCGTTATGAGAAAAGCATGTGACACTTAGTAGTGTCGTAGGAGCAGAGAACTTAGCGTTAATTGATTTCATGGAGGCATATGACAATGCCCGGAGGTTGTTTGTGAACTTATCGATATTAGGAGTACTGGAGGCATATGATCATGCCCGGAGGTTGATTGTGAAACTGTTGATGTTAGGACTGTTGGAGGCTTTGGTTAAGCCGGAGGTTGATTGTTTATTTGGTGTCTTGGGTGGCCTTGAGAGCCCGTGTTTTATTATCGAGTTTTGGGTGGCCTTGAGAGCCCGTATTATTATTGTTGAGTCTTGGGTGGCCATGAGAGCCCGTGTTGTTATTCGTGTTTGGGTGGCCATGAGAGCCCGTACTTTACTGTTGGTGTTTTAGCTGGCTTACGGGTTAGAGTCTCGGTAAGTTGCGAGCGTGTTTTATTGTTGAGTTTTGGGTGGCCATGAGTGCCCGTGGGGTTGTTGAACCCGTGTCTTTACTGTTGGTGTTTTAGCTGGCTTACGAGTTAGAGTCTCGGTAAGTTGCAAGCGTGTTTTATTGTTGAGTTTTGGGTGGCCATGAGTGCCCGTGGGGTTGTTGAACCCGTGTCTTTACCTTTGGTGTTTTGGGTGGCCTTGAGATCCCGTGTACTAAGGTTGGTGTCTTTGGCTGGCCTGACCGAGTTAGAGTCTCGGGGGGTTGCAAGCTTTCTTTAGCTGGCTTACGAGTTAGAGTCTCGGTAAGTTGCAAGCGTGTTTTATGGTTGGTGTCTTGGGAGGCCGTGAGTGCCTGTGGGGTTGTTGAGTCCGTGTCTTAATGTCGGTGTGTCTTGGGAGGCCGTGAGTGCCTGTGGGGCTGTTGAGTCCGAGTTTTACTGTTGGTGTCTTGGTGGCCATGAGTGCCTGTGAGTGTTGAACCTGTGTTGTTACTGGTTGTTGAACTTGCTTGTGATTGTGGTTACCTGAGGTTGGGGGCCCGCTTCATGAAACGGGGGTCCACGAGCACACACGTCTGCATGTTCAGACGGGGTAGGGGGCCTGCCCGCCAATAAAGGGGTCCTGGTCGCGCGTGTGTGGTTTGGGTTTGTGAGCATACTTTGGCTGGCTTACGGGTTAGAGTCCCGGTAAGTTGCATGCATTCTTTGGCTGGCTTACGAGTTAGAGTATCGGTAAGTGCAAGCATTTTCCGGCTGGCTTACGAGTTAGAGTCTCGGTAAGTTGCAGCATTCTTGGGTTGGCCTGACCGGGTTAGAGTCCTGGGAGGGCGTGAGCATTCTTGGCAGCTGGTTTGCGATCCTTTGTGATCTTGTTTGGTGTGCGATCCTTTGTGATCTTGTTTGGCGTGTGATCCCTTGTGATGTTGTTTGGTGTTGCGTAACTTTCTTTTGAGTCCTTGGAAGAGGTCGTCAATGGTTGTGTCGGGTCTACTTTACGTGTCAGGGTGTCGAGTTGGTCAGGGAAGGCAACAGTGGGTGTATGTTCAGTTAGAGTACTTGGGTTGGGGATACTGTTCCCCGGTGTTGAGTTGTTGTTGGTGTTACTTGCTTTGTCTACTAATTATGCCGTAGTCAGTCTGTTATCTGTGGTGGTGAGCGAACGCCCCTAGCTGCTTTTCCTACAGGTACTGTTCGTGGGACGGACTAGGTGAGCTCTCGAAGCTTGTGGAGCTAGGAGCGGAGTCCGGGTTTTGTCTTTTGAGTCTAGTGACGGATACCTTGTACTTTTGTCCACTTGTTGGGACGTGTTTCAAACTGTAATTATTATTTTGTTGAACAAATGGTACTTTTAAAGTGTTTAATGAAAACAGGTTTCAAGTATCGTATCTTTTAAAAATGTTCGCGTCCCTAGTTCGGTTTTACTGAAATTGGGGCGTGACAGCTTGGTATCAGAGCTCGAGGTTTCACACCTCGGACTGTCCGTCAATTAGGTGGGGAGTGTCGAGTAAGTGTAGACCCGTAGTGTTATGAGTCCTAGTTGGGTTTGTGCGTACTTGCAGTGTTTTGTTGCTGGCTTGCTGATTGTTGTTGCTGCGTGAAACGTTTTTAAGCTGTCGCGGGTCGACTCAAGAGCGCTCATGTAGTCGAACGTGACGGTGCTGATATCAAGTCGGTACAACGTAGTTCGGGGACGCCTGAACTGGGTTGTAACTGCGTGATGTCAAGTATGAGGTTTTAAAAATAAAGTGGAGAAAGTTTAAAAATTGGTTGGCCCGGCGGGCGTATTTGATGTTGATTGGCATTGTGGGCGTGTGTGTAAGTTGGTTGGCCTGGTGGACGTGTCTTGATTTCTGTTTGACGCCGTGGGAGTTTGTGTTTGACTTTGATTGGCCCGGTGGGCGTTGTTCGGTGTTGATTGGCCCTGTGGGCGTATGTTTGATTTTGGTTGGCCGGTGAGCGGGGGTCGTGTGATTGTGTTGTTTTTGGCCGTGTTGACTTATGACTGAGGTCGGTTTTTAGTTGTCCTACTGTGTTATGTGTTGGGTGTTAGTTTGTCTGCAACGTACTAGCGGACGGGTCGTTATTAGCCGGTAAAGTTACGAATAACCTAGGGTAGACACGACGGGTGTAAGTAGGGCGAAATCATCATCGCTACGAGATAGGAGTCACTGTTATGACACGGTAGGTGGAATGGCAGGAGCTGGCTGCCGGCTTGGAACGGGGCACGGCAGGAGCTGGCTGCCGGCCCGGAATGCAGTCCGGCAAGGGTTGGACGTCGGCCCGGTAAGTGGTCCGACAAGGCGTGGTCGCCGGCCCGGTAAGTGGTCCGGCAAGGCTTGGTTCCCGGCCCGGAGAGTGGCACGGCAGGGTTCGTGTACCGGTCTGGTCCAGTGAGCCGTCTTCAATTTTTCATTGGTTGTTTTGTTTCTTTGTGCGCTTAGGCTTGTGGTTGTGTGACTCGGTTCACGTTCGTGCGGTTTGAGCGTTGGTTTTACGTGATTGTGTTCGCGGTTGTGGGTTGTAGAGGTCGTAGGCTCGGTGTTAAGGGATAAGGTCTTGGGTTCGAGTTTTCCTCGATAACGTACGGTAGTAGTACGGTGCCTCGATGTGAGAGTCTCACCTCGGAGAGAGGTTAGAGTTGGTGCGCTGCGGCGCCATACGAACCAGGTTTTCCCTATGTGAACGGGTGTTCGAGTTTTCCCTCGCGTGAACGGGTGATTGAGGTTTCCTTCACGCGAATGGGTTATTTGGGGTTCCCTACACGATCGAGTAACTGGGGTATCGATATTGTGAGCAACAGTGTTGGCTTAGTTGAGAACATGATCCCCGTTTGAGGTTTCCCTACGTGATGGGGTCTTTGGGGTATTGAGGTTGTGAACGCTAGTGATTACTGAATTGAGGAAGACTTCCCCGTGTCGAGGTTTATCTGACGTAAGCGAGTACTTGAGGTGTTGATGGCGTGAACAGTGTAACGTTTGGCATCCGGTTTTGAGGTAGTGGTTTGCCCTGGCTAGATCGGTAAGTCTTTAGTGCGTTACTAGTATGCCATAATCGAACGGGTGTCCGTGGAGATGAACATAACGCTCATCCCCTTTACTACTTTTCCCGCAAGGGACGAGTAGCGAACACTGGTTTGGTTGCGGAAAGTTACAAGTAAATGCCTAGAGGACCGTGTGAGGGTTACACTAGACCTTACCAGGGTGACTAATGGAGTGGGTGTTCGTCTTCCGATTTTGGGCGTCAGTTTCATTGGATGCCGGGATATCACACTCGTTTGTTCGTCGAGTTGTGCTGAGAGGTTGGGGCTGAATTTAGAGCCGTTGAGTCCACCCCTGCGTCGGGATACGCCGGTTGGTGGTGGGGTGGTGTTAACTAGGGCTGTCGCGCCTGCGAAGTTAGAGAATCGAGCTGATACTGGAGGTTCGAGAGAGGGCTCAAGAGCCCTGATGCTGGATCGAGTCCTCACCTCGAGGATTCGGGTACGTTCAGAGTTGATAAACACGATAACTGTGGAGGAGCGAGGCCTTAGAGAGACCGCAAGGTTCCGTGAAGTTTGACAGCGACTAAGCTGGTACGTGTGTCCGTGGGAAGGACACTTACGAAATGACAATCTTTAACGTAGTCTTGGGAATGGAGTGGCTGGCGAAGTGCTGAGCCAATACCGACGGTTATTGGCGACGAGCTACGAGGGTCGCAGTATTCACGCCTGACAGTGCATGTGGTAGTACTAAGAGGAGCGCGACATCAGGTGGCTTGTCTAGTGGAGCGGGATGCGGAGAGCCGTCGCGGAGTTAGTATCGCGATGCCTCACTCGTCGGCAGGTGAGAGCCGAACAACAGCGTCCCGCTGGATCATCGCAACCACTGCGGGTTGCACAGTGGAAATGGGGGCACGTCACGATGGGTTTCGTGAGCGATTAGCCGAGTTCGCCTACAACAACAGCTTTCGGGCCAGTATCATGATGGCACCGTTCGAAGCGTTGTGTGGTAGGCCGTGTCGATCGCCCGTGTGCTGGGTAGAAGTGAGAATTAAGAGGTTACTGGGTCTAGAACTGGACCGAGAGACAGCTGAGTTGGTCGTGCCAAAGCGTGAGCGGTTGAAGACCGCGCAGAGTCAGCAGGAGTTATACTGACTGACGGCGCCGACCTCTCGAGTCAGCAATCGGTGGTCATGTATCCCTGGAGGTGAGTCCGAAAGATGGCCTAATGTGTTTCAACCGTGGCGGAGGCGGGTTAGCCCTGCGGTGTATCGGGCCTTTCGAAGTTTGAGTACGTCGTTGAGTGGGCAGGTGTCGAGGTAACGGGTGATGTCCCGTGTAAGGAGAACCTGATGTGGGAAAGGGATCCACGAGAGCAGGTCCTGCGCGGAAAGGTTATCCACTTAGAGCTGGTGTTGTGGCGACACCACGAGGCCGAGTCGACTTGGGAACGTGAGGACGAGGTTCGCGCGAAGTACCCCGACCGGTTCGACTGACTAAAGTGCGTTGTTTTAAATTTCGCGGACGAAATTCCTTTAAGGGGGGTAGATTGTAATAACCACTCCCGGTCAACACTAGTCAAATCTGCGAAAAACAGGAAAATTTAAAATTTTTGGTCAGTCACTTAATTGAACCTAAATTTGACCCCGAGGGTCATACCGGACTTAAGTTGACCCCGATATCGACCAAAGTGAGTTCCGGGGACTCAGGGCAACTTTCTGATCAATTTGGGAAAAGTTGACTTTTCGCTGGAAAAGTCAACCGAGCGACGTTTTGGTCCATTCGAGGACCGTTTTGGATCCAAAAATCTTAGCCGTCGTCGCAGCGGTCTTAGTTGAGCCGTTTCCTTGTAGCCCGTGAAGTTTCGTAATTTCTTGGAAAAAGTGCCCGTTCGGGGCCCGAAACAGCCGAATTTCGCGAATCTAACTGAGAAATATCTAGAAGATATTTTCTTAAAAGGTGTGGGACCCACATGACACATGTCATGAATGTGGTGGAAGGAAAAGGGGAACAACTTTACCCTTTACTTTAAAGAAAAGACAAAAGGAAAAGGAAGGGCATTTTGGTCTTTTTGCTATGTGTTAATGTTTGAATCAATTTAAAAGGGAAATGTGGAGGTGATACACGGAAATTCAGCAAAAAAAATAGGAAATGGAGAGAGAAAGAAGAGAGAGAAAGGGAAGGAGGGAAAAGGAAAGAAAATGGGAGATTTTGGTGATTTCCCGACGATCCGACCGACCGATCGACTCAACGATTGAAGATTCGTCATCCTGTCGTCATTCCCTACGAAGAGGACCTAACCGATTTTCTTTTTGATACGTTTAAATTTGAGGGTTTGAGTTTAAACGGTTTGATTATGGTTGGGTTTTGGTTAGAATTGGTTTAAAGATGAATGGTTGAGGTTTGGGGTTCGTTAGGAACGTTTTGGGGAAAAAAGGGAATTTTTCCATTGTGGCCGTGTGGGGCCCACGTGCTCGGGTGGTTTAAAACAAATGGTACTTTTAAAGTGTTTAATGAAAACAGGTTTCAAGTATCGTATCTTTTAAAAATATTCGCGTAGTGGTAAGGCACTGAGTGTGGATTTAATGAGAGTGATTCTTCCTCCCAAAGATAATAATTTATCCTGCCAAAGACTTAGAGCAGCCTTGAATTTGTCTAAGATTGTGTCCCAAGTTTTGATTCTTTTTGGATTTTCTCCAAGTGGGAACCCAAGGTATGTAGCTGGTAGCTTGCCCTTTGTGCATTGCAGGATTTCCAGAATACTTTGCTCTTCTTCCTCTTCTAGGTTGAATAATATAACCTCAGACTTTTCATAATTGACCTTAAGTCCAGTAGCTAGATTGAACATTGTTAGAGTTAGCTTGAGGCACAAGGCACCACTATTTGTAGCTTGTAGGAAGAATATGCTATCATTTGCATATTGCAAATGAGATATAATTGGCCCTGCTTGATGAAATTGTATACCTTTAAACAGTCCTTATAGCAAGCCAGCTTTCATAATCTGGTTTAAACCCTCAACAGTTATGACAAAAAGCAAAGGGGACAAAGCATATCCCTGCCTTAGACCTCTTGATATTTGAAAATCAAGACTTGGTGCACCATTTAATAGGACTGAAACATGAACCCTGAGACAAGACATGATCCATAATTTCCATAAGTTTCCAAACCCCATTTTGGTCAAGACTTTCATAAGATAACCCCAGTTGACCCTATCAAAATCCTTTTCAAAATCAGCTTTGAAGAATATTGCCTTTTGTTTGGTTGACATAATATACTCCACCACTTCTGAAGCAATCAAGATGCCATCCACAATTTGCCTATCTTGTATAAAGCCAGACTGCTCCTCCCCCACTAAATAGCCAATAACATGTTTGAGCCTAGTAGACAAGAGCTTTGACAATATCTTGTAAACTCCTCCCATGAGACTTATGGGTATGTAGTCATCAAAAGTCAAGTGTGCTTTTTTTTGGGGAATTAAGGTCAAGAAGGATGAATTAAGACCTTTTCCAAGCTGTCTAGTGTGATAGAAGCAATAAACAAATTTCATCAGATCTTCTTTGATAATAAGCCAACATACTTGGAAAAATTTAAGAGTGTAGCCATCTAGGCCTGTAGCTTTCTCAACACTACAAGGCATAAGAGCTTGAAGAGTTTCTTCTTCAGAGAAAGGTCTTTCCAGCCACTGTGATTGATCAATATTTAGAGTGGCAAAAGGGAGGTCCTCCAAAGATATGTGAGAAAAAGAGTCTTCAGAGAATCTGGAGGCAAAATGTTCAGCTGCAGCAATTTTTATTTCAGCAGGAGAAGCTAAGAGGCTTTCCTTAAACCAAATCTGGTTTATCTTCTTATAAGCTCCTTTAAAATTGGCCACCCTATGAAAGTATTTTGAATTCTTACCCCTTCATCAATCCACTTTTTCCTTGCCTTCTGACTCCACAGTTTTGAGAGTAGCTTGTACTTCAAAATTAACTCAGCTTTTAATTCACTTCTCTTGCAACATTCTGCAGGAGAGAGAGGCCTTGACTCAATCAAAGAATCTAAATTATCAATAGCCTTGATGAGTAGTGCTATATGAGTATCTAGATGACCATATACTTGAATATTCCACTTCTTTAGGTCAGCTTTCAATAGTTTAAGCTTCATCCACAGGACATAATAGGGTTGGCCATAAATTTGATATGAAGACCAGAATTGTTGAACAGCTATAATAAATCTTGGATCCTCTATCCAAATATTTAGGAATTTAAAAGGCCTTGGCCCCCAATCCACAACATCATCAAAGAGTGTAATGGGCCTATGATCTGAGATTGACCTTGGGAGACAAGTCTGATTGAAATTGGAATACTTTACCAAGAGGTTCTGAGAGATAAGAAATATGTCTATCCTTGAAGCTCTAGATTGAGGGCAAACCAAGTGTACTTGCCACCATTGAGAGGGAGATCAATGAGTCCTTGATTGTGTATGAATTGTTGAAAATAGTGTATGTCAATGCCCCCAGCTCTTTGAGAAGATCTATGTTGTATATTACTGACTGTGTTGAAGTCCCCACCCAAGAGGATTAATGATCCATCTTGCACTTGCAGTAGCTTTTCTTCTAAATTCAACCAAAGAGACCTTCTACCAGCTACATTTGTGGGAGCATAAATATTTATAATACAACACTGAGATTGACAAGGCTGCATCTTACCAAACCATAATAAAGCCCCCTCAATATTCACTGAATGTGAGTAAGAGAAATCACAGGTTTTCCATATTGAAATAAGCCCTCCTGAGGTGTCTACAACATCTAGATGGCAAGACTCCCACCCCCAATTTAGCCCGCAAGATCTGAGAAAATGAACTGGAAAGGTATCCATTTTTTATTCTTGAATGAGTATAAAACTTGGCTTTTGCTTGTCTGCCAAGTCATTTAAGCTTCTCCTCTTTTTTTGAGAGGAGATTCCCCTCACATTCCATGAGAGGAATTTCATATCAAATTAGAGAGAAATAAGGCAAATGAGGCCCAAATCCAACTGGCTATCCTTGTCTGAATTTTCCTCAAGTTCAACATAGTCCTCTTCAGAGCCAGCCTCTATAGCAGTATGAAGCTTCCTATAATCTTGCAGGTCTGTTAGCTGGTTGAGAATAACTTGATCAGCTACTGATGCTTTCAAACCTATTGCTTTACCAAAGGCCCAAGCTTTTTTAGCAAAGGAGTCTTCCTTCAAGAAGCTCCTATTGATTTGCAGATCAGAATTTAGAGGGAGTGGAGGAGAAGGATCAACTGTGGCAATGGCTTTTAGTCTTGCTCTTGTGCTGTAGTTGTGGGGAGAGGTTCCTCTAGCTGGGATCTTCTTCTTTTTTTTCTTTAGGTTGTAATGTGTAGATGGAGAGATGGTTTTTTTTTCAAACCTAGAAAATCAGCAGCCTCTTCCACTTGAATTTTTTCCAGCTGTAAATGGAGGGAAACTTCATTTTCAGAAAGAGATAGTCCACTATTCAAGCAGTCCAGCCCCACAAATGAGAGCATGTATAATAGAGCGACGAGCGACGCAACAAAGGCGCCGTGGCTATACCGGTGCTAGATAGAGTGTAGGCAACTGCGCCACAACATTGAAACGACTAGTCAGAACACCAATGTGCTAAGGTCACGTCGTGTAATGGTTACTCAGCCGCCAATATGTTGACCTACATCCAAAATGCACATATTGGACTCTTAAGTGCAGTAAATAAAGCTATCCAATTCTATAAACACCAAACTGTCACACACCTATGAGAAAATGTCAAAGTTGATTCAATAAAAAAAAGAAACTAAATGTGTGATCCAAACTCAATGTCACGCCCCAAATCTGGTTTTGACCGAATTCGAGACGTGAGCTAAAACAAAAATGATTTTCGTCGAAAATAAAACCAATAAGCCTCAACTCACAATTTTTAAAACTTTAAACCATACCACGAGTCGCAGCTCGATAAAACACAGTAAAAAACTAGTTCAACAGTTAACAGTACGTTGCTAGACACTAGCTATACCCTCGCTAGCTCCCAGCTCCGAGAGTCCTGCTAGTACAGGTCCCGAACAACACCTGAAACACAACAAAGTAATGGGGTGAGCTTACGCTCAGTAGAAAAAGTAGTTAAGGATCTGAACCACAGTTCATCACCACGGGTAACCATCCAATTACGGCATACTAGTAAGCACAACTATTAAAACAGGTAAACGGTTACTCCAAGACAACACTTGGCCTTCACTCAGGCACGACCCGTAAAACCGACTCACAACGATCCGAACTCAAACCACTTTCCACAACTAGCGCTTGGCACTCAACACCCAACAATTCTCAGTAAGCAAAGCCCACAGCTATCTCACAACCAACCACACGTACGAACTCGCACGACAACACAGTAATCAGATACAACAACACCCCGTGTCACCAGACCCTCTCACAAGACCAAAATCACACTTAAACCAATGCATAGAGCCCAACAACGCGCTTCCCCGTTACTGCCCATTTCCACAACCTTAAACGTACTTATCCGAAAGCACACATCCAACCAATGAGAATAAAGCACACTGCAAGACACACACAGATGTCGGCTAACGGCATAAGTCATACCACCGGAGGCACACAGTCACTTTTATTGTACCGGACTATGCAGCATCAGTCCCAATAACTTCCTCCGCACACAGACGAAGGGTTCCACGCACACAGACGTGGGGTAATATACTCCTCCGCACACAGACGAAGAGTTCCACGCACACAGACGTGGGGTAATATACTCCTTCGCACAAGGACGAAGGGTTCCACGCACACAGACGTGGGGTAATATACTCCCCCGCACACAGGCGAAGGTTTCCACGCACACAGACGTGGGCAATATCTTATCACACGTACATGATCGGTAAACACCTCGGTCAACCATCGTCCCGGACCACGAATCATCGAGTACTGATCACGCCATCCTTGGCCTTGATACACTTCACCGGAACTAACCCTCGGTGTAAGTCCACCCTAGCTACGCCGTCTCTTGGAACACCCAAAAACAGGATCTAACACACCGCACAAAACACTGATGGTCTCGGTATACCAACCGGAGCATCTCAGCATAGCACACACAACCGGTCTATCACTCACCCGATCATATCACAACAAGGGTTCACATTATCAAACATGGCACACTTTCCCACACACAATCACGATATGCAACAACGAATAGATCGTAATAGACTCTTAACCACACTCAAAACCGTCACGTACTTACCATCACTTACCGTCTCCATACTCCACGTGGTAACCCCACCGGCTTAACCGGTATCAAATCCCAAACCATCCCACAGTTCAACATATCAAATAAACACGAAATAACCACACAGGTCATCAACATGCATCACTAGTTCAATCCTATCCGTTTTCGTGTTCGTTAATTAATACCCGATCAAACAACACAAAGCACGACAGTAGATACACTCAGCAAACAATCCTACATGCACGACATGGCCCGGTTCTACTAGCACGGCAATTCCCAAGACAGAAAACATAAATGTTTACAGTTCAAACGTCTACACTAGTGGTTCGCATCCTACATGTCAACCTACGATCTTTCCGATTTTATTATTAACCCTAATCATGCACACTAGTAACTTTCCGTAATTAAAGCGGTATCCGCTACTTTCCCTACCTCAAGACGAACCGACTGCTACGTTTCCTAGCTACTGACGTCCTGGCTCGCTACCTCCGGTCCCCTCTTCGATTGAAGCCGGACTCTAAAACAAAACGAAAGCTAAACTCAAACACGGTTCCAAAGTCGAAATAAATGTTACAACGGTTTGGATTTAGGTTTAACAGTTGCCTTTTAAACTCGAGCGGGCTAAAAGCGGGATTATGACGAATCGGGCTCGAGCACCGAACTCAGAACGCGGTGCACGTTTCCTGAGGAACAGATCCCGAGGCACGGGTTTTGGGCACAATTCTCGAGGTACGATTCTGCGTTCCGTTTTTGTCCTGATATAAGTCCATTTTAACGTCTAGTTCCCCGACGTTCAATCATTTTATAACCAATCTGCTTTGAACCCTTATTGGTTTACAACTGAATAATAATTAATCTTTTATTCTCTATTTCAGTTCGTTCCAAAAACCCCAAGATTCAAGTCCAGTTTGCCCAAAAATGTCCAGGTTCGATTTAACAGTCCCAAAAGCCCGATTTAAATTTAACAAAGTGCTTAAACCGTTTCTAATTCAGATCTGAAATTGGAACCCCAAAATTCTTTGCAACTTCAATAGGTTTTAACTTCTTTCCCTTTTATTTCTTTAGATTTCTAACTCAACAAAGAAGTCCAGATCTAAAAACAATCGAACAGAAACAAAAGGAGTAGAAGAAACAAGAGAGGAGGCTCGGGTTTTACACCGGCCGGCCACCGGCGAAGACGCCGGCGACCAACCCCACGGTTGCGACTCACCATAGGGGAAAAGAGGACGGCGGCGGAGGTTGTGGCCGTGGAAGGGAGCACGGGGAGCTCTTCGGCTCAGGGAGTGGACGGCGACGACGGATCTGGACGCTGAAGATAGGGGAGACAGTGGCGGCTCGCGGTGGTGGCGTGAACTGGATCAAGAAGGTGAGAGGGAGGTGGGGCGGTGGCGACCTGAGAGAGATGGTGGCGGGGACGGCTGGAACTGGACGGAGGAGACGAGACGGCTCGGTGGTGGCGGTGGTGCGAGAAGAGGAGGAGAAAGGGCGGCGGGCTCGAGCTGGAAAAGAGGGAAGGGAGGTGGTGGCTGCCGTGGTTGAACGGACAGGGGAGAGGGAGGTCGAAGACGCGGGTGTCCGGCGAGATGAGAGGGTGAGAGGAGCTGGTCGGGAGAGGGAGCGACTGCACACGAAGAAGGAGTGGCAGAGAATGGGTTCTCAACCTAAAAATGGGTATAAATACCCTGGGCTTGGGCCGGATCTCTTGCAAATTGGGCTTGGCACAGCTCTGCTGGGCTGGCTTGTGCACTGGGCCTGGCCCAGTCCGTCTGGCCCTAAAGCTTCTCCTTACCCCCCCCCCCCCCCGCCCCCCTTCCCCCCCCCCCCCCCCTTTTTGATTTTTCCTTTTAACAAAACACTTGTTGCAAAAACTTACCCTGACGTTTCAAAATGCAAAAGGTTACACCTTCTTTTAAAAAAGCGGTCTTTACACTCAAGAAAAAAATAATAGGGTTATTTACGTTAAGGTACCCTAATGTTTCGTCCACGAACGATAAAGTACCCTAATGAATTTTGTGTACGATAGGGTACCCTAATGATTCGTCCATGAACGATTTGGTTTAAAATTGGCATATTCCGTTAAAAACTAACGCAATATTCCTCTACATTAGACATTTGCAGTTAAGTGGGTTGTGAAATGACGATTTTACCCTTTCTTATTTTAAGCTTATAAATTTGATAGACAAAATTACCATTATACCCTTAATTATATAATACAATAAAAATATAATAAGCGAATAAATTTAAAAAAATTAAATTAAAAAATTAAATTATTTAAAATAATAAAAAATATTAAAAATATTAAAAAATACAAAAAATTAAAAAATCATTTTTATTTTATAACAAAATTAATTTTATTAAAAAAAAATCTGGATCGAGTTCTGCGTCTTCTCCGGCCAACTTCGGCGTGGTCTCCGGCCACCCGTCCTCCGCCAGCGTCGTCCCCGGCCACCCCCACCTCCGCCTCCGGCGTCTTCCCTCCTCCCTCTTCCACCGCCGCCGGCGTCGTCGTCGTTGATCTGAACCAAATCAACGACGACGACGCCGACGGTGTAAGAGGGAGGAGGGAAGACGCCGGAGGAGGAGGCGGAGGTGGGGGTGGCCGGGGACGACGCCGGCGGAGGATGGGTGGCCGGAGACCACGCCGGAGCTGGCCGGAGAAGACCCAGAACTCGATCTAGATTTTTTTTAATAAAATTAATTTTTATAAAATAAAACTGTTTTTAATAAAAAAATTATTTATATATAAAAAAATTAATTATTAAAAAATAAAACTAATTAAATATAAAATCTGATTTAAAAATATAAAAATCTGATTTTAAAAAAATAAAAACTGATTTTTGAAAGAAAAAAACAAATTCAGTTTTTTAAAAATATAACTTTAAAAAATATATATAATTTATTTATTTTATTTTGAAAATTAATATAAATGAAGGAAAAATAATAACTAAGGGTATAATGGTCATTTCGCTCTTAAGTCAAAAGTCAACTGAAATGTCAAAGGGCAAAATAGTCATTCTACATAATTCTGTTAGTTTTTTAACAGCATTAAGCAAATCGTTCGTGGACGAATCATTAGGGTACCTTATCGGACACAAAATTCATTAGGGTACCTTATCGTTCGTGGACGAAACATTAGGGTACCTTATCGTAAATAACCCAAAATAATAATCAGAAATGACTACCTTTCACTTTAAAAGAAGGCTCCCCAGAGATCAAAGCTCCAAACCTAGTATAAGTGGTGGTGCAGACTGAGTATATTTTCTTCTTCGTCTTTCTCTCATTACAATTCCACTAAACAATACAACTAATGAAGGTGAAACGAGTCCATACCTTCCAAGAACAGAGGTTAGGGCTTTCACAGAGGAATCAATCATTTCTTCCTCGGAATGTTTCAGGAGTCAGTCGGGAACTCCATGACGATGAGACAATGTCCGAATCGAATCCATCCAGAAGGATCGACTCTTTGGGCGGTCGATTACTCCAATTTTGATATAGGTCTTTCGACCCCGACATGGACGTTTTGAGGCGAGAGTGAATCGTTAATGAGTTAAGGACAAATTGGGATTTCTTGTCGAGGATATCCAAAGCAAAGCATGAACGGTGAGTTAGTGAAGAAGAAGAGAAAGAAGAAGCTGATAGTGCTCTCTGTTAGAATATATTTATCGAGGTATTAAATATAATAAATATCTTCCCTCTTATGTGGTCAGTTAAGAATCCATCACTTTTAAAAATGTGTTATTATAATTAAATGGTAATTGCCAATTGATTGGTAAATAAGTCTTTCCTTATTCAATCTCTACTTTGATGGACGATATAGATTGAATCCTAATGAAACCCTAATAAGGAATTTTGGTCATCTCTCCACCTATAAATACAAGTGAATTATTCCATCATAAGTACACAATTCACAAACACCTAAAGTAGTGTATAGGACGGGGAGAGAAACCAAAGTTCATTAGACGAACTACATGGACTTTGATCTCTCACATACTATTGGGGAGTACGTAGGCAGTCCAAGTACGTTCTGGATACAAGTCCATTATGCCCAACCAAGATCATCTGCAAATGCATTAACAACCATGAATGAATGTATTCCTAAAAAAACCTCCATTTATTTATTCTATGATTGATTATGATATTCACGATTTAGGGTTCATGTAAATTACGACTTACATGTGGTATCAAAGTATGATATAGGGCACACAATTTTTTTTTTCAAAATCAATATGTATATATATATAGGGGAGCTTTCAGGTACAACACAATCTTTAAATACGAAATACGACTTAATCCCAACTTTGGAATCACATATTGCCCAAGGGCTGCGATTTTCGCATGACCTATTTTTTTTTCACCAAGTTTCTTATTTTGATCTTTCCCGCTTCGTTTCAACTCCGATTTAATTTTTTCTTGCGCCAAAAACTTTCTTTTTTCAAGATCTATCTATCAAGTAGCATATTGAATATGTTTTGAAGCAAAAAAAACATGTACAAGCAAAAACACAAATCGTTAACCGTGCACTAATGTATGTTCTTGCAACTTCATTTGTATGAATAAGCTAATCTGAATGTATGTTTAAGCTAATCTTAATTTATTAGCTTACACATACAAAACATACATACACATACAAATGAAAATAGTAAGAACATACATTAAGTTTAGCGTATAAATACAACTGAACCAACATGCATTAAGGTTGACTTAGACATACAAATGAAAATGCCCAGAACATACATTTAAAATTGTATAAACATACATTAAATTCAGCGTACATATATAACTGAAGATTAAAAAACATGCCGTTGTAAAAACATACATACAAAACATACATTAAGATTAGCTTATTCATACAAATGCAGTTGCAAGAACATACATTAGTGCACGATTAACAATTTGTGTTTTTGCTTGTACATGTTCTTTTTTGCTTCAAAACATATTCAATATGCTACTTGATAGATAGATCTTGAAAAAAGAAAGTTTTGGCGCAAGAAAAAATTAAATCGGAGTTGAAACGAAGCGGGAAAGATCAAAATAAGAAACTTGGTGAAAAAAAATAGGTCATGCGATTTGCGATTCCAAAGGCTGGGATTGAGTCGTATTTCGTACAAAATTGGCTAAGTCTTACCTGAATGTTATCCTATATATATATATATATATAAAGGAATAGCAACCTGCCAAAATTTTCCTGAAGATCTGTGCTTCCACGTGAGCATTTTTCATTCGATGATGATGTTGGTGCCTTTTCGGAAACGGCGTGATGTAGCTATTTAAATGCCTGATCGCAGGAGAATGAGGAGAGACACGTATTGGTTATCGGGTGGTGGAGTTTTGGTCTGGATGCGATTCTGAGGATGCGGTAGAAGAAGAAGCGCATGGCGGGTATTGTGCTCCATTTCCTGAATTTATTTGATTTATGGGTTTGGTCCTGTTGATTTGGTGCTGTTTTGTTGGTTTTTATAAGCATTCAAGGTTGAATTTGCGGTCTCATGTATAGAATGTTCATGTGGTTGTTTCAGCCCTTTTAGCTTTTTAGACCATTCATGTCGGCGTTGGAAGGTTGAATTGCTGCGTGTGGTTTGTCAAAGCGATGGAATGCAGTTGAGGAAGAAGCGAATGGCAGGTTCTGTGGTTCATCATCTGAATAGTATTTATCTTTGGGCGTTGATTGTGTTGATTTGGTTCTTTTATGTCGGATTCTTTCGTACAATCGTTATTGGATTGCGATCCATGTTATTGAATTAGCCTGTGGCGTTTGCAGCCCTCTCTAGAGATTTTTTTACCATTGAAGTCGGCCTCTGTAGGTTGAGCGTCGTGTGTTGATTAATTCGATTGGCTTCATAAAATCTTTTGTTGTATACAAGATTGCATCGATTGGAAAATCTTTGATGTTGTAAGGTTAAATTATGATGTGTTGGTTTTTGTTGTTCTTATTTTAGGGTTATTTATGATTTGGTACCCAAATGTTTCGTCCACGGACGATATGGTACCCTTATGTTTCGAATGACCAATTTGGTACCCAAATGATTTGTCCACGGACGGAAGTAGCATATTCCGTTAGAAAACTAACGGAATATTCCTCTAAATTAGACATGTGCAATTAAGTGGGGTGTGAAATGACGATTTTACCCTTTCTTATTTTAAGCTTATAAATGTAATAGACAAAATTACCATTATACCCTTAGTTATAATACAATAAGTAATTAAATTAAATAATTTTAAAATTAATAAATAAAATAAATAAAATTTAAAAATAAAAAATTAAAAAATTAAATAAATAAAAATTAAAAAATTAAAAAGTTAAAAAATTTAAAAATAAAAAATAAATTTTTTATAAATAACAAAAAGGGATAATTCCACCTCAGTACCCTAAATCTTTCATATTTCATTTAGAGTACCCTAAATCTTTTCTGTGTCACCTCAGTACCCTAAACTTTCATTAATTCATTTAGAGTACCCTAAATCTTTTTTGTGTCACCTTGGTACCCTAGACTTTCATTAATTCCATTTTAGTACCCACCGTTAACTTTACATATGATTTTACATCCAAAACAGGTAAAATGACCATACTACCCCTCACCAACAACCAAAATTATGGTAAAGTTAACGGTGGGTACTAAAATGAAATTAATGAAAGTTTAGGGTACTAAAATGGAACTAATAAAAGTTTGGGGTACTGAAGTGACACAAAAAAGATATAGGGTACACTAAATGAAATATGAAAGATTTAGGGTATTGAGATGACACAAAAAAGATTTAGGGTACTCTAAATGAAATATGAAAGATTTAGGGTACTGAGGTGGAATTAACCCTAATAAAATACAAGAATAAAAAAATTATAAAAAAATAATTCAATAAAATAAAATAAATTTATTTTTTTGAAAAAATAAAATACTTATTGAAAAATAAGTTTAAATATAAAGTCAAAAGTCAATATAAGGGTAAAACAATCTTTTTACATAAAAGTCAACTACAATGATAAAGGGTAAAATGATCTTTTCACTTTGGTTTGTTAGTTTTTTAACCTCATTAACCCAAATCGTTCGTGGACGAAACATTTGGGTACCAAATTGGGAAAAAATTTCATATGGGTACCATATCGTTCGTGGACGAAACATTTGGGTACCAAATCATAAATAACCCCTTATTTTATGGTCGCTTATATGTTTTTGGTTGTGTGCAGCATAAAGTTGGGTAGAAAACTAAGCCATGGATATCAAAGAATGTTTGCGGTTTATTAGGAACAGAGGATGTGTTGATTATTGATGGAGTTATTTATGATTTGAATCAACACATAGATGAGGAAGGAATGTTGATCCCTTTGAAGCGCGTCTTTAATGACAATTGTTCTGTAAGAACCGCTCCCGGTCAACGCCAGTCAAATCGACGAAAAATAGGAAAATTTAAGTTTTTTGGAAAGACACCTAAATGAACCTAAATTTGACCACGAGGGTCATATCGGACTTAAGTTGACCCCGATATTGACCAAAGTGAGTTCTGGGGGACTCAAGGCAACTTTCTGATCAATTTGGGAAAGATTGACTTTTTGCTGGAAAAGTCAACCGAGCGACGTTTTGGTCCGTTCGAGGCTCGCTTCGGATCCAAAAAGCTTAGTCGTCGTCACGACGGTCTTATTTGAGCCGTTTTCTTGTAGCCCGTGAAGTTTCATAATTTCTTGGAAAATGTACCCGATCGGGGCCCGAGACGACCGAATTTCGCGAATCTGACTGAAAAAATATCTAGAAGATATTTTCCAAAAGGGGTGTGACCCACTTGCCACATGTCAATGGTGGTAGTTGTTATTTTTGAACAACTAGAGAGATGGGAGACATGAGGTGTTCGACCATACATTCAAAAAAAGAGAAAAAAAAGAGAAAAGGAGAGAGAAAGAAGAGAGAAGAAGAGAAGGAGAAAAGAGAAGGGGGGAGTTTGGGTTTTGCTATTTCCCGACGATCCAACCGGTGGATTGTCTCAACGATCAAAGAATCGAGCTCCCATCGTCATTCCCTACGGTGAGTACCCTTTCGATTTTCGTTTTGGTACGTTTAAAAGTTAGGGTTTGGGTTGAAACGAGTAGACTATGGTTGAGTTGAGGATTGGGGTTCGTCGGAGGCATTTTGGAGTGAAAAATGAGGGGTTTCCGGTGACCGGAGGCTCGGGGGAGCTCTGGCCACCGTGGGTGGTGGCTGGCCGGAGCTAAGACCGGCCACCATGGTGGTGAACCGGTCCAGCCAGACACAGCTAAGGGTGGCAGGGTGGGGCCCACATGCTCGGGTCTCGGGTTTTCGTGTTCGGGTGGTTTAGGACTATCCCCAAGTCGTTAATCCACACCCGGAACGAATTTTGGAATTACATTGTAAAAGTTGGAAATGACGGGTTAAGAAACTTTAAACGCGAAATAAATTGATCGGAAGTCAGAAAGTGATTCCGTCGATTGCGTTGGAACCCTTGAATTATTCTAAGATCGTAGAAACGAAAACGGGAATTTTGGAGCCCCGGAAGGGCGTTTTCCAATCCCGGGAAGATTAGCCGAGCCGGGCGAATCGGGCCTTTCCGGGCCCGTTGTCGACAATATCGAGTAATTGGGAAGTTTGGGAGTGATCGCCTTTGTCGGGGTTTCATTTCGGCGTTTAATTCTTTAAATTCAGCTTTTGCCTGCGAACTTAAAAAGTGTTTAAAAGGTGATCTTGTTAGACCGTGCCGAGGACCGCGGAAAGGGAAAGCTAGGCGAGTGATCGTGAGCACGCCAGAGCTTGGTTGTGAACTTTTGGGAAAGCGTACGAGGTAGGGAAAAGTAGCCGGATCTCGGCCCTGACTAGGGAAAGTTAACAGTAGAAATGCATGTGACACTTGGGTGTCGTGGGTTAAGTAAGTTTATCGAATAATAGAAAGGCAGGCGACACCGGGTGGTGTCGTATGATACGTGAACGTATCGAACAATAGAAAGGCATGCGACACTTAGTTGTGTCGTAGGATAAGTGAACTATTCGAACATTAGAATTACTCGAGGCATTTGGTTGTGCCCGGAGGTTGAATGATTTGTTTGTGTGTCTTGGGTGGCCATGAGTGCCCGTGGGGAGTTGAACCCGTATTTTTATTGTTTGTGTGTCTTGGGTGTCCATGAGTGCCTGTGGGGAGTTGAACCCGTTTGCTTCGTCGAGTTGTGCTGAGATGTTGGGGCTGAGTTTAGAGCCGTTGAGTCCACCCCTGCGTCTGGACACGCCGGTTGGTGGTGGTGTGGTGTTGACTAGGGTCTGTCGTGCCTGCGAAGTTAGAGAAGTGGACTGATACAGGAGGTTCGAGAGAGGGCTCAAGAGCCCTGATGCTGGATCGAGTCCTCACCCCGAGGTTTCGGGTATGTTCGGAGTTGGTGGGCACGACAGCAGTAGTGGAGCGAGGCCTTAGAGATACTGCGAGTGTCCGTGAGGATCGGCAGCGACTGAGCTTGTGCGTGTATCCGTGGGAAGGATACTTACGAAATGACAACCTTTGCCGTAATCTTGGTAATGGATTGGCTGGCGAAGTACCGAGCCAATATCGACTGTCACTGGGGATGAGTGACGGTGTCAACAGGCAACACGAAAGTTTCGTGTATTCTGGGCAGTAGGAGCGGAGTTCTCCTGTCAGCTTGTCCGTAGTGGAGGAAGTATCGGCCGTGTAGAGCCGAGAGTTACCACGAGTGGTGTGCGAGTGCCCCGAGGTCTTTCCTGAGGAGTTGAACGGGTTGCCCCCGGTTCGTGAGGTGGAGTTCGGGATTGACCTGACGCCGGGGACGGCAGCGATATCGATGGCGCCTTACCGGTTCGCGCCAGCCGAGTTGACCGAGCTGAAGCGTCAGCTCGAGGAGCTTCAGGAGAAGGGGTTTATCCGGCCGAGCACATCACCGTGGGGAGCACCAGCACTCTTCGTGAAGAAGAAGAGTGAAGAGCTTCGGATGTGCATCAACTACCGGAAGCTGAACCGGGTTACGGTGAAGAACCGATACCCGATGCCGAGAATTGCCGACTTGTTCGACCAATTGAGAGGGTCGACATGCTTCTCGAAGATTGATCTGCGATCCGGATATTACCAGTTGCGAGTCCGGGAGGAGGACGTTGCAAAGACTGCATTCCGGACACGGTATGGGCATTACGAGTCCTTGGTGATGCCTTTGGACTGACGAACGCACCTGCATCGTTCATGGATCTGATGAACACTATATTCTGACCGTTCTTAGATCAATTTGTGGTGGTGTTTGTAGACGACATCTTGATCTACTCGCAGAACGAGGCGGCGCATGAGGAACATCTGAGGGGTGTTCTGACCCTTTTGCGCACACATCAGTTATACGCCAACCTGGAGAAGTGCGAGTTTTGTCTCGCTGAGGTGAGATTCCTCGGTCACGTTATGTACCGTGATGGTATATTGGTCGATCCGGCGAAGATCGACGCGGTTTCGGAGTGGGCGCGTCCCACGAGCGTCTTCGAGATCCGCAGCTTCTTGGGGTTAGCAGGATATTATCGGCGGTTCGTCCAGGACTTCGCGCGACTAGCCGCACCTATGACTCTTTTGACGCGCGAAGGATTCGGGTTTGTGTGGACGGAGGATTGTGAACGTGCGTTCACGGAGCCGAAGGCTAGTTTGACTACCGCTCCAGTGTTGATAGTGCCAGAGCGCGGGGTCGGGTATGAGGTCTATTGTGACGCGTCTGGGGAACTGGGCATGTTTGGGCTTGAGCTAGAGGAGGTTACTGGTGGTGTGGCCATGTGCTTCTTGGTGGCTCTGCCCACCCTGCTTGGCCGGGGAATAGAGGCACAGTCAGTGGATGTCAAGAAGACAGAGATCCAGGAGAGAGTTGCTGGCGGTGTTGACGCCGAGGACTGGGATCGTCGGGCTAATTGGGAGTTACGGTATCGTGGAGGTTTTTTCATACCGCGTAACGGTGGAGGCGACGAGCTACGAGAGTCGCATTATTCGCGTCTGACAGTGCACATGGGTAGCACTAAGAGGAGCACGACATCAGGCGGTATGCGGAGAGCGGTTGCGAAGTTAGTATCGCAGTGCCTCACTTGTCAGCAGGTGAGAGCCGAACATCAGCGTCCCGCTGGGTTATTGCAGCCACTGTCGGCTGCACAGTGGAAATATGGGGCACGCCACGATGGATTTCGTGAGCGGTTAGCCGAGTTCGCCTACAACAACAGCTTTCAGGCCAGTATCAGGATGGCACCGTTCGGAGCGTTGTATGGTAGGCCGTGTCGGTCGCCCGTGTGCGGTGCGGAATTGAGGAATGATGGTTTACTTGGTCTAGAATTGGTCCGAGAGACAGCTGAGTCGGTCGTGCTGAAGGGTGAGCGGTTAAAGACCACACAGAGACGACAGGAGCTATGCTGACAGACGGTGCTGACCTCTCGAGTCAGCAGTCGGTGACTATGTATCCCTGGAGATGAGTCCGAAAGGTGGACTGGTGCGTTTCAACCGCGGCGGAGGCAGGTTAGCCCCGCGGTGTATCAGACCTTTCGAGGTCTTAAGCAGAGTGGGAGCAGTTGCATACCGACTTGCACTGCCACCGCAGCTTGGGAATATCCACGTTTCCCAGTTGCGGAAGTATACGCGGATTCCTCGCACGTCATTGAGTGGGCGGATGTCGAGGAAAAGGATGATGTCTCGTATAAGGAGAAACCGGATTGGGGAAATGGGTCCACGGGTGCAGGTCCTATGCGGAAAGGTTATCCGCTTAGAATGGGTGCAGTGGCGGCACCACGAGGCTGAGACGACTCGGGAGTGCGAGGACGAGGTTCGCGCGAAGTACCCCGATCTGTTCGACTCCGGAGGTACGTTGGTTTTAAATTTCGCGGACGAAATTCCTTTAATTGGGGTAGATTGTAAGAACCGCTCCTGGTCAACGCAGTCAAATCGACGAAAAATAGGAAAATTTATAAAATTTGGACATACACCTAAAGGAACCTAAATTTGACCACGAGGGTCATATCGGACTTAATTTGACCCCGATATCGACCAAAGTGAGTTCTGGGAGACTCAGGGCAACTTTCTGATCAATTTGGGAAAGGTTGACTTTTTGCTGGAAAAGTCAACCGAGCGACGTTTTGGTCTGTTCGAGGCTCGTTTTGGATCCAAAAAGCTTAGTCGTTTCCTTGTAGCTCGTGAAGCTTCATAATTTCTTAGAAAATGTGCCCGTTCGGGGCCTGAGACGGCCGAATTTCGCGAATCTGACTGAAAAATATCTAGAAGATATTTTCCAAAAGGGGTGGGACCCACTTGCCACATGTCACACAAGTGGTGGTAGTTGTTATTTTTGAACAACTAAAGAGATGGGAGACAAGAGGTGTTCGGCCATACATTCAAAAAAAGAGAAAAGGAGAGAGAAAGAAGAGAGAAGAAGAGAATAAGAAAAGAGAAGGGGGGGAGTTAGGGTTTTGCTATTTCCCGACGATCCAACCGGTGGATCGTCTCAACGATCAAAGAATCAAGCTCCCATCGTCATTCCCTACGGTGAGTACCCTTTCGATTTTCGTTTTGGTACGTTTAAAAGTTAGGGTTTGGGTTGAAACGAGTAGACTATGGTTGAGTTGAGGTGTGGGGTTCGTTGGAGACGTTTTGGAGTGAAAAGTGAGCGGTTTCCGGTGACCGGAGGCTCGGGGGAGCTCCGGGCACCGTGGGTGGTGGCTGGCCGGAGCTAGGACCGACCACCATGGTGGTGAACCAGTCCAGCCACCCACGGCTAAAGGTGGCCGGGTGGGGCCCATGTGCTCGGGTCTCGGGTTTTCGTGTTCGGGTGGTTTAGGACTATCCCCAAGTCGTTAATCCACGCCCGAAACGAATTTTGGAATTAAATTGTAAGTGTTGGAAATGACGGGTTTAGAAACTTTAAACGCGAATTAAATTGCTCGGAAGTCGGAAATTGATTCTGTCGATTGCGTTGGAACCCTTGAATTATTCTAGGATCGTAGAAACGAAAACGGGAACTTTCTAAGACCCGGAAGGGCGTTTTCCAATCCCAGGCAGATTCGCCGAGCCGGGCGAATCGAGCCTTTCCGGGCCCGTTGTTGACAATGTCGAGTAATTGGGAAGTTTGGGAGTGATGGACATTGTCGGGGTTGCATTTGGGCATTTAATTCTTTAAATTCAGTTTTTGCCTGCGAACTTAAAAAGTGTTTAAATTGTGATCTTGTTAGACCGTGCCGAGGACTGCGGAAAGGGAAAGCTAGGCGAGTGATCGTGAGCACACCGGAGCTTGGTTGTGAACTTTTGGGAAAGCGTACGAGGTAGGGAAAAGTAGCCGGATCTCGGCCCTGACTAGGGAAAGTTAACAGTAGAAATGCATGTGACACTTGGGTGTCGTGGGTTAAGTAAGTTTATCGAATAATAGAAAGGCAGGCGACACCGGGTGGTGTCGTATGATACGTGAACGTATCGAACAATAGAAAGGCATGTGACACTTAGTTGTGTCGTAGGATAAGTGAACTATTCGAACATTAGAATTACTCGAGGCATTTTGTTGTGCCCGGAGGTTGAATGAATTGTTTGTGTGTCTTGGGTGGCCATGAGTGCCCGTGGGGAGTTGAACCCGTATTTTTATTGTTTGTGTGTCTTGGGTGTCCATGAGTGCCTGTGGGGAGTTGAACCCGTATTTTACTGTTTGTGTGTCTTGGGTGGCCATAAGTGCCCGTGGGGTTGTTGAACCTGTATTTTACCGTTGGTGTCTTGGGTGGCTATGAGTGCCCGTGGGGTTGTTGAACCCGTACTTTACTGTTGGTGTCTTGGGAGGCCATGAGTTCCCGTGGGGTTGTTGAACCCGTATTTTACTGTTGGTGTGTCTTGGGTGGCCATGAGTGCCCGTGGGGTTGTTGAACCCGTATTTTACTGTTGGTGTTTTGGGTGGCCATGAGTGCCCGTGGGGTGTTGAACCCGTGTGTTACTGTTTGTGTGTCGTGGGTGGCCTTGTGTGCCCGTGGGGTGTTAAACCGGTGTTGTCGCTTGTTGTTGAACTTTGGTTGTGATTGTGATTGCCTGATGTTGGGGGCCCGCCTGCTAAGAAAGGGGTCATGTGGTCGTGCGCGTGTGCATTCGTCTACCGAGGTTGGGGGCCCGCCTGACAATAAATGGGTCATGTGGCCACGTATCGTGGGGGTTGGCAACCCTTCCGGGTTAACCACCGGTAAAGTTGTGCATTCTTCGGTGATGGATGGCTGCTCCCCTTCCGACTAGCTATCGGAGAAGTATTGCGGAATATATCGCTAACAGGTCGACCGCCTGGCCCGACAGGGATCGGGGGAAGTTACGTGGGGCAGGCTCGAGCCCAGTCGGTTAGCAACCGGCACTGAGCAGCTGGAGTGCGATCCTTTGTGATCTTGGGTGTTGCGTGGTTATCTTTTGTGTCTTTGGTGGAGGTTGTAACCGCTGTGTCAGGTCTACATTACGTGTCCGGGTTTTGAGTTGGTTGGGGAAAATAACAGTCTTAGTGTGATAGTCGGGTTACTTGAGTTGAGGATAGTAGTCCCCGGTGTTTTGTTTGTTGTTGGCGTTTCCGTCATTGTCTGCTAGTATGCCGTAGTCAGTCTGGTATCCGTGGTGATGAGCGAACGCTCACCCCTAGCTGCTTTTCCTACAGGTACTTGTCGCGAGACGGACTAGGGGAGGTCTCGAAGCTTGAAGAGCTGGGAGCGGGAGTCCGAGTTTGCTTTTGAGTTTAGCGACGTACGCCTTGTCTTTTGCCCGCTTTTTTTGGACGTGCTTTTAAGTTGTAAAATATTATTTTGATTAACTAAATGGTGATTTTAAGCGGTTTATTCATAAAGGTTTGAAAATGTATTTTATTGTTTTACCGTTCGCGTTCCGGGTTCGGTTCTACCGAATTCGGGGCGTGACAAGTTCTTTATTTGTTCGACGATTGTTTCACTGGTGAAGGTCAACATTAGGAGAATTGAAGATCACGTGGAGACATTGTACAATTCTGATCCTAACTTATTGAGAGATGAACCTTCAACTCTGTCGTGGGAGGAATTACTGCCATCTAGATTTATTCATTAGATAACGGTTTGCATGTATTTTTATTTGTTGGGTGTAATAAATCAATGGTAATATCTATTGGACGTTTTTTGTTTGTATGTCAATTATTATGTATTATGTCGATTGGGACTTGTTTTTTTATTAGTAAAGCAGTTAGATTGCTGATTTTGTTGATTTTAAAACCAAACTTGTGTGTTGTAATTGTTTGGCGGTTTGATTCTATTGTGGTTTGTCTATATTGAACCGTTAGACATTGTGTCTATAAAGGGTGGAACTGTGGTGAGATTTGTATATGAAGCATTATGGATATATTCAGTGCATATGAGAATGGGATGAGAAAACATGGTTTTCAGGGTAGAGTTAGACGAATGTATGTGAATAAGCCCGCTCCTCTAGGGAAAAGAACCAGATCTCTGGGATTGTCTTTAGGTGTTGATGGTCAGTATCAGAGGGTTAGTGAACCTGCTTATAGTTATTTAAAGAATAGATTGATCGTTTGGAAGATATGCGATGCTGTGAGTGTATATGTATTTATGATTGTAGTGTAAGTACGCTTCTGGTTGTTTTTAATTTTCATTTGACAAATTTCTATTTATTATGTAGCATGATATTGGTGGCAGGTTACCTCCATGGATTGTAGAGAATGTGGGCAACATTATAAAGGTTGAAGATGATGTATTGATAGATGGAATAATTGCTGGGTTGGATCAACACACGCAAGAACAGGAGATGTTTTTTCGTCTATATCATTTCTTTGGGGGTGACTGTAGCAAATTTGTATTTCGGTTGCATAATCTTTTATAGCGAAATGTTCGAGCGTTTGATCGAAGTATTCGTTTGTTATACGTTAATGATCCGCACTCGCATGGATATGTGTTATCTCCACCACCAGATGATCCTGATTGTTGTTAATGATTTTTGGAGATATGTAGTGGTAATGTATTGAAGTTCTAAATTATAATAAAGTTTTTAATATTTGGCATGTTGGCTTACTTTAATATATGGAATTGCAAATGAATTTTATTTGATAAGATGTTGATAGTTATTGTATCTGCACGTTTAGATTTTATCAGCGAATAATGAGGAACAGCTATGGTGTTTTAACTATAATGGGTTGTATATAAGGCAGCATTCTTGTGGAATGCAGTTGTGATACTATGATGAATAGTTTACACGGTAAGGAAGATGAAGAAGGTTGTGATAGGAAAATTTTTGACCGTCGAGTCAGTTTTTATATGGAGCGTTTGAATGAAGCCCAACAATGTGGTATGAATTTTGGTCCATTGAATTGCATGTTTGTGCCTCGGCATTGGGATCTTATTTATGTATTCTGGTTTTGTTTTAGAAGTTCAAGATCTATCGATTAATTGGACAATATATGATGTTGTAAGTATTGGTTGAGTTAACTTTATTTATTTTTCTTATCTGAAATATTGTATCCAGCATGATGTAGGTTTAAGGATTCGTACATGGTTAGTGGTAAACGTTTGCAAAATTATTAACACTGAAGAGTCTGTAATTGTTGATGGAATACTTGTTGGTCTCAATCTTCATCAAACCAAGAAAGAAATGTTCAGCAGAGATGTGAGGGTTTTTGAACATGAAGCTTTTGATTTTGTTACGAGGTTGTTTTTACATGTGTCGTATAATATTCGATGGATTGAAGCTGCAGTGGATTCCCTTTACAGCCGCAACCCTAGCTTGGTATATGGCCCGGAAACACTAATTGTGTGAGCTTGTGTTGTGTATTTTAATTTCTTAGGTATTGATGTTTGTAATTACAACTTTTTCGAAATAACATATATGAATAATCCTATGTTGCATAGTTCGTTTGATAAGTTTGGAATTTAAATGTTGAACATGTGGTCTTCATTCGGTGTAGTATGAAAGCTTGATGAATAGGTTAAATTAATTTTGTACTATTGTAAGAACCGCTCCCGGTCAACGCCAGTCAAATCGGCAAAAAACCGGAAAATTTAAAAAATTTGGACAGACACCTAAATGAACCCAAATCTGACCCCGAGGGTCATACCGGACTTAAGTGACCCCGATATCGACCAAAGTGAGTTTCGGGGGACTCAGGGCAACTTTATGACCAATTTGGGAAATGTTGACTTTTTGGTCGAAAAGTCAACCGAGTGTCGTTTTGGTCCATTCGAGGTCCGTTTTGGATCCAAAAAGCTTAGCCATCGTCACAACGGTCTTAGTTGAGCCGTTTCCTTGTAGCCCGTGAAGTTTCATAATTTCTAGGAAAAAGTGCCCGTTCGGGGCCCGAAAAAGTTGAATTTCGCGAATCTGATTGGCTAGATATTTTCCAAAAGGTGTGGGACCCACTTGCCAAGTGTCAATTATGTGGTGGTGTTAGGTTTCTTGAACAAAACAAAAGATGAGACTTGGAGGGTAATTTTGTAATTAAAAGATAGGTTTGTTTTTAAAACAAAATAAAAAGGTATGGTTGTGTGGTGTCTCGGCCATTTAACAGAAATGGGAGGTAGAAGAGAGAAAATAAGAGAGAGAAAGGGAAGGAGAGAAAGGAAGAATAAGGTTGGGTTTTTGGTGATTTCCCGACGATCCGACCGACCGATCGACTCAACGATTGAAGATTCGAACTCCCCTCGTCATTCCCTACGTTGAGAACCCAATTCTATCTCGTTTTAGTACGTTTGAAATTTAGGGTTTGAGTTTAAACGGTTTGATTAAGGTTGGGTTTTGTTTAAGATTGGTTTAAAGATGAATGGTTGAGGTTTGGGGTTCGTTAGGAACGTTTGGGGGCGAAAAGGAAATTTTCGCATTGTAGCCGTGTGGGGCCCACATGCTCGGGTATCGGGTTTTCGTGTTCGGGTGGTTTAGGACGATCCCCAAGTCGTTAATCCACACCCGGATCGAAATTTGGAATTAAATTGTAAAAGTTGTAATTGACGGGTTTAGAAACTTTAAACGCAAATTAAATTACTCGGAAGTCGGAATTTGATTCCGTCCAGTGCATAGGAACCCTTGAATTATTCTAAGACCATAGAAACGAAAACGGGAATTTTCGGAGGCCCGGAAGGACGTTTTCCAATCCCGGGAAGATTCGCCGGGTCGGGCGAAACTGGCCTCTCCGTGTCCATTATCGACAATGTCGAGTAATTGGGAAGTTTGGGAGTGATCGACATAATTCAGCTTTGTCTGCAAACTTAAAAAGTGTTTTAATTGTGATCTTGTTAGATCGTACCGAGGACCGCGACACGGGAAAGCTAGGCGAGTGATCGCGAGCACGCCGGAGCTTGGGCGTGGACTTTTGGGAAAGCGTTACGAGGTAGGGAAAAGTAGACGGATCTCGGCCCTGACTAGGGAAAGTTAAAAGTAGAAAAGCATGTGACACTTGGGTGTCGTGGGTTAAGTAAGTTTATCGAACAATAGAAAGGCAGGCGATATCGGGTGGTGTCATATGATACGGGAACGTATCGAACAATAGAAATGCATGTGACAGTTAGTAGTGTTGTAGGAGCAGTGAACTTATCGATATTAGAATTACTGGAGGCATTTGGTTATGCTCGGAGGTTGATTGTTTAGTTTGTGTCTTGGGTGGCCATTAGAGCCCGTACTTTACTGTAGGTGTCTTGGGTGGCCATGAGAGCCCGTACTTTACTGTTTGTGTCTTGGGTGGCCATGAGAGCCCGTACTTTACTGTTCATGTCTTGGGTGGTCATGGGAGCCCGTATTTTACTGTTGGTGTTTTGGGTGGTCATGAGTGCCCGTGGGGTTGTTAAACCCGTATTTTTACTATTGGTGTGTCTTGGGTGGCCATGAGTGCCCGTGGGGTTGTTGAACCAGTATTTTACTGTTGGTGTCTTGTGTGGCCATGAGTGCCTGTGGAGTGTTGAACATGTGTTGTTGTTGGTTGTTGAAGTTTGGTTGTGATTGTGATTGCCTGAGGTTAGGGGCCCGATAGAGATCGGGGAAAGTTGCGTGGGGGTTGGCTAGTCTTCCGACAGGGATCGATAAGGTTGAGCATTCTTCGGCGATGGAGGGTTGCTCCCCTTCCGACTAGCTATCGGAAAAGTAGCTCGGTACATATCGATGGAGGGTTGCTCCCCTGGCCTGACAGGGATCGGTAAAGTTGCGTGGGGCAGGCTCGAGCCCAGCCGGTTAGCAACCGGCACTAAGCAGCCGGAATGCGATCCTTTGTGATCTCGTTTGGTCTTCAATCCTTTGTGATCTTCGGTGTTGCGTGGTTGTCTTTTGTGTCTTTGGTGGAGGTCATAACCGCCGTGTCGGGTCTACTTTGAGTGTCCGGTTGTTGAGTTGGTTGGGGAAAGTAATAGTCCGTGCGTCAGTCGGGTTACTTGAGTTTGGGGATAGTGGTCCCCGGTGTTTGGGTTGTTGTTGTTGTTTCCGGCATGTTCTGCTAAGTATGTCGTGGTCAGTCTGTTATCCGTGGTGGTGAGCGAACGCTCACCCCTAGCTGCTTTTCCTACAGGTACTGGTCGCGGGACGGACTAGGTGAGCTCTCGAAGCTTGAAGAGCTAGGAGCGGGAGTCCGGGTTTCCTTTTTGAGTCTAGTGACATACGCCTTGTATTTTGTCCGCTTGTTGGGATGTACTTTTGAGTTGTAAATTATCATTTCGATTAACTAAACGGTGGTTTTAAAGTGATTTATTTTAAAAGGTTTGAAAATGTTTTATTGTCTTAAACGTTCGCGTTCCGGGTTCGGTTCTACTGAATTTGGGGTGTGACAGCTTGGTATCAGAGCTCGAGGTTTCACACCTCGGACTCTACGTCAATTAGGTGGGAGAGTCGAGTCAGTAAAAGTCCCGTCATGCGTTGGGTACGCAAGTCGGAAACCGTGTGTAGACCCGTAGGGACTTGAGTCCTGTTTGTGATTGTGTGTATGTGCAGTATTATTATTACTGCCATACTGATTGTGTGTTGCTGCGTGAAACGTTTTTAAGCTGTCGTGACTCGACTCAGGAGCGCTCCTGTAGTCCAACGTGACGGTGTTGACATCAATGGGTACAATGTAGTTCGGGGACGCCTGGACCGGGTTGTAACTACGTGATGTCAAGAAATGAGGTTTTATAATGAAAAGGAGAAAGTTTTAAAATTGGTTGGCCCGATGGGCGTGTTTTAAAATTGGTTGGCCCGGTGGGCGTGTTTTGACTTTGGTTGGCCTTGTCGGCTTATGATTGAGGTTGGGTCACTTGTGTTTGGTCTTTAAATTGTTGTACGTGTGTTGATAAATTGGTGATCGAGCGTGTGTGACGCTTAAGACTGCTTTTGGGGTTAAAAGGGGTAAAAATCGAGTCTGAAACAATTTTTGGGAAACAGACCTGCGCGAGCGTCACGGACCCTGTTAGGGATCCGTGACGGAGCAGCGCGTTTTGGAGAGTTTTGGGCCTTTGTCACGGCTCCGTGACCCCAACCGTGACGGGGTCTGTCACGGATCCGTGATTCCTGTTTTGTTCCACCGTCTTGATTGTGCAGTTTGAGTGTGGGTTTTGCGTGGTTGTGTTCACGGTTGTGTTGGTTGTAGATGTCGTAAGTTCGGTGTTAAAGGGTGAGGTCTTGAGTTCGAGACTCATCAATAACCTACGGTAGCGATACAGTGCCTCGGTGTGAGAGTCTCACCACGGAGAGGGGTTAAGGTTGATGCGTTGCGGCGCCATACGAACTAGGTTTCCCGTACGTGAACGGGTGTTCGAGGTTTCCCTCGCGTGAACGGGTGGTTTGAGGTTTCCTTCACGTGAGTGGGTTATTCGAGGTTTCCCTCGCGTGAACGGGTGGTTTGAGCCTTCCTTCACGTGAGTGGGTTATTTGAGGTTCCCTACATGATCGAGTAACTAGGGTATCGAGTTTGTGAGCAATAGTGGCTTGCGGAATTGAGAATAGGATCCCCGTTGAGGTTTCCCTACGTGATCGGGTAATTGGGGTATTGAGGTTGTGAACAATAGTAGTTTGCTGAGTTGAGAACATGATCCCCGTTTGAGATTTCCCTACGTGATCGGGTAATTAGGGTATTGAGGTTGTGAGCAATAGTGGCTTGCGGAGTTGAGAATATGATCCCCGTTCGAGGTTTCCCTTAGGTGAGCGAGTATTTGAGGTACTGATAGCGTGAGCAGCGTGACGTTTTGGTATCAGGTTTTGAGGTAGTGGTTTGCCCTGGTTAGATCGGGGACGAGTGGCGAATACTGGTTGGGTTGCGGAAGGTTATAAGTAATTGGATAGAGAACCGTGTGAGGGTTGTGCTAGACTTTACCGAAGTGACTAATGAAGGTGTTGTTCGGTCTCTGATTTGGGCGTCAGTTTTATTGGATACCGGGGTGTCACACTCGTTTGCTTCGTCGAGTGAAGCTAAAATGTTGGGGCTGAGTTTAGAGCCGTTGAGTCCTCCCCTGCGTCTGGATACGCCGGTTGGGGGTGATGTGGTGTTGACTAGGGTCTGTCGTGCTTGCGAAGTTAGAGAAGCGAACCGATACAGGAGGTTCTAGAGAGGGCTCGAGAGCCCAGATGCTGGATCGAGTCCTCACCCCGAGGATTCGGGTATGTTCGGAGTTGGTAGGAACGAAGACGGTAGAGGAGCGAGGTCTTAGAGAGACCGCGAGGTTCCGTGAGGTTCGGCAGCGGCTGAGCTTGTGCGTGTATTCGTGGGAAGGATACTTACGAAATGACAGCCTTTGACGTGATCCTGAGAATGGATTGGCCGGGAAGTGCCGAGCCAATGTCGACTATTACTGACGACGAGTGACGGTGTCAAAAGGTAACACGAAAGGTTCGTGTATTCTGGGCAGTAAGAGCGGAGTTCTCCTGTCGACTTTGTCCGCAGTAAAGGAAGTATCGGTCGTGCAGAGCCGAGAGTTACCGCGAGTGGCGTGCGAGTTCCCCGAGGTCTTCCCTGAGGAGTTGAGCGGGTTGCCACCAGTTCGTGAGGTGGAGTTTGGGATTGACCTGGTGCCGGGAACGACAGCGATATCGATGGCGCCGGACAGGTTCGCGCCAACCGAGTTGACCGAGCTAAAGAGTCAGCTTGAGGAGCTTCTGGAAGAAGGGGTTTATCCGGCCGAGCACATCGCCGTGGGGAGCGCCAGCACTCTTTGTGAAGAAGAAGAGTGGAGAGCTTCGGATGTGCATCGACTACCGGAAGCCGAACCGGGTTACGATGAAGAACCGATACCCGATGCCGAGGATTGACGACTTGTTCGACCAGTTGAGAGGGTCGACGTGCTTCTCGAAGATCGATCTGCGATACGGATATTACTAGTTGCGAGTCTGAGAGGGGGACGTCGCAAAGACTGCATTCCGGACACGCTATGGGCATTATGAGTTCTTGGTGATGCCTTTTGGACTGACGAACGCACCTGCAGCGTTCATGGATCTGATGAACAGTATATTCCGGCCGTTCTTAGATCATTTTGTGGTGGTGTTCGTAGACGACATTTTGATCTACTCTCAGAACGATGCGGCACATGAGGAGCATCTGAGGACTGTTCTGACCCTACTGCTCACACATCAGCTATATACCAACCTGGAGAAGTGCGAGTTTTGGCTTGCTGAGGTGAAATTCCTCAGTCACATTGTACCCCGTGACGGTATACTGGTCGATCCATCGAAGATCGACACGGTTCAGAAGTGGGCGCGGCCCACGAGTGTCTTCGAGATCCGTAGCTTTCTGGGGTTGGCAGGCTATTAATCGACGGCTTGTCCAGGACTTTGCGCGACTAGCCACGCCAATGACTCTTTTGACGCGCAAGGAAGTCGAGTTTGTGTGGATAGAGGATTGTGAACGTGCGTTCACGGAGCTGAAGGCTCTTATGACTACCGCTCCAGTGTTGATAGTGCTTGAGCGCTGGTTTGGGTATGAGGTCTGTTGTGACGCGTCCGGGGAAGGACTGGGCTGTGTACTGATGTAGTTGGGTAGAGTTGTTGCTTATGGATCCAGGCAGTTGAAGACGCACCAGCGCAACTATCTTACCCATGACCTGGAATTAGCAGCATTAGTGTTCACGCTGAAAGACTGGCGGTATTATCGGTATGGCGGGAGATTTCAGGTGTTCTCGGGTCACAAGAGCCTTAAGTACATCCTTTCCCAATGAGACCTGAACATGCGCCAGCGGCGATGGATGGAGCTACTTGAGGAGTACGACTTTGAGCTACTCTACCATCCGGGTAAGGCGAATGTGGTCGCCGACACCCTGAGTAGAAAGTCGGTTCTGAGCCTTGCTAACATATCAGTCCGAGATTGGGACATGATGGGGGAACTGGGCACGTTCGGGCTTGAACTAGAGGAGGTTAATGGTGGCGTGGCCATGCACTCATTGGTGGCCCAGCCCTCACTGCTTGGCCGCGGGATAGAGGCACAGTCGGTGGATGTCGAGACGACAGAGATCCGGGAGAGAGTTGCCGGCGGTGTTGACGCCAAGGGCTGGGATCGTCGTGCTTATTGGGAGTTACGGTATCGTGAAGGTTTTTTCATACCGCGAAATGGTGGAGGCGATGAGCTGCGAGAGTCGCATGATTCGCGTCTGATAGTGCACGTGGGTAGCACTAAGAGGAGCGCGACATCAGGCGGCATATCTAGTGGAGCGGGATGCGGAGAGCGGTTGCGGAGTTAGTATCGCGGTGCCTCACTTGTCAGAAGGTGAGAGCCGAACAACAGCGTTCCGCTAGATTATTGCAACCACTGGGGGTTGCACAGTGGAAATGGGGGCACGTCACGATGGATTTCGTGGGCGGCTAGCCGAGTTCGCCTACAACAACAACTTTCAGGACAGTATCATGATGGCACCGTTCGGAGCGTTGTATGGTAGGCTGTGTCGATCGCCCGTGTGCTGGGCAGAAGTGAGGAATAAGAGTTTACTGGGTCTAGAACTAGACCGAGAGACAGCTGAATCAGTCGTGCCGAAGCGTGAGCGGCTGAAGACCGCGCAGAGTCGGCAGTAGCTATGCTGACAGACGGCGTCGACCTCTCGAGTCAGCAGTCGGTGACCATGTATCCTTGGAGGTGAGTCCGAAAGGTGGACTGGTGCGTTTCCAACCGCGGCGGAGGCAGGTTAGCCCCGCGGTGTATCAGACCTTTCGAGGTCTTGAGTAGAGTGGGAGCAGTTGCATACCGACGTGCACTGCCACCGTATTAGAGGAATATCCACGTTTCCCAGTTGCGGAAGTATCTGCGGACCCCTCGCACGTCATTGAGTGGGCAGATGTCGAGATAGCAGGTGATGTATCGTATAAGGAGAAACCGGTTTGGGAAATGGATCTACGGGAGCAGGCCCCGTGCGGAAAGGTTATCCGCTTAGAACGGGTGCAGTGGCGGCGCCACAAGGCTGAGTCGACTCGGGAGCGCGAGGACGAGGGTCGCGCGAAGTACTCCGATCTGTTCGACTCCTGAGGTACGGTTGTTTTAAATTTCGCGGACGAAATTCCTTTAAGGGAGGTGGATCGTAAGAACCGCTCTCGGTCAACGCCAGTCAAATCGGCGAAAAACAGGAAAATTTAAAAATTTTGGACAGACACCTAAATGAACCCAAATCTGACCCCGAAGGTCATATCGGACTTAAGTGACCCCGATATCGACCAAAGTGAGTTCCGGGGGACTCAGGGAAACTTTCTGACCAATTTGGGAAATGTTGACTTTTTGTTGGAAAAGTCAACCGAGCGACGTTTTGGTCCATTCGAGGTCCGTTTTGGATCCAAAAACCTTAACCATCGTCACAGTGGTCTTAGTTGATCCGTTTCCTTGTATCCCGTGAAGTTTCGTAATTTCTTGGAAAAAGTGCCCGTTCGGGGCCCGAAACAGCCGAATTTCACGAATCTGAATGGAAAATATCTAAGAGATATTTTCCAAAAGGGGTGGGACCCACTTGCCACATGTCAATTATGTGGTGGTGTTTGGTTTCTTGAACAAAACAAAAGATGAGACTTGGAGGGTAGTTTTGTAATTAAAAGATAGGTTTGTTTTTAAAACAAAATAAAAAGGTATGGTTGTGTGGTGTCTCGGCCATTTAACAGAATTGGGAGGTAGAAGAGGGAGAAAATAAGAGAGAGAAAGGAAAGGAGAGAAAGGAAGAAGAAGGTTGGGTTTTTTGTGATTTCCCGACGATCCGACCGACCGATCGACTCATTGATTGAAGATTCGAACTCCCCTCGTCATTCCCTACGGTGAGAACCCAATTCTTTCTCGTTTTAGTACGTTTGAAATTTAGGGTTTGAGTTTAAACGGTTTGATTAAGGTTGGGTTTTGTTTAAGATTGGTTTAAAGATGAATGGTTGAGGTTTGGGGTTCGTTAGGAACGTTTTGGGGCGAAAAGGAAATTTTCCCATTGTGGCCGTGTGGGGCCCACATGCTCGGGTATCGGGTTTTCGTGTTCGGGTGGTTTAGGACGATCCCCAAGTCGTTAATACACACCCGGATCGAAATTTGGAATTAAATTGTAAAAGTTGTAATTGACGGGTTTAGAAACGTTAAACGCAAATTAAATTACTCGGAAGTCGGAATTTGATTCCGTCCAGTGCATAGGAACCCTTGAATTATTCTAAGACCGTAGAAACGAAAACTGGAATTTTCGGAGCCCCGGAAGGACGTTTTCCAATCCCTGGAAGATTCGCCGGGTCGGGCGAAACGGGCCTTTCCGGGTCCATTATCGACAATGTCAAGTAATTGGGAAGTTTGGGAGTGATCAACATTATCGAGGTTGAGTTTGGGCGTCAAATTCATTAAAATTCAGCTTTGTCTGCAAACTTAAAAAGTGTTTTAATTGTGATCTTGTTAGATCGTACCGAGGACCGCGACAAGGGAAAGCTAGGCGAGTGATCGCGAGCACGCCGGAGCTTGGGCGTGGACTTTTGGGAAAGCGTTATGAGGTAGGGAAAGGTAGCCGGATCTCGGCCCTGACTAGGGAAAGTTAACAGTAGAAATGCATGTGACACTTGGGTGTCGTGGGTTAAGTAAGTTTATCGAACAATAGAAAGGCAAACGGCACCGGGTGGTGCCGTATGATACGTGAACGTATCGAACAATAGAAATTCATGTGACACTTAGTAGTGTCGTAGGAGCAGTAAACTTATCGATATTAGAATTACTGGAGGCATTTGGTTATGCCCGGAGGTTGATTGTTTAGTTTGTGTCTTGGGAGGCCATGAGAGCCCGTACTTTACTATTTGTGTCTTGGGTGGCCATGAGAGCCCGTACTTTACTGTTTGTGTCTTGGGTGGCCATGAGAGCCAGTACTTTACTGTTTGTGTCTTGGGTGGCCATGAGAGCCCGTATTTTACTGTTGGTGTCTTGGGTGTCCATGAGTGCCCGTGGGGTTCTTAAACCCGTATTTTTACTGTTGGTGTGTCTTGGGTGGCCATGAGTTCCCGTGGGGTTGTTGAACCAGTATTTTACTGTTGGTGTGTTTTGGGTGGCCATGAGTGCCCGTGGGGTTGTTAAACCAGTATTTTACAGTTGGTGTGTCTTGGGTGGCCATGAGTGCCCGTGGGGTTGTTGAGCTCGTGTTTTACTGTTGGTGTCTTTGGTGGCCATGAGTGCATGTGGAGTGTTGAACCTGTGTTGTTTCTGGTTGTTGAACTTTGGTTGTGATTGTGATTGCCTGAGGTTGGGGGCCCGACAGAGATCGGGGGAAGTTACGTGGGGGTTGGCTAGCTTTCCGACAGGGATCAGTAAAGTTGAGCATTATTTGGCTAGTCTTTTGACAGGGATCAGTAAGGTTGAGCATTCTTCGGCGATGGAGGGTTGCTCCCCTTCCGACTAGCTATCGGAAAAGTAGCTCGGTACATATCGCTAACAGGTCGACCGCCTGGCCTGATAGGGATCGGTAAAGTTGCGTGGGGCAGGCTCGAGCCCAGCCGGTTAGGAACCGGCACTGAGCAGCTGGAGTGCAATCCTTTGTGATCTTGTTTGGTGTGCGATCCTTTTTGATCTTGTGTGTTGCGTGGTTGTCTTTTGTGTCTTTGGTGGAGGTCATAACCGCTGTGTCGGGTCTACTTTGAGTGTCAGGTTGTTGAGTTGGTTGGGGAAAATAATAGTCTATGCATCAGTCGGGTTACTTGAGTTTGGGGATAGTGGTCCCCAGTGTTTGGGTTGTTGTTGTTTCCGGCATGTTCTGCTAAGTATGCCGTGGTCAGTCTGTTATCCGTGGTGGTGAGGGAACGCTCACCCCTAGCTGCTTTTCCTACAGGTACTGGTCGCGAGACGGACTAGGTGAGCTCTCGAAGCTTGAAGAGCTAGGAGCGGGAGTCCGGGTTTCTTTTTGAGTCTAGCGACGTACGCCTTGTATTTTGTCCGCTTGTTGGGACATACTTTTGAGTTGTAAATTATTATTTTGATTAACTAAACGGTGGTTTTAAAGTGATTTATTTTAAAAGGTTTGAAAATGTTTTATTATCTTAAACGTTCGCGTTCCGGGTTCGGTTCTACTGAATTTGGGGCTCGACAACTATACATGGAGTGGTTACTATTAGTTATTGATGACCACGATATGTGTCTTATTGGGCAGTTTCCATGGCTGGCTATAATATTTTGTAACCGTTGTAGAGAAAGTATAAGTAAGTTCGGTTGGAATGAGCAGAAGTTGAGTCATGTCTTCGGTTGGTGCTAATGGTAACGGGAATGGTCATCAGATGAGTAATGGTAATGGTACTAGAGACTTTACAGGGGAAGTGTCAAATGGAATTCTTAACAATGCTATGGAGAACGGGTATCACACAACTTTTGGTTTGGATGTTTCCTCTATTTAGTCATACACTTCTGTTATTTTTCCAGTAGTTGAGAATGGTAGCAATTCATCCTCATGGTTGGCTGGAATGTTTTCCTGGCCAACTGCAGAAGAAATTCAACATGCAAAAGTTATTCATGCCACCTTTTCGGAAGAAAGGGAGATAAATTGGGTCATTTATGATGCTGTAAGTTATTACATAGTACATAAGCATGTTAATCTTCAAGGTTGTGGTTTTATATTAATTATTCTTATTTGGTTTGCCTAATATATACAAATTTGGTTGCAGCACAATATTGGTACAGTAATACGACCATGAGTCTTTAAGCAGTTAATTGAATGTACTGGAGAAGAGAATTTGGTACTGCTTGATCAAGTACTGGAGTGCTTAAATAACCTTGCATCAGAAATAAATATGTGGGGTTATTTTGTACAAGATTTGTTATATGAGACAACCCACTTTGTGTCTCAGCTTTATTCCATGGTGATTTATATTATTGCTGGTATTGAACGTAGAGAGATGTAGCAGTGGAACGTTCTTGGTTTAGAACCAAGTATTTAGGTGGTTGTATTTATTTAGAATTGTGTATTGTATTTGTATATACAAAGGATCTGTTTTAAAGTTTATTAAATGGGTGGTTCATGGGTGGTAATTTGTAGTTACTCTTCCTGTGGTAGACCAATCACATGATGATAGTGTGGGGAAGTGGGTTAGAATTAATTGTTCCACTTACCCACGATGCTCTACAGGATCACATATATAAGCCAGTTTTGTGTCCTTAATCTTCATTGTTACCCTTTCGAAATGCCCATCAACTGCGAAGTAATGGCTTCATCAAGCAGGAGGAAGCGAAAAAGCTATGAGGATGAACGTGATGAACGCCAAAAGAAATTGAAGGAGAAAAAGGAAAAAGAGAAACAACAAAGATGCCTCATGAAGCATGAGGCGTTGGAGACAGATGTCTTCGCTGTTAGGTTGAAGCTGGGTAAGATTCTGCATGAACTTGAAATTTTGGCCAGTGATGCAGGCGAACAGTTGTCCACGGAGATGACATTACAAGAGGCGATTGCAAACTCGGTTCTCACCAGGAAGATGAACGAAGTCATTGTAGCTCTGGACAAGGTTATTAAGATGATGTGATATGGTAGCAAACCCTAGAAGACGATGAAGATCTTTTAGGCCTTTTGTTTCCCTTTTTTGTTTAACTATGTTATATTGCACTTCTCTTTTTAATCCTTTCAACTTCAAAGTGTTCGTCTTTTCTAATTGTGGAATTCAACTTTGTTCTTATTTAGCTTCTCACATTCTCTCTAAAAAATTTCCTTTGCAGCTTCATAACCCAAAAGAAGCTGTTGAGGAGTTGTATATTAAAAGAAAATGTACATGTTTAAGATAAACCAAAAGTGTAAAGAACTTGTGGCATAATTTACATTCATTGATCTTCAAACTCCGAGTTTTCTTAGTCATCATCGTCTTTTTATGTTATTCTTTTCAGCATCACTGCGTATTCTTTACCTTAGTCTTCCTCTTCAGTTCTCATCAATGATCATAATACTTGGTATTGATGACATAAATTGGTAAAAAGATTTATGTAATGAAATCTAAGGGCGGTGAAGAGACATAACAATGCATTAAGATCTTTTTGTGATTAGAGTTATTTTCGTAATGATGAAAAATGATTTTATGGCATAAATTGGTAAAAAGATTAATTTAGTGAAATCTAAGGGCGGTGAAGAGACATCACAATGCATTAAATTCATTAAGATCTTTTGTGGTTAGGGTTATTTTCGTAATGATGAAAAATGATTTTCAAAATTTAACCAACTGAATACATGTTTTGTATGAGACATAGTGACTCTATTTATTTTCGTTATTATATAAATATAAGCATGTAGTGTTTGGTTTGTATTTGATATGTTGTAAAGTTTAATAAGTTTGGTTTATTGGAGATAATTTGATTTTGATTATTCTAGTTTATCCAAAAAATCAATGGTATTGGTAATCATGCTTATGCTAAGGTACTTTAGAGTCATTTATATCAACAAATATAGATATAGAACATTATAAGGTTTTGGAAATGCAAGGAGAATTACATAGCGCATTCATAAATTTGACACTGCTTGCATAATCTTGACATCTTCCCATGGTGGAAAGGTAGACACATTTGATTTGAACTACAAGGAGATGTAACTTTGTTAGGGGTATGAGGAGGCAGTTCAGATTTCACAGTAATATTAATGTTGTATCATTACCTCAAGGAAAAACATAAAAGCTCTTAGTAGACCAAGGCATTGTCTTTTTGTCATATTTGGATACTTAACAACTTTTTCTAAACCTGCAATAAATCGACTGGTGCAAGTTTTTTTGAGGAAACCAAGTAATGAAACGAACAAACTGATTAATGAAATGGTACGTACCTGGAAATAGAGCAAAGTACGAGGTTGAATGAAACCCTGTTTTACATTTTATCCAATTGTGCACGTATTTGTTGGTGCTAAAAGGAGTTAAAAGTTTCTGCAGTAATGATTCTTGGAAATGTTCCAAAGTATTCTGCATGAATCAGTTGTTAAAAAACAATTAGGCAGTGATACTTATTTGGAAATATCAACTAAAGTTTAAATACTTACATAACATACAAATTTCTGTTTCAAAACTGGTATTGTCCATTTATGTAAACGTGGGCATGATGACATAACTGCTTCATCATCATCGTCATCTATGTTAATAAACCTATTCCCTGTTTCAGTTCCCATATTTGCCATGCGATATTGGCTGTTTTTTGCTGTTGAGGATAAATAAAATATTTACTAGTTAATACATATAAAGTAAAATATTAGTAAGGTTTATTAAAGAAATGGGATAGAAGTAGTACTGATATATTCCATGAAGCCATTGTCCATCCATGGTCTAATTGCTCCAGGATTACCAGCAGTCTGTGATGTCAATCCGTTAAAGTACTATGTATTCATACTATTGGTGATTTAATTCTGAAGAGTTTTTAAGTTGACCTGAATGTAGTAAAAGAAACTCTGTACTAAATGCAGCTTTAATTTTGTATCATCGTCCACAATTTGTAGTAGCAATTTTAACTTTGTATAGTTGTCGCAATTACCTAAGTTAGTATTCAAATTGTAGGAAGAAATAGCTTAGAGATGTGTTGTTTGATGAGTACCTTGTTCATTATCAAGATAACTCTTGCCTGGTATTTTCTTCGTATATCCAACATCTTTTCCACGCAACAATCTTGTTCCTTTTTTTGGTTTCGCCTCATTTATTGCAATCCACATTTCCTCTAATGTGTTGTTATTGTAACTGTTTTGCAGAGAAAGTTTTACTCCTTCAATATAACAGTGTTGAAGTTGTACCTACATAAAGACAATGACTGAAATTTGTATATAGTGCATGCCAATTGTTAGAGATAATTATTAGTTATAGTTTGAATTCAATCAAACTCTTTTGAATATATTGTATAGGTTTCAATGTTATTTCTTATTTGTAATCTGTATACAAATACATGAAGAGAGGAATAAACAAACAAAGAGTTTAAATTCCAAAATGGTATCAGAGCGATATTTCCTCTGATTTTCGCTTCCGCTTCTGAGTTTCTTGAGTCTGCGACTGAAACTTGCGATCCTCATCTCCGATCGGGTTTCTGTTCTCCAGTTTGCATCTGCAATTCGCGTCTGAAATCTGCAGTTCACACGTCCGCAGAACGCGTCTGCAACTCCAGTTGCACGCCAAAGACTTACCCCTGCTTTGTGATCTCTCGCATATCGCGCGCCTGCTACTTTCCAGCATCTGCGATCTCTCCTTCCGGATCGCGTGCAGCAGCCTTGTAAGAACCGCTCCCGGTCAACGCCAGTCAAATCGGCGAAAAACAGGAAAATTTAAAATTTTGGGACAGACACTTAAATGAACCTAAATTTGACCCCGAGGGTCATATCGCACTTAAGTTGACCCCGATATCGACCAAGGTGAGTTTTGGGGAACTCAGGGCAACTTTCTGACCAATTTGGGAAAGGTTAACTTTTTGCTGGAAAAGTCAACCGAGCGACGTTTTGGTCCATTCGAGGTCCGTTTTGGATCCAAAAATCTTAGCTGTCGTTACAGCGATCTTAGTTGAGTCGTTTCCTTGTAGCCCGTGAAGTTTCATAATTTCTTGGAAAATGTGCCCGTTCGGGGCCCGAGACGATCGAATTTCGCGAATTTGACTGAAAAATATCTAGAAGATATTTTCCAAAAGGGGTGGGACCCACTTGCCACATGTCACCAATGTGGTGGTGTTAGGTTTATTAGACAAAACAAAAAGGGAAATGAGTGGTAGTTTGTAAATAAGAAGAGTTTGGTTTGTTTTTTTAAAACAAATTAAAAGGAAATGAAAGGGGGTGTTCGGCCATTTAGAAAAAAAAGGAGAAAGTGGAGAGAAGAAAGAGAAGGAGAAAAGGGAAAAGAGAAGAGAAAATTGTTGGGGTTTTGCTATTTCCCGACGATCCAACCGGTGGATCGTCTCAACGTTCGAAGAATTGAGCTCCCATCGTCATTCCCTATGGTGAGTACCCTTTCGATTTTCGTTTTGGTACGTTTAAAGTTTAGGGTTTGGGTTAAAACGAGTAGACTATGGATGAGTTGAGGTGTGGGGTTCGTTGGAGGCGTTTTGGAGCGAAAGATGAACGTTTTCCGGTGACCGGAGGCTCGGGGGAGCTCCGGCCCAAAACCGGCCCAACCACCCTCGGGTCTTAAGGGCTGGGTGGGGCCCACATGCTCTGTCACGCCCCAATTTCAGTAAAACCGAATTCGGGACGCGAACGTTTAAAATAATAAAACAATTGAAACCTGTTTTGAATAAACACTTTAAAATCACCATTTAGTTAATCAAAATAATATTTACAACTCAAAATAAGTCCCAACAAGTGGACAAAACAAGGTATCCGTCACTAGACTCAAAAGATAAAACCCGGACTCCGCTCCTAGCTCCTCAAGCTTCGAGAGTTCACCTAGTCCGTCCCGTGATCGGTACCTATAGGAAAAGCAGCTAGGGGTGAGCGTTCGCTCACCACCACAAATAACAGACTGACTATGGCATAATTAGCAGACAATGCCGGTAACACCAATAACAAACTCACACCAGGGAACACTATCCCCAACCCAAATACTCCGACTGACACACACCCACTGTTACCTTCCTCAACCGACTCAACACTCTGACACGTAAAGTAGACCCAACACAACGATCACGACCTCTTCCAAGGACTCAAAAGACCACCACACAACACCCAAGATCACAAAGGATCACACACTAAACAAGATCACAAAGGATCGCATACCAGTTACTCAGTAACCCCCCTCAATCACGCGCTTTGCCGAACTCTCAGGCCAGGCGGTCGACCTGTATCAGTAACCTCTCTCTCTCGAGCACTTCCCCGACACAAAGTCGGGCCAGGCGGTCGACCTGTCACACTCACAACCCCAAACCACACACGCGTGGCCAGGACCCCTTTACTGACGGGCGGGCCCCGTACCCCGTCTGAACATGCAAACGCGTGTGCTCGAGGACCCCCGTTTCATGAAGCGAGCCCCCAACCTCAGGTAACCACAATCACAATCACAAACAAAGTTCAACAAACAGCAACAACACAAGTTCAGCACTCCATAGGCACTCATGGCCACCCAAGACACCAACCGTAAAACACGGACTCAACAACCCCACAGGCACTCACGGCCTCCCAAGATACACCAACAGTAACTCACGGGCTCAACAACCCCACGGGCACTCACGGGCTCTCAAAACCACCAACAGTAACTCACGGGCTCAACAACCCCACGGGCACTCACGACCTCTCAAAACCACCAACAACTCATGTGCTCAACAACCCCACGGGCACTCACGGCCTCCCAAGACACACCAACGGTAACTCACGGGCTCAACAACCCCACAGGCACTCACGGCCTCCCAAGACACACCAACAGTAGAGACACGGGTTCAACAACCCCACGGGCACTCACGGCCTCCCAAGACACACCGACAATAAAGACACGGGTTCAACAACCCCACGGGCACTCATGGCCACCCAAGACACACCAACAGGAAAGACACGGGTTCAACAACCCCACGGGCACTCATGGCCACCCAAGACACACCAACAGTAAAGACACGGGTTCAACAACCCCACAGGCACTCACGGCCTCTCAAAACCACCAACAACTCACGGGCTCAATAACCCCACGGGTACTCACGGCCTCCCAATACACATCGACAATAAAGACACGGGTTCAACAACCCCACGGGCACTCATGGCCACCCACGACACACCAACAGTAAAGACACGGGTTCAACAACCCCACGGGCACTCATGGCCACCCAAGACACACTAACAGTAAAGACACGGGTTCAACAACCCCACAGGCACTCACGGCCTCTCAAAACCACCAACAACTCACGGGCTCAACCACCCCATGGGCACTCACGGCCTCCCAATACACATCGACAATAAAGACACGGGTTCAACAACCCCACGGGCACTCATGGCCACCCAATACACCCCAACAGTAAAGAAACGGGTTCAACAACCCCACATGCACTCATGGCCACCCAAGACACAAAATACACAATCAACCTCCGGCATAACCAATGCCTCCAACAGTCCTAATATCAACAGTTTCACAATCAACCTCTGGGCATGGTCATATGCCTCCAATACTCCTAATATCGATAAGTTCTCTGCTCCTACGACACTACTAAGTGTCACATGCTTTTCTAATATTCGCTACGTTCCCGTATCATGCCTTTCTAATATTCGATAAATCTACTTAACCCACGACACCCCGGTGTCACATGCAATTCTACTGTTAACTTTCCCTAGTCAGGGCCGAGATCCGGCTACTTTTCCCTACCTCGTATATGTTCTCCAAAAGCTAACCAACAAGCTCCGGCGTGATCTCAGTCACTCGCCTAGCTTTCCTTTCCCTCGGTCTGCAGCACGATCTAAAAGAACACAATTTCAAACGCTTTTAAGCTTTCAGGCATAATGCTGAATTTTAATAAACATGAAGCCCAAAAGTAACCCCGACAATGTCGATCACTCCCAAACTCCCCAATTACTCGACATTGTCGATATTAGACCCGGAAAGGCCCGATTCGCCCGACATGGCGAATCTGCCCGGGCTTTGGAAACGCCCTTCCGGGGCTCCGAAAATTCCCGTTTTCGTTTCTACGGTCTTAGAATAATTCAAGGGTTCCTAGGCACTCGACGGAATCGAATTCCGACTTCCGAGTCATTTAATTAACGTTTAAAGTTTCTAACCCGTCAATTACATCTTTTACAATTTAATTCCAAATTTCGATCCGATTATAGATTAATGATCCGTGGAACGTTCTAAACCACCCGAACACTAAGCCCGAGCACCCGAGCACGTGGGCCCCACCCGGCCAAACTTGGCCGAGGGTGGCTAGGGCCTTTTTGGGCCCGGCCGACCATGGTGGTGGCCGGCCCTAGCTCCGGCCAGCCACCCCCACATGGTGGTCGACCACCCTACATGGTGGCCGAAGCTCCCCCCGAGCTCATGGTCACCGGAAAACGAGCCTCTTCCCTCCAAAACGTCTCCAACAATCCCCACACCTCATTTCCACCATAAACTACTCATTTTAACCAAACCCTAACTTTTGAAATTAAGCAAAACGACGATCGGATAGTTGCTCACCGTAGAGAACGTCGAGGTGAGCTTGAATCTTCGAACTTTGAGACGATCCAAAGGTTAGATGAGCGGGAATAGTAGCAAAACCCTAGCTTTTCCTTTTTCTTCTCTTCCTTTCTTCTCTCTTCTTTCTCTTTCTAAAACTAACCCTTTTCTTCTTCTTTTTTTTGAAATGGACGTGAAAGTCATCTTCCTTCCCTTTTGTTTTATTAAAAAAAACTACAACTAACACTTTAAAAGCAAAACTAACCATCAAAGTCTTGTCTTGTCTTGTCCCAAAACCTAACACCACCACTTGTTTGACAAGTGGCAAGGTGGGTCCCACACCTTTTTGGGAAAATATTTCCAATCAGATTCGCGAAAATCGGACGTTTCGGGCCCCGAACGGGCACTTTTTCCAAGAAATTACGAAACTTGATGGGCTATTAGGAAACGGCTCAACTAAGACCGCTGCGACGACGGCTAAGCTTTTTGGATCCAAAACGGTCCTCGAATGGACCAAAACGTCGCTCGGTTGACTTTTCCAGCGAAATGTCAACATTTCCCAAAACGATCAGAAAGTTGCCCTGAGTCCCCCGGAACTCACTTTGGTCGATATTGGGGTCAACTTAAGTCCGGTATGACCCTCGGGGTCATTTTAGGTTCAATTTAGTGTTTGTCTTAAATTTTTTAAATTTTCCTGTTTTTCGCAGGTTTGATTGGCGTTGACCGGGAGTGGTTATTACAATCTACCCCCCTTAAAGGAATTTCGTCCGCGAAATTTAGAACAACGCCCATATATGATACAATAAATACGTACCCTGATAGGTCTCGCGGTAGGTAGGGGATCCTGGGGCCCGGGAGGCGGTAACTGCGTAAACTCTTCCCTCTGACGCCCGCTGCCTCTGACCTTGTGCCCTGTCTGCGGGATACCCAGATCCCTGATGATGTCTCAGAGCCGGCACGCTCTTCGACGGCTGCGAAAACCTCGACTGCTGACTCTGCCGAGGGCGACCTCTGGGCGACTGCACGGTGTACGACTGTTGCGGTTGTCGCGCTGACGTTTCCCCCAACGGCTCAAAACACCTGGAAATAGTGTGCCCAAACCGGTCGCACCGGTGACACCTGGTCTCGTCGGCACTCGACTCCGTGCCCGACGGACACTCTCGATGCATGTGGCCTAGCTGCCCGCAGCTAAAGCATCTCGGATGTCTCTCTGAAGCGACTGGCCCCACTGATGCCACCGACCCCAGCTGTCTCGCTCCACCCTGATGAGCATGTGGTCGAAAGAACTATGTGGTCCTCTTTCTCCTCGGGTCTCGTGACTCAGACGGCCCTGCAAAGCTGGTCGGCCGCTGCCGAACCTCAGGGGTCCTGGCCGCATCCCGGATACCCTGCTCCACCATCGCTGCAGTGTCCACGAGATCTGTATACTTCCGCAACCTCAAGGCAAGGACCTTATCCCGAATCACCGGTCTCAGTCCCCCCTTGAACCGCAGGCAACGGTTCTACTCGGTCATCACCATCTCCGGCGCAAATCTGGTCAAGGCCGTGAATCTGGCCTCGTATTCCGCCACTGTCATCCCCTCCTGCTCCAGGTGCAAAAACTGCCGATGTCGCTCCAACCGAGCCGACTCGGGAAAATACTGTGCGAGAAACACCTCCTGGAAGATGTCGTAGTCGTGCCCGACACTGTCCTTCACACGCCCCCACCAGTGGTAGGCGCTGTCCCTCAGCTGGTGAGCTGCGAAGGACACTCTGCGGCGACCATCCTCGATACCTGATGTATCCAGGTCCCGCGTGACCTGCTCTAGCCACCTCTCGGCTAGGTCGGGGTTCGGCTCCCCGACAAATGTAGGTATCCCTAGCTTCAGGAAGTCCAGCAGGGTCCGGGCCGTATGGTCCTCTGCCTGAACGGGCCTCAGTGGGACCGCTGCTGCCTCCGGAGCTGGCGAAGCCGACTCTCGACTGGCGATGATCGCCACCAAACTCTGGACTGTCCTGGTCAGCTCGTCTAGGGCAGTCGTAACGGGAGGGTTCGCGACCGGCGGGACGCTGGGTGTGCCCGTAGACGGTCCCGCGTTGCTTCTCCTGTCTTCTCCGACAGGAGTACCCTGCGCCTCCGCGTACTCAGCGGCTCAACGGTTGGCACCCGTCCTGGTGTCCCCGCTGACCGTCCCCGCCTGCCTCGCGTGGGCGCCCTTCCCCGTGTACCGGCTGAGCGTGTCTCAGTATCCTCTGCACGGATACACGCAAACATTTAGTTTGCGAACTTATAATACGACGACACGCTCAAAATACTAGCGTTCATAAGGTCTACGTCTATCTCTGGCGCACTCGTCACTAAACGTCACACCGCTCACGTCATTAATACTTTAATTATAATAATACGTAAAGAGACCGCACAAACGTGCACCAAGTCATGCAACCACAACGCGACAACTGCGTAAACAAGACGGTGAAAAAGACAGGGGTCACGGACCCGTGACAGACCCTGTCACGGTTGGGGTCACGGTGCCGTGACAAAGGCCCTAAAGTGGCCAAAACCCTCTGATCCGTCACGGTGTCGTGACAGGATCCGTGACTCTCGCGCAGGGCAGTTTTCCAAAAACGCCTTAAACTCGACCCTTACTCCTTTTTAACCTCAAAGAGAAACTTTGGACGACGCACACACTCGACCAACAATTCAACAACAACAACGACACACGCCCACCGGGCCAGCCAAAGATTGGTTGGCCCGGTGGGCGTGTTTTGAGATTGGTGTCGTATGATACGGGAACGTATCGAACAATAGAAATGCATGTGACACTTAGTAGTGTCGTAGGAGCAGTGAACGTATTGATATTGGAAATACTGGAGGCATTTGGTTATGCCCGGAGGTTGATTCTATTGTTGTGGGTGGCCATGAGTGCCCGTGGGGTTGTTGAACCCGTATTTTACTGTTGCTGTGTCTTGGGTGGCCATGAGTGCCCGTGGGGTTGTTGAACCCGTATTTTACTGTTGGTGTGTCTTGTGTGGCCATGAGTGCCCTTGGGGTTGTTGAACCCGTATTTTACTGTTGGTGTGTCTTGGGTGGCCATGAGTCCCCGTGGGGTTGTTGAGCCCGTGTTTTACTGTTGGTGTCTTGGGTGGCCATGAGTGCCCGTGGGGTTGTTGAACCTGTGTTGTTGCTGTTTGTTGAACTTTGGTTATGGACTGTCTCTGCCCGAGGTTGGGGGCCCGCCTGACAAGAAAGGGGTCCCGTGGTCGCGTGCGTGTGCATTGTTCAGACGAGGTTGGGGGCCCACCTGACAAGAAAGGGGTCCTGTGGCCACATGTCGTGGGGGTTGGCTCGCCTTCCGGGTTAACCACCGGTAAAGTTGTGCATTCTTTGGCGATAAAGGGCAGCTCCCCTTCCGACTAGCTATCGGAAAAGTAGCTTTGTATATATCGCTAACAGGTCGACCGCCTGGCCCGACAGAGACCGGGGGAAGTGCGTGGGGCAGGCTCAAGCCCAGCCGGTTAGCAACGGGTACTGAGCAGCTGGAGTGCGATCCTTTGTGATCTTGTTTGGTGTGCGATCCTTTGTGATCTTGGGTGTTGTGTGGTTATCTTTTGTGTCTTTGGTGGAGGTCGTAACCGCTGTGTCGGGTCTACATTACGTGTCCGAGTGTTGAGTTGGTTGGGGAAAGTAACAGTTTGTGTGTCAATCGGGTTACTTGTGTTGGGGATAGTAGTCCCCGGTGTTTGGGTTGTTGTTGGTGTTTCCAGCATTGTCTGCTAGTATGTCGTAGTCAGTCTGGTATCCGTGGTGGTGAGCGAACGCTCACCCCTAGTTGCTTTTCCTACAGGTACTGGTCGCGAGACGGACTAGGGGAGCTCTCGAAGCTTGAAGAACTGGGAGCGGGTGTCCGGGTTTCCTTTTGATTTTAGCGACGTACGCCTGTCTTTTGTCCGCTTGTTTGGACGTGCTTTGAGTTGTAAATTATTATTTTGATTAACTAAATGGTGATTTTAAGCGATTTATTTAAAAGGTTTTAAATTGGTTTTATTATTTTACCGTTCGCGTTCCGGGTTCGGTTCTACTGAATTTAGGGCGTGACAAGCCTCAATTTCCAGCATCAGCGATATCTCTTAATCGCACGCCTGCAGCAGCATCGGATTCCAGCGTCTGCGATCTCTCCTTCCAGATCGCAAGCCTGCAGCAGTTTCGGACAGATTCGCACGCCTGCAACCTTTTCAGCAACTTCGACCTGGTCTATGTTGTTCTATCTGATCAATTGCAGAAAAATCACATGTTCAGCATCCCAGCACTGATCGCACGATTATCTCAGCCTTATTCTGCGTTTCTCATCCCAATCGCAGATATTTGGCTCTCTGCAAATCGTGTTTTAGAGGTCCATCCCAATCGCGTTTCACGATTCTGAAATAGGATTCCCATGCGTGTAGCCCAATTTCTACAGGCCCATCCTATGGCTGTTCAGAATCCACAGCAGCAAGCATGGGCTGCGCCTAAGCCTATATGCTGGAATGGGAAACAATTTTGGTCTGCGCCGCCGAATTGGGCCCAACCGCAGCCACAATTCTGGCCGTGTCAGCAGAACCAGGTTCAGATGCCACCTTGTCCTTACCCGCCTATTCAAGGTCAGTGGGTACGCAGGCCATCCTCACAACTTGGACAACAGCAGGACGTGTTGAGATCTCGGCCCAATACACCATCTTAGACCCATGTAGTTGTACCGACAGACATTTCCAAAGCCATGGCCAATCTTACTATGCAACCGGCTCTTGATAGTCAATGGTACATGGACTCGGGTGCTTCCTCCCATATGACAGCGAACTCAGGTACATTACACTCTTATGTTAATTCAAACGTTAATCGTTCTGTTATTGTTGGTGATGGAAACAACATTCCTATTTCTGGTTATGGTCAAGCATCATTATTTCCCACTCATCCCCAATATACCTTAAATAATGTAATCCATGCCCCTAAGCTTGTTAAGAATTTGGTATTTGTACGCCGTTTTGCCTGTGATAATAATGTCTCGATTGAATTTGACACCCTCGGTTTTTCGGTAAAAGATTTTCTGACGGGACATCTGGTTTTAAGATGCAATAGCATAGGCGATTTGTATCCCGTCACATCTAATGTTTCGTGTCGTTCGTCAATTCCTTTTTCTGGTTCTACAATCGTGTCTCCAGGATTGTGGCATTCTCGTTTAGGTCACCCGGGGTCTCCGGTGTTTAATTCTCTTCGTAGCAATAAACTTATTGGTTGTACGAATGCTTTTAATTCGGTTTGTCAGTCATGTGTACTTGGTAAACATTTTAAGCTTCCTTTTCAAACATCTATGACTGTTACTTATGCACCTTTAAATATTGTGCATGCTGATATATGGGCATCTCTTGTTTTGAGCACATCTGGTCATAAATACTATTTGATATTACTTGATGATTTCACTAATTTTGTCTGGACATTTCCTTTGGGCAAGAAATCTGATGTTTGCAAGATATTTCTTTCATTTAGTGCTCATGTTTGTACACAATTTTGGGTCTCTATATAAAAAGTTTTCAGTGTGATAATGGAAAGGAGTTCGACAACTCTCCGTTTCATGCATTTGGTGATTCGTCTGGATTGGTGTTCTGCTTCTCGTGTCCACATACCTCCTCTCAGAATGGACGTGCAGAACACAAGATCAGAAGTATCAACAACATGGTCTGTACCCTACTTCTTCATGCATCCATTCCCCCGTCTTATTGGCAGTATGCATTGTCTATGTCTACTTACTTGTCCAATATTCTCCCGTCTAAATTGCTTAATTTCTTGTCTCCCACTTTTGCTCTCTATCGTCGCGTTCCTTCTTATTCTCACCTGCGTGGTTTCGGTTGTTTGTGTTTTCCCCCTTTTCCATCTACCACAATTAACAAACTGCAGGCTCGGTCTACACCATGTGTTTTTGTCGGATTTCCTCCTAATCATCGAGGGTATGTTTGTTTTAATTTACAAACCAACAAATTTATTATATCGAGGCATGTATTATTTGATGAAATGGTGTTTCCTTTTACTTCTTCTTACTCGCCCTCACCCCAAAGCTATGATTTTTTATCTGACCCTATATCTCCAGCTACACGGGCTCAGTTATTTTTTGGGCCTCCCTCACCAGCTCGACCCACATGCACCTCTACCCCCGCCCATGACAATGCCCCTGGACTGCACCTTGATTCGAGTCCACCTGCCCCCGGATCCGCTCCACGGACTCAGTCCTCATCTCCTCTACACGCCGACCATGGCCCAACACCTCCAGCCAGCCCATCCGGCCCCGCCGCTTCAACCAGGCCCCAGCCTGATCTATCTCCTTCACCAGAACCGGCACAGGCCCAACCATCACCTCCGGTTGTAGTTCTGGATCATGTTCCCTCTGCGCCCGCACATCAGATGGTTACACAGAGCAGGTCCGGTATCTCCAAACCGAAGGTGATTTTTGACCTTCACTCTACGACATATTTATCCCCTATCCCTCGTAACCATAAAGATGCGTTGCTTGATCCTAATTGGAAACTTGTTATGACAGACGAATTTAATGCTTTGATTAATAATAAGACGTGGGTTCTGGTTCCACGTCCTCTAGGGGTGAATGTCATTCGTTCCATATGGATTTTTCACCATAAAACTCGTTCTGACGGTTCTTTTAAGCGCTATAAGGCTCGTCTTGTTAGTGATGGCAGGTCTCAACTGGTTGGCATTGATTGTGATGAGACGTTCAGCCCTGTGGTAAAACTGGCTACCATTCGTACAGTTCTCAGCCTTGTTGTATCTCGGTCTTGGTCCATCCATCAGCTTGATGTGAAGAATGGATTTCTTCACGGAAATATGACCGAGACAGTCTACATGCATCAACCTCTGGGTTTTCGCAGCTCGACTCATCCTGATCACGTTTGCTTGTTGAACCGGTCCCTCTATGGTCTCAAGCAAGCCCCTCGAGCTTGGTACCAGCGGTTTACTGACTTTGTTTCTTCGATTGGCTTTGTTCACAGCAGGTCTGACCACTCTTTGTTCATTTTCCGACATGGCCCCGACACTACTTACATCTTGCTATATGTAGACGATATCATCCTTGCATCCTCGAACGAGTCTCTCCGTCTTTCCATCATGTCTCAACTCAGTGCTGAATTTGTTATGAAGGATCTCGGCCCTTTTTCCTACTTCTTGGGTATTGTCATGACTCGACACTCCACTGGTCTATTTCTCTCTCAACAGAAATACGCCACCGAGATTATCGCTCGTGCCGGTATGACCTCGTGTTCCGCCTCGGCCACCCCGGTCGACACTCAGGGCAAGCTCGGAGCATCTAACAATTCTCCTTTTGAGAATCCGACTCTGTATCGTAGTCTTGTGGGGGCGCTCCAGTATCTCACTTTCACCAGGCCCGATATTTCCTATGCTGTTCAGCAGGTGTGTCTACATATGCATGATCCACGAGTCAGTCACATGGGCGCTCTGAAGCGCATCATTCGATATCTCCAGGGGACTACTCATCTCGGCCTTCACATATACTCTTCGCCGGTTTCGGGTCTCGTCTCCTATACATATGCTGATTGGGCCGAATGTCCGGATACTCGCCGATCTACTTCCGGCTATTGCATGTTTTTGGGAGACAATCTGATATCTTGGTCCTCCAAACGTCAGCCCACTCTCTCCAGATCCAGCACCGAGGCCGAGTACCATGGAGTAGCGAATGTTGTAGCCGAGGCGTGTTGGATTCAGAATCTTCTTCTTGAGATTCATTGCCTTCTTTCTCGAGCTACCCTGGTCTATTGTGACAACATCAGTGCCATATACTTATCTGGTAATCCCGTCCAGCACCAGCGTACCAAGCATATTGAGCTCGACATTCATTTCGTTCGGGAAAAGGTTGCAAAGGGTCATTGTCACGCCCCAATTTCAGTAAACCGAACTCGGTACGCGAACATTAAAAATAATAAAACATTTAGTTGTCTTTTTCATAAATCACCGTTTGTTCAACAAAAATAATATTTACAACTTAAAATATGTCCCAACAAGTGGACAAAAGTATGGTATCCGTCGCTAGACTCAAAATAAAACCCAGAAACCCGCTCCTAGCTCTTCAAGCTTTAGAAGCTCCTCTAGTCCAACCTGCGACCGGTACCTGTAGGAAAAGGAGCTAGGGGTGAGCGTTCGCTCACCACCACGGATAACAGACTGACTACGGCATAATTACAGACGATGCCGGTAACACCAACAATAAACTCAACACCGGGGAATACAATCCCCAAACTCAAGTACTCGACTGACACACAACCCGTTACTTTCCTCGACAGACTCAACACTCGGACTCGTAATGTAGACCCAACACAACGATCACGACCTCTTCCAAAGACTCAAGGACCACCACGCAAAACCCAAGATCACAAAGGATCGTACACCAAACAAGATCACAAAGGATTGCACACCAAGCAAGATCACAAAGGATCGCATACCAGCTGCCCAGTAACCTCCTCCAAAGACATGAACACGGATCAGGCTAGCCAAAGAATGCTCACAACCTGCCGAGTCTCGAACACGGATCAGGCCAGCCAAAGAATGCTCGTAACCTGCCGAGACCCGGTCACGGATCAGGCTAGCCAAAGAATGCTCATAACCTTTCGGGATCCGGACACGGAACATGCTAGCCAAAGAATGCTCATAACCTGTCGAGACTCGAGATTGGTCAGGGCAGCCAAAGAATGCTCGTAACCCGCCAAAATCCACACCACTCCCCGACACACAGTCGGGTTACTAACCCCGGGCAAACACAATCACAATCACACGCAAAATTCAACAAGCAGTAACAACGCAGGTTCTACACTCCACAGGCACTCATGGCCACCCAAGACACCAATAGTAAAACACAGACTCAACAACCCACGGGCACTCACGGCCTCCCAAGACACACCAACCATAACTCACGTGCTCAACAACCCCACGGCACTGACGGCCACCCAAGACACACCAACGATAACTCACGGGCTCAACAACCCCACGGGCACTCACGGCCTCCCAAGACACACCAACCATAACTCACGGGCTCAACAACCCACGGCACTCACGGCCACCCAAGTCACACCAACGGTAACTCACGGGCTCAACAACCCCACGGGCACTCATGGCCACCCAAGACTCCAACAGTAAAGACACGGGTTCAACAACCCTACAGGCACTCATGGCCACCCAAAACACCAAAGGTAAAGACACGGGTTCGACAACCTTACGGGCAGTCATGGCCACCCAAAACACCAACAGTAAAGTACGGGCTCTCATGGCCACCCAAAACACAAATAATAACACGGGCTCTCATGGCCACCCAAGACTCAACAATAATAGCACAGGCTCTCAAGGCCACCCAAGACACCAAATAAACAATCAACCTCCGGCATAACAAATGCCTCCAACAGTCCTAATATCAACAGTTTCTCAATCAACCTCCGGGCATGGTCATATGCCTCCAGTACTCCTAATATCGATAAGTTCACAATCAACCTCCGGGCATGGTCATATGCCTCCAGTAATTCTAGTATTACTAAGTTCACTGCTCCTACGACACTACTAAGTGTCACATGCTTTGCTAATAATTGCTATGTTCCCGTATCAAGCCTTTCTAATATTCGATAACCTAATTAACCCACGACACCCCGGTGTCACATGCAATTCTACAGTTAACTTTCCCTAGTCAGGGCCGAGATCCGGCTACTTTTCCCTACCTCGTGCTTGTTCTCCAAAAGTGCCCAAATAAGCCTCCGCGTGATCTCCGTCACTCGCCTAGCTTTCCTTTGCCTCGGTCCGCAGCACGATCTAAAAGAACACAATTTTAAACGCTTTTAAGCTTGCAGGCATAATGCTGAATTTTAATAAACCTGACGCCCAAAAGTAACCCCGACAATGTCGATCACTCCCAAACTCCTTTACTCGACATTGTCGATATTGGACCCGTAAAGGCCCGATTCGCCCGACATGGCGAATCTGCCCGGGTTTTGGAAATGCCCTTCCGGGGCTCCAAAAAAATTCCCGTTTTCGTTTCGACGGTCTTAGAATAATTCAAGGGTCCTAATGTACTTGACAGAATTGAATTCCGACTTCCGAGTCAATGAATTAACGTTTAAAGTTTCTAAAACCCGTTAATTATAACTTTTCCAATCTAATTCCAAATTTCGATTCAGTTATGGATAAATGATCCGGGGAACGTTTCAAACCACCCGAACACAACCCGATCACCCGAGCACGTGGGCCCCACCCGGCCAAGATAGGTCGTGGGTGGCTAGGGTTCATTGGGGCCTGACCCACCATGGTGGTGGCCGGCCCTAGCTCCGGCCAGCCACCCTCTATGGTGGCCGGCCACCCCCCCCCCCCCCATGGTGGCCGGAGCTGCTCCCAAGCTCCCGGTCGCCGAAAAACGTCCTCCTTCACCTTCAAACGTCCTCAAAACGTCTCCAACACTTCCCCAACCTCAATACCACCTTAAACTAATAGTTTCAAACCAAAACCTAATTTTAGAAAAAGACAAATCGAAGATCGGTTTGGTGATTACCGTAGAGGGAGACGAGGAGAGTTTGAATCTCTTAACTTTGAGACGATCCAAGGGTTGAGATGACGTGAATAGTGCTCCAAACCCTAGCTTCCTTCTCTTCTTCTCTCCCTTTCTTCTCTCTTCTTTCTCTTTCTAAAACTAACACATTTCTCTTTTTTTTTCTTTTTGAACCAAGTTGGCCGAACCTACCCCCTTAACCCTCATCTTTATTTTCCCCCAAAAACTAACACCACCACTTGTTTGACAAGTGCCAAGGTGGGTCCCACACCTTTTTTAAAATATCTACACTATATTTTTTTCAATCAGATTCGCGAAAATCGGACGTTTCGGGACCCGAACGGGCACTTTTTCCCAAAAATTACGAAACTTGGCGGGCTACAAGGAAACGGCTCAACTAAGACCGCTGCGACGACGGCTAAGCTTTTTGGATCCAAAACGGTCCTCGAATGGACAAAAACGTCGCTCGGTTGACTTTTCCAGCGAAAAGTCAACTTTTCCCAACTTGATCAGAAAGTTGCCCTGAGTCTCCCGGAACTCACTTTGCTCGATAACTGTGTCAAATTAAGTCCGGTATGACCCTCTGGATCCAATTCCGGTTCAATTCAGTGTCTGCTCAAAAATTTTAAATTTTCCCGTTTTTCGCAGATTTGACTAGCGTTGACCGAGAGTGGTTATTACAGTCATGTTCGAGTTCTTCAAGTCCCCTCTCCTTCTCAGATCGCCGACGTTTTCACCAATGGCTTACCACGGGTCTTGTTCCTTGACTTTCGGTCCAGCCTAAACGTCCACGAGCCTCCCGTTCAGACTGCAGGGGCGTGTTAGAGATAATTATTAGTTAGAGTTTGAATTCAATCAAAATCTTTAGAATATATTGTATAGGTTTGAATGTTATTTCTTATATGTAATCTGTATACAAATACATGAAGAGAGGAATAAACAAACCAAGAGTTTAAATTCCAAAACCAATCAATAGATATTAAAAGCAAAACTTACAACTTTTTCTATCTCCTCTTGAAGGCGTTGTCACGCCCCAATTTCAGAAATCCGAACTCGGGACGCGAACATTTAAAAACATAAAAACACTCGAACCTGTTTTGAATAAAAGCTTTGACATTTCCATTTACTTCTCAAAATAATAGTATTTACAATACAAAACGTCCCAACACGTGGACAAGGTACAATATCCGTCACTAGACTCAACAAAAAAAAGACCAGACTCCGCTCCAAGCTCCACGAGCTTTAAGAGCTAACCCTCCATCCGGTGATCAATACCTGTAGGAAAAGCAGCTAGGGGTGAGCGTTCGCTCACCTCCACGGATAACAGACTGACAATGGCATAATTAGCAAATAAAGACAGTAACACCAAGACCAAAACCAACACCAACTCAAGTACTCAAACTTGTAAAGTAAAACCGACGCAACCAACAATGACCTTCCCCAAAGACACGAACACGGATCAGGCTAGCCGAAGAATGCTCAGAACCTGCCGAGCCTCGTACACGGATCAGGCCAGCCGAAGAATGCTCGTAACCTGCCGGGACCAGGTCAAGGATCAGGCTAGCCGAAGAATGCTCATAACCTTTCGGGATCCGGACACGGAACAGGCTAGCCGAAGAATGCTCATAACCTGTCGAGGCTCGAGTTTGGTCAGGCCAGCCCAAGAATGCTCGTAACCTGCCAAAATCCACACCACTCCCCGACACACAGTCAGTTCGGGCAAACACAACCACAACCACAAGCAAGTTCAACAAACAGGCACTCAAGGCCACTCAAGACACCTCAACAGTCAAGACTCGAGTTCAACAACCCCACGGGCCATCATGGCCTCCCAAGACACAACCACTGAACTCACGGGCTCAACAACCCCAAGACGCCAATAATAACACACGGGCTCTCATGGCCACCCAAACTCAACAATAAACACACGGCTCTCATGGCCACCCAAACTCAACAATAAATACACGGGCTCTCATGGCCACCCAAACACCAATTCAAATAACACGGGCTCTCATGGCCACCCAAGACAGAAATTTAACAGTCAACCTCCGGGCATGGTCATATGCCTCCAGTGATTCTAATATCGCTAAGTTCTCTATTTCTACGATACTACTAAGTGTCACATGCTTTCTCAGTCATCGCTACGTTCCCGTATCATGCATTTCTAATATTCAATAACCTACTCAACCCACGACACCCTGGTGTCACATGCAATTTCTATTGTTGACTTTCCCCAGTTAGGGCCGAGATCCGGCTACTTTTCCCTACCTCGTATATAAATCCAAAAGCGCTCCAATAAACCCCGAAGCAATCCCAATCACTCGCCGAGCTTCCCTTTGCCTCGGTCCGCAGCACGATCTAAAAGAACACATATTTAACTCACTTTTACACTAGAATGAACAGACCGAAATTAAATAAACTCAACGCCCAAACGTAACCCCGACAATGTCGATCACTCCCAAACTTCCCAATTACTCGACATTTTCGATAAAGGACCCTTAAAGGCCCGATTCGCCCGACATGTCGAATGTGCCTGGGTTTTGTAAATTGCTTTCCGGGGCTCCCCCTTCGATCGGAGCCGGACTCTAAATTTAACCCGAAGCCACAATTTAATAATGGTTCCTCCGTTAAGTTAAAGGTTACGATTAGTCCAGTTTAAATCCGACAGTTTAAATCCAAAGATGGTCTGGACGAGGGCGTGGGCGGCGAGACGGAGGAGGAAGAGGCGGTGGCTGGCGGTTCTGGACGGAGGTGGAGAAAGTGGGTCGGGAGATGAAGGAGAAGAGAGGGGTAGGGAGGTCGGAGACGGTGACGGCGTGAGGAGCTCAGGACGACGGTGGCGGAGCTGGTGGTGGACGGTCGGAGTTCATTGAGGAAGACGAAGGAGAGAGGGGACGGGTCGAGAGGATCGAGAGGAGAGGGAGGGTTTGAGGGGTTGGCTGCGCGTTTCTAATGCTGATACCCTAGGGTTTCAGCTTATATCAGAAACGCGTTGGGCCGAGCCTCAGCTGAAAAAACGGGCCCAAGGCCCAAACGTGGCTGGCCGAAACAGGCCTGGCCTGTCAAGTTTTTTTTTTTTTTGTTTGCTTTACCACTTGTTTCAAAAATCTACCCTAAGGTTTTCAGGTTGCAAATTGATACCCCTTTGAAAGCGAATCGGGTTTTACAGTCTACCCCCCTTAAAAGAATTTCGCCCTCGAAATTTAAGACAGACGTACCTCGGGAAACGAACAAGGCGGGATACTTCGCGCGAACCTCGTCCTCGCGTTCCCAAGTTGATTCAGCCCCGTGGTGCTTCCACTGCACTCGTACCAGGCGGATAATCTTGCCTCCCCGCAGGATCTGCTCCCGTGTGTCCATAATACGAACCGGCTGCTCCTCATAGGAGACATCATCAGCCACCTCGATATCAGTCCACTCAATGACGTGGGAGGGGTCTGCGTTGTACTGCCGCAACTGAGACACGTGGAAGACGTTATGGACTCTCCCAAGTTGCGGTGGCAACGCCAGACGGTAAGCCACTGTTCCCACTCTGCCCAAAATCTCGAACGGGCCCATGTACCTCGGAGCCAACTTGCCCCCGTTGCGCCTGAACCGCACCAGCCCCTTCCTCAGGCTCACCTTCAGGAACACGTGATCCTCGACTGCAAACTCAAGGTGTCGACGTCGCCTGTCGGCATAACTCTTCCGCCGGCTCTGCGCGGTCCTCAACCGATCGCGGATCAGTGCGACTTTCTCCGTCGTCTCTCTGACAAGATCTGGCCCCAGCAGACTCTTATCCCCCACCTCTGCGCAACACACTGGCGACCGACACGGCCTCCCATACAACGCTTCGAACGGTGCCATCCCGATACTGGCCTGGAAGTTGTTGTTGTAGGCGAACTCGGCTAAAGGCAGGTGGGTCTCCCAAGATCCCCTGAAATCCAGCACACATGCTCGTAGCATGTACTCCAAGATCTGGATAGTGCGCTCCGACTGACCGTCTGTCTAGGGATGATGCGCTGTACTGAGTAGCACCTCGGTCCCCAATGCCTTTTGAAGACTCGGCCAAAACATGGACGTGAAGCGGGGATCCCTGTCAGACACTATCGACACCGGGACCCCGTGGAGACGCACTATCTCCTGAACATACAAGCTGCTCAACTTGTCGACTGTTTCGGTCATCCTCATAGCCAGGAAGTGGGCCGACTTGGTCAACCGGTCGACTACCACCCACACGGCGTCGTTTCCCTTTGGCGATCTCGGTAGTCCACACACGAAGTCCATCGTAATGTGTTCCCACTTCCACTGAGCAATCGGTAGTGGCTGTAACAATCCCGTTGGACGTTGATGCTCGGCCTTCACCTGCTGACAGACGAGGCATCTCGACACAAACTCGGCGACTGCTCTCCTCATACCGCGCCACCAGTAGTGCCGTCTGAGGTCACGATACATCTTGGTGCCCCCCGGATGCACTGTGAGACGCGAATGGTGTGCCTCTCGTAACACGGCGTCTCTACAGTTAACTGGCACGAACAGCCCCCCGCGGTACCGTAATCCCCAATCAATACTGTCCACCCAGCCCACTACCTCGTCACCCCTGACGACTCTCTCGCGGATCTCTGATGCCTCGACGTCCTCTATCTGCGCCTCCAACACTTGGGCAAGCAGTGAGGGCTGAGCCACTAATGAGCACATGGCAACACCGCCAGTAACCTCCTCTAGCTCAAGCCCGAATGTGCTCAGCTCCCCCATCATGCCCCACTCCCAGACCGATAAGCTGGCGAGGCTCGGAACTGACTTCCTACTCAAGGCGTCGGCGACAACATTCGCCTTGCCCGGATGGTAGTGTAGCTCGAAATCGTACTCCTCGAGTAGTTCCATCTACCGTCGCTGACGCATGTTCAGGTCTCGCTGGGAAAATATGTACTTGAGGCTCTTGTGATCCGAGAACACCTGAAACCCCTCGCCATACAGATAATAACGCCAGCTCTTTAGCGCAAACACGACTGCTGCTAGCTCCAAGTCGTGGGTAGGATAGTTGCGCTCGTGCGTCTTCAACTGCCTGGAGCCATAAGCCACAACTCTGCCCAATTGCATCAGCACGCAGCCCAACCCCTCTCCGGACGCATCACAGTAAACATCATAACCGATCCCTCGCTTGGGCACCACTAAAACTGGAGCTGTAGACAGTCGATTCTTCAACTCCGCGAATGCACGCTCACAGTCATCTGTCCACACGAACCCGACACCCTAGCGCGTCAACAGAGTCATCGGTGCGGCTAGTCGTGCAAAATCCTGGACTAATTGCCGATAGTAGCCTGCCAATCCCAGAAAGCTGCGGATCTCGAAAACACTCGTGGGCCGTGCCCACTTCGAGACCGCGTCGATCTTCGACGGGTCAACAAGGATACCGTCACGGGACACGATGTGGCCGAGGAATCTCACCTCAGAGAGCCAGAACTCGCACTTCTCCCGGTTGGCATACAGCTGATGCTCGCGCAGTAGTGTCAGAACAGCCCTCAGATGTGACTTATGCGCCGCCTCGTTCTGCGAATATATCAGGATGTCGTCCACGAACACCACCACAAACTGATCTAGGTACGGCCGGAAGATGTTGTTCATCAGGTCCATGAATGCTGCTGGTGCGTTCATCAGCCCGAATGGCATCACCAGGAACTCGTAATGCCCATAGCGTGTCCGGAATGCAGTCTTTGCGACGTCCCCCTCACGGACTCGCAACTGATAATAACCGGATCGCAGATCGATCTTCGAGAAGTAGGTCGCCCCTCTCAACTGGTCGAACAAGTCATCGATCCTAGGCATCGGGTATCGGTTCTTCACCGTAACCCGGTTCAGCTTCTGGTAGTCTATACACATCCGTAGCTCTCCACTCTTCTTCTTCACGAAGAGTGTTGGTGCTCCCCACGGCGATGCACTCGGACGGATAAACCCCTTCTGCTGAAGCTCCTCTAGCTGACGCTTCAGCTCAGTCAACTCTGCCGGCGCAAACCTGTAAGGCGCCATCGATATTGCCGCCGTTCCCGACACCAGGTCAATCCCGAACTCCACCTCACGAACCGGTGGCAAACCACTCAACTCCTCAGGAAAGACCTCGGGGAACTCACATACCACTCTCGGTAACTCTCGGCTCTGCACAGCCGGTACTTCCTCCTCTGCGGACAGCGCCGACAAGAGGACCCCACTCTTACTCCCCAGCACACACGTCACCTTTGTACCACCCACTGTCATTGTCACTCGTCGTCTGTAGCAATCGATATTGGCTCGGTACCTCTACAACCAATCCATTCCCAAGATCACATCAAAGGTAGTCATCCCCAACACGAGAAGATCACCAGGGCAAGGACAGTCTGCGACTCTAATCTCGCAGGCATGACATACTCTAGTCAACGATACACCACCCCCAACTGGGGTGTCCAGGCATAGGGGTGGACTCAACGGCTCTAAGCTCAACCCCAACCTCTCGGCACAGCCCGACGAAATAAAAGAGTGCGACGTCCCGGTATCAAACAAGAATAAAGCTCATAAATGATACAATAAACACGTACCCTGGATGGTCTCGCGGTACGTGCTAGGTCCTGGGGCTCTAGAGTCGGTGACTGCATAAACTCTCCCCTGCGAGGCCTGCTGCCTCTAACCCAGCGCACTGGCTGCTGAATACCCGTGACTCTACTACTGTCTCGGAATCGGTGCTCTCGTAGACGGCCGTGAAGACCTCGGTTGCTGACTCTATCGAGGTCGACCCCTGGGCGACTATACTGTCCGCGACTGCTGCGGTCGTTGCGCTGATGTCTCTCCCAACGGCTCGCGACACCATGCCATAGTGTGTCCCATCCCGCCGCACCGGAAACAGCTGGCCTCGTCGGCCCTCGACCCCGAGCTCTGGCCTGACCGGCTGGTCGATGGTGGTGTCGTGTGCCCTCCTCTCGCTCTGCACCCTCGCTGCAAGTGACCTGTCTCCCCGCAGACATAACATGTCGGTCCTCTCTCTGAGACGGCTGGCCCTACCGATGCTACTGACCCCTGCTGTCTCGATCCACTTTGATGAGGTGGTGGTCAGAAGACTCCCGCGGTCCTCTGCCTCCGCGAGTCTCGTGAATCTGACGGCCCTGCAAAACTGATCGGCCGAGGTCGGACCTCACGACCCCTGACTTCATCCCGGGCGCCCTGCTCCACTGTAGCCGCGGTGTCTACGAGGTCGGTATACTTCCGCAGCCTCAAGGCGAGAACCTGGTTCCGGATGCCCAGCCTCAGTCCTCCCTGGAACCGCAGGCAACGGTTCGTCTCGCTCATCACCATCTCTGGCGCGAATCTGGCCAAGGCTGTGAACCTGGCCTCGTACTCTGCTACCGTCATCCCTCCTTGCTCCAGGTCTAAGAACTGCCGATGTCGCTCCAGCCGAGCCGACTCGGGAAAGTACTGTGCCATGAACACCTCCTGGAAGACGCTGTAGTCGGATCCGACCGTGTCCTTCACCCGCCCCCACCAGTGGTAGGCGCTGTCTCTCAGCTGATGGGCCACGAAGGACACTCTCCGACGGCCATCCTCGACACCCGATGTGTCCAGGTCTCGTGTGACCTGCTCTAGCCATCGCTCGGCTAGGTCGGGATTCGGCTCCCCGACAAAAATAGGTATCCCGAGCTTCAGGAAATCTAGTAGCGCTCGGGAGGTATGATCCTCTGTCTGAGCGGGTCTCACTGGGCCCGCGGCTGCCTCTGGTGCCGGTGAAGCCGACTCTCGGTTGGCGATGACCGCCACCAAACTCTGGACCGTCCTGGTCAGCTCATCCAGGGCAGTCATGACGGGAGGGTCTGCCACGGGTAGAACACCGGGTGTGCCTGCAGACGGCCCCGCGTCGCTCCTTCTATCTTCTCCGACAGGAGTGCCCTGCGCTTCCGCGTACTCGGCGGGCTCAACGGTTGGCACCCCTCCCACTGATCGTCCCCGCCGGCCCCGCGTCGGCGCTTGACCCCGTGCTCCAGATGCTCGTCCGCGTCTACCGCGAGCCATAGTCAGTATCCTCTGCACGGATACACGCAAACGTTCGGCTTGCGAACTCAAATAAACACAACAAGTTCAAATACGCTAAAGCTCGTGCGGTCTAAGTTTACTCTAGCGTGTATAACACTAATACGTCACGCCTCTCACACTGTTAATACTTTAAATATTAGTATTAGTAAAAGAAACCTCACAGAGACCGCACTAACGTGCACCAAAACACGCAATGACAACCCAGCCACACAGCGAAACAACAACAACAATCAACTCGACAACTCACGACCGACCTCAAACACAAGCCAACATGGCCGAGTAACCACAATACACGCCCACTGGGCCAACCAAAGTCAAACGCACGCCCACAGGGCCAATCAATTTTTAAAATTTCCACCCTTTCATTTTAAAACTTCAATCCTTGACATCACGTAGTTACAACCCGGTCCAAGCGTCCCCGAACCCCGTTGTACCGACTTGACATCAACACCGTCACGTTCGACTACAGGAGCGCTCCTGAGTCGACCCGCGACAGTTTAAAAACAGTTCACGCAATCACACACAATCAGTATGCCAGCAACAAAATACAGTAACATACGCACAAACAAAAACAAGACTCAGGACATGACGGGTCTACACTAACTCGACTCTCCTACCTAATTGACGGACAGTCCGAGGTTTGAAACCTCGAGCTTTGATACCAAGCTATCACGCCCCAATTTCATAAATCCGAACTCGGGACGCGAACATTTAAAAACATAAAAACACTCGAACCTGTTTTGAATAAAAGCTTTGACATTTCCATTTACTTCTCAAAATAATAGTATTTACAATACAAAACGTCCCAACACGTGGACAAGGTACAATATCCGTCACTAGACTCAACAAAAAAAAGACCAGACTCCGCTCCAAGCTCCACGAGCTTCAAGAGCTAACCCAGTCCGTCCGGTGATCAGTACCTGTAGGAAAAGCAGCTAGGGGTGAGCGTTCGCTCACCTCCACAGATAACAGACTGACAATGGCATAATTAGCAGATAAAGACAGTAACACCAAGACCAAAACCAACACCAACTCAAGTACTCAAACTTGTAAAGTAAAACCGACGCAACCAACAATGACCTTCCCCAAAGACACGAACACGGATCAGGCTAGCCGAAGAATGCTCAGAACCTGCCGAGCCTCGTACACGGATCAGGGCAGCCGAAGAATGCTCGTAACCTGCCGGGACCCGGTCACGAATCAGGCTAGCCGAAGAATGCTCATAACCTTTCGGGATCCGGACAGAGAACAGGCTAGCCGAAGAATGCTCAGAACCTGTCGAGGCTCGATTTTGGTCAGGCCAGCCCAAGAATGCTCGTAACCTGCCAAAATCCACACCACTCCCCGACACACAGTCGGTTCGGGCAAACACAACCACAACCACAAGCAAGTTCAACAAACGGGCACTCAAGGCCACTCAAGACACCTCAACAGTCAAGACTCGGGTTCAACAACCCCACGGGCCATCATGGCCTCCCAAGACACAACCACTGAACTCACGGGCTCAACAACCCCAAGACGCCAATAATAACACACGGGCTCTCATGGCCACCCAAACTCAACAATAAACACACGGCTCTCATGGACACCCAAACTCAACAATAAATACACGGGCTCTCATGGCCACCCAAACACCAATTCAAATAACACGGGCTCTCATGGCCACCCAAGACAGAAATTTAACAGTCAACCTCCGGGCATGGTCATATGCCTCCAGTGATTCTAATATCGCTAAGTTCTCTATTTCTACGATACTACTAAGTGTCACATGCTTTCTCAGTCATCGCTACGTTCCCGTATCATGCATTTCTAATATTCAATAACCTACTCAACCCACGACACCCCGGTGTCACATGCAATTTCTACTGTTGACTTTCCCCAGTCAGGGCCGAGATCCGGCTACTTTTCCCTACCTCGTATATAAATCCAAAAGCGCTCCAATAAACCCCGAAGCAATCCTAATCACTCGCCGAGCTTCCCTTTGCCTGGGTCCGCAGCACGATCTAAAAGAACACAAATTTAACTCACTTTTAAACTAGTACGAACAGACCGAAATTAAATAAACTCAACGCCCAAACGTAACCGCGACAATGTCGATCACTCCCAAACTTCCCAATTACTCGACATTGTCGATAAAGGACCCTTAAAGGCCCGATTCGCCCGACATGGCGAATGTGCCCGGGTTTTGTAAATTGCTTTCCGGGGCTCCCCCTTCGATCGGAGCCGGACTCTAAATTTAACCCGAAGCCACAATTTAATAATGGTTCCTCCGTTAAGTTAAAGGTTACGATTAGTCCAGTTTAAATCCGACAGTTGTCGTTTACACTCGAGCGGGATAAAAGTGGGATTTACAACGGATCGGGTTCGAGCACCCGTGCACCGAACTCAGATTTGATCTAAACCCAGTTAAGACCATTTTTAACTTAAAACCGTCTTTGAAACTCCTTTGCTTTATTTAATTCCGACTTGATTTTAAAACAAAACGGTTTCCTTCTGCTCGATTCCAAACTCGAGATTTTGGTCCAAAACGCTTTTAAAGTCGATCTGATTTCGTTTCCCTTTTTGATTTAATCTTAACTCAAGTTTAATCTTAACAACCGACTTTCGTTTTAAAACCCGCTTAACTTAACCCGATCTAGTTTTATCAAGAACAATTTTTACGTCCGAAAAATAAAGATCTAACTTTTATTCTAAAACTGATTTTCATTTTAACATTCAGCTTAAATCCTTTTTTTTCACACTTAAACAGATCTGAATTTTTGTTTGAACATATTAACAACACCCTTAAACTCTTTAATCTTCTTTACATTTCAGATTTACACCAAATCCCACTATTCCTTTAAACAAACTGAAATCACGTTTTTTGTTCTGTTCCTTTCCATTTCCAAAGTTCCATTCCATCCCAACCAGATCCAGAACAGAGTGTTCTATCACCGACCAGATCTGAACGAACTCGGGAAAGGGAAAATAAAAGAAGAAGGACGAGATCGGATTTGGTCCGGCCGACCACCGGCGACGCCGTTATCGGCCGAGGTTCCACGGGCCGAGAACTCACCGTAACGGAACGGTGGCGGCGGTGGAGAGCGGCGGTGGAGCGGCGAACCTCGCGCCGGATCTGAACGGACGCGGTCGGGGTCGAGCTCGGGACGATGGCAAGGCTCGGAAGATGGTCTGGACGAGGGCGTGGGCGGCGAGACGGAGGAGGAAGAGGCGGTGGCTGGCGGTTCTGGATGGAGGTGGAGAAAGTGGGTCGGGAGATGAAGGAGAAGAGAGGGGTAGGGAGGTCAGAGACGGTGACGGCGTGAGGAGCTCGGGATGACGGTGGCCGGAGCTGGTGGTGGACGGTCGGAGTTCGGTGAGGAAGACGAAGGAGAGAGGGGACGGGTCGAGAGGATCGAGAGGAGAGGGAGGGTTTGAGGGGTTGGTTGCGCGTTTCTGATGCTGAAACCCTAGGGTTTCAGCTTATATCATAAACGCATTGGGCCGAGCCTCTCGGGCCTCAGCTGAAAAACGGGCCCAAGGCCCAAACGTGGCTGGCCGAAACAGGCCTAGCCTGTCCAGTTTTTTTTTTTTTTTGCCTTACCACTTGTTTCAAAAACCTACCCTAAGGTTTTCAGGTTGCAAATTGATACCCCTTTGAAAGCGAAGCGGGTTTTACAAGCGTTGTGTTTTGCTTTTGTTATTGTGAGAACTTATACCAGTAATACAAACTGACGAATCATCACTATCAATTGATCCTGTTGAATCGTATTGTATTGGTTCATCTTTCACGATATTTTTTTCTGCAAACAAGTTATTGTGATGTATTTAAGTGAATAGAGTGGTAATAATTCAATGAGATTGTCGTTGGATTATTGAGTATTACCTCTTGGTTTTGCAATTGATGTATATTTTCTTTTGTTTTAAGGTGTTAACCTTGAAGAATGTCGACGATGAGTTGGCAATGTTTGATTTGCTGTTTAATTGCTCACTCCTCAGTCTTCAGGTGTTGGATTACTCTTATCGATTAGATGCTCATTGTTTGCTTTACATTTTAGGCCGCATACCATGTACCTAAATAGATGGATGCACCAATTAGTACTTTATCCAAATAGAGATGTGTTTGTGTAGATAATATGCATGTAAAACCTTAAATGTGAAATGATGTTGTTTGATATATTAATTGGTAGCTTATTTTATAAACACAAAGAATATATCATATGTGAACATACTATATGAAACACATAATCATGATAAAATGTTTGGTTTAAGATTAATTCATTCGTTTCAAACTATTGTGATGTTATGATGATGATTTGACTGGAGAGGTATTTAAGACAATATATAACATAAGGTGATAATCTACCTTATTGGTATTGAATTGACCTCATGGTATGTAGACGGTTGAGTTGAAATTGTGTTGTTGATCTGGTCCTTGTTTAAGCTTTGGATGATGCGATCAACAGTTGAATTTGTAGTGACTTGGGCTGCATTATGTTTCGGCCTGCATACTACATATCTAATAGGATCAAGTTCCAAATTTAAAATTGTATATAGTGAATGTTGGGAATGTGTAGATTGTGGATTATACAATAACTTGAGCATGCAATTATGTTGTGTGTTATGGAGATGAAGTACCTTATTGGTTGCGAGTTGGTTTGTTCTATGAGTAGTCAATTGTAAGGAAGACTGACCGCCAAATTTGTGCTGGAACTGTTGGATTTCAAATGCATGAAATTTTTATAACATCAAATTAGATTGCATCGATTCCAGCGAATTTGATAGAAGATTAAATGAACTTCTTCAATGTAACCATGGATTACATAATTTCATATCATCCATGTGATATGTTCATTAGAACAAGAAGGGTCTTTATATGAAAAATGAGGATAGGGCATCAAACCCCATTTGAAGTAATTTTAATTCTGTTTCAATGTTTGTAGATTGTAAAAAGCTTTGGAACTTACCTTTTTGGTGGTGAGTCTGCTTCATCATCAAGACAACAAATTGGAGTCGGAGTAGCGTTTGACAAAGTCGTCCTTCTTTTTCGTAATCTACCAAACCAGTTGTTTGTCCTGGTTGCAGGTGAACTTTACATGCTATTACGGTTGGTATTTGGAGTAGTATGTTGATGATTGGCTGTGGTATTTGCAGTTTCCATTGGGAAGAAGTAGAAGGGATTGGGGATTCCAAGTACCCTTAATGCAGCGATGAACGAGTGTAGTTGAAGGCAGATTAAAGGTTGCGTTTGAGTTGGGTAGTGTTGATGCTTAAGTTTGGCCTCCCTCCGTGGGTTTAAGTCGTAAGAAGTTAGTTTTGATAAATTTGGTAATGATGGGTCTTAAGTCCAATAAGATATCATGCATCGTATATGCAAAAAGAATTAATTACCATATTGATTAGTTACATAATTTTGATTACTACTGTATGCATTGATTTTATTACACGTATATGGATTTAATTAGTTTAATTAATTACCGACCTCCCCTCAATTTAAAATATTATTTGTCATTTAGTGATGTTGCCTTGCGTGTCAATTATTGTAGTTTATCTGTGTAATTGCATTAAAGGCATAAATTACGGGTATAGGGTATATAGGTTTGATTACATTGAAGACAATTTGGGGTTTAATGAGTATATTGGGTATGTTGTATATTTACTACTACTGTATGTTGATTTATGCACTATGTTGGGAAATAATAATTATAAAATATTATTTAAAATATAGGAATAACGGATGGTGTCGTTTCAATGGACATAAATTCGTTGGTAGGATTATCAAAAGACCACTTCTACCAAACTTCTTCTTCCACAATGCATCTTCGTTCTGGACGCGTGGTTCGTGAGGAACTGAATCAGAGTGATACATCGGTTGATTTAGGGGAACGTCGATGTCAGACTGAGGAGCGGGAGAATTACGGAGGGAATATAAACCGTCCACAAGAAGCTGGTTTGGCTACAAACAAAGTGAGTGTCGTTGATGTTGGTGAAGGAACGTCTTCCAATCCAGGAAGGATGGAAAATCAGATGAAGGCTCCAATCCATGTTATCCCTGAACGCTATCCTACTGCTGAAGTTATTGAAAATATGCTGGTTGATAATTCTCGTGATTCTAACATCGATTGGAATGTCTATGATTAGGTAATTTAAAAAAAAGTTTTTTATTGTGTGTTTTGCTATTAATTAATTCCCACGATTAATCAATTGCAGTATTGGCTTCATGACAAAATGATTCCGTTTTTAGAAGAAAAAAATATTTGATATTATTGAAGATGTTGAAGATATAATTGTTTGGACAATTTTGACTTCTTTGGATGAACATAAGTCTGAAGAAGATATGATTGTTATTATGAAACCAATGCTTGGTCCTTTCACACACAAGTTTGTGCATGAACTATATATGGTTTTGCATTTTTTATTGCACAAATAGATATGGTTGGGTGTAGTTTTGTTGTTACTGAAGATGGAGGTATACTGGTTTTGGGAGAACCAATTGAGTTGTCTGATGATATGGATGCAAATGACGTCAAAAATGGAGGAGAAGATGAGGATTATGATCCTGATGGTGATGAAAAAGATGATGAAGTTGAAGATTGTGATGATGAAATTGAGGATGAAGAAGAGGAAATGTTGGTTGAATTATCGAATGAAGGTGATGATGGTAATGAGGCAAATGAAATTGAAGAAGAAGATGATCATGAAGCTGATGATGAAGACGATGCTGATTATGTGGAAATATTTTCTGATTCGGATGGAGATCATGCAGATTTTGATGAACAAGATGATGAAGATGTTGTGTTTGTTGATATGGTTGTTGATGGTGATTCCTCTGGAGAGTCATCAAGCGGCTCATGCATCGAAGATCCTTAAAGAGAATCATGTTTTCAGTTCTAAGTTTTTGATGTTGGTCAAGTAAATAAGTAAAGTAGTTTGGTGGGAAAAAGAACAAAAAAAGTCAATGTGGTTATGTTGTTGATTGTAGCATTTCGTTTTAACTTTGAAACTGATTAATTAAATGTCTTTGTATTTTGAATGTGTTTCTGTGGTGATATTTGTGCGACTCCAGAAATTTATTTTCAAAGCAAATAATGATCTAGATGTTCATATAATTCTCTCAAAAATTAGTTTTTTCATTTCCATTTTAGTTGTTATGAAACATAACACAAAGCATTATATGAGCCTTTTTTTGTAACTAATATGAGCGGTGCTTTGTTTCCATTGGTGACAAATAAAGTAATCAAATTTAGTATATATTGAAACTGATTACAAATAAAAATATTATGTTTGTAGAGGAGTATTAGTTTAATATACTACTGAGATTGATCGAAGCATTTGCTTTAATTCGTTCATATGCTATATTTACATAAACAAGAGATTAAACCTCTGTAAATTCCCATTACAATACTATATATATATATATATATTATTTACTGTATTGGTCCATGTTCGACCCTTGAGCAACTCCAAATTTAAGATGAAACTGAGGATTCAGCAGTTGATTCCAGGAGATCAATATTGAAGTTCATTAGAGAATACATCCTCAAAAAGAATAGTTCTATTTTGGGGTGCATCATTGCCCACATACGGGTTCGCATTTCGTCTTCATTGAGGTGTTCATCCAGATTTGTCATAATGTTGCAGACTACTTCTGTATCTTCATATCCAAGGATTTTGGTTACTTCTTTATCGACAAATGGACGAATACGACCCTGTACACATTCTTTAAATGATCCAAAAATTATAGACAGCACATGTTATAAAAGGTTTAAATACAACTTACATCATCATACACACCCCAGTTGATCTCTTTTCCACGGTAATAACTATTCTTGTCATTACAATGAGGCATCATTGGAGGATAGTCCATCCAGCCCGCACGATAGGCTTCTTCTGTTGGATTTTTTGTAGGTGATGAGAGGTAGTCTGTTGGAGATGAACGAGAACTTCCAGTCCAGTGAAGAGTTTCAGAGTCGTCGTTACTTGTTTCAGAACTCTTTATCTTCTCAATTAATCAGGCACGATGTGTCTCTCCCATTTGGTTCATTAAATAGCACATTGTTAACGGTTACAAGGATATGATAGATGTTCTGATGTGGAAATTTTGAATTATTGCAATAAATTGAGTAGTTGAGGATAATGAAGTTAGGTATGTATTTTTTTGTTTTCATTTATTTCCATCAAATCTAATACATGCATGCTATGATTAATTTCGAGTTCCAACATTTGCATGTCTGTAATTCTGAATTTGTATTGATGGCGCGTCACTTTATGGGATACCTGAACAGATTTTCAAATCTTTTTTGTATTGACATGAGATAATGTGAATCCATTTTTCTTTTCTTTTATGTGGATCCCATTGAAAGCACAACTGAGCATTTTTTCACTGAATTACACATATACATTAGCATTATGTTTTTATCCATATTTATTCTATCAATGCTGGGAACATAATATATGTGTCCAGATATGATCACAGTTTGGCTTATGAGGTTAGATATTTGTTGGTTAAGTTGAGGTGAATCGTCCCATTTTGTGTTTAAGGTTTTTGATTTGTTGCATTAAAGTAAAAAAAACAAAACGAACAATTTGTACATGAACTATATTATTGCTCTTTTGAGTTACTGAATTAGGTGTTGCTCAAATACAACCTTTCAGTTGTGTCGCGCCCCAATTTCAACGAACCGAACTAGGGACGCGAACGTTTAAAAAATTACAATACTTGAAGCCTGTTTTCATTAAATCATTTTAAAAGCCAGTTTAGTTCCACAAAATAATATCATTTACAACTCAAAAAAAACAATAGTCCCACACTTGGACAAAAACGAGGTACACGTCACTAGACTCAAAAACACCCAGCAACCCGCTTCAAGCTCTTCAAGCTTCAGAAGCTCACCTAGTCCAGACTGCGAACGGTACCTGTAGGAAAAGAAGCTAGGGGTGAGCGTTCGTCACCACCACAGATAACAGACTGACTATGGCATACTTAGCAGACAAAGCCGGTGACACCAACAACGACTCAAAAGACACACACACGACCAAAACACTTCCCTCAAACGACTCAACACTCGGACACCTTATGTAGACCCCACACTACGATTGACGACCTCCTCCAAGACACGACTGACAACCACACAATACCAAACAAGATCACACAGGATCGCAAACCAGCTGCTCAGTAACCGATCTCTGTATCTCGCCCTTTCCGATCCCAGTCGGGCAAGGTGGTCGACCTGTCGCGCAACTTCTCCCGATCCCAGTCGGGAGGCTAACCCACAACCTCTCCGCTTCATCCGATCCCAGTCGGGTGGTTAGCCACACCCGCGCGTCCTTCCCCCGATCCCAGTCGAGGAGCTAGCCCACAACCTCTCCGCTTCTCCCGATCCTAGTCGGGAGGCTAGCTACACCACACAACCTCCACCAGTATCGAGTAACCAATCACAATCACAAACAAGTTCAACAGACAGTAACGACACCGGTGACAACTCCACAGGCACTCAAGGCCAACAAGACACCAACAACCAAACACAGGTTCAACAACCCTACGGGCCCTCATGGCCACCCAAGACACCAACGGTAAAGTACGGGTTCACAACCCCACGGGCACTCACGGCCACCCAAAACACCGAAACGACAACACGGGCTGTCATGGCCACCCAAGACTCAGCAACACATAACACGGGCTCTCAAGGCCACCCAAACTCGACAATAAATAACACGGGCTCTCAAGGCCACCCAACTCAACAATAAATAACACGGGCTCTCAAGGCCACCCAACTCAACAATAAAATAACACGGGCTCTCAAGGCCACCCAAACTCAACAACAAATAACGCACAACAACCTCTGACATAATCGATGCCTCCAACAGTCCTAAGATCACTAGTTTCACAAACAACCTCCAGGCATGGTCATATGCCTCCAGTAATTCAATTATCGCTAAATTCTCTGCTCCTACGACACTACTAAGTGTCACATGCCTTTCCAATAATTACTAAGTTCCTGTAACATGCTTTTCTGATATTCAATAACCTAAATAACCCACGACACCCCGGTGTCACATGCAATTCTACAGTTAACTTTCCCTAGTCAGTGCCGAGATCCGGCTACTTTTCCCTACCTCGTAAACAACTCCAAAAGCGCTCCACTAAAATCCCTAGATGATCCCAGTCACTCGTCGAGCTTCCCTTTGCCTCGGTCCGCAGCACGATCTAAAAGAACACAAATTCTAAAGCACTTTTAACTAGTAGGAATAAACCGGAAATTAATAAACTTAACGCCCAAACGTAACCCCGACAATGTCGATCACTCCCAAACTTCCCAATTACTCGACATTGTCGATAAAGGACACGTAAAGGCCCGATTCGCCCGACATGGCGAATCTGCCCGGGTTTTGTTAATTGCCTTCCGGGGCTCCAAAAGCCCCCGTTTTCGTTTCTACGGTCTTCGAATAGTTCAAGGAACCCAATGCACTTGACGGAATCGAATTCCGACTTCCGAGTCAATTAATTAACGTTTAAAGTTTCTCAAACCCGTTAATTACAACTTTTCCAATTTAAATCCAAATTTCGATTCGATTAAGGATAAATGGTCCGGGGAACGTTTCAAACCACCCGAACGTTAAAACCCGAGCACCCGAGCACGTGGGCCCCACCCGACCCACTTGGCCGTGGGCCCTAGGTTCTTTTAGGGCTTGGCCCACCTTGGTGGTGGCTAGCCCTAGCTCCGGCCAGCCACCCCGAGGTCCGGCCAGCCCCGGCCAACTCCGGCCCGGTCCGGCCAGCACCGGCCAGGTCCGGCCAGCCACCATAAGGCACGGCCAGCCACCCCACACGGCTGGCCGGCCACCGTGTGGGGTGGCCGAAGCTCCCCCGAACTCCCGGTCACCGGAAAACATTCCAAAACCGCTCAAAAACGTCTCCAACGAAACCCCAACCTCATTACAACCCTAACTCATAGTTTACCCAAACCGTAGCTTTCAAGAAAATTAACCAAAATGACGATCGGGTTAGTGCTTACTCGAGAGGAAGACGAGGGGAACGATGTTGCTCCTTGCCTTGAGACGATCCAAGGGTTTGAAACCATCCAAACCCTAGCTTTCCCTTTCTTCTTCTTCTCCAAACTCTCTCTTCTTTTCTATTTCTTTTTTTTTCTTTTTTGATAGTGATGGCCGAACCCCCCCCCCCCCCCCCCCCCCCCCCCTTGTACCCTCACCTCTCATTTTCCGCCCAAAACCTAACACCACCACTTGGTTGACAAGTGGCAAGGTGGGTCCCACACCTTATTGGAAAAATATCCAGTCAGATTCGCGAAAATCGGACGTTTCGGGCCCCGAACGGGCACTTTTCCCAAGAAATTACGAAAATTGGCGGGCTACAAGGAAACGGCTCAACTAAGACCGCTGCGACGACGGCTAAGCTTTTTGGATCCAAAACGGTCCTCGAATGGACCAAAACGTCGCTCAGTTGACTTTTCCAGCGAAAAGTCAAAATTTCCCAAATTGATCAGAAAGTTGCCCTGAGTCCCCTGGAACTCATTTTGGTCGATAACGGGGTCAACTTAAGTCCGGTATGACTCTCTGGGTCAATTTAGGTTAAGTTAAGTGTCTGTCTCAATTTTTTTTAAAATTTTCCTGTTTTTCGCAGGTTTGACTGACGTTGACCAGAAGTGGTTATTACAAGTTGGACTTATAAATGGAAACATAATGACCTCAATATGAGAAATTTTCTTTATTTCGATTAAACTCAGTTTAACAAATTAGTTGTGAACGTTTATACTGACCCAAGAAAAGTAGAAATCCAAGTTTTATTTGTGGGCCTATGTGCAGTCGATCTGGGCCTTGTGTTCGTATTTAAATAATGTGTTTTGTTTATCAGTTCTTAATTTGATATGTTTTGGGCCTTATATTTTTCGAATCATTATTTTCAATAATTAAATAAATAGTTTTACACGTGTCAGATATTATAATGTAGTTGTTCAGTTGTATTGTAACAATATTTGGCGCCGGTTCAGTTTGTATAAATAAGGAATCCTGTAATTGGATAACTCGATTCGCAGGATTCGCGTTTACAACTTGAATTCAATGATGATGCGTTCTGGCGGCGTGGTTGAGGCAGATGGGTGCGGAGACAACGATTTTAACATATCAATTCGATAGACCAATGCAACTGGTGGACGAAAAGGAATAGTCTCTTATGAAGAGTTTTTTCCTGAATTAGTAAGGGCGGAAGTGAAAAACACCTGTTGAGAAAGGACATGATCCACTTCCGGCTACTGAAGTTATTGAGCGCTTTTTGTTCAAATTTTCGCTCAACCGAGGAATTGATTGGAATATCTATGATATTGTAAGTCTGTGTATAGATCATGAAGTTTAATTATGTTATTTTATTTTAGAATTCATAATTATATTATTCAACATCAAATCCGTAACATATTTCATCCATATGCCCAACAACAATTGGAAGCCATTGTGCGGGATGCTGATAATGTAGTAATTAACATGGTTCTAACATTACTGGATCACCATACAACTGAACAAGAGATGGTTGAAGTTCTATGCAAAATGTTATACCCGTGTACAGAAAGCTTTGTGCATGATTTGTATTTGGTGTTGCTGTATTTCATTGCAAAATTCGATATGCATGGGTGCACGTTTGTTGTCAATGAATGTGGAGGCCTTCGTGTTTTTGGAGAACCAGCTGATGTGGATGATGATGAAGAGAGTTCAAGTTCTCATTCTGATATATCTTATGGTTACCTTGCTGAATTGGATGATGATGACAACGTCGATGATGAAGAAGAGTTTTGTAACTTTGAACTAGATGATGAAGAAATGTGCTATGCATCAACAGATTCAGATGCTGAAGTGTCAACCAACATGTCTGATGATTGTTCGGGTTAATGTGAATTTTAATTAAACATTAGAATAAATAAATTTTGTTGTAGTATATGTTACGCTGTAATATATTATGCACTTAAGGTTTGGGTTATTTATGCTACCAAGAACATGTATTTTTTAACAGTTATGTATATAGTATAAATTAATCGTATTAACGTTGAATCATGGGAGTTTAAACATTATAAATAATTGATTTTTACAATAATCAATCATTTGGTAGATAATATAAATTATACACATTGAAGCTAAGTTTTGAATTTGAAATATCATGAACACTTATTGTCGAAAGCAATTGAGTGACGATATAAATATTAGCAGTTCGAGTAACCGTTGAAAACTACCAAATATTTTCGGAAACATAGGATATATGGGTGGTTAAATCCCTATATATACTGATTTAAGTGGCACTGTAGATAGAAAATAAAGTTTGGAAGTTGTCAGATTTTTTTGGATGGATTCTGGTCATACATTGGAGGATCGTCGACCTATATACAGACATGCAGAAAATAGTTTGATTAATTGGTTGGTTTATGACGCAGTAAGATTGTTATGTACTTAAATTGTTGTTTTTTTATACCATTTGCATTGTATTAATTGAGGTCTGAACATTAATGTACATCATGATTTGGGAGATAAATTTCCAGAATGAATTGAGGAGGAAGTTACCAACATAGTGTTTTTCCAGGGGTATAATCAAAATGGTGTTATTGGCGTTCAGTTAGCCAAACATAGTGAAGAAGATGAGATATTTGCTGGATCCAAAGAAGCAATAATTATTGATGGTATCTTGGTTGGCCTGGATCAACATAACTTAGAAGAGCAAATGTTTTACCGAGTTTGGAATCATTTATGTGATGAGTCGTCACGATTTGTTTCTAGGTTATTCAGCTTATTGGCCTGCAACATTCACACCATTGAAGAACACGTCACAAAATTATATAACAAATCACATGAGTTATTGAAGGATGATGAAACACCTGTGAACTCTGATCCATCTTAGCCATGTACATGATTTATTTCATGAAAGCAGTTTTTGTAGTGTTTGTATTTTTGTTCCCTGTGAATAAAAGTTCGATTTTCCAAATATATTTATTTGATATTTTTAATCCATCTTGGATGTCCATATAATATTGTTGTGATTGATGTGAATTATTCTCAAAATTCTATCATTCATTCCATATTTTCGTCTATAAACTGTGTACAATAATAATTTTTTGTCAGTATTTATTTGTACATAGTTCATTTTAAAATACATGTATTAACTCAGTATTAAAATGATATCGGTTTAGATACCATAAGTCGGGGTTAAATGAAATTAGAACATAGTTATATACTATATTATTACATGTATTATTAGACCTATCAAAATTTTCCTGTATTCTGCATAATGTTGCATAATTTTGGTTAAGAAGTATCTTATTGAATTTAATTATTTTATTTTCTTTAAATGGGGTAGTTATTTCTATTGTCACGTGTAAATTGGTGCTACGTGTTAGGCTGATAATGTTTAATAGTTAACTGTCAGAATGCACCATTTGATATCATACCTTTTCGTTTTCTATTTAAGACAGCGTTTATTTGTTATGACGTACATGAAGACGCATTGTATTGATATACACAAAGGTATGAATTTTAACTCTACTTCTATGTGAATGTGGAGGTGGAATACATGATGCTGACAGTGAACTGTGTTTTTGGATGCAGATTGGTTGCTTGATAAAGATTATCGATGAAAATCCTTTTGATCGTTTACCAGATGAACTAGTTGAGGAAATTTTTGACAAAACTCTTGACAAGAGCCTAAGTTTTCAACAAAATGGACAAATCGCATTAGCAATTGCTCAGTGGTAATCCTTAAATATTAAGTGTTGTGCAATTTTTGAAATCCTTATGATTTTCGTTATTTGCAGTTCAAAAAGGTTTAATAAAGTCTGGCGCGAACCGTTTATGCCGGGGAAGCTAAGGATGTCTATTTCTAAAGTATTGTCCGCATTATTTAAGCATTCCAAACTGGCAAGATATAAATTTGGCAAGGTAACTATTGTCGGCACTAAGTACTAATTTTTTTGGCAGACCACCAACATCTTCTGTTGTGGAAAAATTGTTAAAATAAACCAAAATTTCAGTTGGTTTTTCTACGCTTGTCAAAAATGCAAGAGAAATGCGAAAGGAAATGGTTTATATCTTTGCTCCGGCTGTGGACATATTTCTCTCTTTCCTCTAATTTTGTAAGTTTATGTGTATAAATAAATTTTATTAGAAAATGTGTAATAACCACTTCCGGTCAACGACAGTCAAACCTGCGAAAAACAGGAAAATTTAAAAAAATTAAGACAGACGCTTAATTTAACCTAAATTGACCCCGAGGGTCATACCGGACTTAATTGACCCCGTTATCGACCAAAATGAGTTCCAGGGGACTCAGGGCAACTTTCTGATCAATTTGGGAAGTGTTGATCAATTTGGGAAGTCAACCGAGCGACGTTTTGGTCCATTCGAGGACCGTTTTGGATCCAAAAAGCTTAGCCGTCGTCGCAGCGGTCTTAGTTGAGCCGTTTCCTTGTAGCCCGTCAAGTTTCGTAATTTCTTGGGAAAAGTGCCCGTTCGGGGCCCAAAACGTCCGATTTTCGCGAATCTGATTGGAAAATATCAAGCAGATATTTTCCAAAAGGTGTGGGACCCACCTTGACACTTGTCGTTTTTGTGGTGGTGTTAATTTTGGGGGGAAACTAGAGGGGACAAGGGGGTGGCCGGCCACATGTGGTTAAAAAGAAAAAAAAAAGAGAAAAATGAGTTAGTTGTTTGAAATAGAAAAGGAAGAGAGAGTTTAGAGAGAGAAGGAGAAGAAGAAGAAGAGAGAAGGAGAAAGGAGTTAGGGTTGGAAGAAATCTAGCCCTTGGATCGTCTCAAGACAAAGAGCAATCGTCTTTCCCTCGTCTTCCTCGTTGGTAAGACCTAAACCGATCGTCGTTTTGTTAACTTTTGAAAGTTAGGGTTTTGTGTAAAACTATGAGTTAGGGTTGTAGTGAGTTTGGGGGTTTGTTGGAGACGTTTTAGAGGAGTTTGGAGGTGTGTTTGCGCGTTTTCCGGCGACCGGGAGCTCTGGAGGAGCTCTGGCCACCATAGGGGGTGGCCGGCAACCATAGGAGGTGGCTGGGCGGAGCTAGGGCCGGTCACCACCATGGTGGCCGAGCCCCATTGGAACCCTAGGGCCCACGGCCAAGTGGGCCGGGTGGGGCCCACGTGCTCGGGTGATCGGGTTTAGTGTTCGGGAGGTTTAAAATGTTCCCCGGACCATTTATCCTTAACCGAATCAAAATTTGGAATGAAATTGGAGAAGTTGTAATTAACGGGTTTTAGAAACTTTAAACGTTAATTAATTGACTCGGAAGTCGGAATTCGATTCCGTCAAGTGCTTTGGGTTCCTTGAATTATTCTAGGGTTATTTACGATAAGGTACCCTTATGTTTCGTCCACGAACGATAAGGTACCCTAATGAATTTTGTGTCCGATAAGGTACCCTAATGATTCGTCCACGAATGATTTGGTTTAAAATTGGCATATTCCGTTAGTTTTTAACGGAATATTCCTCTAACTTAGACATTTTCAGTTAAGTGGGGTGTGAAATGACGAATTTACCCTTTCTTATTTTAAGCTTATAAATTTGATAGACAAAATGACCATTATACCCTTAATTATATAATACAATAAAAATATAATAAATAAATAAATTTAAATTTTTTTAAATTTCAAAATTAAATTATTTAAAATAATAATAAAAAATTTTAAAAATATTAAAAAATAAAAAATTTAAAAATCATTTTATTTTTTAAAAAATTTAATTTTATTAAAAAAATGGCAGAATCGTCTTCTCCGGCGTGTCTCCGGCCAGCCCATCCTCCGCCGTCGTCGTCCCCGGCGACCCCCACCTCCGTTGCCTCCTCCCTCTTCGACCTCCCACTGTCCTCACCTTCATCGCAGAGTTGGAGCTCGCGATTTGGTTCAGATCTGAACCAAATCGCGAGCTTCAGCTCTGCGACGAGGTTGGGGACGATGGGAGGTCGAAGAGGGAGGAGTCGGCGGCGGAGCTGGGGGTGGCCGGGGACGAGACGCCGGAGATCCTGAGGTGTGGCCAGAGCTTGCCAGAGAAGACGAGTCTGTTCTCCGATTTTTTTTTTAATAAAATTAATTTTTTAAAAAAATAAAAATGATTTTTAATTTTAAAACTGTTTTAATAAAAAATTATTTATATATAAAAAAATTAATTATTAAAAAATAAAACTAATTAAATATAAAATCTGATTTTAAAATATAAAAATCTGATTTTTAAAAAATAAAAACTGATTTTTGAAAAAAAAAATTCAGTTTTTTTAAAAAATATAATTTATTAATTTTATTTTGAAAATTAAAATTAATTAGAAAATATAAATTAAGGAAAAATAATAACTGAGGGTATAATGGTCATTTCACTCTTAAGTCAAAAGTCAACTAAAATGATAAAGGGCAAAATGGTCTTTTAAGTTTGGGCTGTTAGTTTTTTAACAGCAGAAAACCAAATCGTTCGTGGACGAATCATTAGGGTACCTTATCGTACACAAAATTCATTAGGGTACCTTATCGTTCGTGGACGAAACATTAGGGTACCTTATCGTAAATAACCCATTATTCTAAGATCGTAGAAACGAAAACGGGAATTTTTGGAGCCCCGGAATGGCATTTACAAAACCCGGGCAGGTTCGCCATGTCGGGCGAATCGGGCCTTTATGAGTCTTTTATCGACAATGTCGAGTAATTGGGAAGTTAGGGAGTGATCGACATTGTCGGGGTTACGCTTGGGCGTTAAGTTTATTGAATTTCGGTTTATTTCCTGCAAGTTTAAAGTGCATTTAAAATTGTGTTCTTTTAGATCGTGCTGCGGACCGGGGCAAAGGGAAGCTCGGCGAGTGACTGGGATCACGTCGAGGTTTAGTGGAGCACTTTTGGAGTTATTTACGAGGTAGGGAAAAGTAGCCGGATCTCGGCCCTGATTAGGGAAAGTTAACAGTAGAATTGCATGTGACACCGGGGTGTCGCGGGTTCAGTAGGTTTATTTAAATATTAGAAAAGCATGTTACGGGATTGTAGCGTTTATGAGAAAAGCATGTGACACTTAGTAGTGTCGTAGGAACAGAGAACTTAGCGATATTAGAATTACTGGAGGCATATGACCATGCCCGGAGGTTGACTGTTTAATTTATGTCTTGGTTGGCCATGAGAGCCCGTATTTGATGGTTGGTGTCTTGAGTGGCCATGAGAGCCCGTGTTATTTAAATTGGTGTCTTGGGTGGCCGTGAGAGCCCGTGTTTTAATGTTGGTGTTTTGGGGTGGCCGTGAGTGCCCGTGGGGTTGTTGAACCCGAGTCTTGACCGTTGGTGTGTCTTGAGTGGCCGTGAGTGCCCGTGGGGTTGTTGAACCCGAGTCTTGACTGTTGAGGTGTCTTGGGTGGCCTTGAGTGCCTGTTGACTGAACTTGCCTGTGATTGTGATTGTGGTTACCTGAAGTTGTGAGTGCGATAGGTCGATAGCCTGATCCGACTTGGTGTCGATGACTTGCGATAGGTCGACAGCCTGATCTGACTTGGTGTCGATGAATTGCGATAGGTCGACAGCTTGATCCGACTTCGTGTCGATGAATTGCGATAGGTCGACAGCCTGATCCGACTTCGTGTCGAGGAATTGCGATAGGTCGATCCTGAACCTGATTGAGATTGATAACTGGGCATGAGGGAGGTTACTGAGCAGCTGGTGTGCGATCCTTTGTGATCTTGTTTGGCGTTGCGTAGTCTTTCTGTCGTGTCCTTGGAGGAGGTCGTCGATAGTTGTGTCGGGTCTACATTACTTTATCAAGTGTTGAGTCTGTTGAGGAAAGTAACGGGTTGTGGGTCAGTTGGGTATTTGAGTTGCGGACTGTAGTCCCGGTATTGGGTTTGGTTTTGGTGTTACTGGCTTTATTTACTAATTATGCCATAGTCAGTCTGTTATCTGTGGTGGTGAGCGAACGCTCACCCCTAGCTGCTTTTCCTACAGGTACTGATCATCGGACGGACTAGGTGAGCTCTTGAAGCTTGTGGAGCTAGGAGCGGAGCCTGGTCTTTATTTTGTTGAGTTTAGTGGCGTACGTTTTGGCTTTTGTTCACTTGTTTTGAACGTATTTTCAGTTGTAAAAACATTGTTTTTGACTAATAAGTGGCGTTTTACAGCGGTTTATTAAAATGTTTGAAAATCTTTTTACCTGTTTCACTGTTCGCGTTTCGGGTTCGGTCATACCGAATTCGGGGCGTGACAGCTTGGTATTAGAGCTCGAGGTTTCACACCTCGGACTGCAAGTCGAAAACCGTGTGTAGACCCGTAGTAACCTGAGTCTTGGTTACGATTGTGTGTATGTGCAGTATTTTTGATACTGGCATAATGATTGTGTGTTGTTGCGTGAAACGTTTTTAGGCTGTCACGACTCGACTCAGGGGCGCCCCTATAGTCGAACGTGACGGTGCTGATATCAAGTGGGTACAACGTAGTTCGGGGACGCCTGGATCGGGTTGTAACTACGTGATGTCAAAAAAAAAGAAGAGATTTTTGATGAAAGAGGAGAAAGTTTTAAAATTGGTTGGCCTTGCGGGCGTGTGTATAAATTGGTTGGCCCGGTGGGCGTGTGTTTTACAATTAGTTGTCCCTGTGGGCGTGTGTTTGAATTGGTTGGCCCGGTGGACGTGTGTTTTACAATTGGTTGGCCTTGTGGGCTTGTGATTGAGTTTGGGTGACGTGAATTTGTGTGTGATTGTTGTGCGTGTGTTTGGTAAGTTTATGATCGAATGTGTGTGGCGCACAAGTGTGCGGGTCGTTGTGAGAAGAGTAGGATACGTGTACGCTAGGGTAGACGTAGGCTGTGTGAATGCTAGTATATTGAGCTTGTCGTCGTTGTATAAGTTCACACACTAAGAGTTTACGTGTATCCGTGCAGAGGATACCTACTACATGGCACGTGGTAGGAGAGGACGACCAACTAGGGCACCGGGACGGACGCCCACAATCGAACCAGATACCTACTACATGGCACCACGTGGCAGGAGAGGACGATCAGCTGGGGCACCGGGACGGACGCCCACCGTCGAACCCGTTGAGTCCACGGGAGCCCAGGGTACTGCCGTCGGGGAGGACAGGAGGAACGATGCAGGACCATCTGCGATCCCGCCCATCGTCCCACCGGTCACAGACCTGTCCACTACAGCCGCTCTGGGCGAGTTGACCCGGACGGTGCAGAGCTTGGTGGCGAGCATCGCCCGTAGGGAGTCTGCGTCGCCGGCTCCAGAGCCAGTACCTGCCGCTGCTACAGCCGAGCCAGCGAGGTCCGTTCAGGCCAGAGGCCATAGGGCCCGGGCGCTGTGGGATTTCCTGAAGCTATGCACACTTGTGTTCCTCAGGGAGCCGAACCCCGATGTAGCCGAGAGATGGCTGGAGCAGGTCACTCGGGACCTGGACACGTCTGGCATAGAGGACGGTCGCACCAGGGTGTCCTTTGCAGCTCATCAGTTGAGGGACAGCGCCTACAACTGGTGGGGGCGCGTACGGGACAGAGTTAGGGACAACTACAGTACCTTCGAGACGGTCTTCCTAGATCATTATTTCCCCGAGTCGGCCAGGGCGGATCGGCATCAGCAGTTCCTGGAACTGCAACAAGACGGGACATCAGTGGCAGAGTATGAGGCCAGATTCACGGCCCTGACCCGATTTGCACCAGAAATTGTGATGACCGAGGTGAACCGGTACCGGCGGTTCGAGACGGGGCTGAGGCCGACAATTCGGGATCGAGTCCTCGCGCTGAGGATTCGGGTGTATGTAGAGCTAGTGGACACGACAGCGGTAGTGGAGTGGGGTCTCCGAGAGGCAGCGAGGACCCGTGAGGTTCGGCAGCGGCCGACCAGTGTTGCGGGGTCGTCCGAGTCCCGAGATCAGAGGACGTAGAGGACCGAGGGATTCTTCCTATCACAGGCTCAGCCAGGCGGATCGAGACAGATGGGGTCAATGGCATCAGTAGGGCCAATCGCTATAGAGAGGGGGCCATTATGTTTTACCTGCGGGCAGCCAGGCCATCTGCGGCGAGAGTGTCCGACAGGAGGATGGCCCGCGGCACCACCAGTGGCCAGCCAAACAGGCCAGGGCAGGGGTCCGAGGGGCGACGATGCCAGGTGCCACCGGTGCGGCCGGGTTGGACACCTAGTTAGGGCGTGCCCTGATCGGGGCGGGGAAACGTCGGCGCAGCGACCGCAGTCTTCGCATACAATGCAGTCACCCCGGGCTCGCCAGCATCAAAGTCAGCCGCCGAGATTCTCGCAGCCGTCCACGAGCGCGCCAATTCCAAGACAGCAACAGAGGGCCGTGTTGGGTCTCGAGGTAGGGTTGGAGATGAACCAACTCGCAGCGGAAAATCAATGAAAACCAAGAGACGATTAAAACCATGAAACAACTAACAAAGAACGGATTCACAAGAGAAAAATTCAGCACTATCTCTTACCAAAACAAGAACACCGGGTAACGAATGATTGGCTTGAGTCTCCAAGACGCCTACGTATCCACATGGGAATCAAAGCCACGTAGTTCTTCTCTTTGAGGACTCAAGAACACAAAAATGGAGGTGGAAACTTGCCAAACCCGAAATGGCCATGGAAGAGGGAGAGAAAATGTGTTTCCTATTCTTGTCTTGTGTTTGTTATGTTGAAAAAAGATGACTTAAACATAACAAAACCCATACTTGTCCAACTAAAGGCATGGGACAAGTATGGTGTCAAGTAAGGTGTAAATAGGACAAAGTATGGCAAGACAAGATTGGGTTAGGTGGTGAATCACCAACACCTTAATCCTTGTCTTGCTTACTTAGTACTAATTAATCAAGACTTGATTAATTAGTTTCATGGGCCTTGGTTGCATGGGCCTTGGTTGCATGGGCCTTTCATGGGCCTCTTGGAACTTGGCCCGTGGCCATTTCCAACGAGGTCCCGTGATTCGCTCATCGCCTCCATGCCTTCCATACTGGAAATGTCCAACATTATCCGACGCGATCAATCCCAAGACTCCAAGCCTTGTCTCGATCCGTAAAGTCCTATTCACTTACGGGCACATGACCCAAAACCCAGTTTTGGTCATGTCCCGAGACAACTCCCTTTTGGCCATTCTCCATAAATGTGTCAATGAGTTTCATCCTCCGGTGTGACCCTTAGGTTTATGCATGTCAATAGATCAACGTAAAATCCCATTTTACTTGATCCTATTTAAGTGGCAACTAATGAGACTTTAGTATTGCCTGACACTACATAACGAATCGACCCTGTCGATTCTAACCTTTCCGTCGTCCCTGTCATTATCCTTTTATCTCCGATATCCTGATTGAGATAAGGCATAGAGCCGTCATCCTTATTATTCTCAATCACCGTTCCTTGATATGTGAGATGACTGAAGATATGATACCCAGTATCATGTGCATGGCCATGCTATTCTTTCAGTCACTTTCGATCAAGCGGCCGAGAACCGATATCTTTCCCATACCTCAGTATGAGGGATAAATCCCTTAGCCGCCTTTCGTGTCACTCATGTAGCCCGTCCCCAAGTCAATCCTGGCCGTTATGGAAGCCCTGTTACGGACAACGTTAGGCTCAGGTCAAACTCAGTTGTTGACTACATAGCGATCACAAAGACTCCTTGGTCTAAGGATACATGACAAGCTACAACACTGAATATGTTCATGACTTAATCTATGGCACATATTCAGGGCGGGTCGTCCAATATCATGTCCCACATGATATCTATGATCAGACTCCGGAATCCCATTCCAATGACTAACAGAACGTAAGCCATAAAGAGCCATCTTTCATACTAGTCGCTTCTAGTGAAGCTTTGTTGACTAGGGACCCATCGAGTGTGATCTATCTCGATCTATGGTTATATTCGCATGGTGGGCATAGATCAGAGCACACATCGATATATTACTCCAACACATAAGTAATATAAAGCCGCTTTAATTTTATTGCTAACGATGATATATACATTTGGACATTTATGATTGAGCTACGGGCACTAAGACTAACAGGCCGTACAGCCAGCAGTCAGTGCGCCAGCTCCGAGGCAGCATGCATCACAGGGTAGAGTGTACGCAGTTACCGAATCCCGAGCCACAGGATCTGCCACCTACAATGAGACCATTCAGGGTACGTGCTTATTGTATCACGTGTGGGCGTCATTTTTATTTGATACCGGGGCGTCGCACTCGTTTATTTCGTCGAGTTGTGCTGAGATGTTAGGGCTGTGTTTAGAGCCGTTGAGTCCACCCCTGTGTCTGGACACGTCGGTTGGGGGTGATGTGATGTTGACTAAGGTCTGTCGTGCCTACGAAGTTAGAGTCGCAGACTGTCCTTACCCTAGTGACCTTCTCGTGCTGGGAATGACGACCTTTGACGTAATCTTGGGAATGGATTGGCTAGCGAAGTACAGAGCCAATATCGACTATTATAGGCGACGTGTGACGGTGTCAGCAGGCAACACGAAAGTTTCGTGTATTCTGGGCAGTAAGAGCGGGGTTCTCCTGTCGGCATTGTCCGCATTGGAGGAAGTATCGTCCGTGCAGAGCCGAGAGTTACCGCGAGTGGTGTGCGATTTCCCCGAGGTCTTTCCTGAGGAGTTGAGCGGGTTGCCACCAGTTCGTGAGGTGGAGTTCGCGATTGACCTGATGCCAGGAACGGCAGCAATATCGATGACGCCTTACAGGTTCGCGCCAGCAGAGTTGACCGAGCTGAAGCGTCAGCTCGAGGAGCTTTGGGAGAAGGGGTTTATCCGTCCGAGCACATCGCCGTGGGGAGCGCCAACACTCTTCGTAAAGAAGAAGAGTGTAGAGCTCCGGATGTGTATAGACTATCGGAAGCTGAACCGGGTTACGGTGAAGAACCGATACCCGATGACGAGAATTGATGACTTGTTCGACTAGTTGAGAGGGTCGACATGCTTCTCGAAGATCAGTTTGTGATCCGGATATTACCAGTTGCGAGTCCGGGAGGAGGACGTTGCAAAGACTGCATTCCGGACACGCTATGGGCATTACGAGTTCTGGGTGATGCCATTTGGACTGACGAATGCACCTACAACATTCATGGATCTGATGAACAGTATATTCCGGCCGTTCTTAGATCAATTTGTGGTGGTGTTTGTAGACGACATCTTGATCTACTCGTAGAACGAGGCGGCACATGAGGAGCATCTAAGGGCTGTTCTGACCCTGCTGCGCACACATCAGCTATACGCCAACCTAGAGAAGTGCGAGTTTTGGCTCGCTGAGGTGAAATTCCTCGGTCACATTGTATCCCGTGACGATATACTGGTCGATCCGGCGAAGATCGACGCGGTTTCGAAGTGGACGCGGCCCACGAGCAAGGGCCTATGACTCTTTTGACGCGCAAGGGAGTTGGGTTTGTGTGGACAGAGGATTGTGAACGTGCGTTCACGGAGCTGAAGGCTCTTCTGACTACCGCTTCAGTGTTGATATTGCCTGAGCGCGGGGTCGGGTATGAGGTCTATTGTGATGCGTCTGGGGAAGGACTGGGCTGTGTACTGATGCAGTTGGGTAGAGTTGTTGCTTATGGCTCCAGGCAGTTAAAGACACACGAGCGCAACTATCCTACCCATGACTTGGAATTAGCAGCAGTCGTGTTCGCGCTGAAGGGCTGGCGGTATTATCGGTATGGCGAGCGATTTCAGGTGTTCTCGGATCACAAGAGCCTCAAGTACATCTTTACCCAACGAGACCTGAACATGCGCCAGCGGCGATGGATGGAACTACATGAGGAGTACGACTTTGAGCTACTCTACCATCCGGGTAAGGCAAACGTGGTTGCCGACGCCCTGAGTAGGAAGTCGGTTCCGGGCCTTACTAGCATATCAGTCCTGGAATGGGACATGATAAGGGAATTGGGCACGTTTGGGCTTGAGCTAGAGGAGGTTACTGGTGGCGTGGCCATGTGCTCATTGGTGGCTCAGCCCTCACTACTTGCCCGAGTGTTAGAGGCGCAGTCGGAGGATGTCGAGACGTTAGAGATCTGAGAGAGAGTCGTCAGCGGTGTCGATGCGGAAGGTTGGGAACTCAGTGCTGATTGGGGGTTACGGTATTGAGGAGGGTTATTCGTGCCGCGCAGCTGTAGAGACGATGTGTTGCGAGAGTCACATCATTTGCGCCTTACGGTACACCTGGGTAGCACTAAGATGTACCGCGACCTCAGGCGGCACTTCTAGTGGAGCGGGATGCGGAGAGCGGTCGCTGAGTTTGTATCGAGGTGTCTCACCTGTCAGCAGGTGAAAGCCGAACATCAGCGTCCCGCCGGATTATTGCAGCCACTGCCGATTGCCCAGTGGAAGTGGGAGCACGTCACGATGTATTTCGTGAGTAGATTGCCGAGATCGCCAAAGGGACACGATGCGGTATGGGTGATAGTCGATCGGTTCACCAAGTCGGCCCATTTCCTGGCCATGAGGATGACTGATCCGGTTGACCAAGTCGGCCCATTTCCTGGCCATGAGGATGACTGATCCGGTTGACAAGTTGAGCCGCCTGTACATTCAGGAGATCGTGCGTCTCCATGGAGTCCCTGTGTCGATAGTGTCTGACAGGGATCCTCGTTTCACGTCCAGATTTTGGCCGAGTCTGCAGAGCGCGTTGGGGACCGAGGTTTTGCTTAGTACAACACACTACCCCCAGACAGACAGCCAGTCCGAGCGCACGATTCAGATTCTGGAGGACATGCTGCGGGCATGTGTGCTAGACTTTAGGGGTGTTAGTCTTAGTGCCCGTAGTTCAATCATAAATGTCCAAATGTATATATCATCGTTAGCAATAAAATTAAAGCGGCTTTATATTACTTATGTGTTGGAGTAATATATCGATGTGTGCTCTGATCTATGCCCACCATGCGAATAGAACCATAGATCGAGATAGATCACACTCGATGGGTCCCTATTCAACAAAGCTTCACTAGAAGCGACTAGTATGAAAGATGGCTCTTTATGGCTTACGTTCTGTTAGTCATTGGAATGAGATTCCGGAGTCTGATCATAGATATCATGTGGGACATGATATTGGACGACCCGCCCTGAATATGTGCCATAGATTAAGTCATGAACATATTCAGTGTTGTAGCTTGTCATGTATCCTTAGACCAAAGAGTCTTTGTGATCGCTATGTAGTCAACAACTGAGTTTGACCTGAGCCTAACGTTGTCCGTAACAGGGCTTCCCTAACGGCCAGGATTGACTTGGGGACGGGCTACATGAGTGACACGAAAGGCGGCTAAGGGATTTATCCCTCATACTAAGGTATGGGAAAGATATCGGTTCTCGGCCACTTGATCGAGAGTGACTGGAAGAATAGCATGGCCATGCACATGATACTGGGTATCATATCTTCAGTCATCTCACATATCAAGGAACGGTGATTGAGAATAATAAGGATGACGGCTCTATGCCTTATCTCAATCAGGATATCGGAGATAAAAGGATAATGACAGGGACGACGGAAAGGTTAGAATCGACAGGGTCGATTCGTTATATAGTGTCAGGCAATACTAAAGTCTCGTTAGTTGCCACTTAAATAGGATCAAGTAAAATGGGATTTTACGTTGATCTATCGACATGCATAAACCTAAGGGTCACACCGGAGGATGAAACTCATTGACACATTTATGGAGAATGGCCAAAAGGGAGTTGTCTCGGGACATGACCAAAACTGGGTTTTGGGTCATGTGCCCGTAAGTGAATAGGACTTCACAGATCGAGACAAGGCTTGGAGTCTTGGGATTGATCGCGTCGGATAATGTTGGACATTTCCGGTATGGAAGGCATGGAGGCGATGAGCGAATCACGGGACCTCGTTGGAAATGGCCACGGGCCATGTTCCAAGAGGCCCATGAAAGGCCCATGCAACCAAGGCCCATGGAACTAATTAATCAAGTCTTGATTAATTAGTACTAAGTAAGCAAGACAAGGATTAAGGTGTTGGTGATTCACCACCTAACCCAATCTTGTCTTGCCATACTTTGTCCTATTTACACCTTACTTGACACCATACTTGTCCCATGCCTTTAGTTGGACAAGTATGGGTTTTGTTATGTTTAAGTCATCTTTTTTCAACATAACAAACACAAGACAAGAATAGGAAACACATTTTCTCTCCCTCTTCCATGGCCATTTCGGGTTTGGCAAGTTTCCACCTCCATTTTTGTGTTCTTGAGTCCTCAAAGAGAAGAACTACGTGGCTTTGATTCCCATGTGGATACGTAGGCGTCTTGGAGACTCAAGCCAATCATTCGTTACCCGGTGTTCTTGTTTTGGTAAGAGATAGTGCTGAATTTTTCTCTTGTGAATCCGTTCTTTGTTAGTTGTTTCATGGTTTTAATCGTCTCTTGGTTTTCATTGATTTTCCGCTGCGAGTTGGTTCATCTCCAACCCTACCTCGAGACCCAACAAGGGGGTCGTGGGAAGACCACCTATCGTGTCGATCGCCAGTGTGCTGGGCAGAGGTGGGAGACAAGAGCCTGCTGGGGCCAAGGCTTGTTCGAGAGACAACAGAGAAGGTCGCGCTGATACGCGAGCGGTTGAATACCGCACAGAGTCGGCAGACGAGCTACGCTGACAGACGACGCCGACCTCTTGAGTTCGCAGTCAGTGACCACGTGTTCCTAAAGGTGAGTCCGAGGAAGGGGCTGGTACGTTTCAGCCGTGGCGGAGGCAAGTTAGCCCCGCGGTATATCGCGCGCGTAGGGGTTGGCAATGTAAGAACCGCTCCCGGTCAACGCCAGTCAAATCGGCGGAAAAACAGGAAAATTTAAGATTTTGGGACAAACACGTAAATGAACCTAAATTTGACCCCGAGGGTCATACCGGACTTAAGTTGACCCCGATATCGACCAAAGTGAGTTCTGGGGGACTCAGGGCAACTTTTTGACCAATTTGGGAAAGGTTGACTTTTTGCCGGAAAAGTCAACCGAGCGACGTTTTGGTCCGTTTGATGCTGTTTTTGGATCCAAAAAGCTTAGCCGTCGTTACAACGGTCTTAGTTGAGCCGTTTCCTTATAGCCCGTGAAGTTTCGTAATTTCTTGCAAAATGGGCCCGTTCGGGGCCCGAGACGGCCGAATTTCGCGAATGTGACAGAAAAATATCTACACAGATATTTCTCTAAAGGTTGGGACCCACAAGACACTTGTCAGAAATGTGGTGGTGGTTGGTTTTTAAATTAAAGAAAAAGGAAGTATGAGAGATAGTTTAGTAATTAAGAGGTAGGAGTTGTTATTTTTGAACAAAACAAAAGGGAAGAGAAGTGATAGGTTCGACCATAACAAGAAAAGGGAGAGAAAAAGAGAGAGAAAGAGGAGAGAAAAAAGAGAAGAGAAAAAGGGAAAAAGAGAAGGAAAAGGGTTAGGGTTTTGCGATTTCTCGACGATCCAACCGACAGATCGTCTCAACGGTTGATGAATCAAGCTCCCGTCGTCATTCCCTATGTTGAGAACCTATTCGATTTTCGTTTTGGTACGTTTGAAAGTTAGGGTTTGTGTTTAAACGGTTTAAATATGTATGAGTCGAGGTGTAGGGTTCGTTGGGAACGTTTTGGAGCAAAAAATGATCGGTTTCCGGTGACCGGAGGCTCGGGTGAGCTCCGGCCACCGTGGGTGGTGGCTGGCCGGAGCTAGGACCGGCCACCATGGTGGTGAACCGGTCCAAAACCGGTTCAGCCACCCACGGCTAAGGGTGGCCGGGTGGGGCCCACATGTCGGGTCTCGGGTTTTTCGTGTTCGGGTGGTTTAGGACGATCCCCAAGTCGTTAATCCACACCCGGAACGAATTATGGATTTAAATTGTAAAAGTTGGAAACTTCGGGTTTAGAAACTTTAAACGCGAATTAAATTGCTCGAAAAGCGGAAATTGATTCCGTCGATTGCATTGGAACCCTTGAATTATTCTAAGATCGTAGAAACGAAAACGGGAATTTTTGGAGCCCCGGAAGGGCGTTTCCCAATCCCGGGCAGATTCGCCGGGCCGGGCGAATCGGACCTTTCCGGGCCCGTTATTGACAATGTCGAGTAATTGGGAAGTTTGGGAGTGATCGACATTGTCGAGGTTGCTTTTGGGCGTCAAGTTTATTAAAATTCAGCTTTGCCTGCAAACTTAAAAAGTGCTTTAATTGTGTTCTTCTTAGATCGTGCCGCCGACCGCGGAAAGGGGAAGCTAGGCGAGTGATCGCGAGCACGCCGGAGCTTAGGCGTGGACTTTTGTGGAAGCGTTACGAGGTAGGGAAAAGTAGCCGGATCTCGGCCTTGACCAGGGAAAGTTAACAGTAGAAATGCAGGTGACACCTAGTGGTGTCGTAGGATAAGTAAGTTTATCGAACACTAGAAATGCAGGCGACACTTAGTGGTGTCGTATGGTACGTGAACGTATCGAACAATATAAAGGCATGTGACACTTAGTAGTGTCGTAGGATAAGTGAGCTTATCGAACAATAGAAATACTGGTGGCATTTGGTTGTGCCCGGAGGTTGATTGAATTTTTTGTGGTTGTGGGTGGCCATGAGTGCCCGGGGGGAGTTGAACCCGTATTTTACCGTTGCGTGTCTTGGGTGGCCATGAGTGCCCGTGGGGAGTTGAACCCGTATTTTACTGTTTGTGTGTCGTGGGTGGCCATGTGTGCCTTTGGGGAGTTTAACCCGTATTTTACTGTTTGTGTGTCGTGGGTGGCCATGTGTGCCTTTGGGGTGTTGAACCCGTATGTTACTGTTTGTTTGTGTTTGTGGGTGGTCATGAGTGCCCGTGGGGAGTTGAGCCCGTATTTGGTTGACTGACGTGCCGAGAGGTAGTTAGTCGTGTTGTCGTATTCTTTTCATTTCCTTTGCGGGGATTGTGTGTCATTTGGTTGTGACTGTGATTGTTCTGGTGGTACTGTTGAGCTATGCCCGATGAGTGTGTCGTACCCTCCGGTGCGCGGTCGGTAAAGAGCAGAGGGATGTGTTTCCCGTAGGTGAGTATCACCTTCCGGCGCGTGATCGGTAAACTGCTAAGGTTAGAGCTGTGCCCGAGGGGTGTGTCGTACTCTCCAATGCGTGGTCGGTGAAGAGCAAAGGGATGTGTTCCCCGTAGGTGAGTAGCACCTTCCGGCGCGTGATTGGTGAAGTGCTAAGTCTAGATTTCTGCCCGAGGGGTGTGTCGTACCCTCCGGTGCGCGGTTGGTAAAGAGCAGAGGGCTGTGTTCCCATCAGGTGAGTAGCACCTTCCGGCGCGTGATCGATAAAGTGATGAGGCTTGTGGTTGTGGTTTGCGTGATTTTGATCACTTTTGTGTTGTGTTCCTTGAGGTCGTCATTACGGTGTCGGGTCTACATTACGTGTGCGGGTGTTTAGTTTGGTTGGGGAAAGTAACCGTCTTCGTGTGACAGTCGGGTTATTTCAGTTTGGGGATAGTAGTCACCGGTGTTTTGTTTGTTGTTGGTGTTTCCGGTATTTCTGCTAGTATGCCGTAGTCAGTCTGGTATCCGTGGTGGTGAGCGAACGCTCACCCCTAGCTGCTTTTCCTACAGGTACTGGTCACGAGGCGGACTAGGGGAACTCTCGAAGCTTGAAGAGCTGGGAGCGGGAGTCTGGGTTTCTTTTTGGGAGTTTAGCGACGTACGCTTTGGTTGTTTTTGTCCGCTTGTTTTGGACGTACTTTCAGTTGTAAAATATTGATTTTGATTAACTTAAAGTGGAAATTTTAAGCGGTTTATTAAAATATTTGAAAATTGTTTTATTGTTTCACCGTTCGCGTTCCGGGTTCGGTTCTACCGAATTCTGGGCGTGACAGGCAAGCCTTCCGACTGACCATCTGTAAGTGTGCATTGCTCCGCGATAAAGGGCGGCTCCCCTTCCGACTAGCTATCGGAAAAGTATTGCGTTATATGCCGCAAAGAGGTCGACCGCCTGGCCCGACTGCGTGTCGGGGAAAGTTGCGTGGGGCAGGCTCAAGCCCAGCCGGTTAGCTACCGGAACATGAGCAGCTGGTGTGCGATCATTTGTGATCTGTGGTGTTGCGTGGTTATTATTGCGTATTTGATTGAGGTCGTAACTGCTGGGTCGGGTCTACATTACGTGTCCGGGTTTTGAGATGGTTGGGAAAGTTTAACAGTTGTATTGCGTGACCGTCAGTCTAAATTGTGTTTTGGGGTAGTAGTCCCCGGGGTTGTTGTTGTTTCCGGTGTTCCCAGCATTTCTACTGATATGCCGTGGTCAACCCGGTATCCGTGGTGGTGAGTGAAACGCTCACCCCTTGCTGCTTTTCTTGCAGGTATGGGCCGCGAGGTGGACTAGGAGATTTCTTGAAGCTTGAAGAGCTGGGAGCAGGAGTCCGGGTCCTTGGTAGTTTAGTGGCGTACGTTTTGTCTTTTGTTCACTTGTTTTGAACGTATTTTCAGTTGTAAAAACATTTTTTTTACTAATAAGTGGCGTTTTACAGCGGTTTATTAAAATGTTTGAAAATCCTTTTACTTGTTTCACCGTTCGCGTTCCGGATTCGGTCATACCGAATTCAGGACGTGATACCCACATTACCTTTTTAATGCATTTATTTCTCTCTGATAAAAAAAAAGGTTCTTGACATATCAATGGGCCATTTCTGCATGGAAAGATGCAAATTTATAAACCTGCGAGGGAAGAATGATGGTGCTGCGGGCAAGAAGTAAATAGTTACTTGATAAGGGTTGAAAGTCAATATGTTTATCTAGGACATGTAATAGTATAGGTTGGATTCCATATTTTACTTAGATTTAATTTGTTTTAATAAGGGACAGATATGGTATTGTATCGTATTACTTAGTCGATTTATTTGAAGTGTGTTGAGCTCTGTGGATTACTTATGAAAATCAATAAATATCATTAGCATATTGTGCTTTCCTAAAATTTGCTTGATTGTTTAGTACCATGTGAAACTGAACCTATGTCTAAATGTTGTGTCAGGCAAACAGGAGTAAGAAATATTAAGAAGGGATTTTATGACTTTAATGATATCAGTATCTTACCTTGTATTTAATGGCCTTCAAAATAAAAATTCAACTTTCATCCAATAATGAATGGCGTGTATACGTATCATCGGTACAATGTTAATACGACTGTGTGTTGATATGTTCAGGTGTGTTGAGTTATTTTTTAAAATGAATACATGTTAACAACATCATATGGTATATTTAGATCCCTCCAATGTATGGGTGCCAACCAAGATGAACCCATGTATAAAAATTTGTATAAGTCCAATAGAAAACAAAAGTGGATAAAATTAGGTTAAATGGCCATGAAATTAACCTTTAGTATTCTTCCACTACTGAATGGCGTAGTAAAGAATCATTAGTACATGATTTATCCTATTACCTTGACCTTTAGTTGTGTCCAAGATCTGATTTTGTAGATTTTATTTTCTATTGAAATTTAGTTATATATTGTACTTGGCAAGGATAATAATGCCCTTTCTGAATGGTGCTATATTTGTAGTAGTCAAATAGTTCGAATTGAGTTCATTAGTATTTGTGTTGTTGTTGGTTCTTTGGAATTTTCTTGGTGGATCAATATCTTGAATGTGTTTGTTATGTACTTATACAACATTAATACCATGGTATACTCATTAGAAAATACTGAACATCTTATTCAAAGGAACAAGGCAACTTTATTTATTTATCTGTAACATATTGTACATTGATAAGCGGTTGCATGTCCTTTGGTTACATACACTAGTATTCTTATTATTTAGTTAGGTTACAACTTCGTACCAAACTTGTTATTCAAGGTGCGTTATAAAATTTTGCCTTTGATTCCTGGCAACCCACTTGGAAGTGTAGAAGAGAATACATGCGTGAGATGAAGATGTCGGAGTCTGGATTTAAAAGAGGAATCATTCTGTTGCGCATTTCTTCTTCAGAAACATGTTCATCCAGGTTGATCAACATTTTTGTTATAAGCTACTGATTTTCAAACCCCACAAAATAGACATCTGGCAAGAAAAAGTATTTTTTATCAATCAAGTAGTGCAATACATATATACATATAATTTAAGGATCATACCTTATCGTATACGTTCCAGTTGATATGTTTGCCCGGGTGATAAATATTTGGTTGTGAATTCATGCTCGGCAAAGGTGGGTAGTCTGTCCAACCTTCATATACCACGAACGTTGTTGGAGACATTGATGGAGGTTTTAAAACAACAGAAGTCATATTAGAACTCGCAATACAGGAGGTTGGGTTATTTTGCAAAGTGCCCGTGTCCATTTTCTCCATTGGGATAATTATGAACTACAACTTTAGGCATTACAGAGTCTCTTTAAATAGTTATAATCGAAGCGGTTGTCAGAGATAATGCCATTCGGTTTTTGGAACGGTTTTTGGCGCATAAGCTTCTTTTCAATAATTAACCATATTAAATTACACCATATTTAAGTGTCTTTGGCGTATCCAACATCAAATAATTATATCACTATACTTTAATCATAGTAACTGATAATTTATATGTTAGTTATGGAAATAAACGAAATGTTTTTATGAACCGTTGCAACCTTTCTAATTGTTCCAGTAAATACAACGCCTTTTTGTCGTTGTATGCAAGTGTTTGTGTGTATTTGTTTCATTGGAGGTTGTCATGCTTAATTCCCTGATTGTGTCAGACGTATCAAATCTTGTGAAAGTTCGGGTGTGTCGTTTGTGGGAAGCAATCAACGCTAAGACCAAAGACATAATCAGCTTGGATATGATTGTTGCTGATGAAGAGGTTGATTCTGTTCATATTATATTTGTCACCAATTTTGAATACGTGGTGTTATTCTTAATATGTTTATGTATTCTGTTGTTAATCAAATATATGGAAACGTATCTTGCTTTCAAAATTTAATTGTATTATATGCAGGGATCTAGCATGTGGCTTTCAATACGGCGAAATATGGTTCCGCGATACAAGAATTCACTAGCTGCAGGTTCCATCTACATCATAAGTTCCTACAATGTTGTTCAGGCTTATGGAGAATACCGTCCTATTAGTTGTTCCATGAAGATGTCTTTCACCTTACTAACAACATTGAAACGAATTAATGGAGAAATTATAACCATTCCAATGCATGTTTTTGAATTCGTATCCCATGACGAATTGGTTGGTCGGGTTAATGATCATAGATCTTATCTGGTGAGTTAAAATTTATTTTGTAAGACATTAAAGCATCAATGTTTACATATGTTATTTTTCAGACATTATTGGATGTTTGACAAGAGTTTGCAAATTGGAGATGGTTACTGGTGGATTTGTTAAACGGGATCTAGAGCTTACAACAAATAAGTACGTGTTGTTCTTCTTATAATTATATAGTCCATATACAATTTTAATCAAAACATTGAATGCAGTTCCATATGTGTGAAAGTAACTCTCTGGGGGAAGAAGCTAAGTGTTTCCCAGAAAAGTATAATATTGTTCCAATCAACGATCTTGTGGTTATGATCTTAACCTCCACAAAAACCAGACAATACAATGGTAAGTACTTATTTAACAACACATATCAATACACCTCAAATCTTTTTACATTCGTTCAATGCTTTACAGATGTATTGTCTTTCTCTCCAACTGGTGCTACTAAAGTTTATGTCAATTTGGATTATGCATCTGTTCAAGATATGCGACATAATTTTGCTGATGTTATGGCCAAAAACACTCTGGTTGTAGAAGACAGTACTTCTCAAAAAACAACTGAAGAGGAAGCTAATGAAAATCACATGTCAATATGTGACATACTCAGTGCTAAATGGGATGAACAGACAAATGTAATATTCTAACTCTCATAAATTCTATAACACTTATATCTGAAAGTTTTGTATAAATTAGGGTTACAAGATAACGTTTGTTGGAACCATCAATGCATTTTCACAAACAAATGGGTGGTTTTTCCTTGGTTGCAAAAGTTGTTTGCGTTGTGTGAAACTTGTGGAAGGCAGCTATCCATGTAGCAATTGCGGGATTAACTTCGAAAATCCTCTTGTTCTGTGAGTATGATCCGACAAATTAATATTTAGCACTGACTAATTTTATAACATTTGGTTCTTTTTTTAACAGGTACAAAATACAATTCGATGTTATTGATGAAACTGGGACACTGTCATGTACAATGTTAAATCATTTGGCAGAACGGCTTATAGATTCATCAGCAATGAAGTTACTGCACAATCATGGGGATGATTCAACTAAATTTCCCGTTCAAATTTCAAACCTTGTAGGACATCACTTTATTTTTAAGATTAAGTTAAGCGACTATAATCTTAAAAACGGAAGCGATATATTTACAGTTTGTGATTTTTACGGTATGAACAATGTGCCATCACTTGTCTTTTTACCTTCTGAGAAACGCAAGGTACAACATCTGATACATTAACGTTTTATTGCAATTTTTCAATGTTTCTACTGCGTTTTGTTCAATATGTTGATTGGAAATCTGAATTTTATATGTTGTGCAGGATTGCCCAAAAAACAACAACGGGAAAGAGAAACTAGTTCCTGGATTCGGGGAAAATACTGCCAAAAAAAGAAGGCTTAGAGGCAACGATTTACGTATTGGAATCCCAAAAAAATAACAAGTGTTCAACACGTGAAATTGGTGGAGAAATATCCAAAAACTGACGTTCGAAGGATAAAGTTTATTAAAGTCTACTATAATCTATATACGTTTGATTGGGATTTTAAAATAATAATTTCTCTATATATTATGTTGTAATTATGATGTAAATATGTCACGCCCAAATTTCAGTAAACCGAACTCGGGACGCGAACATTTAAAATAATAAAACATTTTGAAACCTTTTACATTCAACCACTTTAAAAACACCATTTGTTCAACAAAATAATATTTACAACTTAAAACATGTCCCAACAAGTGGACAAAAGTATGGTATCCGTCGCTAGACTCAAAATAAACCCAGAATCCCGCTCCTAGCTCTTCAAGCTTCAGAAGCTCACCTAGTCCAACCTGTGACCGGTACCTGTGGGAAAAGCAGCTAGGGGTGAGCGTTCGCTCACCACCACGGATAACAGACTGACTACGACATACTTAGCAGACAATGTCGGTAACACCAACAACAAACTCAACACCGGGATCACCATCCCCAACTCAAGTACTCCGACTGACACACACCCACTGACACTTTTCTCAACCGACTCAACACTCGGACACGTAAATTAGACCCGACATAACGATCGACGACCTCCTCCAACGACACGACAGACAACAACGCAACACCCAAGATCACAAAGGATCACACACCAAACAAGATCACAAAGGATCGCACGCCAGCTGCTCAGTAACCCATCTCTGTCCCTCGCGCTTTTACTGATCCCAGTCAGGTCAGGCGGTCGACCTGTCGCGCAAACTTCTCCCGATCTCTATCGGGAGGCTAGCCCACAACCTCTCCCCTTCCCCCGATCATAATCGAGTTACTAGCCACACCCGCGCAAACCACAAAACTTCTCCCGACACACAGCCGGGAAGCTACCCCACAACCTCTCCGCTTCTCCCGATCCCAGTCGGGAGGCTAGCTGCACCACCAACCTCGCAATCCTTCCCCCGATACCAGTCGGGGGGCTAGCCACAACCTCTCTGCTTCCCCCGATCCCAGTCGGGAGGCTAGCCACACCACGCAACTTCCCCGACACAAAGTCGGGTTTCCAACCTCAGGTAACCACAATCACAATCACAAGCAAGGTTCAACACTCCACAGGCACTCATGGCCACCCAAGACACACCAACCATAACTCACGGGCTCAACAACCCCACGGGCACTCACGGCCTCCCAAGACACACCAATAGTAAATAACGGGCTCAACAACCCCACGGGCACTCACGACCACCCAAGACACACCAACAATAACTCACGGGCTCAACAACCCAACATGCACTCACGACCTCCCAAGACACACCAACAACAAAGACACGGTTTCAACAACCCCACGGGCACTCATGGCCACCCAAGACACAATAGTAAAGTACGGGCTCTCATGGCCACCCAAGACACAATAGTAAAGTACAATCAACCTCCGGCATAACCAATGCCTCCAACAGTCCTAATATCAACAATTTCACAATCAACCTCCGGGCATGGTCATATGCCTCCAGTACTCCTAACATCGATAAGTTCACAATCAACCTCCGGGCATGGTCATATGCCTCCAGTAATTCTAATAACGCTAAGTTCTCTGCTCCTACGACACTACTAAGTGTCACATGCTTTTCTAATATTCGCTACGTTCCCGTATCATGCCTTTCTAATAAACGATAAACCTACTTAACCCACGACATCCCGGTGTCACATGCAATTCTACTGTTAACTTTCCCTAGTCAGGGCCGAGATCCGGCTATTTTTCCCTACCTCGTGCGTGTTCTCCAAAAGCCAACCAACGAGCTCCGGTGTGATCTCAGTCACTCACCCAGCTTCCCTTTGCCTCTGCCCGCAACACGATCTAAAGAACACAAGTTTAAGGCACTTAACAACTCGTAGGAATAAACTGAAATTCCATAAACTTAACGCCCAAACGTAACCCCGACAATGTCGATCACTCCCAAACTTCCCAATTACTCGACATTGTCGATAAAGGACCCGTAAAGGCTCGATTCACCCGACATGGCGAATCTGCCCGGGTTTTGTAAATACCCTTCCGGGGCTCCAAAAATTCCCGTTTTCGTTTCTACGGTCTTAGAATAATTCAAGGGTTCCTATGCACTTGACGGAATCGAATTCCGACTTCCGAGTCAATTAATTAACGTTTCAAGTTTCTAAATCCCGTTAATTACAACTTTTCCAATTCAATTCCAAATTTCGATTCGGTTATGGATAAATGGTCCGGGGAACGTTTTAAACCACCCGAACACTAAACCCGAGCACCCGAGCACGTGGGCCCCACCCGGCCTACTTGGCCATAGGCCCTAGGGTTCCAATTGGGGCTCGGCCACCATGGTGGTGGCTGGTCCCAGCTCCGGCCAGCCACCCCATGGCCGGCCGACCACCACCAACAGTGGCCGGAGCTCCTCCCGAGCTTCTGGTCAGCGAAAAACGTGCCCCTTCACCTCCAACCACCTCCAAAACGTCTCCAACACCTCCCCAACCTTAATACAACCCTAAACTAATAGTTTTACACAAACCCTAACTTTCAAAAATTAACAAAACGACGATTAGTTTAGTTCTTACCAAAGAGGAAGACGAGGGGAAGTCGATCTCTCCTAGCCTTGAGACGATCCAAAGGTTCGATCTCTCCCAACCCTAACCCCTTTCTCCTTCTCTCTTATTCTTCTTCTCCTTCTCTCTCTAAACTCTCTCTTCTCTTTTCTAAAACTAACTCTCCTTTTTTTCTAGTTTCTTTTCTCCTTTTTTTTTGATATATGGCCGGCCACACCTAGCCCTCACCACTCATTTTCCCCCCAAAACTAACACCACCACTTGTTGGACAAGTGGCAAGGTGGGTCCCACACCTTTTGGAAAATATCTACTAGATATTTTCCAATCAGATTCCCGAAAAACGGACGTTTCGTGCCCCGAACGGGCACTTTTTCCAAGAATTTACGAAACTTGACGGGCTACAAGGAAACGGCTCAACTAAGACCGCTGCGACGACGGCTAAGCTTTTTGGATCCAAAACGGTCCTCGAATGGACCATAACGTCGCTCGGTTGACTTTTCCAGCGAAAAGTCAACTTTTCCCAAATTGATCAGAAAGTTGCCCTGAGTCCCCCGGAACTCAGTTTGGTCGATAACGGGGTCAACTTTAGTCTGGTATGACTCTCGGGGTTATTTTAGGTTCAATTAAGTGGATGTCTTTAAATTTTTAAATTTTCCTGTTTTTCGCAGGTTTGACTGGCGTTGACCGGGAGTGGTTATTACAGTCTACCCCCCTTAAAGCAATTTCGTCCGCGAAATTTAAAACAGACGTACTCCGGGAATCGAACAAGTATAAAGCCTATAATTGATACCATAAACACTTACCCTGAAAGGTCTCGCGGTAGGTAGTGGATCCTGGGGCCCGGGAGTCTGTAACTGCATACACTCTCCCCTCTGACGCCCGCTGCCTCTGACCCGGCGCGCTCGCAAACGGCTGTGAGAACCTCGAATGCTGGCTCTGACGCGGGCGACCCCTGGGTGACTGTACTGTCTGCTGCGTCCGCTGTACTGACATTTCCCCCAACGGCTCACGGCACCATGCTATAGTGTGTCCAAACCGGCCGCAACGGAAACAGCTGGTCTCGTCGGCTCTCGACTTCGTGCTCTGGCCTGCCCGGCTGGTCGCTGGTAGCGCCGCGGGCCCTACTCCCATCGGACAGTCTCGACGAAAGTGGCCTCGCTGCCCGCAGGTGAAACATGTCGGCCCCCTCTCCGAGGCGACCGACCCCACTGATGCTACCGACCCCATCTGTCTTGCTCCACCCTGCTGAGCATGTGGTCGAAAGAACTATGTGGTCCTCTGTCTCCTCGGGTCTCATGACTCGGACGGCCCTGCCAAGCTGGTCGGCCGCTGTCGAACCTCACGGGTCCTGGCCGCAACTCGGATACCCTGCTCCACCGTCGCTGCAGTGTCCACGAGATCTGTATACTTCCGCAGCCTCAAGGCGAGGACCTTATCCCGAATCACCGGTCTCAGTCCCCCCTCGAACCGCAGGCAACAGTTCTGCTCGGTCATCACCATCTCCGACGCGAATCTGGTCAAGGCCGTGAATCTGGCCTCGTATTCTGCCACTGTCATCCCCTCCTGCTCCAGGTCCAGAAACTGACGATGTCGCTCCAGCCGAGCCGACTCGGGAAAGTACTGTGCCAGAAACAACTCTTGGAAGATGTGGTAGTCGTGCCCGACACTGTCCTTCACACGCCCCCACCTGTGGTAGGCGCTGTCCCTCAGCTGGTGAGCTACGAAGGACACTCTACGGCGGCCATCTTCGATACCTGATGTATCCAGGTCCCGCGTGCCCTGCTCTAGCCACCTCTCGGCTAGGTCGGGGTTCGGCTCCCCGACAAATGTAGGTATCCCTAGCTTCAGGAAGTCCAGCAGGGTACGGGCCGTATGGTCCTCTACCTGAGCGGGCCTCACTGGGACCGCTGCTGCCTCGGGAGCTGGCGAAGCCGACTCTCGACTGGCGATGATCGCCACTAAACTCTGGACTGTCCTGGCCAGCTCATCCAGGGCAGTCATAACGGGAGGGTCCGCGACCGGCGAGACGCTGGGTGTGCCTGTAGACGGCCCCGCGTCACTTCTCCTGTCTTCTCCGACAGGAGTACCCTGCGCCTCCGCGTACTCGGCGGGCTCAACGGTTGGCACCCGTCCTAGTGTCCCCGCTGACCGTCCCCGCCGGCCCCGCGTGGGCGCCCGTCCCCGTGTTACCGCCACTCGCCCTCGTCTGCCGCGAGCAATAAGTCAGTATCCTCTGCACGGATACACGCAAACGTTCAGTTTGCGAACTCATAAAAAGACACCGACTCAAATACATTAACGTTCACACGGTCTACGTTTACCCTAACGTACTTTTTACTAAGTGTCACACTGCTCACGCTATTTACACTTTAACTATAACAACACGTAAGCAAAGCCACAAATTTAACCACACAAACGTACACCAAGCCCTCACCCGGTCCTTTATGCACTTACTTATAACTTTCCGCAACCAAACCAGTGTCCGCTACTCGTCCCTTGCGGGAAAAGTAGTAAAGGGGATGAGCGTTATGCCCACCTCCACGGACACCCGTTCGATTATGGCATACTAGTAAAGCACCAAGGACTTACCACTCTAGTCGGGGCAAACCACCATCCTAACCTACTACCAACACGTCACACTGCTCAAGTCATTAACACCTCAATTACTCTCTTATGTAAAGGGAAACCTCGAAATGGGGATTATGTTCTCAATTCAGTAACTCCTATCGCTTACAACCTCAATACCCCAACACAACCGTGAACACCGCCACGCAAAGCCAACACTCAAATTGCACAATCAAGACGGTGAGAAGGACAGGGGTCACGGACCCGTGACAGACCCCGTCACGGTTGGGGTCACGGACCCGTGACAAGGACCCAAAATTTCCCAAATCACTCTGGTCCGTCACGGATCCGTGACGCTCGCGCAGAACTGTTTTCCAAACTCGGTTCCAACTCGAATCTCAACCCGTTTTAACCCTAAAATTTGCCTTAAACGACACACACGCTTGACCACCAAATCAGCAAACACACGCGCCACGACTCACAGACAAACCAAGTCATTCAACCTCAACCAAAACACAAGCCGACACGGCCAACAACAACACAACAACACTCGCCCAACGGGCCAACCAACACCGAACCACGCCCACCGGGCCAACCAAAATCAAAACCCGTCCACTGGGCCAATCAAAATCAAACACGCCCACCGGGCCAATCAAAATTTTAAAACGCGCCCACTGGGCCAACCAATTTTAAAACTTTCTCCACTTCATTAAAAACCTCACTTCCTGACATTAGGTAGTTACAATCCGGTCCAAGCGTCCCCGAACTACATTGTACCCACTTGACATCAACACTGTCACACTCGACTACAGGGGCGCCCCTGAGTCGAGTCGCGACAGTTTAAAAATGTTTCACGCAGCAACAGACAACCAGTATGCCAGCAACCCCGTACTGCACACACACACAAACACAAATAGGACTTAAAACACAACGGGTCTACACACGGTTCCGACCTGCGTACCCAATGCACGACGGGACTTTACCGACTCGACTCAACACACCTAATCGACGCACAGTCCGAGGTGTGAAACCTCGAGCTCTGATACCAAGTTGTCACGCCCCAATTTCAGTAAACCGAACTCGGGACGCGAACATTTAAAATAATAAAACATTTTGAAACCTTTTACATTAAACCACTTTAAAAACACCATTTGTTCAACAAAATAATATTTACAACTTAAAACACGTCCCGACAAGTGGACAAAAGTATGGTATCCGTCGCTAGACTCAAAATAAACCCAGAATCCCGCTCCTAGCTCTTCAAGCTTCAGAAGCTCACCTAGTCCAACCTGCGACCGGTACCTGTAGGAAAAGCAGCTAGGGGTGAGCGTTCGCTCACCACCACGGATAACAAACTGACTAAGGCATACTTAGCAGACAATGCCGGTAACACCAACAACAAACTCAACACCGGGGATCACCATCCCCAACTCAAGTACTCCGACTGACACACACCCACTGACACTTTCCTCAACCGAATCAACACTCGGACACGTAAAGTAGACCCGACAAAACGATCGACGACCTCCTCCAACGACACGACAGACAACCATGCAACACCCAAGATCACAAAGGATCGCACACCAAACAAGATCACAAAGGATTGCACGCCAGCTGCTTAGTAACCCATCTCTGTCCCTCGCGCTTTTACTGGTCCCAGTCAGGTCAGGTGGTCGACCAGTCGCGCAAACTTCTCCCGATCTCTATCGGGAGGCTAGCCCACAACCTCTCCCCTTCCCCCGATCATAATCGGGTGACTAGCCACACCCGCGCAAACCACAAAACTTCTCCCGACACACAGCCGGGAAGCTACCCCACAACCTCTCCGCTTATCCCGATCCCAGTCGGGAGGCTAGCTGCACCACCAACCTCGCAATCCTTCCCCCGATACCAGTCGGGGGGCTAGCCCACAACCTCTCCGCTTCCCCCGATCCCAGTCGGGAGGCTAGCCACACCACGCAACTTCCCCGATACAAAGTCGGGTTTCCAACCTCAGGTAACCACAATCACAATCACAAGCAAGGTTCAACACTCCACAGGCACTCATGGCCACCCAAGACACACCAACCATAACTCACGGGCTCAACAACCCCACGGGCACTCACGGCCTCCCAAGACACACCAATAGTAACTCACGGGCTCAACAACCCCACGGGCACTCACGACCACCCAAGACACACCAACAGTAACTCACGGCCTCAACAATCCCAAAGGCACTCACGGCCTCCCAAGACACACTAACAGCAAAGACACGGTTTCAACAACCCCACGGGCACTCATGGCCACCCAAGACACAACAGTAAAGTACGGGCTCTCATTGCCACCCAAGACACAACAATAAAGTACAATCAACCTCCGGCATAACCAATGCCTCCAATAGTCCTAATATCAACAGTTTCACAATCAACCTCCGGGCATGGTCATATGCCTTCAGTACTCCTAACATCGATAAGTTCACAATCAACCTCCGGGCATGGTCATATGCCTTTAGTACTCCTAACATCGATAAGTTCACAATCAACCTCCGGGCATGGTCATATGCCTCCAGTAATTCTAATAACGCTAAGTTCTTTGCTCCTACGACACTACTAAGTGTCACATGCTTTTCTAATATTCGCTACGTTCCCGTATCATGCCTTTCTAATAAACGATAAGCCTACTTAACCCACGACACCCCGGTGTCACATGCAATTCTACTGTTGACTTTCCCTAGTCAGGGCCGAGATCCGGATACTTTTCCCTACCTCGTGCGTGTTCTCCAAAAGCCAACCAACGAGCTCCGGTGTGATCTCAGTCACTCACCCAGCTTCCCTTTGCCTCGGTCCGCAACACGATCTAAAGAACACAAGTTTAAGGCACTTAACAACTCGTAGGAATAAACTGAAATTCCATAAACTTAACGCCCAAACGTAACCCCGACAATGTCGATTACTCCCAAACTTCCCAATTACTCGACATTGTCGATAAAGGACCCGTAAAGGCCCGATTCGCCCGACATGGCGAATCTGCCCGGGTTTTGTAAATACCCTTCCGGGGCTCCAAAAATTCCCGTTTTCGTTTCTACGATCTTTGAATAATTCAAGGGTTCCTATGCCTTGACGGAATCGAATTCCGACTTCCGAGTCAATTAATTAACGTTTCAAGTTTCTAAAACCCGTTAATTACAACTTTTCCAATTCAATTCCAAATTTCGATTCGGTTATGGATAAATGGTCCGGGGAACGTTTTAAACCACCCGAACACTAAACCTGAGCACCCGAGCACGTGGGACCAACCCGGCCTACTTGGCCGTGGGCCCTAGGGTTCCAATTGGGGCTCGGCCACCATGGTGGTGGCTGGTCCCAGCTCCGTCCAGCCACCCCATGGCCGGCCGGCCACCACCCACGGTGGCTGGAGCTCCTCCCGAGCTTCCGTTCACCGGAAAACGTGCCCCTTCGCCTCCAACCACCTCCAAAACGTCTCCAACACCTCCCCAACCTCAATACAACCCTAAAGTAATAGTTTTACACAAACCCTAACTTTCAAAAATTAACAAAACGACGATCGGTTTAGTTCTTACCAAAGAGGAAGACGAGGGAAGTGGATCTCTCCTAGCGTTGAGACGATCCAAAGGTTCGATCTCTCCTAACCCTAACCCCTTTCTCCTTCTCTCTTCTTCTTCTTCTCCTTCTCTCTCTAAACTCTCTCTTCTCTTTTCTAAAATTAACTCTCCTTTTTTTCTAATTTCTTTTCTCCTTTTTTTTGATATATGGCCGGCCACACCTATCCCTCACCACTCATTTCCCCCCAAAAACTAACACCACCACTTGTTGGACAAGTAGCAAGGTGGGTCCCACACCTTTTGGAAAATATCTACTAGATATTTTCCAATCAGATTCCCGAAAAACGGACGTTTCGGGCCCCGAACGGACACTTTTTCCAAGAATTTACGGAACTTGACGGGCCACAAGGAAACGGCTCAACTAAGACCGCTGCGACGACGTCTAAGCTTTTTGGATCCAAAACGGTCCTCGAATGGACCAAAACGTCGATCGGTTGACTTTTCCAGCGAAAAGTCAACTTTTCCCAAATTGATCAGAAAGTTGCCCTGAGTCCCCCGAAACTCACTTTAGTCGATAACGGGGTCAACTTTAGTCCGGTATGACTCTCGGGGTCATTTTAGGTTCAATTAAGTGTCTGTCTTAAAATTTTTAAATTTTCCTGTTTTTCGCAGGTTTGACTGGCGTTGACCGGGAGTGGTTATTACAAAATACATATGCATTAACAGTATCCAGTGTATAGCAATCATCCACTGTATAGCTGTATTTTAAGTAGTGAAATAATAATATCAAATAAAACAAATATTAATGGTTTAGTGTATGATCATTTGGGTTATGAAAATATTTGTACGTTCAATTATAAATCTAAACCTATCAACATTTCATATAAATAATTCAGTCATGAATGATAAAACATCCACTGTATAGCAATGTTTTAAGTGGGGAAATAAATAATTGAATAACAAAATAAATTTGTGTAATTGTTCGGTACAAAAAATACTGCAAATTGGAGTATAATAAAATAAGAAAAGGGATAAAATATAACTTTTTTTAAAAGTAAATACTCAAGTCTCAAACAATCCAATAATTCCATGATTTTATCTACGAATGAAAAGCATTTTAAAACATGTATTTTAAAAAGGAGAATAAGTGTTAAATGAATTAAGTAACCAATTTAAAACCAGCTCAAATAAGTATTTCAGATAGGATATTAGAGGTTGTGTAAATTATGATAGCAATTTAAAACCAACTTCAAGGCTAATTATCACGTTATAAAACTATATAGTAATTGGATATCCATGAACTTAACAAAATATGGGGACCATATATGTTTATAGTTGTCAGTTAACAACGGTGCATAACAAAAAAACTGTGGAAATAGTTTTGGTTACTCATCAACCACCATTAATATTTATAACAAAAAAACTTCAGTCAACCCATTACCTTATATATGATCTCTTGGCCCAGGAATCATGGAATATGTGCGTTGTCAATGACAGTATTTCCATCATCGGTGTTGCATGCATCGACCCAGTTGTTTATAGGTGGAGATGATTGTGGAGAATGGGTTCTTGAATACATGGCAGCAACAACAATTTCAATCTTTGTTATGTGCCATATAATCACCGAATATAGGTTAGAAAAAAAGAAAGCAGATTTGGTATCAAGTGGTTCCAGCAGATAACGCAACATACCGGTTTCAGAAGTGTGGTGGTCCAATCTAGCAAGGATTTCAAACCTCATCCTTGTAAAATCCTCGGCAACAATTTTACCCAGTTCTCTGTCAATAAAGTGCACAATTTGTCAATACACGGACGTCCAGAACGCCAATTAAGACTTAATCATAACAGAAATGGAACCTCCTGACCCCCCTCTCCGAAGTCGCCCGGACTCGGGACGAAGTTCCCCCACACCTTCCTCTCGTATTTTCGTTTGCAACCTTCCCTCCGATTGCTCCCCTGACCATCTCGCCGCCCTCTTCAAGGATTTCGGCCCAGTAAGCCGCGCTTACCTCCCGAAATCCCTCTCCAGCTCCGACAAGAAATTCGGCTTTGTTTTCCTCCCCAGCTCCGCCTCGGCAACATCGGCTGTTATTTCCCTTCACCGCTCCATCTTAGGCGCTGAACGGCTCATCGTTGACTTTTGCAGAGGTCCGCTTCGTGGAGCTTCCAAGCCAGTTTCTTCTCCTCCAATCTGCTCTCCGCCAGCCCCCCATGGCTCATCGCTCCTTCAAAGATGTGGTCTCTGGCTCTGTTGCTCCTTCCTCTCCTCCACTTGGCTGACCCGACTCTAGAGCTCTGCTGTCTTGCTCGGGTTCTCCAAGCCCGTTTTGTGCCTCTATGCTTGCTTCCTCCATCATCGGCATATCCCGCGACAGTCGCTCTGCTTCAACTCTTCAAGCTGATCTTCCCCTCTCGCTGCAAGGTGTGGTTAGGATTGCTGAACTTGGAGCCAGAGCTTTCCTGATCTATTTCTCCTTCGTCGAGACCTTCAAGTCCTTGAAGGATAGAAATTGGTCGGAGCTCTGCCACTTGTTCTTCGATTTTTCCGCCGCCCTTAGCTCCGTGTTGGATGGTGGCTGTTTCAGTTGGATCTCTATGGCCGGTATCCCTCTCTTGGGCTGGTCGCTAGACTCAATTCGCAACGTGGCCTCGTCGGTGGGAACCCTAATCGCAGTTCACCCGTGCTCCTCCTCCTTCTCCAGACTCGATTTGGCCATTGCCCTTATTTTCTCAACCTCGTTACTCCCCATCTCTCGGCTGGTCAAGCTCGAAATTAAGGGTCCAAATCCCCTGTTCATGTGGTCGGCCTTGATGCTCTGCTCATCCCCGACCTCGACCAGGAGCCCGTGGATCTGGAAGAAGGCAAAGTTCGTTTGGACGATTGGGCGCCTCCCCGCAAGCCTTTGGTGCCGGAATGGCCAGTGCTCCGCCCCTCATCCTCGGTCCCTACACCCCCTGGTGGCCGGATTTCTCCCTCGGACTGTGGCTTCGATCATCCCTCCTCGACCTGCCCATCTAGCAACTCCTCGCAATCTCCGCCTGCGTGTCCCGAGACTCGCGTCTCTCCAGTTCCCCACGTTGACATCGAAAGTATCGATGCTTCTAGAGAACCTCAACAGACTCTTTTTAATGGCCACGTAGAAAGTGTAATTGCTGCTGAGTGTTGCGTCTTGGGCCGTGTAATGAAGTCTGCTCCTTTTGGGCCTATCTCCGGTGATCAAGCTCCTGGACAGGCCCAAAGCTCTCCACAGTCCGGACCTTTCTCCTCTGTCCAAGTTAAGGGCACAGTTTTGAGACAATCTGTTTATGGGTCCCCCTCTGCTCCTCTCGAGCCTACGGCCCAGCATTCCGAGTCCTCCGACTTCTCTTCCTTTATTGCCGATATCCGTTCCCCAGCTGCTGTCTCGGTTTCAATCACCCCCCGCCCCAAGCGGAAAAACAAGCGTATTCGAAACGGTCGTCAAAAGCTCCTCCGAGCCCTCAAGGAAGCTAACCCCTCCCGTTCTCTTCGGAAAAAGTCCGAAGCCAAACGCGCCTGGGATTTTGCTAAATCGATGGGTTTCACGTCCTCGTACGGCGATAAGGCCACGGTCAAAATGTTCCAAGACATTGACTAACTCTTAACTTCTTTCCTTGTCTCTTTTCTTTGTCTCCTAGCTCTTCCTTCTCTCGATTGTAATTATCCCCGTGAGTGTATTGATTGGTTGAATAAATGTTTTTTTTTTGTGGATCAAAAAAAAAGTGCACAATTTGTGCATGCAGATTGTGCTGCAAAACCACATGTACTTAGTAATGAAAAAAATAAACATGCAGAACTATAAAGCATAACACACACTTACAGCATCATATATAAGCCAATCAATTTGGAGAATTCGGGCAGGTGCTGATGTATGAAGAACAATTCTCGAGGGGACGAGCTGTGGTTGTGATTGCCCAGATGATTACGATGAATAGCAACAACTCTCTCCCAGCGATTCGGTCTGCGAGCCTTAAATCTAACATTAGCATTTGGGATTCACCGTCTGAACATTACCCAAAGTGAGGGCACACGAACCAACTTACTTTATGTAAGATCATATGAGATATGCAACCTAATTAACAGGCCGGTGGGCTTTGGGTAACCTATGCCAACATTAAAAATTTAATTAAGAATATGGTTCAAATCCACAAAAGCTCAAACAAAATATATATAAGAATTAAGAATAGTATATCCTTGGCCCATTAACACATTTAAATCGCACATTGAACATTGGACTATCAATCTTTCAGTTGCCAATTAAAGCCAGAATTATAAGGCCTATTTAAACCCATACATTAAATACTGTTATTTAGGGTTACACATACAATAGTTGTAGTGCATATCATTAGAGTAGCTCTGAGCGGTAGCCGTAGCAATGAAGAAGGGGGGGGGGGGGGGTGGTGCAAAAAGAGGATCGAGCTCCAGAGTCGTTGATGACGGAAAAACAACAAATCATAGGAAACTTGACCTCAGGTACAACCCAAATGACCCACATGCAACCATGCCGGATATATTATTTTTGAATGCCGAAGAATTATCAAAAGCTAAACAAGACAAACCGGTAAATCTATACTCATTGGTTTCATATCTTTCTTTTTTTCGCTTGCTGTCGATACCAATTAACCAATTATGATCGTATTGAAATTTTATTTACAAGTTATAGGGGTAACCATATCTTATACAACAGGTTGCATTTTGCAGTGGTATATTGAATTCATGGAAAATTTACCTGCTGGTGCTATTGTGCATGCAAAAGCGTGTAGAGCAGAACCTGTAAAAACATGACAAATAGGTTAATTAATAGTAGATAATATTGACTAGAGTCTTATGTTATTTGATTTAGTGGTGGCTTGAATTTGCGGAGGACTTTTATGCACGACAGTATAGAGATGCATTAACGGAGGTTATTGGAAAGCCATATAATGAGAAGGAACTAGATAAATTGTGGAATAAATGTTCCAAACAATTGGCTGGTGAAGAATGCATATAAAAATTTATGGAACTTTATTTAAAATTTATTGATGTCTATATTTTATATATATGTACAATTATTGATTTAAAACTTATACTAAACTAATTATTTATCTTTCCACAATACTTTCACATGCTTATATGAAAACATTCAGGAAGTAATGGAATGCAAAATCCAATTATTAGCTCACTTGGGATGTTTGTTTTACTGGATAGAGGTAATTCCATATATTTATTAGTATTTAAAACTTGATATATTTGACGTTTTTGAAACATGGATCAATAAATCACTTTGTTAATTGTATATGCAATATCATTTACAACACATGTATGCCAACCTGATGTCATTTATCTTCATAATACCATAAAAAAGTGAAATGCCTTGGAATGATAAGAGAATCATGGCTACAATAACAAAACTAGACAACAATGATGTTTAATGTCCTGTTCCACTGTTTTGGAACTCTAGTTATAATTGTTACTTTCATTCAGTAGTTTTATGGCAGGATATGTTATTTCTTTTATGGGTTGATCGCATGACTTTATAATTCCTTTACAACTGCATGTGTCACGTCCCGAATTCGGCAGGACGGAACCCGGAACGCAAACGGTGAAGCAATAAAATAATTTTCAAACATTTTAATAAATCGTTTAAAAACACCACTTATGTTAAACAAAAACAATATTTTACAACTTAAAATACGTCCAAAACAAGCGGACAAAAACCAAAGCGTACGTCGCTAGACTCCCAAAAACCCGGACTCCCGCTCCCAGCTCTTCAAGCTTCGAGAGTTCTCCTAGTCCGCCTCGCGACCAGTACCTGTAGGAAAAGCAGCTAGGGGGTGAGCGTTTCTCTCACCACCACGGATACCAGACTGACTACGACATACCAGCAGAAACGCCGGAAACACCAACAACAAACGAAACACCGGAGACTACTATCCCCAAACCCAAGTAACCCGACTGTCACACGAAAACTGTTACTTTCCCCAACCAACTCAAAACCCGGATGCGTAATGTAGACCCGGCACAGCGGTTACGACCTGAACCCAAAACGCAAATAAAACCACGCAACACCCAAGATCACAAAGGATCGCACACAACAATCAAGATCACAAAGGATCGCACTCTAGCTACTCAGTGCCGGTTGCTAACCGGCTGGGCTTGAGCCTGCCCCACGCAACTTTCCCCGACACTCAGTCGGGCCAGGTGGTTGACCTGTTAGTGATATATACAACAATACTTTTCCGATAGCTAGTCGGAAGGGGAGCCGCCCTTCATCGCCGAAGAAATGCACAACTTTACCGATGGTTAGTCGGAAGGCTAGCCAACCCCCACGCGCGCGACCACATGACCCCTTTTCTGTCAGGCGGGCCCCAACCTCCATGCAATCACAGTCATCACCCAAGGTTCAACCAAATAGCGGCAACACAGGTTTAACACCTCACAGGCAGACATGGCCACCCACGACATGAAAAACAGTATCACACGGGTCCAACACCCCAAAGGCACACCTGACCACCCACGACACACAACAGTAAAATACGGGTTCAACACCCCAAAGGCACACCTGACCACCCACGACACACAAACAGTAAAATACGGGTTCAACACCTCAAAGGCACACATGGCCACCCACGACACGCAAAACAGTATCACACGGGTCCAATACCCCAAAGGCACACCTGACCACCCACGACACACAAACAGTAAAATACGGGTTCAACACCCCACTAGCACTCATGGCCACCCAAAAAACACAAACAATTCAATCAACCTCTGGGCACAACTAAATGCCACCAGTATTTCTATTGTTCGATAAGTTCACTTATCCTACGACACTACTAAGTGTCACATGCATTTCTATCGTTCGATACGTTCACGTATCATACGACACCACTAAGTGTCGCCTGCATTTCTAGTGTTCGATAAAGTCACTTATCCTATGACACCACTAGGTGTCACATGCATTTCTACTGTTGAATTTCCCTAGTCAAGGCCGAGATCTGGCTACTTTTACCTACCTCGTAACGCTTTCCCAAAAGTCCACGCCCAAGCTCCAGCGTGCTCGCGATCACTCGCCTAGCTTCCCCTTTCCGCGGTCGGCGGCACGATCTAACAAGAACACAATTAAAACACTTTTTAAGTTTGCAGGCAAAGCTGAATTTTAATAAAATTGACGCCCAATTGTAACCCCGACAATGTCGATCACTCCCAAACTTTCCAATTACTAGACATTGTCAATAATGGGCCCGGAAAAGCCCGATTCGCCCCGTTTGGCGAATCTGCACGGGATCGGAAAACGCCCTTCCGGGGCTCCGAAAATTCCCGTTTTCGTTTCTACGATCTTAGAATAATTCAAGTGTTCCAATGCAATCGACGGAATCAATTTCCGACTTCCGAGCGATTTAATTCGCGTTTAAAGTTTCTAAACCCGAAATTTCCAAATTTCACAATTTAATTCCATAATTCGTTCCGGGTGTGAATTATCGATTCGGGGATCGTCCAAAACCACCCGAACACGAAAAACCCGAGGCCCGGGCAAGTGGGCCCCACACGGCCACAATGGAAAAAATTCCTTTTTGCCCCAAAACGTTCCTAACGAACCCCAAACCTCGACCATTCATCTTTAAACCAATCTTAAACAAAACCCAACCTTAATCAAACCATTTAACCTCAAACCCTAAAATTAAAACGTACCAAAACGAGAAAATATTGGGTTCTCAACGTAGGGAATGACGAGGGGAGTTCGAATCCGCAGTCGTTGAGTCAATCGGTCGGTCGGATCGTCGGGAAACGCCAAAAACCTACACTTCCTTCTCTTTTTCTCTCTTTCCCCTTCTCTCTCTTCTCCCTCTCCTTTTTCTGTTTTTGGCCGAGACACTCATCCTTTCTTTCTTTTATTTTGTTTTAAAATCAAACCAAACCTCTTAATTACAAACTACCCCTCATTTCTTTTCTTTATTTTAAAAACCAACAACCACCACTTGTGTGACAAGTGTCTTATGGGTCCCACCTTTTTGAAAAATATCTTTGTAGATATTTTTCAATCCGATTCGCGAAATTCGGTCGTCTCGGGCCCCGTGCGGGCCAATTTTCCAAGAATTTACGAAACTTCGCGTTCTACTGGAAAACAGCCCAACTAAGACCGTTGTGACGAAGGCTAAGTTTTTTGGTTGGCCATGAGAGCCCGTACTTTAATGGTTGTGTCTTGGGTGGCCATGAGAGCCTGTACTTTATTGTTTGTGTCTTGGGTGGCCATGAGAGCCCGTACTTTAATGGTTGTGTCTTGGGTGGCCATGAGAGCCCGTACTTTACTGTTTGTGTCTTGGGTGGCCATGAGAGCCCGTGTTTTACCGTTGGTGTCTTTGGTGGCCATGAGTGCCCGTGGGGTTGTTGAGCCCGTGTTTTACCGTTGGTGTCTTGGGTGGCCGTGAGTGCCCGTGGGGTTGTTGAACCCGTGTTTTACTGTTGGTGTCTTGGGTGGCCATGAGTGTCTGTGGAGTGTTAAACCGGTGTTGTTGTTGTTGTTGAACTTTTCTTGTGATTGTGATTGTGGTTACCTGGGGTTGGTGAGTGTGATAGGTCGACAGCCTGATCCGACTTTGTGTCGGGAAAAGTGCGACAGGTCGACCACCTGATCCAAACGTCGCGTTGGGAAAAGTGCAACAAGTCGACAGCCTATGCGATTGGGGTCGGGAAAAGTGTGACAGGTCGACATCCTGATCCAACCGTCGCGTTGGGAAAAGTGCAACAGGTCGGCCGCCTGATCCAACCGTCGCTTTGGGAAAGGGGCAGGGGGTTACTAAGCAGCTGAAGTGCGATCCTTTGCGATCTTGTTTGGTATGCGATCTTTTGTGATCTTGGGTGTTGCGTGGTTATCTTTCGTGTCTTTGGTGGAGGTCGTAATCGTTGTGTCAGGTCTACATTACGTGTCCGAGTGTTGAGTCGGTTGAGGACAGTAATAGTCGTGTGTCAGTCGGGTTACATGAGTTTGGGGATAATAGTCCCCGGTGTTTTTGGGGTTGTTGTTGGTGTTACTGGCATTGTCTGCTAGTATGCCGTAGTCAGTCTGTTATCCGTGGTGGTGAGCGAACGCTCACCCCTAGCTGCTTTTCCTACAGGTACTGGTCGCGGGACGGACTAGGTGAGCTCTCGAAGCTTGAAGAGCTAGGAGCGGGAGTCCGGGTTTCCTTTTTGAGTCTAGCGACGTACGCCTCGTATTTTGTCCGCTTGTTGGGACGTACTTTTGAGTTGTAAATTATTATTTTGATTAATTAATTGGTGGTTTTAAAGCAATTTATTTAAAAGGTTTGAAAATGTTTTATTGTCTTAAATGTTCACGTTCCGAGTTCGGTTCTACTGAATTTGGGGCGTGACAAGCTTCCTATACCTTTGTCCCAGAAATGCGATAGGATGCATTGCAAATTGCAATCAAAATATCAACGTTTGAAGATAAATGTCACGCCCCAAATTCAGCAGAACCGAACCCGGAACGCGAACGTTTAAGACAATAAAACATTTTCAAACCTTTTAAATAAATCGCTTTAAAACCACCATTTAGTTAATCAAAATAATAATTTACAACTCAAAAGTACATCCCAACAAGCGGACAAAATACAAGGCGTACGGCGCTAGACTCAAAAAGGAAACCCAGACTCCCGCTCCTAGCTCTTCAAGTTTCGAGAGCTCACCTAGTCCGTCCCGCGACCAGTACCTGTAGGAAAAGCAGCTAGGGGTGAGCGTTTGCTCACCACCACGGATAACAGACTGACTACGCCATACTAGCAGACAATGCCGGGAACACAACAACAACCCAAACACCGGGGACTAGTATCCCCAAACTCAAGTAACCCGACTGACACACGACTATTACTTTCCTCAACCGACTCAACACTCGGACACGTAATGTAGACCCGACACAACGATTACGACTTCCTCCAAAGACACGAAAGATAACCACGCCACACCCAAGATAACACAGGATCGCACACCAAACAAGATCGCAAAGGATCGCACTCCAGCAACTCAGTCCCCACGCAACTTTTCCCAACACGATGCTTGGATCAGGCGGTCGACCTGTCGCACTTTTCCCGACACGTAGTCGGATCAGGCGGTCGACCTGTCACCACCACGCACGCGTTGCCAGAACCCCTTTACTCTCAGGCGGGCCCCCTACCTCATCTGAACATGCATACGCGCGCGATCACGGAACCCCTTTATCATGAGGCATGCCCCCAACCGTAGGTAACCACAATCACAACCACAAGCAAAGTTCAACCGACAACAACAACACAGGTTTAACACTTCAAAGGCACTCATGGCCACCCATGACACCAATGGTAAAACACGGGTTCAAAAACCCCACGGGCACTCATGGCCACCCGAGACACACCAACAGTAAAAATACGGGTTTAACAACCCCACGGGCACTCATGGCCACCCAAGACACACCAACAGTAAAATACGGGTTTAACAACTCTACAAGCACTCATGGCCACACAAGACACGCCAACAGTAAAATACGGGCTCTCATGGCCACCCAAGACACAAATAGTAAAGTACGGGCTCTCATGCCACCCAAGACCCAAACAGTAAAGTATGGGCTCTCATGGCCACCCATGACACAAACTAAACAATCAACCTCCGGGCATAACCGAATGCCTCCAGTAATTCTAATATCGAGAGTTCACTGCTCCTATGACACTACTAAGTGTCACATGCATTTATATTGTTCGATACGTTCCCGTATCATACGACACCACCCGGTGTCGCCTGCCTTTCTAATGTTCGATAACTTACTTAACCCACGACACCCAAGTGTCACATGCATTTCTACTGTTAACTTTCCCTAGTCAGGGCCAAGATCCGGCTACTTTTCCCTACCTCGTATGCTTTTCCCAAAAGCTCACAAACAAGCCCCGGCGTGATCTCAATCACTCGCCTAGCTTTCCCTTTCCTCTGTCGGTGGCACGATCTAATAAGAACACAATTTAAAACACTTTTAAGCTTGCAGGCATAAACTGAATTTTAATAAACTTGACGCCCAAAAGTAACCCCGACAATGTCGATCACTCCCAAACTTCCCAATTACTCGACATTGTCGATAATGGACCCGGAAAGGCCCGTTTCGCCCGACCCGGCGAATCTGCCCGGGATTGGAAAACGTCCTTCCGGGGCTCCGAAAATTCACGTTTTTGTTTCTACGGTCTTAGAATAATTCAAAGGTTCCTATGCACTCGACGGAATCAAATTCCGACTTCCGAGTAATTTAATTCGCGTTTAAAGTTTCTAAACCCGTCAATTACAACTTTTACAATTTAATTCCAAATTTCGATCCGGGTGTGGATTAACTACTTGGGGAACGTCCTAAGCGACCCGAACACGAACACCCGATACCCGAGCGTGTGGGCCCCACCCGGCCATCTTTGGCTATGGGTGGCTAGGGCCGGTTTGGGGTCGGTCCACCATGGTGGTGGCCGGTCCTAGCTCCGGCCAGCCACCCCATGTCCGGCCAGCCACCGTGCACGGTGGCCGGAGCTCCCCCCGAGCCTCCGATCACCGGAAAACGATCATCCCTTCGCTCCAAAACACCTCCAACGAACCCCACACCTCAACACAACCAAAAATCACTAGTTTTAACCCGAACCCTAACTTTCAAACTTAACAAAACGAAAATCGGTTAGATGCTCACCGTAGAGAATGTCGATGGGAACTCGTTTCCTTGATCGTTGAGACGATCTATCGGTTTGATCATCGGGAATAGTGGCAAAACCCCAACACCCCTTCTCTTTTTCTCTCTTCCTTCTCTCTTCTTTCTCTTTCTAAAACTCTAATTTTTCTCTTTCTAAAACCCTATGGCCGAACCCCCTATTGATGTAGTCTTCCTTGTCTTGTCCAAAAACCTAACACCACCACATAATTGACATGTGGCAAGTGCGTCCCACACCTTTTTGGAATAGATATTTTCCAATCAGATTCGCGAAATTCGGTCGTCTCGGGCCCCGAACGGGCACTTTTTCCAAGAATTTACGAAACTTCACGGGCTACAAGGAAACGGATCGACTAAGACCGCTGCGACGACGGCTAAGATTTTTGGATCCGAAACGGACCTCGAACGGGCCAAAACGTAGCTCGGTTGACTTTTCCAACAAAAAGTCAACCTTTCCCAAATTGATCAGAAAGTTGCCCTGAGTCCCCTGGAACTCACTTTGGTCGATGTCGGGGTCAACTTAAGTCCTGTATGACCCTCGGGGTCAAATTTAGGTTCATTTAAGTGTTTGTCCAAATTTTTTAAATTTTCCTGTTTTTCGCCGATTTGACTAGCGTTGATCGGGAGTGTTTATTACAATCTACCCCCCTTAAAGGAATTTCGTCCGTGAAATTTAAAACAGACTTACCTTAGGAAACGAACAAGGCGGGGTACTTCGCGCGATCCTCGTCCTCGCGCTCCCAAGTCGACTCAGCTCCATGGTGCCGTCACTGCACCCAGATTAGGCGGATAACCTTGCCACGCAGGACCTGCTCCCGTGTATCCATGATTTCAACCGGTTGCTCTCATAAGAGACATCGTCAGCCACCTCGATATCTGCCCACTCAATGATGTGGGAGGGGTCCGCATTGTACTCCCAAGGTGCGGTGGTAACGCCAGACGATAGGCCACTGCTCCCACTCTGCTCAAGATCTCGAACGGGCCAATGTACCGCGGTTGTAACTTGCTCCCGCTGCATCTGAACCGTACTAGTCCCTTCCTCGGGCTCACCTTCAGGAACACGTGATCAGCGACTACGAACTCAAGAGGTCGACGTCTTTTGTCGGCATAGCTCTTCTGCCGACTCTGTGTGGTCTTCAACCGCTCGCATATCAGCGCGACCTTCTCTGTCGTCTCTCTGACAAGATCTGGCCCTAGCAGACTCTTGTCCCCCACCTCTACCCAACACACTGGCGATCGAGACGACCTCCCATATAACGCTTCGAACGGTGCCATCCCGATACTGGCCTGGAAGCTGTTGTTGTAGGCGAACTCGACCAACAGCAGGTGGGTCTCCCATGATCCCCTGAAGTCCAGCACACATGCCCGCATCATGTCTTCCAAGATCTGAATGGTGCGCTCGGACTGACCGTCTGTCTGGGGATGGTGTGTTGTACTGAGTAGAACCTCGGTCCCCAACGCGGTCTACAGACTCGGCCAAAATCTGGATGTGGAACGAGGATCCCTGTCAGACACTATCGAAACAGGGACCCCATGGAGACGCACTATCTCCTGAATGTACAGGCTGCTCAACTTGTTGACCGGATCAGTCATCCTCATAGCCAGGAAATGGGCCGACTTGGTCAACCGATCGACTACTACCCATACGGCATCGTGCCCCTTCAGCGATCTCGGCAGCCCACTCACGAAGTCCATCGTAATGTGCTCCCACTTCCACTAGGCAATCGGCAGTGGCTGCAATAATCCGGCGAGACGCTGATGTTCGCCATTCACCTGCTGACAGACGAGGCACCTCGACACAAATTCCGCGACCGCTCTCCGCATCCCGCTCCACCAGAAGTGTCGCCTGATGTCACGGTACATCTTGGTGCCACCCGGGTGCACTGTAAGACGCGAATGATGTGACTCTCGCAACACGTCGTCTCTACAGTTTCCCGACACGAATAACCCTCCTCGATACCGTAACCCCCAATCTGCACTGATCTCCCAGCCTACCACCTCGCTACCGCTGACGACCCTTTCTCAGATCTCTGACGTCTCGACGTCCTCCGACTGCGCCTCCAAGACTTGGGCAAGTAGTGAGGGCTGAGCCACCAGTGAGCACATGGCCACGCCACCAGTAATCTCCTCTATCTCAAGCCGGAACGTGCTCAGTTCCCCCATCATGTCCCACTCTCGGACTGATATACTAGTAAGACTCGGAACCGACTTCCTACTCAGGGCGTCGGCGACCACGTTCGCCTTACCCGGATGGTAGTGTAGCTCAAAGTCGTACTCCTCAAGTAGCTCCATCCATCGCCGCTGGCGCATGTTCAGGTCTCTGGGAAAAGATGTAATTGAGGCTCTTGTGATCCGAGAACACCTGAAATCCCTCGCCATACAGATAGTACCGCCAACCTTTTAGCGTGAACACGACTGCTGCTAGCTCCAAGTCATGGATAGGATAGTTGCGCTCGTGTGTCTTCAACTGTCTGGAGCCATAATCAACCACTCTACCCAACTGCATCAGTACACAGCCCAGTCCTTCCTGCGACGCGTCACAATAAACCTCATACCCGATCCCTCGCTCTGGCACTACCAATACTGGAGCGGTAGTCAGACGAGTCTTCAACTCCGTGAACGCACGTTCACAATCCTCTGTCCACACAAACCCGACTCCCTTGCGCGTCAGCAAAGTCATTGGCGCGGCTAGTCGCGCAAAGTCCTGGACAAACCGCCCATAATAGCCTGCCAACACCAGAAAGTTGCGGATCTCGAAGACACTCGTGGGTCGTGCCCACTTCGAAACCGCGTCGATCTTCGACGGATCGACCAGTATACCGTCACGGGATACAGTGTGACCGAGGAATTTCACCTCAGCGAGCCAGAACTCACACTTCTCCAGGTTGGCATATAGCTGATGCGTGCGTAGTAGAGTCAGAACAGTCCTCGGATGCCCCTCATGTGCTGCCTCGTTCTGCGAGTATATCAAGATGTCGTCTACGAATACCACCACAAACTGATCAAAGAACGGCTGGAATATACTATTCATCAGATCCATGAACGCTGCAGGTGCGTTCGTCAGTCCAAACGACATCACCAAGAACTCGTAATGCCCGTAGCATGTCCGGAATGCAGTCTTTGCGACGTCCCCCTCTCGGACTCGCAACTTGTAATATCCGGATCGCAGATCGATCTTCGCGAAACAGGTCGACCCTCTCAACTGGTCGAACAAGTCGTCTATCCTCGGCATAGGTTATCGGTTCTTCACCGTAACCCAGTTCAGCTTCTGGTAATCTATACACATCCGAAGCTCTCCACTCTTCTTCTTCACGAAGAGTGCTGGTGCTCCCTACGGCGATACGCTCGGACGGATAAATCCCTTCTCCTGGAGCTCCTCGAGCTGACGCTTCAGCTCGTTCAACTCTGCCGCGCGCAAACTGTTGGGTCTCGAGGTAGGGTTGGAGATGAACCAACTCGCAGCGGAAAATCAATGAAAACCAAGAGACAATTAAAACCATGAAACAACTAACAAAGAATGGATTAACAAGAGAAAAATTCAGCACTAGTTCTTACCAAAACAAGAACACCGGTTAACGAATGATTGGCTTGAGTCTCCAAGACGCCTACGTATCCACATGGGAATCAAAGCCACGTAGTTCTTCTCTTTGAGGACTCAAGAACACAAACATGGAGGTGGAAACTAGCCAAACCCGAAATGGCCATGGAAGAGGGAGAGAAAATGTGTTTCCTATTCTTGTCTTGTGTTTGTTATGTTGAAAAAAGATGACTTAAACATAACAAAACCCATACTTGTCCAACTAAAGGCATGGGACAAGTATGGTGTCAAGTAAGGTGTAAATAGGACAAAGTATGGCAAGACAAGATTGGGTTAGGTGGTGAATCACCAACACCTTAATCCTTGTCTTGCTTACTTAGTACTAATTAATCAAGACTTGATTAATTAGTTCCATGGGCCTTGGTTGCATGGGCCTTTCATGGGCCTCTTGGAACATGGCCCGTGACCATTTCCAACGAGGTCCCGTGATTCGCTCATCGCCTCCATGCCTTCCATACCGGAAATGTCCAACATTATCCGACGCGATCAATCCCAAGACTCCAAGCCTTGTCTCGATCCGTAAAGTCCTATTCACTTACGGGCACATGACCCAAAACCCAGTTTTGGTCATGTCCCGAGACAACTCCCTTTTGGCCATTCTCCATAAATGTGTCAATGAGTTTCATCCTCCGGTGTGACCCTTAGGTTTATGCATGTCAATAGATCAACGTAAAATCCCATTTTACTTGATCCTATTTAAGTGGCAACTAACGAGACTTTAGTATTGCCTGACACTGCATAACGAATCGACCCTGTCGATTCTAACCTTTCCGTCGTCCCTGTCATTATCCTTTTATCTCCGATATCCTGATTGAGATAAGGCATAGAGCCGTCATCCTTATTATTCTCAATCACCGTTCCTTGATATGTGAGATGACTGAAGATATGATACCCAGTATCATGTGCATGGCCATGCTATTCTTCCAGTCACTCTCGATCAAGCGGCCGAGAACCGATATCTTTCCCATACCTTAGTATGAGGGATAAATCCCTTAGCCGTCTTTCGTGTCACTCATGCAGCCCGTCCCCAAGCCAATCCTGGCCGTTATGGAAGCCCTGTTACGGACAACGTTAGGCTCAGGTCAAACTCAGTTGTTGACTACATAGCGATCACAAAGACTCCTTGGTCTAAGGATACATGACAAGCTACAACACTGAATATGTTCATGACTTAATCTATGGCACATATTCAGGGCGGGTCGTCCAATATCATGTCCCACATGATATCTATGATCAGACTCCGGAATCCCATTCCAATGACTAACAGAACGTAAGCCATAAAGAGCCATCTTTCATACTAGTCGCTTCTAGTGAAGCTTTGTTGACTAGGGACCCATCGAGTGTGATCTATCTCGATCTATGGTTCTATTCGCATGGTGGGCATAGATCAGAGCACACATCGATATATTACTCCAACACATAAGTAATATAAAGCCGCTTTAATTTTATTGCTAACGATGATATATACATTTGGACATTTAGGATTGAACTACGGGCACTAAGACTAACAATCTCCCACTTGCCCTAGTTCCAATCTAAACTCCAATATGTCCCCATCGACTTTACATGTCTAACATGTTCAGGCAGTGACACTGCCTTAGTCAAAGGGTTGGCTATGTTATCATCTATTGCAATATCGGTTATCTTCACTTCACCTCAGTTCAGTATTTATCTGATGAGGTGGATACGCCGCAGTACATGTTTGGATTTGTTATGCGATCTAGGCTTTTAGCTTGCGCAATGGCCCTTGTGTTGTCGCAAAATGGATTCACCGGACTGGATGGGTTTTTAATTACACCCAGCCCTGCCATGAATTTCCAAATCCACATAGCCTCCTTAGCTGCCTCTGCAGCATCCATGTACTTGGCCTCTGTCGTAGATTCGGAAATGGTATCTTGCTTTACGCTTTCCCAGCTAAAGCTCTGCCATTCAGCGTAAACACATATCCTGATTGACTTCTAAAGTCATCTGGATTTGTCTTGGAAAACTAGCGTCTACTCATCCTTCGACGACTAGTTCAGCATCATCTTTCCCCCGGGTTAGAATGATGTCTACTGGTACAACATAAGGCTTACGAGACGTCTGGTCTCATACATGTCATGGCATATATGATCGATCCTGCCCCCAGGCGCATAGGATTCTCATCATCCTTTTCAGCTCATCAGGTGTCTTAGGACACTGAGTCTTGCTGAGATGAATGCCATGACTAGTGGGTAAGAGTCCTTTCTTTGAATCGAGCATTAAGAACCTACTCAATGCCTTGTTCACATAGGTTCCCTAACTTAAATCCAAGACCCTCTTGGTGCGATCTCTACATATCTTAATCCTTAAGATATGAGAAGCATCGCCTAAGTCCTTTATTGAAAAACACTTCCTCAACCAAGCTTTAGTCTCGTGCAAGGTTGGGATGTCGTTTTCAATGAGAACCAGAAAGGTAATATTGCTCCCACTAGCCTTCTTATAAACGCAAGATTCATCCTCGTTCTTGATTAAGCCAAATCCAATTACAGCTTCATCAAAACGAAGGATCCAACTCCGAGAAGTTCGTTTCAATCCATAAATGGATTTCAACAACTTATAAATCTTTCCTTTATTCTTCGGATCGTCAAAACCTTTGGGCCGAGACATACAAACGTACTCAGTCAAATTTCCATTTAGGAAAGCGGTTTTGACATCCACTTGCCATATCTCGTAATTATGATACGCAGTTATGTCAAGAAGAATTTGGATCGATTTTGACCATAGCCACTAAGGAGAAGGTTTCCTCATAGTCAATCCATTGGATCTGCCTATAACCTTTCGCCACCAGTTGAGCTTTGTAGGTCAGAGGGTTGCCGTCCATGTCCATCTTCACCTTGAAGATCCATTTGCATCCTATGGTCCTCACACCATTGATGGGATCAACCGGTTCCCAGACTCGGTTGTCCGACATGGATTGCATTTCCTCCCTCATGGCTCCCAGCCATAACTCGGAGTTGGGCCCATCCACGACTTCCTGAAAGGTGGCTGGATCATCGTGATCCACCATGACTTCATTGTCACCTCCGGATACCATATCTTGGAGGTGGAAGATTGATCCTTTCAAATCGCCTTGGACCTTCCGGAATTGTAACAGGAATTGGTTCTTACTCTACGACAATCTCTGGCTCCTTTCTACTGGGTTGCCAATTGGTTTAGACAGATCTGTACCATCCTGAATTTCTTCGAGATGCACAGTCCTCCCAATGACGTCTTTGGAAACAAAACTTCTTTTCCATAAAGACCCCACCCCAAGCGACGAACACCATGTTCTCACTGGGATTGTAGAAATAGTATCCCCTTGTTGCTTTGGGATACCACACGAAGGTGCATATCTCAGATCTTGGTTCGAGCTTAGTCGAAACCAAATGTTTCACATAAGCCTCGCAACCACAAATCTTTAGGAAGGACAAAGCGGGCATCATCCCGTACCATTTTTAAAATGGTGTCCCTTCCACACCATTCGTCGAAGCCCGATTCACTATGAATGCGGTCGACTCTAGAGCAAAACCCCTAAAAGAGATTGGGAGATCAGTCCAACTAATCATGGAACAGACCATTGTCTAACAATGTCCGATTTCTCCGTTTGGCTACACCTTTAAACTACAGTGACCTAGGAGGAGTCCATTACAAAAGGATCCCATTCTCTTTTAGATGATCTAATAACTCTGTGGTCAAGTATTTTCCACCTCGATCCAATCGAAGTGCCTTAATACCTTTGTCGAGCTGGTTTTCTACTATAGTCTTAAACTCTTTGAATTTATCAAAAGCTTCAGACTTATGTCTCACCGAAGAGACATAACCATATTTACTGTAATCATCAGTAAATGTGATAAAGTAGTTAAAACCCCTCCTGGCAAGTGAACTTATTGGTCTACACACATTCGAGTGTATCAGCCCCAATAATTCACCCGCCCTTTCATCGCGATCGATAAAAGGGCACTTTAGTCATTTTGCCCATCAAACAAACCTTGCACCTATCGATCGAATGGAATTCGAATGAACCTGAAAGCCCGCACTTCTGAAGTGCTGATAGGCGCTTCTTGTTTATGCGACCCAAATGACAGTACCATAACAGAGTTAGGTTTAAATCGTTGGATTTAGACCTCTTGGTATTAACGGAATATATAGAACTTGAGGCATTGTTACCCATATCTAATATGTACAATCCTCCAACCATGTCAGTACTGGTATAAAACATATCATTGCATAGAACATTGAAAACTCCATTTCCAATATTAACATTATATCCTTCCTTGTCAAACACGGATACAGATATAATATTCCTACTAAAAGTAGGTATGCAATATACATTATACAATACTAAGACAAGCCTCTTGGCAAAGCAAGACTCATGGATCCTACAGCAGTTGCCACAACTCTGAGGTCCATTTCGTGCTTTCCAAATCTCTCCTACTTTCAGCCACCATATATTAGTGCATGTGTGAGATTCAGTCATGGTATCTAATACCCATGAATCTTTGGAAGTAGAGAGATGTAGCTCTATAGAGTTAATACCGGATGAAGGCACGGTCCCACCGCCCTTCCTTAGATCATCCAGGTTTCCTGATGAAGGCGCAGTCCTACTGCCCTTCTTCAGATCATCCACGCTATTTGATGAAGGCGCAGTCCCACTGCCCTTCTTCAGATCAGCCGTGAACTTCCTGTAATCCCGGTTCCAATGACCAGGCTGTTGGCAGTAGAAGCAGACATTCTCAGGTGTCTCATCTTTCCTGCCAAGTGCGCATGGGCCCAACCCTTGCCACTTCCAATTCCCTTGTTGACCATCAGAATATCCTTGGATCCCAGATCCCTGAGATATTCTTCTCAGCAGCTGATGACACTTCATGTAACTCTGATATGGTCTTAGAGACAGCCTTGTCAAGGACATATTCTTTGCGTTCAGACTTGAGGACTATCCTCAAAATTCTGTACCAGTCCAAATAGTTTGTCCCATTTAGCTTGACCCTGTCAAGAATGGTTTTTAATGACAAACTATTAATGTTCGCTGAATTTGCCATTTGATCTACAACAGATAAAATTCAATCAGTAAACTGAATAAATTTTATGAAGATCAAGCTTAAACACCAACAATCAATTCTAAACCTTTAGAATCTGAAACCAAGATCCTTGATTCACTCGATTAAGCTGAACTAATGCTCACCACTTAATCGAGCTATGTAGGTAGGACTCCATCCAATCACATCCAATGTGACTCTTGGCTAGGGTATGTACTTATGTACACGACTTACCCTATCTGTTACCCTAGCTCAACCTCAGGCTAAGAATCGTAGTCGGGTCCACCAATTTTCAACTATGGCTCGTCACTATGTAGGTGCTCCGCTAATGCGCACGACACCCACATATGTCGTCCAAACCTACTACCCCGCTTTCCCATGGATGCTCCGCTAATGCGCACGACACCCATAGGACGGGGAGGTAGTAAGGTGTTGATGATTGGGAGGTATCGGACATGACCCGCTTTTACTTGTCCAGTTGTGTTCAAAACTTTGGCACATCCTAGATGCGATGAGCACATCAACTACATTCCAAATGCAATGATGCCTCAAATTACATCCAATGTAATTCTTCCTTTGAACCCGTCAACTACATCCAATGCAATGACGGTTCTAAGGGTTCACACACAAGGATTAAAATTCCAATTTTATCTTTGTATGTGAGGTGATATGCTCGGTAAATAAAGTTAGGCATGCAATTCTAAAGCACATAGAATTAATCATGCATAAACTAAACCAAGCATAAAGCGATAAATGTGCACATAATAGCCCCCTAAACTAACTCCCACTAGCTTCTTGAGCTCCACCGACTCCAAGCCAATGCCAACACCCGAAAAGCCACCAAATGACCTTTTCGCCCTTTCTTCATCTTGAGTAAAATATTACAATTTAATACACGACTCGCAGGTCGGGAATAAATAAATATTACAAACAAGTGGTTCGACGACCACACCTTGAAAGAATAATTACACGTTACCTCTAACGGCTCGCAGGCCGTGAAAAGCGATAAATAATTAAATTGAGCTCGGGGTTATTATGTGCACCATGCCAACATCACATCACACATCGTGTTATCAAACAAGAATGTTATCAAACATCATGTGATTTTCCGGTTTTAATTAATTGCCAAGTTTCGAAAATTTTTGATGCTCGGTTTATCGAAACCGTTCAAAAATGAAACTTTTGAACATTTGATCTTCGAGTTCATCATGACGGTTCCAAACTCGTCATAACTAACAAAACGGTTTAGCCTTGGCATATCAACCATCTAATGGTCATGCTTGGCCTAGCTCCGTCCAACGGAGCCCCGTTCGGTCCCGGTTTCGGCTCCCCGAGAGTCCCGCTCCCGAGACCCGAAAAATCAAATTTTTTTCAAAATTTCCAGATTTGAAAAGATTTTCAAAAATTCATTTTACATGCATTAAATCCATAAACAATAATTTAAAACATGTTATCAAACAATTTAGCAAAATAACATGCCAAAAACGAAACTTTCAAGCAAAACCGAAACTTTGAACACTGTCTTGTGAATCCCGAAGGTAGCACGGCTCTGATACCACTGTTGGGTCTCGAGGTAGGGTTGGAGATGAACCAACTCGCAGCGGAAAATCAATGAAAACCAAGAGACAATTAAAACCATGAAACAACTAACAAAGAATGGATTAACAAGAGAAAAATTCAGCACTAGTTCTTACCAAAACAAGAACACCGGTTAACGAATGATTGGCTTGAGTCTCCAAGACGCCTACGTATCCACATGGGAATCAAAGCCACGTAGTTCTTCTCTTTGAGGACTCAAGAACACAAACATGGAGGTGGAAACTAGCCAAACCCGAAATGGCCATGGAAGAGGGAGAGAAAATGTGTTTCCTATTCTTGTCTTGTGTTTGTTATGTTGAAAAAAGATGACTTAAACATAACAAAACCCATACTTGTCCAACTAAAGGCATGGGACAAGTATGGTGTCAAGTAAGGTGTAAATAGGACAAAGTATGGCAAGACAAGATTGGGTTAGGTGGTGAATCACCAACACCTTAATCCTTGTCTTGCTTACTTAGTACTAATTAATCAAGACTTGATTAATTAGTTCCATGGGCCTTGGTTGCATGGGCCTTTCATGGGCCTCTTGGAACATGGCCCGTGACCATTTCCAACGAGGTCCCGTGATTCGCTCATCGCCTCCATGCCTTCCATACCGGAAATGTCCAACATTATCCGACGCGATCAATCCCAAGACTCCAAGCCTTGTCTCGATCCGTAAAGTCCTATTCACTTACGGGCACATGACCCAAAACCCAGTTTTGGTCATGTCCCGAGACAACTCCCTTTTGGCCATTCTCCATAAATGTGTCAATGAGTTTCATCCTCCGGTGTGACCCTTAGGTTTATGCATGTCAATAGATCAACGTAAAATCCCATTTTACTTGATCCTATTTAAGTGGCAACTAACGAGACTTTAGTATTGCCTGACACTGCATAACGAATCGACCCTGTCGATTCTAACCTTTCCGTCGTCCCTGTCATTATCCTTTTATCTCCGATATCCTGATTGAGATAAGGCATAGAGCCGTCATCCTTATTATTCTCAATCACCGTTCCTTGATATGTGAGATGACTGAAGATATGATACCCAGTATCATGTGCATGGCCATGCTATTCTTCCAGTCACTCTCGATCAAGCGGCCGAGAACCGATATCTTTCCCATACCTTAGTATGAGGGATAAATCCCTTAGCCGTCTTTCGTGTCACTCATGCAGCCCGTCCCCAAGCCAATCCTGGCCGTTATGGAAGCCCTGTTACGGACAACGTTAGGCTCAGGTCAAACTCAGTTGTTGACTACATAGCGATCACAAAGACTCCTTGGTCTAAGGATACATGACAAGCTACAACACTGAATATGTTCATGACTTAATCTATGGCACATATTCAGGGCGGGTCGTCCAATATCATGTCCCACATGATATCTATGATCAGACTCCGGAATCCCATTCCAATGACTAACAGAACGTAAGCCATAAAGAGCCATCTTTCATACTAGTCGCTTCTAGTGAAGCTTTGTTGACTAGGGACCCATCGAGTGTGATCTATCTCGATCTATGGTTCTATTCGCATGGTGGGCATAGATCAGAGCACACATCGATATATTACTCCAACACATAAGTAATATAAAGCCGCTTTAATTTTATTGCTAACGATGATATATACATTTGGACATTTAGGATTGAACTACGGGCACTAAGACTAACACAAACCTGTAAGGCGCCATCGATATCGCTGCCGTTCCCGGCACCAGGTCAATCCCGAACTCCACCTCACGTTCTGGTGGCAACCCGCTCAACTCCCCAGGAAAGACCTCAGGGAACTCGCACACCACTCACGGTAACTCTCGGCTCTGCACTGCCGATACTTCCTCCACTGCGGACAACGCCGATAGGAGAACTCCGCTCTTACTACCGAGCACACACGACACCTTCGTGTTGCCTGCTGACACTATCACTCATCGCCTGTAGCTGTCGATATTGGCTTGGTACTTCGCCAACCAATCCATTCCCAAGATCAAGTCAAAGGTGGTCATTCCCAGCACGAGAAGGTCACCAGGGCAAGGACAGTCTGCGACTCTAATTTCGCAGGCACGACAGACCCTAGTCAACAATACATCACCCCCAACTGGGGTGTCCAGGCACAGGGGTGGACTCAACGGCTCTAAACTCAGCCCCAACCTCTCATCACAACTCAACGAAATAAACGAGTGCGACGTCCCGGTATCAAATAAGAACAACGCCCATAAATGATACAATAAACACGTACCCTGAATGGTCTCGCGGTAGGTAGTGGATCCTGGGGCCCGGGAGTCGGTAACTGCGTACACTCTTCCCTGTGACGCTTGCTACCTCTGACCCGGCGCACTGACTGCTGGATACCCAGATCCCTGCTGTTGTCTCAGAACTGGCGCGCTCATGGACGGCTGCGAGAACCTCGACTGCTGACTCTGACGCGGGCGACCCCTGGGTGACTGCATTGTACGCGACTGCTGCAGTCGCTACACTGACGTTTCCCCCATCGGCTCATGGCACCTGGTAATAGTGTGCCCAACACGGCCGCACCAGAAACACCTGGCCTCGTCGGCTCTCGGCCCCGTGCCAGTCGGACACTCTTGATGCTTGTGGCCTGGCTGCCCGCAGCCAAAGCATCTCGGTCGTCTCTCTGAAGCGACTGGCCCCACTGATGCCACCGACCCCATCCGTCTCGCTCCGCCCTCCTGAGCCTATGGCCAGAAGAACCCCGTGGTCCTTGTCTCCTCGGATCTCGGGACTCGGACGGCCCTACAACACTGGTCGGCCGTTGTCGAACCTCACGGGTCCTGGCTGCATCTCGGAGACCCTGCTCCATTGTCGCTACCGTGTCTACGAGGTCTGAGTACTCCTGCAACCTCAGGGCAAGAAATCGATCCCGAATCACCGGCCTCAGCCCCCCCTCAAACTGCAAGCAACGGTTCAGCTCTGTCGCCACCATTTCTGGCGCGAATCGGGTCAAGGCCGTGAATCTGGCCTCATATTCTGCCACTGACATGTTAGTCTTAGTGCCCGTAGTTCAATCCTAAATGTCCAAATGTATATATCATCGTTAGCAATAAAATTAAAGTGGCTTTATATTACTTATGTGTTGGAGTAATATATCGTTGTGTGCTCTGATCTATGCCCACCATGCGAATATAACCATAGATCGAGATAGATCACACTCGATGGGTCCCTAGTCATAAAAGCTTCACTAGAAGCGACTAGTATGAAAGATGGCTCTTTATGGCTTACGTTCTGTTAGTCATTGGAATGGGATTCCGGAGTCTGATCATAGATATCATGTGGGACATGATATTGGACGACCCGCCCTGAATATGTGCCATAGATTAAGTCATGAACATATTCAGTGTTGTAGCTTGTCATGTATCCTTAGACCAAGGAGTCTTTGTGATCGCTATGTAGTCAACAACTGAGTTTGACCTGAGCCTAACGTTGTCCGTAACAGGGCTTCCATAACGGCCAGGATTGGCTTGGGGACGGGCTACATGAGTGACACGAAAGACGGCTAAGGGATTTATCCCTCATACTAAGGTATGGGAAAGATATCGGTTCTCGGCCGCTTGATCGAGAGTGACTGGAAGAATAGCATGGCCATGCACATGATATTGGGTATCATATCTTCAGTCATCTCACATATCAAGGAACGGTGATTGAGAATAATAAGGATGACGGCTCTATGCCTTATCTCAATCAGGATATCGGAGATAAAAGGATAATGACAGGGACGACAGAAAGGTTAGAATCGACAGGGTCGATTCGTTATGTAGTGTCAGGCAATACTAAAGTCTCGTTAGTTGCCACTTAAATAGGATCAAGTAAAATGGGATTTTATGTTGATCTATTGACATGCATAAACCTAAGGGTCACACCGGAGGATGAAACTCATTGACACATTTATGGAGAATGGTCAAAAGGGAGTTGTATCGGGACATGACCAAAACTGGGTTTTGGGTCATGTGCCCGTAAGTGAATAGGACTTTACGGATCGAGACAAGGCTTGGAGTCTTGGGATTGATCGCGTCGGATAATGTTGGACATTTCCGGTATGGAAGGCATGGAGGCGATGAGCGAATCACGGGACCTCGTTGGAAATGGCCACGGTCCATGTTCCAAGAGGCCCATGAAAGGCCCATGCAACCAAGGCCCATGGAACTAATTAATCAAGTCTTGATTAATTAGTACTAAGTAAGCAAGACAAGGATTAAGGTGTTGGTGATTCACCACCTAACCCAATCTTGTCTTGCCATACTTTGTCCTATTTACACCTTACTTGACACCATACTTGTCCCATGCCTTTAAATTGGACAAGTATGAGTTTTGTTATGTTTAAGTCATCTTTTTTCAACATAACAAACACAAGACAAGAATAGGAAACACAACTTCTCTCCCCCTTCCCTTGCAATTTCGGGTTTGGCAAGTTCCCACCTCCATTTTTGTGTTCTTGAGTCCTCAAAGAGAAGAACTACGTGGCTTTGATTCCCATGTGGATACGTAGGCATCTTGGAGACTCAAGCCAATCATCCGTTAACCGGTGTTCTTGTTTTGGTAAGAAATAGTGCTGAATTTTTCTCTTGTGAATCCATTCTTTGTTAGTTGTTTCATGGTTTAATCGTCTCTTGGTTTTCATTGATTTTCCGCTGCGAGTTGGTTCATCTCCAACCATACCTCGAGACCCAACAGTGGTATCAGAGCCGTGCTACCTTTGGGATTCACAAGACGGTGTTCAAAGTTTCGGTTTTGCTTGAAAGTTTCGTTTTTGGCATGTTGTTTTGCTAAATTGTTTGATAACATGTTTTAAATTCTTGTTTATGGATTTAATGCATGTAAAATGAATTTTTGAAAATTATTTCAAATCTGGAAATTTTGAAAAAAAATTGATTTTTTGGGTCTCGGGAGCGGGACTCTCGGGGAGCCGAAACCGGGACCGAACGGGGCTCCGTTGGACGGAGCTAGGCCAAGCATGACCATTGGATAATTGATATGCCAAGGCTAAACCGTTTTGTTAGTAATGACGAGTTTGGAACCGTCATGACGAACTCGAAGATCAAATGTTCAAAAGTTTCATTTTTGAACGGTTTCGATAAACCGAGCATCAAAAAAATTCGAAACTTGGCTATTAAATAAAACCGGAAAATCACATGATGTTTGATAACATGCTTGTTTGATAACACGATGTGTGATGTGATGTTGGCATGGTGTACATAATAGCCCCGAGCTCGATTTAATTATTTATCGCATTTCACGGCCTGCGAGCCGTTAGAGTTAGCATGTAATTATTCTTTCAAGGTGTGGTCGTCGAACCACTTGTTTGTAATATTTATTTATTCCCGACCTGCGAGTCGTGTATTAATTTGTAATTTTTTACTCAAGACGAAGAAAGGGCGAAAAGGTCATTTGGTGGCTTTTCGGGTGTTGTCATCGGCTTGGAGTCGGTGGAGCTCAAGAAGCTAGTGGGAGTTAGTTTAGGGGGCTATTATGTGCACATTTACCGCTTTATGCTTGGTTTAGTTTATGCATGATTAATTCTATGTGTTTTAGAATTGCATGCTTAACTTTATTTACCGAGCATATCACCTCACATGCAAAGATAAAATTGGAATTTTAATCCTTGTGTGTGAGCCCTTAGAATCGTCATTACATTGGATGTAGTTGACGGGTTCGAAGGAAGAATTACATTGGATGTAATTTGAGGCATCATTGCATTTGGAATGTAGTTGATGTGCTCATCGCATCTAGGATGTGCCAAAGTTTTGAACACAACCGGACAAGTAAAAGCGGGTCATGTCCGATACCTCCCAATTATCAACACCTTACTACCTCCCCGCCCTATGGGTGTCGTGCGCATTAGCGGAGCATCCATGGGAAAGCGGGGTAGTAGGTTTGGACGACATATGTGGGTGTCGTGCGCATTAGCGGAGCACCTACATAGTGACGGGCCATAGTTGAAAATTGGTGGACCCGACTACGATTCTCAGCCTGAGGTTGAGCTAGGGTAACAGATAGGGTAAGCCGTGTACATAAGTACATACCCTAGCCAAGAGTCACATTGGATGTGATTGGATGGAGTCCTACCTACATAGCTCGATTAAGTGGTGAGCATTAGTTCATCTTAATCGAGTGAATCAAGGATCTTGGTTTCAGATTCAAAGGTTTAGAATCAATTGTTGGTGTTTAAGCTTGATCTTCATAAAATTTATTCAGTTTACTGATTGAATTTTATCTGTTGTAGATCAAATGGCAAATTAAGCGAACATTAATAGTTTGTCATTAAAAACCATTCTTGACAGGGTCAAGCTAAATGGGACAAACTATTTGGCTGGTACAGAATTTTGAGGATAGTCCTCAAGTCTGAACGCAAAGAATATGTCCTTGACAAGGCTGTCTCTAAGACCATATCAGAGTTACATGAAGTGTCATTAATTGCTGAGAAGAATATATCAGGGATCTGGGATCCAAGGATATTCTGATGGTCAACAAGGGAATTGGAAGTGGCAAGGGCGGGGCCCATGCGCACTTGGCAGGAAAGATGAGACACCTGAGAATGTCTGCTTCTACTGCCAATAGCCTGGTCATGGGAACCGGGATTACAGGAAGTTCACGGCTGATTTGAAGAAGGACAGTGGGACTGCGCCTTCATCAAATAGCGTGGATGATCTGAAGAAGGGCAGTAGGACTGCGCCTTCATCAGGAAACCTGGATGATCTAAGGAAGGGCGGTGGGACCGTGCCTTCATCCGGTATTAACTCTATAGAGCTACATCTCTCTACTTCCAAAGATTCATGGGTATTAGATACCAGAACTGAATCTCACACATGCACTTATATATGGTGGCTGAAAGTAGGAGAGGTTTGGAAAGCACGAAGTGGACCTCAGAGTTGTGGCAACTGCTGTAGGATCCATGAGTCTTGCTTGTCTTAGTATTGTATAATGTATATTGCATACCTACTTTTAGTAGGAATATTATATCTGTATCCGTGTTTGACAAGGAAGGATATAATGTTAATATTGGAAATGGAGTTTTCAATGTTCTATGCAATGATATGTTTTATACCAGTACTGACATGGTTGGAGAATTGTACATATTAGATATGGGTAACAATGCCTCAAGTTCTATATATTCCGTTAATACCAAGAGGTCTAAATCCAACGATTTAAACCTAACTCTGTTATGGTACTGTCATTTGGGTCGCATAAACAAGAAGCGCCTATCAGCACTTCAGAAGTGCGGGCTTTCAGGTTCATTCGAATTCCATTCGATCGATAGGTGCAAGGTTTGTTTGATGGGCAAAACGACTAAAGTGCCCTTTATCGATCTCGATGAAAGGGCGGGTGAATTATTGGGGCTGATACACTCGAATGTGTGTAGACCAATAAGTTCACTTGCCAGGAGGGGTTTTAGCTACTTTATCACATTTACTGATGATTACAGTAAATATGGTTATGTCTATTCGGTGAGACATAAGTCTGAAGCTTTTGATAAATTCAAAGAGTTTAAGACTATAGTAGAAAACCAGCTCGACAAAGGTATTAAGGCACTTCGATTGGATTGAGGTGGAAAATACTTGACCACAGAGTTATTAGATCATCTAAAAGAGAATGGGATCCTTTTGGAATGGACTCCTCCTAGGTCACTGTAGTTGAAAGGTGTAGCCAAACGGAGAAATCGGACATTGTTAGACAATGGTCTGTTCCATGATTAGTTGGACTGATCTCCCAATCTCTTTTAGGGGTTTTGCTCTAGAGACGACCGCATTCATAGTGAATCGGGCTTCGACGAAGGGTGTGGAAGGGACACCATTTTAAAATGATATGGGATGATGCCCGCTTTGTCCTTCCTAAAGATTTGTGGTTGCGAGGCTTATGTGAAACATTTGGTTTCGACTAAGCTCGAACCAAGATCTGAGATATGCACCTTCGTGTGGTGTCCCAAAGCAATAAGGGGATACTATTTCTACAATCCCAGTGAGAACATGGTGTTCGTCGCTTGGGGTGGGGTCTTTATGGAAAAGAAGTTTTGTTTCCAAAGACGTCATTGGAAGGACTGTGCATCTCGAAGAAATTCAGGATGGTACAGATCTGTCTAAACCAATTGACAACCCAGTAGAAAGGAGCCAGAGATTGTCGTAGAGTGAGAACCAATTCCTGTTACAATTCCGGAAGGTCCAAGGCGATTTGAAAGGGTCAATCTTCCACCTCCAAGATATGGTCTCCAGAGGTGACAATGAAGTCATGGTGGATCACGATGATCCAGCCACCTTTCAAGAAGTTGTGGATGGGCCCGACTCCGAGTTATGGGTGGGAGCCATGAGGGAGGAAATGCAATCCATGTCGGACAACCGAGTCTGGGAACCGGTTGATCCCATCATGGTTTGAGGACCATCGGATGCAAATGGATCTTCAAGGTGAAGATGGACATGGATGACATCCCTCTGACCTACAAAGCTCAACTGGTGGCGAAAGGTTATAGGCAGATCCAATGGATTGACTATGAGGAAACCTTCTCCCTAGTGGCTATGGTCAAAATCGATCCAAATTCTTCTTGACATAATTGCGTATCATAATTACGAGATATGGCAAGTGGATGTCAAAACCGCTTTCCTAAATGGAAATTTGACTGAATACGTTTGTATGTCTCGGCCTAAAGGTTTTGATGATCCGAAGAATAAGGGAAAGATTTATAAGTTGTTGAAATCCATTTATGGATTGAAACGAACTTCTCGGAATTGGATCCTTCGTTTTGATGAAGCTGTAATTGGATTTGGCTTAATCAAGAACGAAGATGAATCTTGCGTTTATAAGAAGGCTAGTGGGAGCAAGATTACCTTTCTGGTTCTCATTGAAAACGACATCCCAACCTTGCACGAGACTAAAGCTTGGTTGAGGAAGTGTTTTTCAACAAAGGACTTAGGCGATGCTTCTTATATCTTAAGGATTAAAATATGTAGAGATCGCACCAAGAGGGTCTTGGATTTAAGTCAGGGAACCTATGTGAACAAGGCATTGAGTAGGTTCTTAATGCTCGATTCAAAGAAAGGACTCTTACCCACTAGTCATGGCATTCATCTCAGCAAGACTCAGTGTCCTAAGACACCTGATGAGCTGAAAAGGATGATGAGAATCCTATGCGCCTGGGGGCAGGATCGATCATATATGCCATGACATGTATGAGACCAGACGTCTCGTAAGCCTTATGCTGTACCAGTAGACATCATTCTAACCCGGGGAAAGATGATGCTGAACTAGTCGTCGAAGGATGAGTAGACGCTAGTTTTCCAAGACAAATCCAGATTACTTTAGAAGTCAATCAGGATATGTGTTTATGCTAAATGGCAGAGCTTTAGCTGGGAGAGCATAAAGCAAGATATCATTGCCGAATCTACGACAGAGGCCAAGTACATGGATGCTGCAGAGGCAGCTAAGGAGGCTATGTGGATTTGGAAATTCATGGCAGGGCTGGGTGTAATTAAAAACCCATCCAGCCCGGTGAATCCATCTTGCGACAACACAAGGGCCATTGCGCAAGCTAAAAGCCTAGATCGTTTAACAAATCCAAACATGTACTGTGGCGTATCCACCTCATCAGATAAATACTGAACTGAGGTGAAATGAAGATAACCGATATTGCAACAGATGATAACATAGACAACCCTTTGACTAAGGCAGTGTCACTGTCTGAACATGTAAAGTCGATGGGGACATATTGAAGTTTAGATTGGAACTAGGGCAAGTGGGAGATTGTTAGTCTTAGTGCCCGTAGTTCAATCCTAAATGTCCAAATGTATATATCATCGTTAGCAATAAGGGCAAATGGTTTGTAGCTTGTCATGTATCCTTAGACCAAGGAGTCTTTGTGATCGCTATGTAGTCAACAACTGAGTTTGACCTGAGCCTAACGTTGTCCGTAACAGGGCTTCCATAACGGCCAGGATTGGCTTGGGGACGGGCTACATGAGTGACACGAAAGACGGCTAAGGGATTTATCCCTCATACTAAGGTATGGGAAAGATATCGGTTCTCGGCGCTTGATCGAGAGTGACTGGAAGAATAGCATGGCCATGCACATGATACTGGGTATCATATCTTCAGTCATCTCACATATCAAGGAACGGTGATTGAGAATAATAAGGATGACGGCTCTATGCCTTATCTCAATCAGGATATCGGAGATAAAAGGATAATGACAGGGACGACAGAAAGGTTAGAATCGACAGGGTCGATTCGTTATGTAGTGTCAGTCAATACTAAAGTCTCGTTAGTTGCCACTTAAATAGGATCAAGTAAAATGGGATTTTACGTTGATCTATTGACATGCATAAACCTAAGGGTCACACCGGAGGATGAAACTCATTGACACATTTATGGAGAATGGCCAAAAGGGAGTTGTCTCGGGACATGACCAAAACTGGGTTTTGGGTCATGTGCCCGTAAGTGAATAGGACTTTACGGATCGAGACAAGGCTTGGAGTCTTGGGATTGATTGCGTCGGATAATGTTGGACATTTCCGGTATGGAAGGCATGGAGGCGATGAGCGAATCACGGGACCTCGTTGGAAATGGCCACGGGCCATGTTCCAAGAGGCCCATGAAAGGCCCATGCAACCAAGGCCCATGGAACTAATTAATCAAGTCTTGATTAATTAGTACTAAGTAAGCAAGACAAGGATTAAGGTGTTGGTGATTCACCACCTAACCCAATCTTGTCTTGCCATACTTTGTCCTATTTACACCTTACTTGACACCATACTTGTCCCATGCCTTTAAATTGGACAAGTATGAGTTTTGTTATGTTTAAGTCATCTTTTTTCAATATAACAAACACAAGACAAGAATAGGAAACACAACTTCTCTCCCCCTTCCCTTGCAATTTCGGGTTTGGCAAGTTCCCACCTCCATTTTTGTGTTCTTGAGTCCTCAAAGAGAAGAACTACGTGGCTTTGATTCCCATGTGGATACGTAGGCGTCTTGGAGACTCAAGCCAATTATCCGTTAACCGGTGTTCTTGTTTTCGTAAGAAATAGTGCTGAATTTTTCTCTTGTGAATCCATTCTTTGTTAGTTGTTTCATGGTTTAATCGTCTCTTGGTTTTCATTGATTTTCCGCTGCGAGTTGGTTCATCTCCAACCATACCTCGAGACCTAACATGACATACCATCCTGCTGCAGTTCCAGGAACTGCCGATGTCGGTCCAACCGAGCCGATTCGGGGAAATACTGCGCCAGAAAGACCGTCTGGAAGAGACCGTAGTCGTGCCCAACTCTGTCCCTCACACGCCCCCACCAGTGGTAGGCGCTGTCCCTCAGCTGATGAGCTGCAAAGGACACTCTGCTGCGACCATCCTCGATGCCTGAAGTGTCTAGGTCCCGCGTGACCTGCTCCAGCCATCTCTCGGTTAGGTCGGAGTTTGGCTCCCCGAAAAAGGTGGGTATGCCCAGCTTCATGAAGTCCAGTAGTGTCCGGGCCGTATGGCCTTCGGCCTGAACGGGCCTCACTGGAACAACTGCTGTCTCCGGAGCTGGCGATGCCGACTCTCTACTGGCGATGATCGCCACCAAACTCTGCACCGTCCTGGTCAGCTCGTCCAGGGCGGCGACCGGCGGGACGCTGGGCGTGCCTGCAGATGGTCCCGCGTCGCTCCTCCTATCCTCTCCGACAGGAGTACCCTGGGCTTCCGCGTACTCGGCGGGCTCGACGGTGGGCATCCGTCCTGGTGCCCCTGCTGACCGTCCCCTCCTACCACGCGTGGGCGCCCGTCCCCGTGTCACGGCTGATCGTCCTCGCCAGCCACGAGTCATATGGTCGGTATCCTCTGCGCGGATACACGCAAACGTTTAGTTTGCGAACTTAAACAACAACGACGTGCTCTATATACTAGCGTTCACACGGTCTACGTCTATCTCTAGCGTACTCGTTACTAAAACGTCACACCGCTCACGCTATTAATACTTCAATTACTAGAATACGTAAGAGAAACCTCAAATAGACCGCACAAATGTACACCAAGTCACTCAACCTCAATCACAAGCCGACATGGCCAAACAACAACAACTCATGCCCACCGGGCCAACCAAAGTCGAACCACGCCCACCGGGCCAACTAAAATCGAACCACGCCCACCGTGCCAACCAAAATCAAAACACGCCCACAGGGCCAATCAAAATCAAAACACGCCCACAGGGCCAATCAAAATCAACACACGCCCATAGGGCCAATAAAAATCAAAACACGCCCACAGGGCCAATCAAAATCAAACCACGCCCACAGGGCCAATAAATTTCAAAACTTTTCCTTTTCATTATAAAACCTCATTTCTTGACATCAGGTAGTTACAACCCGGTCCAGGCGTCCCCGAACTACATTGTACCCACTTGATATCAGCACCGTCACGCTCGACTACACGGGCACCTGTCGCGACAGCTTAAAAACGTTTCCCGTAGCAGCACACAAACAGTATGCCAGAAATAACCGTACTGCACATACACACAAACACAAACAGGACTCAAAACACTATGGGTCTACACATGGTTTCCGACTTGCATACCCAACGCACGACGGGACTTTACTGACTCGACTCTCCCCACCTAATTGACGTATAGTCCGAGGTGTGAAACCTCGAGCTCTGATACCAAGCTGTCACGCCCCAAATTCAGCAGAATCGAACCCGGAACGCGAACGTTTAAGACAATAAAACATTTTCAAACATTTTAAATAAATCGCTTTAAAACACCATTTAGTTAATCAAAATAATAATTTACAACTCAAAAGTACGTCCCAATAAGCGGACAAAATACAAGGCGTACGTCGCTAGACTCCAAAAGGACACCCGGACTCCCGCTCCTAGCTCTTCAAGCTTCGAGAGCTCACCTATTCCGTCCCGCGACCAGTACCTGTAGGAAAAGCAGCTAGGGGTGAGCGTTTGCTCACCACCACGGATAACAGACTGACTACGCCATACTAGCAGACAATGCCGGGAACACAACAACAACCCAAACACCGGGGACTAGTATCCCCAAACTCAAGTAACCCGACTGACACACGACTATTACTTTCCTCAACCGACTCAACACTCGGACACGTAATGTAGACCCGACACAACGATTACGACTTCCTCCAAAGACACGAAAGATAACCACGCCACACCCAAGATAACACAGGATCGCACACCAAACAAGATCGCAAAGGATCGCACTCCAGCAACTCAGTCCCCACACAACTTTTCCCAACACGACGGTTGGATCATGGGGTCGACCTGTCGCACTTTTCCCGACACGTAGTCGGATCAGGCGGTCGTCCTGTCACCACCACGCACGCGTTGCCAGAACCCCTTTACTCTCAGGCGGGACCCCCTTTATCATGAGGCGTGCCCCCAACCTCAGGTAACCACAATCACAACCACAAGCAAAGTTCAACTGACAGCAACAACAAAGGTTTAACACTTCACAGGCACTCATGGCCACCCAAGACACCAATGGTAAAACACGGGTTCAACAACCTCACAGGCACTCATGGCCACCCGAGACACACCAACAGTAAAAATACGGGTTTAACAACCCCACAGGCACTTATGGCCACACAAGACACACCAACAGTAAAATACGGGCTATCATGGCCACCCAAGACACAAACAGTAAAGTACGGGCTCTCATGGCCACCCAAGACACAAACTAAACAATCAACCTCCGGGCATAACCGAATGCCTCCAGTAATTCTAATATCGAAAGTTCACTGCTCCTACAACACTACTAAGTGTAAAATGCATTTCTATTCTTCGATACGTTCCCGTATCATACGACACCACCCGGTGTCGCCTGCCTTTCTAATGTTCGATAACTTACTTAACCCACGACACCCAAGTGTCACATGCATTTCTACTGTTAACTTTCCCTAGTCAGGGCCGAGATCCGGCTACTTTTCCCTACCTCGTATGCTTTTCCCAAAATCTCACAAAAAGCCCCGGCGTGATCTCGATCACTCGCCTAGCTTTCCCTTTCCTCTGTCGGTGGCACGATCTAATAAGAACACAATTTAAAACACTTTTAAGCTTGCAGGTATAAACTGAATTTTAATAAACTTGACGCCTAAAAGTAACCCCGACAATGTCGATCACTCCCAAACTTCCCAATTACTCGACATTGTCGATAATGGACCCGGAAAGGCCCGTTTCGCCCGACCCGGCGAATCTGTCCGGGATTGGAAAACGTCCTTCCGGGGCTCCGAAAATTCCCGTTTTTGTTTCTACGGTCTTAGAATAATTCAAAGGTTCCTATGCACTCGACAAAATCAAATTCCGACTTCCGAGTAATTTAATTCGCATTTAAAGTTTCTAAACCCGTCAATTACAACTTTTACAATTTAATTCCAAATTTCGATCCGGGTGTGGATTAACTACTTGAGGAACGTCCTAAGCGACCCGAACACGAACACCCGATACCCGAGCGTGTGGGCCCCACCCGGCCATCTTTGTCTATGGGTGGCTAGGGCCGGTTTGGGGCCGGTCCACCTCGGTTGTGGCCGGTCCTAGTTCCGGCCAGCCACCCCATGTCCGGCCAGCCACCGTGCACGGTGGCCGGAGCTCCCCCCGAGCCTCCGGTCACCGGAAAACGATCATCCCTTCGCTCCAAAACACCTCCAACGAACCCCACACCTCAACACAACCAAAAATCACTAGTTTTAACCCGAACCCTAACTTTCAAACTTAACAAAACGAAAATCGGTTAGATGCTCACCGTAGAGTATGTCGATGGGAACTCAATTCCTTGATCATTGAGACGATCTATCGGTTTGATCGTCGGTAATAGTGGCAAAACCCCAACACCCCTTCTCTTTTTCTCTCTTCCTTCTCTCTTCTTTCTCTTTCTAAAACTCTAATTTTTCTCTTTCTAAAACCCTATGACCGAACCCCCCCCCCCTATTGATGTAGTCTTCCTTGTCTTGTCCAAAAACCTAACACCACCAAATAATTGACATGTGGCAAGTCGGTCCCACACCTTTTTAGAAAATATCTTCTAGATATTTTCGAATCAGATTCGCGAAATTCGGCTGTCTCGGGCCCCGAACGGGCACTTTTTCCAAGAATTTACGAAACTTCCCGGGCTATAAGGAAACGGGTCAACTAAGACCGCTGCGACGACGGCTAAGCTTTTTGGATCCGAAACGGACCTCGAACAGGCCAAAATGTCACTCGGTTTACTTTTCCAGCAAAAAGTCAACCTTTCCCAAATTGATCAGAAAGTTGCCCTGAGTCCCCCGGAACTCACTTTGGTCGATGCCGGGGTCAACTTAAGTCTATTATGACCCTCGGGGTCAAATTTAGGTTCATTTAAGTGTCTGTCTAAATTTTTTAAATTTTCTAGTCTTTCGCCGATTTGACTGGCGCTGACCGGGAGTGGTTATTACAAGAAAACTGAAGATAGATGAGGACACAAGGTCACCTATTTCTGCTCGATAATATTCTAAACTCTTAGCTTTCGACCAATTCATCAACCAAAGTAATTACAATAAAAAGTGTTGAGGTATATTTTGAACAATACTATTAGACAATATTCGTACCTGTATCTTTATTCTAAATAATGTAGGTGTATGTAATCACAGGTGGAGATTTATGCAACAAATGCTCGATTTTTTATAATGAAACTTTGGATGTTTATGAAGTTGTGCAGAGTAATTTAACTAAAGAACAACAAGCTACTAACTTGCTGAACAAACAAAGAGGTAACATGCTTACACTTGATGAACATTACTCAAATACATTTAGTGTATTCATTTACATCTGCACATCGAATTAATTATTTTGTGCAGAAATGAGTGCTTGGAATATTGGAAAACCTACAGAAGTATATACAGAGTGCTCAGCCTTAATGTGGTTTGAAGAGAGAACAAATAAAGATGAAAAAAGAAGAGGCCATAGTATTTATAACTTATGTTGTTCAAACGGTGAAATGTATCTTCCACCTATTCCGAAACCACCAACTGTTTTAGAAAATTTACTCGATCTTTCTTCTGGAGCAATTGGTAGAATTTTTCGAGATGAAATAAGAACATTGAATGCAATGTTGGCTATGACATCATCAGGGGTGCAGTTGGACAACTCAGTTAATACTAGGAAGGGTCGTTATTGCCAGTGGACGGAAAACCACCTCATTTTGCACAACTTTATATATATGATACAAAACATGAAATTCATAACCGAGTGACTACAATGAAGAGGAGCAACGATTACACAGCAATTCATGAAAGCATCATAAAACAGTTACTTGATATATTGGATGAACATAACGTTTTGGTCAAATCGTTTCGAATGGATAGAGATAGGTATGAAGCACATCCAAATGATTCGTTCATGTTACGCTTAACTGTTGAAAGAAAGTCTGGAGTTCAATACAATCTCACTCATGAAGAAATAGCAGCATTAATACTTGGTGATATTGGATTTGATGATATTGGCCGTGATATTTTGGTTGAACACTGCACTAAAGGACTTTAACGTATAACAGATATGCATCTATCCTTCATGGCAATGTCTTATCCTTTAATACATCCATATGGAGAAGATGAATTTGTGAACACTATATTGCTACAAAAGAATAATTAAAAAAAGCGCCTATATGTCACAATGTGCCAGTATTATAGCTATCGATTCCAACAACGTTTTAATGAAGGGCAAACTTTAATGAATTCAGGACGTTTTTTGCAACAGTATATGGTTGATTCATACATGAATATCGAGGAAGGTCGTCTTCGCTATATCAGAAACAATCAAGGGAATGTCAAGTCAAATCTTTACAAAGGGTTGATTGATGCTTTTCATGAAGGAGATACCGGTGCAAGAAGTATAGGTAAATCGGTCATTTTGCCATCGACTCACACAGGTAGCCCAAGGTATAAACAACAAATGTATCAAGATGCAATGACAGTGTGCAAATGGGCTAGTTATCCCGACATATCTATGACCTTTACGTGTAATCCGAAATGGCCCGAGATTCAATACATGCTAGATATGGTAGGCCAAAACAACATTTACAATCACCATGATATAATATGTCGCATTTTTCAAATAAAGTTGAAGCAGCTTATGGAAGATATGAAGGAACCGAAGCCATTTGGTCTTGTGGTTGCATGTATACAATATAGAACTATTTATATTTTTATTTATTTAGTATACCAAATTAGATCATCTGATGATTATATTTTCTTTCCAGGTTTGTATACGGTTGAATTCCAAAAACGTGGTTACAAAAATCTCTCACCCACACAAGTTGATTCAATTATTAGTGATGAACTTCAAAACCCCGTTACCGATCCAGTTGGTTATGTTGTGGTTTCTGAATTTATGATTCACGGGCCTTGTGGGATCAACTTCCCTAAGTGTCCTTGTATGCTGAAAAAAGTTTTTTCAAAGCATTACCCTAAACAATGGAATTCAAAGACAATGTTTGATAGTGAGGGTTTCCCATTATACAGAAGACGGAATACGAGCATAACAGTTCAAAAAAGTGGTGTTTATCTTGACAACCGAGATGTAGTGCCGCACAACAGGAACATTTTGGTCAAGTATAATTCTCATATCAACGTTGAAGTTTGCAACCATCACCGAGCAATAAAATATATGTTCAAATACCTCCATAAAGGGTCTGATAGAGCTATTGCCACATTCAAAAGAGACCAAAATGGAACATTCCCGTGATGAAGTTAAAAACTATCTAGACTGCAGATATATTTCCGCATCCGAGGCATGTTGGCGAATATTCCAATTTGATATCCATTACCGAATTCCATCTGTTGAAAGGCTCCCCATTCACTTGCGTGCAGAGCACTCTGTAATCTTTCATGATGATCAGAGTCTGGAGACAATCCTTAATACGCCGGATTTGGAAACGAGAAAATTAACGGAGTGGATGGAAACCAATAAGAGAGACCCAAGTGCACGAAATTTAACGTATGCAGATTTTCCAAGTCAGTATGTCTGGAATGATAAGAAAAAAAAATGGCAACGTCGTCAATGATGATTTGTTGTTGGAAGGATATATTTCGTACATCCTGCTTGTGGTGAGAAGTATTATCTGCGAACTATGCTTCTAAAAGTACATGGATCCAAATGTTATGAGGATATACGAACGATGAATGGTACATTACATCCTACCTATTAAGCTGCATGTTCTTCCCTTAGAATTCTTGACAATGATACAGAGTGGACAAACAATTTGAAAGAAGCCGCAACATGGGCATCTGGATATGAACTACGTCGTTTATTTGTAAGAATTTTGATTTACTGCCAAGTTAGTGAACCTGGAAATCTATGGGAAGAGAATTTCACAATTCTAACGGAAGATATCAGAGTGTCAAGATGGAAAAAATTAGCAACTTATGGCCTGAAGTTTACTGATCAACAAATAGAGTCCCTTGCGCCATCTGAAGTTGAGAAGCTTTTGCAGTACATGGGAAAGAGAATAAGCGAGTTTTGTGGAATGCCTCTCTGTCACGCCCCAAATTCAGTAGAACCGAACCCGGAACGCGAACGGTAAAACAATAAAACCATTTTCAAGCTTTTAAATAAATCGCTTAAAATCACCATTAGTTAAATAAAAATAATAATTTACAACTCAAAAGTACGTCCAAACAAGCGGACAAAAGACAAGGCATACGTCACTAAACCAAAAAGGAAACCCGCACTCCCACTCCCAGCTCTTCAAGCTTCGAGAGCTCACCTAGTCCGTCCCGCGACCAGTACCTGTAGGACAAGAAGCTAGGGGTGAGCGTTCGCTCACCACCACGGATACCAGACTGACTACGGCATACTAGTAGACAATGCCGAAAACACCAACAACAAACCCAACACCGGGGACTACTATCCCCAACTCAAGTAACCCGACTGACACACTACTGTTACTTTCCCCAACCGACTCAACACTCGGACACGTGATGTAGACCCTACACAACGATTACGACTTCCTCCAAAGACGCAAACGATAACCACGCAACACCCAAGATCACAAAGGATCGGACACCAAACAAGATCGCAAAGGATCGCACTCCAGCTGCTCAATGCCCACACAACTTTTCCCGACATGCAGTCGGATCAGGCGGTCGACCTGTCGCACTTTTCCCGACACTCAATCGGATCAGGCGGTCGACCTGTCGCACTTTTCCGGACACTCAATCGGATCAGGCGGTCGACCTGTCGCACTTTTCCCGACACTCAATCGGATCAGGCGGTCGACCTGTCGCAATTTTCCGGACACTCAATCGAATTAGGCGACCGACCTGTCCCACCCCATCCTCAGGCAACCACAATCACAATCTCAAGAAAAGTTCAACAAATAGCAACAACACCGGTTTAACACTCCACAGGCACTCATGGCCACCCAAGACACCAACAGTAAAACACGGGTTCAACAACCCCACGGGAACTCATGGCCACCCAAGACATCAACCGTAACTCACAGGCTCAACAACCCTACGGGCACTCATGGCCACCCAAGACACACCAGCAGTAAAATACGGGTTTAACAACCCCACGGGCACTCATGGCCACCCAAGACACACCAATAGTAAAATACGGGTTCAACAACCCCACGGGCACTCATGGCCACCCAAGACACCAACAGTAAAACACGGGTTCAACAACCCCACGGGCACTCATGGTCACCCAAGACACCAACAGTAAAACACGGGTTCAACAACCCCACGGGCACTCATGGCCACCCAAGACACAAACAGTAAAACACGGGTTTAACAACCCCACGGGCACTCATGGCCACCCAAGACACAAACTAAACAATCAACCTCCGGCATAACCATATGCCTCCAGTAATTCTAATATCGATAAGTTCACTACTCCTACGACACTACTAAGTTTCACATGCATTTCTATTGTTCGATACGTTCCCGTATCATACGAAACCACCCGGTGTCGCCTGCCTTTCTATTGTTTGATAAACTTACTTAACCCACGACACCCAAGTGTCACATGCATTTCTACTGTTAACTTTCCCTAGTCAGGGCCGAGATCCGGCTACTTTTCCCTACCTCGTATGCTTTCCCAAAAGCTCACAACCAAGCTCCGGCGTGCTCACGATCACTCGCCTAGCTTTCCCTTTCCTCTGTCGGTGGCACGATCTAAGAACAACACAATTTAAACACTTTTAAGTTCGCAGGCATAAACTGAATTTTAAATCACTTGACGCCCAAACGCAACCCCGACAATGTCGATCACTCCCAAACTTCCCAATTACTCGACATTGTCGATAATGGGCCCGGAAAGGCCCGTTTCGCCCGGCCCGTCGAATCTGCCCGGGATTGGAAAACGTCCTTCCAGGGCTCCGAAAATTCCCGTTTTCGTTTCCATGATCTTAGAATAATTCAAGGGTTCCGACGCAATCGACGGAATCAATTTCCGACATCCGAGCAATTTAATTTGCGTTTAAATTTTCTAAACTCGTCATTTACAAATTTTACAATTTAATTCCAAAATTCGTTCCGGGTGTAGATTAACGACTTGGGGAACGTCCTAAACCACCCGAACACGAAAACCCGAGACCCGAGCATGTAGGCCCCACCCGGCCCTTAAGACCCGAGGGTGGTTGGGCCTGTTCACCATGGTGGTGGCCGGTCCTAGCTCCGGCTAGCCACCACCCGTCCGGCCAGCCACCATACACGGTGGCCGGAGCTCCCCCGAGCCTCCGGTTACCGGAAAACGTTCAATCTTTGCCCCAAAACGTCTCCAACGAACCCCACACCTCAACTCATCCATAAAATACTAGTTTTAACCCAAACCCTAAACTTTAAACTAAACAAAACGAAAAATCGGATAGTTTCTCACCGTAGGGAATGACGATGGGAGTTCGATTCCTTGATCGTTGAGACAATCCACCGGTTGGATCGTCGGGAAATCGACAAAAACCCAAGCTTTCTTCTCTTTTTCTCCCTTTTCTCCTTCTCTTTCCTCTCTCCACTTTCTCTCTCTAATTCTCTTATTTTTTTGAATCAGGGCCAAAACATCTCCAACCATTCCCCTTTTATTTTATTTTAAAATCAAACCTATCTTTTAATTACAAAACTACCATCCAAGTCTCATCTTTTGTTTTTTTCAAAAAACCTAACACCACCACATAATTGAAATGTGGCAAGTGGGTCCCACACCTTTTGGAAAATATCTCCTAGATATTTTTCAGTCAGATTCGCGATATTCGGCCGTCTTGGGCCCCGAACGGGCACTTTTTCCAAGAAATTACGAAACTTCACGGGCTACAAGGAAACGGCTCAACTAAGACCGCCGTGATGACGGCTAAGCTTTTTGGATCCAAAACGAGCCTTGAATGGACCAAAACGTCGCTCGGTTGACTTTTCCAGCAAAAAGTCAACCTTTCCCAAATTGATTAGAAAGTTGCCCTGAGTCCCCCAGAACTCACTTTGGTCGATATCGGGGTCAATTTAAGTTCGGTATGACCCTCGGGGTCAAATTTAGGTTCATTTAATTGTCCGTCTCAAAATTTTAAATTTTCCTGTTTTTCGCCGATTTGACTAGCGTTGACCGGGAGCGGTTCTTACAATCTACCCCCCTTAAAGGAATTTCGTCCGCGAAATTTAAAACAACCGTACCTCCAGAGTCGAGCAGATCGGGGTACTTCGCGCGAACCATTTCCTAAGTCGGTTTCTCCTTATACGAGACATCACCCGTTACCTCGACATCTGCCCACTCAATGACGTGCGGGGGGTCCGCCTATACTTCCGCAACTGGGAAACGTGGATATTCCCAAGCTGCGGTGGTAGTGCACGTCGGTATGCAACTGCTCCCACTCTACTCAAGAACTCGAAAGGCCCGATACACCGTGGGGCTAACCTGCCTCCGCCGCGGTTGAAACACACCATTCCACCTTTCGGACTCACCTCCAAGGATACATGGTCACCGACTGTTGACTCGAGAGGTCAGCGCCGTCTGTCAGCATAGCTACTGCCGACTCTGCGCGGTCTTCAACCGCTCACGTTTCGGCACGACCGATTCAGCTGTCTCTCGGTCCAGTTCTAGCCCCAGTAAACCCTCACCTCTCACTTCCGCCCCGCACACGGGCGACCGACACGGCCTACCATACAACGCTCCGAACGGTGCCATCCTGATACTGGCCTGAAAGCTGTTGTTATAGGCAAACTCGGCTAACCTCCCACGAAATCCATCGTGACATACCCCCATTTCCACTGTGCAACCCGCATTGGTTGCAATAATCCAGCGGGACGCTGTTGTTTGGCTCTCACCTTCTGACAAGTGAGGTACTGCGATACTAACTCCGCAACCGCTCTCCGCATCCCGCTCCACTAGATATGCCGCCTGATGTCGCGCTCCTCTTAGTGCTACCCACGTGCACTGTCAGACGCGAATAGTGCGACTCTCGCAGCTCGTCGCCTCCATCGTTACGCGGTATGAACAAACCTCCACGATACCGTAAATCCCAATTAGCACGACGATCCCAGCCCTCGGCGTCAACACCGCCGGCAACTCTCTCCTGGATCTCTGTCGTCTCGACATCCACCGACTGTGCCTCTATCCCCCGGCCAAGCAGGGTGGGCTGAGCCATCAAGAAGCACATGGCCACGCCGCCTGTAACCTCTTCTAGCTCCAACCCGAACGTGCCCAGCTCTCACATCATGTCCCACTCCCGGACTTAGATGCTAGAAGGACACTGCATCGGCTTCCTACTCAGGGCGTCGGCAATCACATTTGCCTTACCCTGATGGTAGAGTAGCTCGAAGTCGTACTCCTCAAGTAGTTCCATCCATCGCCGCTGGCGCATGTTCAGGTCTCGTTGGGAAAAGATGCACTTAAAGCTCTTATGATCCAACAACACCTGAAATAGCTCGCCATACAAATAATACCTCCAGCCTTTCAGCGCGAACACTACTGCTGCTAATTTCGGGTCATGGGTAGGATAGTTGCGCTCGTGCGTCTTCCACCGCCAGGAGCCATAAGCAACAACTCTACCCAACTGCATCAGTACACAGCCCAATCCTTCACAGGACGCGTCACAATAGACCTCATACCCGACCCCGCGCTCTGGCACTATCAACACTATGGCGGTACTTAGACGAGTCTTCAGCTCCGTGAACGCACGTTCACAATCCTCTGTCCACACAAACCCTACTCCCTTGCGTGTCAAAAGAGTCATAGGCGCGGCTAGACGCGCAAAGTCTTGGACCAACCGCCGATAATATCCTGCCAGCCCCAAGAAGCTGCGGATAGCTGATGTGTGCGCAACAGGGTCAGAACACCCCTCAGATGTTCCTCATGCGCCGCCTCGTTCTGCGAGTAGATCAAGATGTCGTCTACAACCACCACCACAACTGATCTAAGAACGGCCGGAATATACTGTTCATCAGATCCATGAACGCTGCAGGTGCGTTCGTCAGTCCAAATGGCATCACCAAGAACTCGTACTGCTCATAGCGTGTCCGGAATGCAGTCTTTGCGACGCCCCCTCTCGCACTCTCAACTGGTAATATCCGGATCGCAGGTCGATCTTCGAGAAGCACGTCGACCCTCTCAATTTGTCGAACAAGTCGTCAATTCTCGGCATCGGGTATCGGTTCTTCACCGTAACCCAGTTCAGTTTCCGGTAGTCCATACACATCCGAAGCTCTCCACTCTTCTTCTTCACGAAGAGTGCTGGCGCTCCCCACGACGATGTGCTCGGCCGGATAAACCCCTTCTCCCGAAGCTCCTCGAGCTGACGCTTCAGCTCAGTCAACTCTACTGGTGCGAACCTGTAAGGCGCCATCGATATCGCTGCCGTTCCCGGCATCAAGTCAATCCCGAACTCCACCTCCCGAACTGGTGGCAACCCGCTCAATTCCTCCCGAAGGACCTCGGGGAACTCGCACACCACTCGCGGTAACTCGTGGCTCTGCACAGCCGATACTTCCTCCACCGCGGACAATGCCGACAGGAGGACCCCGCTCTCACTGCCCATAATACACGAACCTTTTGTGTTTCCTGTTGACACCGTCACTCGTCGCCAGTAACGCTCGACACTTCGCCGGCCAATCCATTCTCAAGATCACGTCAAAGGCTGTCATTTCGTAAGTATCCTTCCCACGGATACACGCACAAGCTCAGTCGCTGCCGAACCTCACGGAACCTCGCGGTCTCTCTAAGACCTCGCTCCTCTACCGTCATCGTGCCTACCAACTCCGAAAATACCCGAATCCTCGGGGTGAGGACTCGATCCAGCATCAGGGCTCTTGAGCCCTCTCTCGAACCTCCTGTATCGGTTCGCTTCTCTAACTCCGCAGGCACGACAGACCCTAGTCAACACCACATCACTCCCAACTGGCGTATCCAGACGCAAGGGTGGATTCAACGGCTCTAAACTCAGCCCCAACATCTCAGCACCACTCGACGAAGCAAACGAGTGTGACACCCAGTATCCAATAAAACTGACGCCCAAATCCGAGACCGAACAACCTCTTCATTAGTCACTCCGGTAAAGTCTAGCACAACCCTCACACGGTTCTCTATGCATTTAGTTATAACGTTCCGCATCCTAACCAGTATTCGCTACTCGTCCCCAATCTAACCAGGGCAAACCACTACCTCAAAACCTGATACCAAAACGTCACACTGCTCAAGCCATTAATACCTCAAATACTCTCTCACGTAAGGGAAACCTCGAAACGGGGATTATGTTCTCAATTCAGCAAATCACTATTGCTCACAACCTCAATACCCCAATTACCCGATCACGTAGGGAAACCTCAACGGGGATCCTATTCTCAATTCCGCAAGCCACTATTGCTCACAACCTCGATACCCTAGTTACTCGATCATGTAGGGAACCTCAAATAACCCACTCACGTGAAGGAAACCTCAAACCACCCGTTCACGTGAGGGAAACCTCGAATAACCCACTCACGTGAAGGAAACCTCGAACCACCTGTTCACGCGAGGGAAACCTCGAACACCCGTTCACATAGGGGAAACCTAGTTCGTATGGCACCGCAGCGCATCAACCTTAACCCCTCTCCATGGTGAGACTCTCACACCGAGGCGTTGTATCACTACCGTAGGTTTTTGATGAGTCTCGAACACAAGACCTCACCCTTTAAAACCGAACTTACGACCTCTACACCAACACAACCGTGAACACAACCACGCAAAACCAACACTCAAACTGCACAATCAAGACGGTGGAACAAGACCAGAATCACGGATCTGTGACAGACCCCGTCACGGTTGAGGTCATGGAGCCGTGACGAAGGCCCAAAACTCGCCAAAACGCGCTGCTCCGTCACGATTCCGTGACAGGGTCCGTGACGCTCGCGCATGCCTATTTCCCAAAATTGTTTCAGACTCGATTTTTTTTTACCCCTTTTTAACCCCAAAACAGTCTTAAGCGTCACACACGCTCGATCACCAAATTAACAAACACACACACAACGACTCACAGAAAAATTCAAGTCACCCAACCTCAATCACAAGCCGACAAGGCCAACCAAAATCAAAACACGCCCACCGGGCCAACAAATTTCAAAACACGCCCACCGGGCCAACCAATTTAAACACACGCCCACCGGACCAACCAATTCAAACACACGCCCACAGGGCCAACCAATTTTAAAACTCACGCCCACCGGGTCAACCAATTTTAAAACACGCCCACCGGGCCAACCAATTTTAAAACTTTCTCCTTTTCACTATAAAATCTCATTTTGACATCAGGTAGTTACAACCCGGTCCAGGCGTCCCCGAACTAAATTGTCCCCACTTGATATCAGCACCGTCACGTTCGACTACAGGAGCGCTCCTGAGTCGAGTCGCGACAGCTTAAAAATGTTTCACGCAGCAACACACAATCAGTTCGTCAGCAATAAAATACTGTACATACACACAATCACAAACAGGACTCAAGTCCCTACGGGTCTACACACGGTTTCTGACTTGCGCATCCAACGCACGACGGGTCTTTACTGACTCGACTCTCCCCACCTAATTGACGTACAGTCCGAGGTGTGAAACCTCGAGCTCTGATACCAAGTTTTACCCCCTAAAGAAGAGCTTGTACATGCTACAAATAATAGATTAATAGCAGAGGAACTTGATTACAATATTGAAGAACAAGAGCTCTTACATGTTAAGCTTTTTCAAGGGTTAAATAAGTGTCAATTAACTGCATACATAGAGATTCTGGATTCAGTCGATAACAATAAGGGGACGCTTTTTTTCATTAAAGGCCATGGTGGAACAGGGAAAACATATTTGTGGAATACAATTATCTTCAGGTTATGATCAACTAGAAAGATTGTGTTGGTTGTTGCTTCATCTGGTATTTCAGCACTACTGTTACCAAATGGTAGAACTGGGCATTCAAGGTTTCGAATTCCAATCAACGTTTGTGAGACATCTACGTGTGACATTAAACAAAAGAATTATCGTACTGAATTGCTCAAAATCACATCTCTGATCATTTGGGATGAAGCACCAATGACGCATAAACATTGTTTTGAAGCTCTTGATAGAAGTGTTCGAGACATACTACTAACATTAGATGATGCTAACGAGCATAAACCATTTGGAGGAATAACATTTGTTTGCGGAAGGGATTTATGACAAACTTTGCCTGTTATAAGTAAAGGGAATCACCCAGATGTGGTCTTAGCATCCCTTAAGTGTTCATATCTGTGGCCTTTTTTTCAAGTTCATGAACTCTTGGAAAATATGAGATTGCAAAAGCCTGATATTACGAACAATGATAAACAAAAGATTGCTTCTTTCGATGAGTGGATGCTCGACATAGGAAATGGTTCCACGTTTGAATGCAAGAGAGATGAAACCATACGAATTCCAAGCAACATCACTACATTCGAGGGCACAAATCCTTTAGATTCATTAATCAACCATGTTTATCCATCTTTGATTTATAGGTTTTCAGACTCCAAATATCTTGCAGAACGGGCTATACTAACCCCTAAGAATGACATGATCCAACTTGTAAATGATACAATGTAAGAAAAAATCCCGAGGCAAGGAACAACGTATTTAAGTGCTGATACAATATGTAAGGGGAGTGTAAGGGCTGCAGAATAAGACCTTTTGTATCCAACTGGATTCTTAAACAGTCTCATTTTTCCAAATATTCCACCTCATCAACTTCATCTAAAGATTGGTAGTCCAGTCATGGTACTTCGGAACCTCAATCAAACAGAAGGATTATGCAACAATCCAAGGATTGTCATAGCATTACTTGGTAAGTTGTCAATATGTGGTGACATATTAACAGGAAAGCATCAAGGAAAAACAGTTACAATTCCACGAATTGTAATGTCTCCAAATGATAACAAATGGCATTTCAAACTCAAGCGAAGGCAGCTACCCGTAGTACCTTGTTACACAATGAGTATTAACAAAAGTCAAGGCAATCTCTCAATGCGGTTGGATTGTACTTACCAAAACAGGTATAAAAAGAGACTATTTTCCTACTTCATGCCTTCTCTAACACATTTATTGCTATACAAGTTTTTACTCATGGGCAGTTATATGTGGCAGTTTCTGGAGTGACTTCACCGGAAGGCTTAGCAATTGTCAATGCTGATGAAGAATTTGAAGACAAAAAACTTATCACAAATGTTGTTTACCATGAGGTTTTAACAACAACAAATATTTGACATGCTAAACCTAACACAAAGTATGTAATTTTCAAATTTGTCAAGTATTAAGAAATTATTATAGATTAAAATCTTACTATATACTTCAATGCAGATCAAAGATAATTGTATGTAAACTTGCAAACAAGTTTCCACAATCACATTCTAACATTGTCTTTTACTTAAGCTATGCATAATAACTTTTTTCGCAATGTAGGATTGTCACGCCCCAATTTCGGGAAACCGAACTCAGGACGCGAAAGTTTAAAAACAATAAAACCTTTTGAAACCTTTTACATAAATCACTTTAAAAATCACCAATTATTCGTCAAAATAATATTTAAAACTCAAAATACGTCCCAACAAGTGGACAAAAGCATGGTATACGTCGATAGACTCAACAATAAACCCAGAATCCCGCTCCTAGCTCTTCAAGCTTCAGAAGCTCACCTAGTCCAACCTGCGACCGGTACCTGTAGGAAAAGCAGCTAGGGGTGAGCGTTCGCTCACCACCACGGATAACAGACTGACTACGGCATACTTAGCAGACAATGCCGGTAACACCAACAACCAACTCAACACCGGGGGATCACTATCCCCAAACTCAAGTACCCCGACTGACACACACGCACTAATACTTTCCTCAACCGAGTCAACACTCGGACACGTAAAGTAGACCCGACTCAACGATTGACGACCTCCTCCAAAGACACGATAGAAAACCACGCAATACCCAAGATCACAAAGGATCGCACGCCAGCTGCTCAGTAACCCCATCTCTCTCTCGCCCTTTACCGATCCCTGTAAGGTCAGGCGGTCGACCTGCCGCGCAACTTCTCCCAATCTCAGTCGGAAGGATAGCCCACAACCTCTCCCCTACCCCCGATCTCAGTTGGGTGACTAGCCACACCCGCGCAAACCACGAAACTTCTCCCGACACACAGCCGGGAGGCTAGCCCACAACCTCTCCGCTTCCCCCGATCCCAGTCGGGAGGCTAGCCACACCACCAACCTCGCAATCCTTCTCCCGATCCCAGTCGGGAGGCTAGCCCACAACCTCTCTGCTTCCTCCGATCCCAGTCGGGAGGCTACCCACACCACGCAACTTCCCTGACACAAAATCGGGTTTCCAACCTCAGGTAACCACAATCACAATCACAAGCAAAATTCAACAAACAGCAATAACACAGGTTCAACACTCCACAGGCACTCATGGCCACCCAAGACACCAACAGTAAAACACGGACTCAACAACCCCATGGGCACTCACGGCCTCCCAAGACACACCAACAGTAACTCACGGGTTCAACAACCCCACGGGCACTCACGGCCTCCCAAGACACACCAACAGTAACTCACGGGCTCAACAACCCCACGGGCACTCACGGCCTCCCAAGACACACCAACAGTAACTCACGGGCTCAACAACCCCACGGGCACTCACGGCCACCCAAGACACACCAACAGTAAGACACGGGCTCTCATGGCCACCCAAGACACGACAGTAAAGCACGGTCTCTCATGGCCACCCAAGACACAACAGTAAAGTACGGGCTCTCATGGCCACCCAAGACACAAATTACACAATCAACCTCCGGGCATAACCAATGCCTCCAGCAGTTCTAATATCAACAGTTTCACAATCAACCTCCGGGCATGGTCATATGCCTCCAGTACTTCTAATATCGATAAGTTCGCAATCAACCTCCGGGCATGGTCATATGCCTCCAGTAATTCTAACATCGATAAGTTCTCTGCTCCTACGACACTACTAAGTGTCACATGCAATTCTAATGTTCGATACGTTCCCAAATCATACGACACTACCCGATGTCGCCTACCTTTCTAATATTCGATAAACCTACTTAACCCACGACACCCCAGTGTCACATGCATTTCTACTGTTAACTTTCCCTAGTCAGGGCCGAGATCCAGCTACTTTTCCCTACCTCGTATGCTTTCTCCAAAAGCGCACAAAATAAGCTCCGGCGCGATCTTGGTCACTCCCCTAGCTTTCCCTTTCCTCGGTCTGCAGCATGATCTAAAAGAACACAATTTTAATGCACTTTTAAACTTGCAGGAATAAACTGAAATTCAATTAACTCGATGCCCAAAGGTAACCCCGACAATGTCGATCACTCCCAAACTTCCCAATTACTCGACATTGTCGATAAAGGACCCGGAAAAGCCCGATTCGCCCGACATGGCGAATCTGCCCGGGTTTTGGAAACGCCCTTCCGGGGCTCCGAAAATTCCCGTTTTCGTTTCTACGATCTTAGAATAATTTAAGGGTTCCTAGGCACTCGACGGAATCGAATTCTGACTTCCGAGTCATTTAATTAGCGTTTAAAGTTTCTAAACCCGTCAATTACATCTTTCACAATTTAAATCCAAATTTCGATCCGGTTGTAGATTAATGACTTGGGGAACGTTCTAAACCACCCGAACACGAAAACCCGAGACCCGAGCATGTGGGCCCCACACGGCCATAATGGGAAAATTTCCTTTTCGCCCCAAAACGTTCCTAACGAACCCCAAACCTCAACCATTCATCTTTAAACCAATTCTAACCAAAACCCAACCATATTTGAATCATTTAAACTCAAACCCTAAAATTCAAACGTACCAAAACGAAAATCGGTTAGGTGCTCACCGTAGAGAATGTCGATGTGAGCTCGATTCTTTTATCGTTGAGACGATCCAACGGTTTGATGCACGTGAATAGTGGCAAAACCCCCCAACCCTCTTCTCTTTTCTCTCCCTTTCTTCTCTCTTATTTTCTCTCTCTAAAAACTATCATTTTTTCTAATTTTTGAAGCAATGGTCGAACACACCCTACACCTCTTCCTTTTTTAATTTGTTTCAAACACACCAACTTCTCCAAATTACCAAACTACCACCAAAGTCTCATCTTTTGTTTTGTTCAAGAAACCTAACACCACCACATTGGTGACATGTGGCAAGTGGGTCCCATCCCTTTTTGGAAAATATCTCTTAGATATTGTCAATCAGATTCGCGAAATTCGGCTGTTTCGGGCCTCGAACGGGCACTTTTTCCAAGAAATTACGAAACTTCACGAGCTAATAGGAAACGGCTCAACTAAGACCGCTGCGACGACGGCTAAGCTTTTTGGATCCAAAACGGGCCTCAAACCAACCAAAACGTCGCTCGGTTGACTTTTCCAGCAAAAAGTCAACATTTCCCAAATTGGTCAGAAAGTTGCCCTGAGTCCCCCGGAACTTACTTTGGTCGATATCGGGGTCAACTTAAGTCCGGTATGACCCTCGGGGTCAAATTTAGGTTCATTTAAGTGTTTGCTTAAAAAATTTAAATTTTCCTGTTTTTCGCAGATTTGACTGGCGTTGACCGGGAGTTGTTCTTACAAGGATCACATGGTTTTCAAACTGTTAAGCAACTAAAATTTAGAAATATTCATAATGACTCAAAAGTCACAACATCCTGTATCTTGGATTGTCTATGTACTGATATAAGAACCTATTTCAACACAAAGCAATGAAATCAAGGCTACCATCAAATTATAAAATCATATACTAATTTGGATATCCATAAACCCAAAAACTACGGGGACCATATATGTTTATAAGTGTTAGTTACCAAAGATCATCACAATAAAAAAACAGAACAAAAAAAGTTGGGTTACTCACAAACCACCTGAAGATTTACAGCAAAAAACCACAGTCAAACCATTGCCTTATATATGATCTACCTGGCACACGGATCATGGAACATGACCATTCTCGATGACAGTTTCTCCATCATTGTGGTTGCAAGCATCAACACCGTCGTCTATTGGCGGAGATGATTGTCGAGGATGGGTTCTGGAATACAATGCAGTAACCACAATTTTGATCCTTGTAATATGCAATAGAATCACCGAATATAGGTTGGAAACGAAGAGGGCAGCTTTGGTATCAAGTGGTTCGAGTAGATAACGCAACATATCAGTTTCTGACGTGTGGTGGTCCAATCTAGCAAGGACCTCAAACCTCAGCCTTGTGCAATCCTCGCCAACAATCCTCCACAGTTCCCTGAAAATGAAGTGCACAGTTTGTGCATGGAGATTGTGTTGCAAAACCATATATATTTGTGATGAACAATAAACATGCAAAGCTTTAAACGTAGCAAACACTTACAACATCATAAATCAGCCAATCGATTTTGCGAGTTCGGGTATGAGCTGAAGTATGAACAACGATTCCCCAAGGAGAAGACCTCGAGTTGTGATTGCCGCCATGGTTGTGATGAATAGCAAGAGCTCTCCCCCAGCGATTTGGTCTGCGAGCCCTGAATCTATCATGACCATTTGGGATTCGTGGCGCCATCTTCTCTTTGTTGTCTGATTTAACCCTTACCTAAAGTGAAGGGCAATCGATTCTACCTACTTTATATGAGATTGTATAAAATACGACCGAATCTTCGCCCCCAAAAACTGACCTTCCCACTTAACAATTGCGCCTCTTCAGATTTGCTGTTTTTAGGTGAAAAAACCATCAAGGCCTGTAAATGAAGTATGTGGGCTTTGGGTAACCTATGCCAACAACTACCAAATAGAAGATAAAAGAATTAGGCCAATAGAAAATAACAATCGTTTTTTTTTTTTGGAAAATCGATACACGAAATTATAGTATTATGTATAACATAATGTAATTGTTTTTTGCATAATTTAATTCGAATCTTATAATATAATTTTAAATATATATCCTACAATGTAATGAATCTTTACATAATTTTGAAAGATTTAATAAAAAACATTGTTTTAAGTAATATATAATTGCATCATTTACTAATCAGAATAAGATAAAACAAATTGGTACAAGGTTTTATATGTTTATAAAACATCAAATTTTACGTCGATAAAATTCAAAACATTGTAACACAACTAGCACCGCGCGTTAGCGCGGTGCAAAAACCTAGTGTAAATATAATTGTTTCATGATTTATGATGCATGTTATAAATATCTATAATATTTATGATCAAAATATGTGTTGATTGTTCGGATTAATAGTGAATTTCAGGATTTAAAAAAAATCGATTTGAACAGTGTTTTCGTGAATAGTACCGGTTTGACTAGTAATCAGTTTGAACAATATTTTGTGAACATTAATCGACTTGAAGAGTGTTTTGTGAACAATAATCACTATGAACAATTTTTTTTATTTCTTTTTAAATAAAATTATGTTCATTGCACTTCAATTTCAAAAAAAAATATTTTATCCCACCTTAATTTCGAAAATTCATTGTACTTCAATTTTGAAATTTTTTTTATTCTACTCTGATTTCGAAAATTATGTACATTGCACTTTAATTTTGAATGTTATAATTCTTACACCTTGATTTTGAAATTTCAGGTACTTACACTTCAATTTCAAAAATAATGATTATTAAATTTTTAATTTCGAGAATTGTGATAATTTCATTTATTTAAAAATTTGAAAATAAAATTTTAAAAAAAAAACTATTAATGCAATTTTATCTCAAAACTTATGATTAATGAAATTTTATTTCGAAACTTATCTTAGTGAAATTTTATTTCAAAAATTATGATTATTGAATTTTTTATTTTGAGATTTATGGTCAGTGCAATTTTTATTTCAAACATTATGATTATTGAATTTTTTATTTCGAGATTTATGGTTAGTGCAATTTTTATTTCGAATATAATGATTATTGAATTTTTATTCCAAACTTATGTATAGTGTAATCTTTATTTAAAAAATTAATTGAATTTTTTTATTTATTTTGAAACTTATGAGTAGTGTAATCTTTATTTTGAAAATGACTTGAATTTTGTTTCTAAACTTATGATTAGTGCAATCTTTATTTCGAAAATTACTTGATTTTCTATTCCGAAACTTCTGATTGTCCACTTTTTTTATTCCAAAAAATAATAATAATCCATGACTCTCTAAAGTTTCGGCACTTATGTTTTGAGTCTTAACTTTTTAAAATTTAAGAATTTGGTAAAACAATTTCATACTTCAAAAGTTCTAAAGCTTTCTTGAATATAAAGACATCAATTCCACACATGATATTTTAAACATCATATGTATGTTTCGTAATAATTATAAAATGTTGTATAATTGTTATTGATATTGCAAAATTCAGGTTAAGAATCACCATAGTGATTTTAGCCTGTAGTTATTTGCGAATTGCATGTTATATATTAAAAAAGTTATATTAAGCTTTCCTTAATATTATGACGTGCACGACGTTTAAGATATAATAGTTTTTGTAACAATTATTGTATGTTGCATGATTGTTATAGCAAACATTTAGGTTAGGGATCACCACAATGGACTTACCCTATAATGATTTGCTATTTTCATGTTTCCACCAAATTATGTAGGCAAAATTGATCATCATGTGTAATATTTATTTACCCACAAGTAGATTATAAACATATGATTGAGTCAATACCTTATGAAGTTTTGTATATGCGTAGACTAGGGATATCTACACATAACTTGATAGTCTAACTAACTGATAATACATAACTCAATTAAGTGAATTTCAAATATTACGACATTGGTATAATGAAGAAGTATGTTGACTACTCACAGGAGCACCATGATTTATTGTTATAATATTTAAATTATGTTATGCGAATTTGTTGCCTATGTAAATGCTTGTTGTATCTCTATAAATTGTACCTTTTTTACTTGCTAATTAGACATCCTTCATTTCTATTTTTCCAATCCGTTCTGTGACCAACTTCTTAGAATAGAAAGAGAAAGTTGAGTGCACTTAGAAGTACTTGATTTGGATATGGCATTTCATTCAGAAAAGTCAGCACCTATCACGCCCCGAATTCGGTATGACCGAACCCGGAACGCGAACAGTGAAACAAGTAAAGTAAATTTTCAAACATTTTAATAACCCGTTTCAAAACGCCACTTATATTAATCAAAACAATATTTTATAACTGAAAAAGCGTTCAAAACAAGTGAACAAAAGAGCCACAATGTACGTCGCTAACTACCCAAAGACACGGACTTCCGCTCCCAACTCTTCAGGCTTCGAGAGTTCTCCTAGTCCGCCTCGCGACCAGTACCTGTAGGAAAAGCAGCAAGGGGTGAGCGTTTCGCTCACCACCACGGATACCAGGCTGACTACGGCATACCAGCAGAAATGCCGAGAACACCGGTAACAACCAAACAAACACAGGGGACCACTAACCCACAACACATAATAACCCGACTGCCACACCAATAACTGTCAATTTCCCCAACCATCTGATACCCGTGCACGTAATGTAGACCCAACACAGTAATGACAACCTCAATAAACATAACACAATTGTGATCAAAATCACGCAATACCACACTCACATCATGGTTTTACGTTAGCAGGACGTTGGGCCCGGCGTAGCCCCACATTTTACCCGACCGCCTATCGGGAAGGCATCGTACCTCATCGCGGCACATATCAACACTTTTCCGAGTGCTAGTCGGATGGAGGGCCTCTCTTTCATCGCGGAACCGTGGCACCCTTTGTCGAGGGCGAGTCGATAGGCGGGCCATACGTCCACCCACACACAAAGATCACAAGCAATGTCACACAATATCAACAAACCACACACTGCACGGTTTCCTGTAGCAAACCGGCTAGGCCCGGTGTAGCCTCGCATTTTACCCGATCGCCCCTCGGGAAGGCAACGTACCTCATCGCGGCACATAGCAACACTTTTCCGATTGCTAGTCGGAAGGAGGGCCTCTCCTTCATCGCGGAACAACGCAACACTTTACCTATAGCTAGTCGGAAGGTGGGCCAACCTCAAACGCGGTATCGTGGCACCCTTTGTCGATGGCGAGTCGACAGGCGGGCCAAACCTCCACACCAATATCATAAATCACACAATGCTCAGCAAATAGCGAAAAATAACATAACGACTAACTACCACTCAGCAAGTCAGTCAACAACAATACGGGTTCAACACCCCACAGGCACACATGGCCACACACAAACACAATCAGTTCACTCAACCTACGGGCACAACCAGGTGCCCACATGTGATTCCTATCGCACGGTAAGTTTACTTAACCTACGACACCACCAACTGCCACATGCATTTCTATTGTTCGATACGTTTACTTATCCTACGACACCACCAAGTGTCACATGCATTTCTATTGTTCGATAAGTTCACTTATGTCACGCCCCGAATTCGGCAGGACCGAACCCAGAACGTGAACGGTGAAACAATAAAATAATTTTCAAACATTTCAAAAACCCGCTTAAAATCACCACTTTGAGTTAATCAAAATAATATTTTACAACTTAAAATACGTCCAAAACAAGTGGACAAAAACTAAAGCGTACGTCGCTAAACTCCCAAAAACTCGGACTCCCGCTCCCAACTCTTCAAGCTTCGAGAGTTCCCCCTAGTCCGCCTCGCGACCAGTACCTGTAGGAAAAGCAGCTAGGGGTGAGCGTTCGCTCACCACCACGGATACCAGACTGACTACGACATACTAGCAGAAATGCCGGAAACACCGACAACAAACAAAACACCGGAGACTACTATCCCCAAACTCAAATAACGTGACTGTCACACAAAAACTGTTACAAATCCCAACCAATCTAAACGCATGTGCATATAATGTAGACCCGACACCGTAAAGACGACCTCAAAGCACACAACAACACAGAAGTGATCAAAGTCACGCAAACCACAACCACAAGCCTCAGCACTTTACCGATCACGCGCCGGAAGGTGCCACACACCTGACGGGGACCACAGCCATCTGCTCTTTACCGACCGCACACCGGAGGGTACGACACACCCCTCGGGCATAAATCCAGCCTCAACACTTTACCAATCACGCGCCGGAAGGTGCTACAAACCTACGGGGACCACAACCCTCTGCTCTTTACCGACCACGCATTGGAGGGTACGACACACCCCTCGGGCACAGCTCTAACCTCACATTTTACCGATCACGCGCCGGAAGGTACGACGCACCTGACGGGAAACACAGCCCTCAGCACTTTACCGACCGCGCACGGAGGGTACGACACACCCACGAGCATAGCTCAACAGTCATCACCAGAACAATCACAGTCACAACCAAATAACACATAAAACCCCACAAATAGAAAGAAAAATACGACAACACGACTAACTACCACTCGACAAGTCAGTCCACCAATACAGGTTCAACTCCCCACAGGCACTCATGGCCACCCACAAATACAAACAATTCAATCAACCTACGAGCACAACCAAATGCCACAAGTATTTCAAATGTTCGATATGTTCACTTATCCTACGACACTGCTAAGTGTCACATGCATTTATATTGTTCGATAAATTGACTTATCCTACGACAGCACTAAGTGTCACATGCATTTCTACTGTTAACTTTCCCTAGTCAAGGCCGAGATCCGGCTACTTTTCCCCACCTTGTAACGCTTTCCCAAAAGTCCACGCCCAAGCTCTAGTGTGCTCGCGAGCACTCGCCTAGCTTCCCCTTTCCGCGGTCGTCGGCACGATCTAACGAGAACACAATTAAAACACTTTTTAAGTTCGCAGGGAAAGCTGAATTTTAAAGAATTAGACGTCCAAAAGCAACCTTGGTAATGTCGGTCACTCCCAAACTTCCTAATTACTCGACATTGTCAACAACGGGCCCGGAAAGGCCCGATTCGCCCGGCTCGGCGAATCTTCCCGGGATTGGAAAACGCCCTTCCGGGGCTCCGAAAATTCCCGTTTTCGTTTCTACGATCTTAGAATAATTCAAGGGTTCCAATGTAACCGACGAAATCAATTTCCGACTTCCGAGCGATTTAATTCGCGTTTAAAGTTTCTAAACCCTAAATTTCCAACTTTCACAATTTAATTCCATAATTCGTTCCGGGTGTGAAATATCGATTTGGGGATCGTCCAAAACCACCCGAACACGAAAAACCCGAGACCCGACACGTGGGCCCCACCCGGCCACCATCACCCATGGGTGGCTCGACCGGTTTTGGACCGGTTCACCACAGTGGTGACCGGTCCCAGCTTCGGCCAGCCACCACCCACGGTGGCTGGAGCTCCCCCGAGCCTCCGGTCACCGGAAACCGATCATTTTCACCCCAAAACGTCCCCAACGAACCCCACACCTCAACTTTCAAACGTACCAAAACGAGAATCAAGTAGGTTCTCACCGTAGGGAATGACGATGGGAGCTTGATTCTACAACCGTTGAGACGATCCGTCGGTTGGATCGTCGGGAAAACCACAAACCCTAACACTTGTAAGAAACGCTCCCGGTCAACGCCAGTCAAATCGGCGAAAAACAGGAAAATTTAAATTTTTTGGACACACACCTAAATGAACCCAAATTTGACCCCGAGGGTCATATCGGACTTAAGTTGACCCCGATATCGACCAAAATGAGTTCTGGGGGACTCTGGGCAACTTTCTAACCAATTTGGGAAATGTTGACTTTTTGCTGGAAAAGTCAACCGAGCGACATTTTGGTCCGTTCGAGGCTCGTTTTGGATCCAAAAAGCTTATCCGTCGTCACAACGGTCTTAGTTGAGCCGTTTCCTTGTAGCCCGTGAAGTTTCGTAATTTCTTGGAAAAAGTGTCCGTTCGGCGCCCGAAACGGCCGAATTTCGCGAATCTGACTGAAAAATATATAGAAGATATTTTCCAAAAGGGGTGGGACCCATTTTTCACATGTCATACAAGTGGTGGGGTTAGGTAAATTTTGAACAAAACAAAGGAAGACTTGAGTGTTAGCTTTGTAATTAAAGGGTAGTTGATTGGTTTTTGAACAAAACAAAAGATGAGGGTGTGGTGGTATTCGACCATAGTTAGAAAAAATAAGAGAATTAGAGAGAGAGAGTGGAGAGAGGAAAGAGAAGGAGAAAAGGGAGAAAAAGAGAAGAAAGCTTGGGTTTTTGTCGATCTCCCGACGATCCAACCGACGGATCGTCTCAACGATTGAAGAATCGAGCTCCCATCGTCATTCCCTACGGTGAGTACCCTTTCGATTTTCGTTTTGGTACGTTTAAAGTTTAGGGTTTGGGTTAAAACGAGTAAACTATGAGTGAGTTGAGGTGTGGGGTTCGTTGGAGAATTTTTGGAGCGAAAGATGAACGTTTTCCGGTGACCGGAGGCTCGGAGGAGCTCCGGCCACCGTGTATGGTGGCTGCCGGAGCTAGGACCGGCCACCACCATGGTGAACCGGCCCAAAACCGGCCCAACCACCCTCGGGTCTTAAGGGACGGGTGGGGCCCACATGCTCGGGTTTCGGATTTTCGTGTTCGGGTGGTTTAGGACATTCCGCAAGTCGTTAATCCACACCCGAAACGAATTTTGGAATTAAATTGTAAAAGTTGTAAATTAAGGGTTTAGAAACTTTAAAGGCGAATTAAATTGCTCGGAAGTCGGAAATAGATTCCGTCGATTGCGTTGAAACCCTTGAATTATTCTAAGATCATGGAAACAAAAACGAGAATTTTCGGAGCCCCGGAAGCACGTTTTCTGATCCCGGGAAGATTCGCCAGGCCGGGCGAAATGGGCCTTTCCGGGCCCATTATCGACAATGTCGAGTAATTGGGAGGTTTGGGAGTGATCGACATTGTCGTGGTTGCATTAGGGCGTCAAGTGTATTAAAATTCCATTTATGCCTGCGAACTTAAAAAGTGTTTTAAATTGTGTTCTTATTAGATCGTGCCACCGACAGAGGAAGGGGAAAGCTAGGTGAGTGATCGTGAGCACGCCGGAGCCTGGTTGTGAGCTTTTGGGAAAGCATACGAGGTAGGGAAAAGTAGCCGGATCTCGGCCCTGACTAGGGAAAGTTAACAGTAGAAATGCATGTGACACTTGGGTGTCGTGGGTTAAGTAAGTTTATCGAACAATAGAAAGGCAGGCGACACCGGGTGGTGTCGTATGATACGGGAACGTATCGAACAATAGAAATGCATGTGACACTTAGTAGTGTCGTAGGAGCAGTGAACTTATCCATATTAGAATTACTGGAGGCATTTGGTTATGCCCGGAGGTTGATTGTATTGTTGGTGTCTTGGGTGGCCATGAGTGCCCGTGGGGTTGTTAAACCCGTATTTTACTGTTGGTGTGTCTTGGGTGGCCATGAGTGCCCGTGGGGTTGTTAAACCCATATTTTACTGTTGGTGTGTCTTGGGTGGCCATGAGTGCCCGTTGGGTTGTTAAACAAGTATTTTACTGTTGGCGTGTCTTGGGTGGCCATGAGTGCCCGTGGGGTTGTTAAACCCGTATTTTACTGTTGGTGTGTCTTGGGTGGCCATGAGTGCCCGTGGGGTTGTTAAACCCGTATTTTACTGTTTGTGTGTCTTGGGTGGCCATGAGTTCCCGTGGGGTTGTTAAACCCGTATTTTACTGTTGGTGTGTCTTGGGTGGCCATGAGTGCCCGTGGGGTCGTTAAACCCGTATTTTTACTGTTGGTGTGTCTTGGGTGGCCGTGAGTGCCCGTGGGGTTGTTGAACCCGTGTTTTACTTTTGGTATCTTGGGTGGCCATGAGTGCCCGTCGGGTTGTTGAACCCGTGTTTACTATTGGTGTCTTGGGTGGCCATGAATGCCTGTGGAGTGTTAAACCGGTGTTGTTGCTGTTTGTTAAACTTTGCTTGTGATTGTGATTGTGGTTGCCTGAGGATGGGGCCCGACAGGTCGACCGGCTGATCCGACTGCGTGTCAAGAAAAGTGCGTGGGTGTTGGCTAGCCTTCCGACAGGGATCGGTAAGGTTGAGCGTCTTCTTTGGCGATGAGGGCGGCACCCCTTCCGACCAGCTATCGGAAAAGTATGGCTTTATAAATCGTTGACAGGTCGACCGCCTGACCCGACAGGGATCGGGGAAGTTGCGTGGGCAGGCTCGAGCCCAGTCGGTTAGCAACCGGCACTAAGCAACTGGAGTGCGATCCTTTGTGATCTTGTTTAGTGTGCGATCCTTTGTGATCTTGGGTGTTGCGTGGTTATATTTTGTGTCTTTGGTGGAAGTCGTAACCGCTGTGTCGGGTCTACATTACGTGTCCGTGTGTTGTGTTGGTTGGGGAAAGTAACAGTTGTGTGTCAGTCGGGTTACTTGAGTTGGGGATAGTAGTCCCCGGTGTTGGGTTTGTTGTTGGTGTTTCCGACATTGTCTGCTAGTATGCCGTAGTCAGTCTGGTATTCGTGGTGGTGAGCGAACGCTCACCCCTAGCTGCTTTTCCTACAGGTACTGATCGTGAGACGGACTAGGGGAACTCTCGAAGCTTGAAGAGTTGGGAGTGGGAGTCCGAGTTTCTTTTGGTGAGTTTAGCGACGTACGCTTTGTTTATTTTGTCCGCTTGTTTTGAACATACTTTTAAGTTGTAAAATATTATTTTGATTAACTAAATGGTGATTTTAAGCGGTTTACCTAAAATTACCTACCACCACCACTTGAGTGACAAGTGGCAAGTGGGTCCCACCTCTTTTAAAAAAATCTTAGTAGATATTTTTTCCAAGAAATTACGAAATTTCACGTGCTACAAGGAAACGGCCCAACTAAGACCGCTGTAACAACGGCTAAGCTTTTTGGATCCAAAACGGGCCTCGAACGGACCAAAACGTCGCTCAGTTGACTTTTCTGGCAAAAAGTCAACATTTCCCAAATCGGTCAAAAAGTTGCCTTGAGTCCCCCAGAACTCACTTTGGTCGATATCGGGGTAACTTAAGTCCGATATGACCCTCGGGGTCAAATTTAGGTTCATTTAGGTGTCTGTCCCAATATTTTAAATTTTCCTGTTTTCGCCGATTTGACTGGCGTTGACCGGGAGCGGTTCTTACAACTTATCCTACGACACCACCAAGTGTCACATGCATTTCTATTGTTCGATAAGTTCACTTATCCTACAACACCACCAAGTGGCACATGTATTTCTACTAATAACTTTCTCTAGTCAAGGCCGATATCAGACTACTTTTCCCTACTTCGTAAAGCGTTCCAAGTCCGATGCTCACGATCACCCGCTTAGCCTCCTCTTTCCGCGATCGGTGGCACGGTCTAAGGTGATCAAAAAAATAATACACTTGTTAAATATGCAGGCAAAACCGAATTTAATGAATTTAACGCCCAAAAGCATCCCCGACAATGCTGATCGCTCCCAAACTTCTCAATTACTCGTCACTGTCAACAATGGGCCCGGAAAGGCCCGATTCGCCGGCTCGACAAATCTGCCCGGGATCAGAAAACGCCCTTTCGGGGCTCCGAAAATTCCCATTTTCATTTCTACGATCCTAAAATAATTCGCGTGTTCCAACGCATTCGACGGAAGCAATTTCCGATGTCCGAGCGATTTAATTCGCGTTTAAAGTTTCGAAACCCGTCATTCCAATTTTCCCAATTTAATTCCATAGTTTATTGCGAGTTTGAATTATCGACTCGGGGATCGTCCGAGACCACCCGAACAAGAAAAACCGAGACCCGACCACGTGGGCCCCACCTGGCCATCCATTGGCCGTGGCCAGCCACCACCCACGGTGGCCGGAGCTCCCGTGAGCCTCCGGTCACCAGAAACCGTTCATTTTCGCCCCAAAACGTTCCTAACGAACTCCAATCCTTAAACCAACCTTATTTAAACCATTTAAACTCAAACCCTAGAATTCAAACGTGTCAAAACGAGAAAAAGACGGGTTCTTACCGTAGGGAACGTTGAGAGGATGACGATTACGCAAGAAAAGAGGCGATCCAACGGTCGGGTCCTTGATAAAACCCTAAATTCCAACACTTTCTTCTCTTTTTTCTCCTTCCTCTTCTTTCTCTTCTTTCTCTCTCCTCTCCCTATTTTTTTCTGTTTTGGCCGAACACTACTCTCAACCATTCCTATTTATTTTGTTTTAAAACAAACCAAGAACAAATGACCAAAATACCCTCTTACCCCTTTGTTTTTAATTTTAAGTCCAAGGGTACATTAGTCCTTTCAACTCCCTTCCACCACTTTCATGACAAGTGTCAAGTGGGTCCCAGTAGTTAGAAAAATATCTTTATGGATATTTTTCAATCAGATTCGCGAAATTCGGTCGTCTCGGGCCCCGTGTGGGTCCATTTTCCAAGAATTTATGAAATTTCGCGTTCTACAAGGAAACGGCTAAGGTTTTTGGACCCAAATAGGGTCTCAAACGGACCAAAACGTCGCTCGGTTGACTTTTTCGGCAAAAAGTTTCCCTGAGTTGTCCGGAACTCACTTTGGTCGATATCGGGGTCAACTTAAGTCCGATATGACCCTCGGGGTCAATTTTAGGTTTATTTAGGTGGATGCCCAAAATTTAAAATTTTTCCGTTTTTCCGCCGATTTGACCGACGTTGACCAGGAGCGGTTCTTACAGCACCACTTATTTTATTCAGTATTAAGTTGAAGGGATTTTCCATGATGTTTGGAAGAAATTGAATAGATTGGGCTTATGTTCGTAAGGATGACATTCTCTTTCACCGCCAAAGAACACTAAAGATTATCTAAAAGATATGAAAGAACAGTTTAGGACTCCAAGAAAACCCCTTGTAGGGAAACCTATGACAGATCTTACAACCATGAAATTTGATGACGCCCGGCTTGTGCATGAATATTGCATTAGATTGACCAACCTGACGACTAAATTAAGAAATTTGGTAAAACAGTGGACATATAATATCTCGCCCAATTCATTTTAAGTACATTGTCTCTTTAGTATGAGTATTTCCAAATTCATTATAATTCCATTAAGGAATAATAGGCAGTGAATGAATTAGGTATAAGAGGAAGTCATACTGAACCGTGAAGGCATTAAGGTTGCGAATCATATTCAAGAAGTTGGACCTAAAGTTGGGTACATATGGCATATAAGTTAGAAAAGAGCAGCACTCAGGTTAAATGACACCAATAGAGTAATCAAGAAGGCAAAGAAAGTAGACAAATGCAATTTTTATGCAGAAAGCTTGGTCACTTTCGCAAGGATTGTCCAAAAAAGGAGGGAATAGTTAGAAACGAAAGGTAACACTTTGGGTTTCCTAAGATTTTTTGAATCTAATCCCACTTGTGCTTTATCAACAACTTGGTGGATTGATAATAGTGAAAATGTCGACGTTTCTAATTTTTATGCAGGGATTTCTTACGACCGAGCCATAAGCCCAAGTGAACTTTATTTTTATGAAAAACCGAGACAAAGAACCAATGAAAAACTATTGGCATTTATCGTCTCATTTAAAAGAAATAGATTTTGCTTAGATTTATTTCAAAATCTTTATGTTCTATATATTTCTTGTAAATCATTTTCAATATGAAAACTTGATAAGGTTGCTTTTAAATGTCGACGATACTTTCAAATTTATTTCAAAATTCTTGTCACATTAGCTTGGAATTTTAGTTGATGGACTTTACAAATTACACTATCCTGCATGTTTATGGAGAAACTGAACATGAAACATAAAGTCATGACTCATATTTCTCGTGGCACAGAAGACCGTGTCACATTTTTCGTGAAAGGATGAGAAGATTAATAAAGAATGAAGTTCTCCCGAGTATGGACTTTACCAATCATAAAAAGTGTGTAGATTGCACTAAGGGATAGAGAACTAAACACACAAGAAAGGAGCCACAAGAAATAAAAAACTTCTTGTAATTATTCATACATACAGTATAAACCTTTTGATGTTCCAACTTTTAGGGGTGCGTAAATTTTATGGCAAATATGATGAAAAAGGACACTACCCTGAATCTTTTGCCAAGTTACTCCACAAATTTGAAATTGTTGTTCAACACACTGTGCCTAGATATCCATGGTAGAAAGGTGTAGTCGGAAGACGTTAAAGTAATTGATAATGTTAGATTTTATGGATGGCGATATTAGTGGGAGTGCTAAACTGAAACATGTAAGCGTTCAAGAAGTTCCTTTACCCACTTCTGAATGTTGTTAGGAATCCTATCATTGTTGAAACATTGGACAATGACGATTACCTACAAATGAACGTTCACTCCATGAATACAATATAACCAATACTGATCATATCAAGTACATTCTAACAAAAGGAAAATTAAAGATCCGATTTATTTTTTACAAGTCATTATTAAGTTGCTCATTATGACCTCGAGTTACACTAAACAGATGTGAAAACCGTCTTTCTTAAAGGAGACTTGAAAAATAAAGTCTATGTGTGTCGACCTGAAGACTTCATAATCGAAGGTTATGGAGACATGGTATGCATATTTAAGTAATCAATTCATGAACTTAAGCAAGTTTTGAGGAAATGGTATCTAAAACTTGCTGAGATCATTACAGTTTTGGATTTCAAAGAAAATATTGTAGATCCATGTATATACCTCAAGATTAGTGTGATAAGTACATATTTCTGATTATGTAGATTGATGATATATTATTGGATGTTATGTTCTTCTAGTACAGTCCAAAGCAACCAAAGGATTGATAATTGGCAAGTTGTGAAGAAAAGAAGGTAATATATGCTAATGTATAGAAAATCAACACATCCATAAATGGTTGGATTTGCGGTTCAGATTTGGGTGGATAACATGATATATACATCTACCATGAAGACTGAATACTTAGCATGTTATGAGGATTTTATTTAAAGATCATATTTTCAGAATAGGTTTGAGTTTTGGGGTATTATTTTACCCTCAATTCTCTATTATAGTAACAAATGTGCAATTATCTAAGATATCTAAGGTAATAAAGCAATCACCTTACATATCCATCATTGTAACAAGATGTTAAAATAGAAAAGATTGTCATTGGACACATATGAACATATGTCATGGTTGCAAATATATTAATGAAAGAACTACCTTACAAAGACTTTTCAGAAGCGCATTGAAAGTATGAGTCTTGACTATAGTTCCTACTTAAGTTGTTTGTCCATAAGTATGTCTATATTTGACATTCATATTATGAGTTCTAAATTAACGTTTACATCTTACATTCTGTTTTCCGAAGTACAACACATTATCGTGCGATTTATGATAACATAATGTATCTCTTACAGAGAAATTGTGGGACATGTATAATGACTTCTGATTATGGTCTTGTTAGTACATGGAAGGAATCACATCACAAAGCGGATTTTCTACTTAGATGTGTGCCCGCCATGACTCCCATTGTTTATTGGATTAGCCAAGACACTTATGACTATCGTATAAAGGAATTAAGTCTAGAGCTTTATGCCGGCCTTATGATCCATAAAAGGATGGATAAAACCATTCCTAAATGACTAAGTGGGAGACTGTTGTGGTATTAAATATAAATAATTATCTTTCCTATTATGTGGTCAATTAGGAATCCATCACTTTTAGGAAATGTGCCATTATGATTATATGGTAATTACAAATTGACGGGTAAAAAAATCTTTCCTTATTCAATATCTACTTTAATTGACAGTAGATATTAAATGTTAATGAAATAAGGAATCTTGGTCCTCTCTCCACTTATAAATACAAGTGACTTATTCCATCATAAGTACACAATTCACAAATACCTTAAGGAATGTATAGGAAGGAGAGAGAAACCGAAGTTCATAAGGAGAACTTCGTGGACTTTGATCTCTCACATATTATTGGGAAGTACGTAGGCAATCTAAGTACACACTCTGGATACAAGTCTGTTATACCCAACCAAGATCATCTACAACCATGAAGGGAGGTATTCCTAAAAACCCTCTCCATCTATTTATTCTGTGATTGATTGTGATACCCACAATTTAGGGTTCATGTAAATTACGACTTACACTCTCTTGAGAAGAGATGCTACAGTCCACTGGGTAGTGGAATAAGCCACAAACTATACATTATAATCTATATGGAAACACAATCTTTGATGGCACACGCGTAAAAGAGCGGGTTAAGAAGAGTCACTAACGTTTCTATCTTGAAAATGTTCTAGAGAAATTCAACGTTCAATAGGTTGTAATTTGTTGGAAGGGAAGAGGTTTAGTTCCTTGGAGTACATGACTAGAAAAGCTTGGATCTCGTAGGAGGACTTGGAACACACGGATCGGTAAGGGAATTTGAGGAACAATTATAGGATTTGAAAGCCCTCACAGTGGTCAGGAATTCAAGGAATTTGAGGGAAGTGAAAACTTTTATAGTTACGATGGAGAGTCGAAAAAGGGTGACGATTTTTTGAGACAGACGACAAATAATTCTATTAATTGTGCCAATCAATAGTAACATAATCAAGGTCGATGACTCTGAGTTCTGGAATATGTCTGGGACTCCCATAGGTGACTCGAGGCTCTTGGACCCGTAAAAACATCTAATTTTCATCTTAGACAACCAAATGTAAAAAAATCTTCCTACCCATAAAACAAAATAAAACTAGAACAGAAAACCAACGGTCCCGGGTAATGGGGGTAGGCCACCAGCTACCTACCACCACCCCATTACCATATCATGGCTCCTAGCGGGGCCGTTTGGCAGCCCTCGTTTGTTGAAAGTCATCCTTCTTCTCGACCTACAACTGGCATGTTGTTACAGTAACACAGAGAGATCAAGTGCCCGTTTCAGTAGGCATGTACGAGTGTAAAATTGGCCCGACTTGTTCTGTGCCTTCAGCTGTAGAACCTTGGACCTCTTGGCTCCTAAGAACGCCGATTTTTCCCAAGGCTCTTTTTTATTTCCCACTCGTCCATATATCTCAACGAACACCTATGGTTGATCAGGAGAATGTGATAGTGATTAGGTTGTGCTGCCGAGGATGTCGTCATGCTCTCCTTCCTACAATTTCCTATCGATGTCCTGGGCCTCGTTAGCAAGATCATAGGTCTTTGCGATGTCTCATGTTCCATCTAACAATACGATATTCACCCACTAAGACTCTAGATTTATCCCCTCGGGACGCTTTATAGCCAAATCAAAACTCCTCGAAACGAGCTCTAACACCCCAAGAGGGGGAAGTATCGGGAAACCCGGGGGAGGAAGGAGAGTTCTACGACCCCTCTCATCTTCCCTTTGGGTCTCCAAGTTAAGTGAGTTCAACAGCTCATCCATCAGTATCATCTTCTACCCCATGGGGAGTCCCCCATTCCGTCCTCAACAGCTTCTCCGTATCCATTCCCATTGGGACTTAAAGAGAATCGTTGAAATGGGTTTTCTTCCGTTCCACTCTTGGGAGACGAGCTTGGTAAGATAGGATCTGATGATTAAGCCTCCCACACCGCATAAAAAACCGTTAAATCATTCGTATTGGAGCCTGATGTTTGTGGACTCTAAATGACCAGGGAAGTGGAAGAGGATCCGATGACGTAATGGCCTATCAGCGCCAAGGATAACGCGAAAGCATATGTATTCGTCCCATCGTCAAAGTGTCAATAAGGATACCGGGAGCACCTCAATGCCCAAGGTGTTTGCGAACAATGAGCAGACAACGACATTCCAAGCATCCCCCAAGATGTTGTATGTCACGCCCCAATTTCAGTAGAACCGAACTCATAACGCGAACGTTTAAGACAATAAAACATTTTCAAACATTTTAGATAAATCACTTTAAAACCACCATTTAGTTAATCAAAATAATAATTTACAACTCAAAAGTACGTCCCAACAAGCGGACAAAAAACAAGGCGTACGTCGCTAGACTCAAAAAGTAAACCCGGACTCCCGCTCCTAGCTCTTCAAGCTTTGAGAGCTCACCTAGTCCGTCCCGCGACCAGTACCTGTAGGAAAAGCAGCTAGGGGTGAGTGTTCGCTCACCACCACGGATAATAGACTGACTACGGCACACTAGCAGACAATGCCGGTAGCACCCACAACAACCCAACCACCGGGGACTACTATCCCCAAACTCAAGTAACCCGACCGACACACGACTATTACTTTCCTCGACTGACTCAACACTCGGACCCGTAATGTAGACCCAACACATCGGTTACGACTTCCACCAAAGACTCAAAAGATAACCTCGCAACACCCAAGATCACAAAGGATCGCACACCAAACAAGATCACAAAGGATCGCAATCCAGCCAGCTGCTCAGTGCCGGTTGCTAACCGGCTGGGCTCGAGCCTGCCCCACGCAACTTTACCGATCCCTGTCAGGCCAGGCGGTCGACCTATTAGCGATATGTACCGAGCTACTTTTCCAATAGCTAATCGGAAAGGGAGCAACCCTCCATCGCCGAAGAATGCTCAACCTGCCGATCCCTGTCAAGCCAGGCTAGCCAAAGAATGCTCGACTTTGCCGATCCCTGTCAGGCAAGCTAGCCAACCTCCACGCAATCACAATCACAAACAAAGTTCGACAACCAGCAACAACACAGGCTCAATACTCCACATGCACTCATGGCCACCCAAGACACCAACAGTAAAACACGGGCTCAACAACCCCACGGGCACTCATGGCCACCCAAGACACAAACTAAACAATCAACCTCCGGGGCATAAACAGATGCCTCCAGTAATTCTAATATCGATAAGTTCACTGCTCCTACGACACTACTAAGTGTCACATGCATTTCTATTGTTCGATACGTTCCCGTATCATACGACACCACCCGGTGTCACATGCATTTCTACTGTTAACTTTCCCTAGTCAGGGCCGAGATCTGGCTACTTTTCCCTACCTCGTATGCTTTCCCAAAAAGCTCACAAACACGCTCCGACGCGATCTCGATCACTTGCCTAGCTTTCCGTTTCCTGTGTCGGTGGCACGATCTAATAAGAACACAATTTTAAACACTTTTAAGCTTGCAGGCATAAACTGAATTTTAACTTGACGCCCAAAAGTAACCCCGACAATGTCGATCACTCCCAAACTTCCCAATTACTCGACATTGTCGATAAAGGACCCGGAAAAGCCCGATTCGCCCGACGTTGCGAATCTGCCTGGGTTTTGAAAATGCCCTTCCGGGGCTCTGAAAATTCCCATTTTCGTTTCTACGGTCTTAGAATAATTCAAGGGTTCCTATGCACTCGACGGAATCAAATTTAATTCGCGTTTAAAGTTTCTAAACCCGTCAATTACAACTTTCACAATTTAATTCCAAATTTCGATCCGGGTGTAGATTAATGACTTGGGGAACGTCCTAAACCACCCGAACACGAAACCAGTGACCCGGGCACGTGGGCCCCACCCGGCCAACTTTGGCCGTGGGTGGCTAGGGCCATTTTTGGGCCGGCCCACCATGGTGGTGGCTGGTCCTAGCTCCGGCCAGCCACCCTACAAGTCCGGCCAGCCACCCTACACGGTGGCCGGAGCTCCCCCGAGCCTCCGGTCACCGGAAAACGTTCCAACTTCGCTCCAAAACGTCTCCAACGAACCCCACACCTCAACACATCCAAAAACTACTAGTTTTAACCCAAACCCTAACTTTCAAACTTAACAAAACAAAAATCGGTTAGGTGCTCACCGTAGAGAATGTCGGTGTGAACTCGATTCCTTGATCGTTGAGACGATCCACCAGTTTGATCGACAGGAAAAAAATCACCAAACTCCAACACCCCCTTCTCTTTTCTCTCTTCTTCTCCTTCTCCTTCTCTCTCTCCTCTTCTCCCTTTTTGAGTTGTGGCCGAACACCTACACAACCATGCCTTATGTTTTGTTTTTAAAAAAGCAAACCTATCTTCTAATTACAAAACTACCATCAAGTCTTCCTTTGTTTTGTTCAATGTTACCTAACACCACCACATTAGTGACATGTGGCAAGTGGGTCCCACACCTTTTGGAAAAATATCTTCTAGATATTTTTCAGTTAGATTCGCGAAATTCGACCGTTTCGGGCCCCGAACGGGCACTTTTTCCAAGAAATTACGAAACTTCACGGGCTACAAGGAAACGGCTCAACTAAGACCGCTGTGACAATAGTTAAGATTTTTGGATTCAAAACGGACCTCGAACGGACCAAAACGTCGCTCGGTTGACTTTTCCAGCGAAAAGTCAACATTTCCCAAATTGGTCAGAAAGTTGCCCTGAGTCCCCCGGAACTCACTTTGGTCGATATCGGGGTCAACTTAAGTCCGGTATGACCCTCGGGGTCAAACTTAGGTTCATTTAAGTGTCTGTCCAAAAATTTTAAATTTTTCCGTTTTTCGCAGATTTGACTGGCGTTGACCGGGAGTGGTTCTTACAATCTACCCCCCTTAAGGGAATTTCGTCCGCGAAATTTAAAACGACCGTACCGCAAGAATCTAACCGATCGGGGTACTTCGCGCGACCCTCGTCCTCGCGTTCCTGAGTCGACTAAACCACGTGGTGCCGCCACCGCACCCGTTCTAAGCGGATAACCTTTCTGCGCGGGACCTGCTCCCGTAGATCCATTTCCCAAACCAGTTTCTCCTTACACGAGACATCACCCGTTACCTCGACATATGCCCATTCGATGACGTGCGAGGGGTCCGCATGTACTTCCGCAACTGGGAAACGTGGATATTCCCAAGCTGCGGTGTCAGTGCAAGTCGGTATGCAACTGCTCCCACTCTACTCAAGACCTCGAACGACTCGATACACCGCGGGGCTAACTTGCCTCCGCCGCGGTTGAAACGCACCAGTCCACCCTTCGGACTCACCTTTAGGGATACATGGTAACCGACTGCAGACTCGAGAGATCGGCGCCGTCAGTCAGCATAGCTCCTGCTGACTCTGTGCGGTATTCCACCGCTCACGCTTCGGCACGACCAACTCAGCTGTCTCTCGGACCAGTTCTAGACCCAGTAAACTCTCATTCCTCACTTCCGCCCCGCACACGGGCGACCGACACGGCCTTCCATACAACGCTCCGAACGGTGCCATCCTGATACTGGCCTGAAAGCTGTTGTTGTAGGCGAATTCGGCTAAGTGCTCACGAAATCCATCGTGACGTGCCCCCATTTCCACTGTGCAACCCGCAATGGTTACAATAATCCAGCGGGACGCTGTTGTTCGGCTCTCACCTACTGACGAGTGAGGCACCGCGATACTAACTCCGCAACCACTCTCCACATCCTGCTCCACTAGATATGCCGCCTGATGTCGCGCTCCTCTTAGTGCTACCCACGTGCACTGTCAGACGCGAATAGTGCGACTCTCGCAGCTTGTCGCCTCCACCGTTACGCGGTATGAACAAACCTCCACGATACCGTAACTCCCAATTAGCACGATGATCCCAGCCCTCGGCGTCAACACCGCCGGCAACTCTCTCCCGGATATCTATCGTCTCGACATCCACCGACTGTGCCTCTATCCCCCGGCCAAGCAGTGAGGGCTGGGCCACCAATGAGCACATGGCCACGCCACCGGTAACCTCCTCTAGTTCAAGCCCGAACGTGCCCAGTTCCCTCATCATGTACCATTCTCGGACTGATATGTTAGCAAGGCCCAGAACCGACTTTCTACTCAGGGTGTCGGCGACCACATTCGCCTTACCCGGATGGTAGAGTAGCTCAAAGTCGTACTCCTCAAGTAGCTCCATCTATCGCCGCTGGCGCATGTTCAGGTGTCGTTGGGAAAAGATGTACTTGAGGCTCTTGTGATCCGAGAACACCTGAAATCCCTCGCCATACAGATAATACCGCGAGCCCTTTAGCGCGAACACGACTGCTGCTAGCTCTAGGTCATGGGTAGGATAGTTGCGCTCGTGTGTCTTCAACTGCCTGAAGCCATAAGCAACAACTCTACCCAACTGCATCAGTACACAGCCCAGTCTATCCCCATACGCTCACAATAGACCTCATACCCGACCCCGCGCTCTGGCACTATTAACACTGGAGCAGTAGTCAGACGAGCCTTCAGCTCCGTGAACGCACGTTCACAATCCTCTGTCCACACAAACCCGACCCCCTTGCGTGTCAAAAGAGTCATAGGCGCGACTAAACGCGCAAAGTCCTAGACCAACCGCCGATTATATCCTGCCAGCTCCTAGAAGCTGCGGATCTCGAAACCGCATCGATCCTCGCTGGATTGACCAATATACCGTCAATGGACACAACGTGACCGATGACTCTTACCTCAGCGAGCCAAAACTCGCACTTCTTCAGGTTGGCGTACAACTGATGTGTGCGCAACAGGGTCAGAACACCCCTCAGATGTTCCTCATGCGCCACCTCGTTCTGCGAGAAGATCAAGATATCGTCCACAAACACCACCACAAATTGATCTAAGAACGGTCGGAATATAATGTTTATCAGATCCATGAACGCTGCAGGTGCGTTCGTCAGTCCAAAAGGCATCACCAAGAACTCGTAATGCCCATAGCGTGTCCGGAATGCAGTCCTTGCAATGTCCCCCTCTCGGACTCGCAACTGGTAATATCCGGATCACAGATGGATCTTCGAGAAGCATGTCGACCCTCTCAACTGGTCGAACAAGTCGTCAATCCTCGGCATCGGGTAAGAACCCGGTTCAGCTTCCTGTAGTCGATGCACATCCGAAGCTCTCCACTCTTCTTCTTCACGAAGAGTGCTGGCGCTCCCCACGGCGATGTGCTCGGCCGGATAAACCCCTTCTCCCAAAGTTCCTCGAGCTGACGCTTCAGCTCGGTCAACTCGGCTGGCGCGAACCTGTAAGTCGATCGATATCGCTGCCGTTCCCGGCACCAGGTCAATCCCGAACTCCAACTCACGAACTGGCGGCAACCCGCTTAACTCCTCCGGATGGACCTCGGGGAACTCGCACACCACTGGCGGTAACTCCCGGCTCTGCACGGCCGATACTTCCTCCACTACGGACAAAGTCGACAGGAGAACTCCGCTCTTACTGCCCAGAATACACGAACCTTTCGTGTTGCCTGTTGACACCGTCACTCGTCGTCAGTAACAGTCGATATTGGCTCGGCACTTCGCCGACCAATCCATTCTCAGGATCACGTCAAAGGCTGTCATTTCGTAAGTATCCTTCCCACGGATACACGCATAAGCTCAGCCACTGTCGAACCTCACGGAACCTCGCGGTCTCTATAAGACCTCGCTCCTCTACCGTCGTCGTGCCTACCAACTGCGAACATACCTGAATCCTCGGGGTGAGGACTCGATCCAGCATCTGGGCTCTTGAGCCCTCTTTCGAACCTCTTGTATCGGTTCGCTTCTCTAACTCTGCAGGCACGACAGACCCTAGTCAACACCACACCACCCCCAACCGACGTGTCCTGACGTAGGGGTGGACTCAACGGCTCTTAACTCAGCCCCAACATCTCAGCACAACTCGAGGAAACGAACGAGTGTGACGCCCCGATATCCACTAAAAACGACGCCCAAATTAGAGACCGAACAACCACTCCGTTAGTCACACCGCTAAGGTATAGCACAACCCTCACACGATCCTTTATGCATTTACTTATAACTTTCCGGAACCAAACCAGTATTCGCTACTCGTCCCCTGCGGGAAAAGTAGTAAAGGGGATGAGCGTTCTGCTCACCTCCACGGACACCCGTTCGATTATGGCATACTAGTAAAGCAGTAACGACTTACCAATCTAACCAGGGCAAACCACTACCTCAAAACCCGATACCAAAATGTCACACTGCTCAAGCTATTAATACCTCAAATACTCTCTCAAGTACGGGAAACCTCGAAACGGGGATTATGTTATCAATTCAGCAAACCACTATTGCTAACAACCTCAATACCCCAATTACCCGATCACGTAGGGAAACCTCAAACAGGGATCACATTCTCAATTCAGCGAATCACTATTGCTCACAACCTCAATACCCCAATTACCCGATCACGTAGGGAAACCTCAACGGGGATCCTATTCTCAATTCCGCAGCCACTATTGCTCACAACCTCGATACCCTAGTTACTCGATCATGTAGGGAACCTCAAATAACCCACTCACGTGAAGGAAACCACAAACCACCCGTTCACGGGAGGGAAACCTCGAATAACCCGCTCACGTGAAGGAAACCTCAAACCACCCGCTTACGCGAGGGAAACCTCGAACACCCGTTCACATAGGGGAAACCTAGTTCGTATGGCGCTACAGCGCATCAACCTTAACCCCTCTCCGTGGTGAGACTGATACACTGAGGCGCTGTATCACTACCGTAGGTTATTGATGAGTCTCGAACCCAAGACCTCACCCTTTAACATATGCAATCTAAGATCTGGACGGGACATGAAGAACGCGGATATATCCTTTCGCAACCTTTTCTCAGACAAAATGAATATCGAGTTCAATATGCTTTATGCGTTGATGCTGAACAGGATTGCCGAATAAGTAAATAGCATTAACATTGTCGCAATATACCAAATTAGACCGGGATAAAGGACAATGAAGCTCTAAAAGGAGGTTACGTATCCAGCAAGATTCAGAGACAACATTCGCAAAACTTCTGTATTCAGCCTCAATACTGGAGCGAGAAATGGTAGGTTGCCGCTTGGAGGACCATGAGATGAGATTGTCGCCCAAGAAAAAACAATATCATGACGTAGATCGACGAGTATGAGGGCAGCTTGTCCAATCAACATCCGTATATTCAACCAACTCGGAAGTGCTCATAGAGTATAAATTAAGTCCCAAATGCAGATATCCCTAGAGATAGCGAATGATACGCTTGAGTGCTCCCATGTGAGTGTCTCGGGGGTCATGCATGTGAAGACAAAGCTGCTGAACGACATATGAGATATCTGGGCGAGTGAACGTGAGGTACTGCAATGCGCCAGCCAGACTGCGATAAAGAGTGGGATTGGCAAAAGGAGGACCGGAGTCACCACTCAGCTTGGCTTTGGTGTCCACTGGTGTAGCAGATGGAGAACACTAACTCATGCCGGATCTCTAAATAATCTCCTCAGCATACTTCCGTTGAGAGAGAAACAGTCCTCCAGAACGACGGGTAACATCAATGCCCAGAAAAAAGGATAATGGTCCAAGGTCCTTCATCGCAAATTCTGAATTTAGTGAGTCCATGATAGAATTGCGGAGGGCATGACTCGAGGTGATCAGAATGATGTCTTCCACATATAGGAGAAGAAATGCTAAGTCGTTGCCTCGACGGTAGATGAACAAGGAATGGTCAGACCTGCTATGAGAAAAACCAATGGTAGAAACAAAGTCAGTGAAACGCTGATACCAGGCTCAGGGAGCTTGCTTCAAGCCATAAAGAGAGCGCTTCAATAAGCAAACATGATCGGGATGGGATGTGCAATGCTGGGCCGAGGAGATGGGTGGGCTTGGACTCACGGTATTGGCAGGTGGACTTAAGGTCACGGTTTTGACGGGTGGACTTGGGCTCACAGGTTGGACGTGTAGGCTTGATCGCCTGGGCTTGGTAGTTGGAAGCGCTTCCGATATTCAGTGCTCGCGATCGAGAAGCTAGGATTCTGCAGAAGTCATCGTAGATATGTGGTCTATGTGAATCGCAGAAGTAATCGCCGATGGAATCGCACGACTGAATAGCTGGTGCAGAGTCCTTGTAGCGGAGAAAAGGAATTGATTTGTGCGTTGGAAGGTTTAGAAGAGAATCAAGGTAAGGAGCGAACCAGACTCTGATACCATGATGGAGATTGGATTCCTTGCCTTTTCTCATTAAGCGTAATATGTTTAAATACAAGCTAATCACCTATCCAAATATAGGATATACATCATTTGAATACAAAATAAAAATATCACATATATGTTATCTAACAATTTTTTTCATCTCAAATTGTATAATTTTTTACCTAAAAAACAATAGAATACAACACATTTGTTCATTTTTTGCCTAAAAAACTTGAATGGTATGATCCACTTTTTAACGTAACTGAATATGCCTTTGTAGAATACTTCTCGAAAGTCAAACATAATGAAAATAACTATACAAATTTTTTTTATCAGCTTTTGTTTTATTGAAGGTCCCTTTCTTTGAAATTAAGAAAGGGCAAAGAGTGAGAACTCTCAAACAACCCAACAAGAACTAAAACCTAAGGCCCCAAAGGTGCCTTGCGGAACAAGTAAAAACCTCCATCCTAACAATTTAAATCTACTCCAAGGTACCTTGTGTGTCAAGTAACCGAGAGAAACATTCAACTAGTCAAAACAAAGTCCTAAACCCCCATTGATTTTGCAAAACAACCAAACCAGTACATCCTAAAAGTACCTCCAAAACTCTTAACAGAACCCATAGAGCCCCAGACCCCTTTGACAGTACTACTAAGCCATTATGCAGCACCTAGGATTAGTTTCAACCCTCACCAGATAACTTAGCAGCTACAGCAGTAGATAGAGTCACCATGTGTAGATAAAAATACACCTTGCAAAGAAAGAAGCAATGAAACAGGGCCAATAGAAACAGTCTTAAAAATCTTCCTTCCAATTTGACAGCACTTGCACATTAGTCCTCCAAAAGTCATCCTTCCAATTCTACAGTATCTGCAAATTAGACCACAAAAAGCCTACAAACCAAACCTATAACAAGCTGGTAACACCAAAGAAAAACACTCAGGAGGTAAACAAGAAAAAATATAGCCCCCACTCATCAAAAATATCTTGACACAATAAAACCCCCACACAAGAAAAGGAGAGGAACAAAGCAAACTTCTTTGTTACAAAACAAAGCCTTACCAAACTCACAATCTCTCCCCTGAAACCACCCCCAAAACCACCCAAAAAAACCCCAACCCCAATATAAAGAGATAAAAGCCAGCAGGAGATTGGCAAAAAATCTCAACAATACACTAAAGGAGAACTACGTCCAAGAGAAACTTGACCCACAAGAAAGCCAATTCAGACTTCCTCTATAGAAACACCTCAGGCCCTAAGTGTGTCTTCTTACTTCTTTACTCTAAAGCAGATGGATGCATCCTTTGTCCAAGCTTGAAAAGTGAAGGGTTTGTATCTGTTGAAATTTTCCCATTCAAGGTTGAAAGTATAACTTTGGATCTTTTGTAAAACTGATAGATGAGTATCCAATGCTTTGTTGAAAACCAAATCATTCCTTGCTAGCCAAATAAACCATAGAGTGACAAAAATAGTGGTTCTCCATTGCTTAGCAGAGAGGGTAGAACTGATATCTGACCAGGCATAAATGAACCCCAAGAAATCCCCCACCATGACAGTTGTAAAACCCCACCACTGTAGTACTGCAGACCAGATCAACCAAGCCCTATGACAAGTTAGTAGGAGATGATTTAGCTTCTCATAATCCTTACCACAAAAAGGACAAAGAGTATCAAATAGATCAAAATGTATTCCTCTCCCATCCAACAATAATTTGGTAGGTATGGCATTATGGCAAGCCAGCCAAATAAAACCAGAAATCTTAGTAGGGAGGTTTGGGGACCAAAGCAATCTTGCCCAAGGTTGAGTCTGTGTGTCCAAGTCTTCCAAGTGCCAATACATTCTTTTTACTTTAAAACCTGCCTCATGTAATTTCCACACAACCCTGTCAGCTCCAGTATCTTGTAGGCAAAAGAGATTGAGTTTATCTGATAATAAATTGAATAGTCCCAACTCCCAGCCTCTCAGCCTTCTCCTAAAGTTTATGAACCACTCACCATTGTTCCAAAAATGCACCACCTTCTGATTTTTGAATAGAGATAAGTGATAAAGCCTCTGAAATCTCACTTTCAAGGGCACTTCTATTAACCAGATGTCAGACCAAAAATCCACCCTTTCCCCATTATTGACAAACAATTCCATACCAGAAAAGCCAACAGCAGTACTAAATCTTTGGTCTGAAAGTAAAGACTGTACATGGCTAAGAAAATTTTGATTACCAGCTATCTTCAACTTTGAGAGATCCCATGTAATAACCACTTCCGGTCAACGGCAGTCAAACCTCCGAAAAACAGAAAAATTTAAAATTGGTAAGACAGACACTTAAATTAACCTAAATTGACCCCGAGGGTCATACCGGACTTAAGTTGACTCCGTTATCGACCAAAATGAGTTCCGGGGGACTCAGGGCAACTTTCCGATCAATTTGGGAAATGTTGACTTTTCGTTGGAAAAGTCAACCGAGCGACGTTTTGGTCCATTCGAGGACCGTTTTGGATCCAAAAAGCTTATCCGTCGTCGCATCGGTCTTAGTTGAGCCGTTTCCTTGTAGCCTGCCAAGTTTCGTAATTTCTTGGGAAAAGTGCCCGTTCGGGGCCCGAAACGTCCGTTTTTCGCGAATCTGATTGGAAAATATCAAGTAGATATTTTCCAAAAGGTGTGGGACCCTCCTTAACCCTTGTCCTAATTGGGGTGGTGTTAGTTTTGGGGGGAAACTAGATGGGACAAGAGGTGTGGCAGGCCATGGGGTTAAAAGAGAAGAAAAAATAGAAAATGAGTTAGTTGTTTGAAATTAGAAAGAGAGAAGAGAGAGTTTAGAGAGAGAAGAAGAAGAAGAAGAAGAAGAGAGAAGAAGAAAGGGTTCGGTTTTGGAGGAGATATCACCTTTGGATTGTCTCAAGACAAGGAGCAACCTCGTTCCCCTCGTTCTCCTCTTGAGTAAGCACCGAACCGATTCCTGTTTTGTTAATTTTCATATGTTAGGGTTTGGGTTTAATTGATGAGTTAGGGTTGTAGTAAGGTTGGGGGTTTATGGGAGACGTTTTAGAGGTGTTTGGAGGGTTGTTTGAACGTTTTCCGGCGACCGAGAGCTCGGGAGGAGCTCCGGCCACCTTAGGAGGTGGCTGGCCGGACCTAGGGCCGGCCACCACCATGGTGGCCGAGCCCCTTTGAAACCCTAGGGCCCACGGCCCAATGGGCCGGGTGGGGCCCACGCACTCGGGTGCTCGGTTTTAGAGTTAGGGAGGTTTAAAACGTTCCCCGGACCATTTATCCTTAACCGAATCGAAAATTGGAATTAAATTGGAGAAGTTGTAATTAACGGGTTTTAGAAACTTTAAACGTTAATTAATTGAATCGTGTTAGTCTTAGTGCCCGTAGCTCAATCATAAATGTCCAAATGTATATATCATCGTTAGCAATAAAATTAAAGCGGCTTTATATTACTTATGTGTTGGAGTAATATATCGATGTGTGCTCTGATCTATGCCCACCATGCGAATAGAACCATAGATCGAGATAGATCACACTCGATGGGTCCCTAGTCAACAAAGCTTCACTAGAAGCGACTAGTATGAAAGATGGCTCTTTATGGCTTACGTTCTGTTAGTCATTGGAATGGGATTCCGGAGTCTGATCATAGATATCATGTGGGACATGATATTAGACGACCCGCCCTGAATATGTGCCATAGATTAAGTCATGAACATATTCAGTGTTGTAGCTTGTCATGTATCCTTAGACCAAGGAGTCTTTGTGATCGCTATGTAGTCAACAACTGAGTTTGACCTGAGCCTAACGTTGTCCGTAACAGGGCTTCCATAACGGCCAGGATTGGCTTGGGGACGGGCTACATGAGTGACACGAAAGGCGGCTAAGGGATTTATCCCTCATACTGAGGTATGGGAAAGATATCGGTTCTCGGCCGCTTGATCGAGAGTGACTGAAAGAATAGCATGGCCATGCACATGATACTGGGTATCATATCTTCAGTCATCTCACATATCAAGGAACGGTGATTGAGAATAATAAGGATGACGGCTCTATGCCTTATCTCAATCAGGATATCGGAGATAAAAGGATAATGACAGGGACGACGGAAAGGTTAGAATCGACAGGGTCGATTCGTTATGTAGTGTCAGGCAATACTAAAGTCTCGTTAGTTGCCACTTAAATAGAATCAAGTAAAATGGGATTTTACGTTGATCTATTGACATGCATAAACCTAAGGGTCACACCGGAGGATGAAACTCATTGACACATTTATGGAGAATGGCCAAAAGGGAGTTGTCTCGGGACATGACCAAAACTGGGTTTTGGATCATGTGCCCGTAAGTGAATAGGACTTTACGGATCGAGACAAGGCTTGGAGTCTTGGGATTGATCGCGTCGGATAATGTTGGACATTTCCGGTATGGAAGGCATGGAGGCGATGAGCGAATCACGGGACCTCGTTGGAAATGGCCACGGGCCATGTTCCAAGAGGCCCATGAAAGGCCCATGCAACCAAGGCCCATGGAACTAATTAATCAAGTCTTGATTAATTAGTACTAAGTAAGCAAGACAAGGATTAAGGTGTTGGTGATTCACCACCTAACCCAATCTTGTCTTGCCATACTTTGTCCTATTTACACCTTACTTGACACCATACTTGTCCCATGCCTTTAGTTGGACAAGTATGGGTTTTGTTATGTTTAAGTCATCTTTTTTCAACATAACAAAGACAAGACAAGAATAGGAAACACATTTTCTCTCCCTCTTCCATGGCCATTTCGGGTTTGGCTAGTTTCCACCTCCATTTTTGTGTTCTTGAGTCCTCAAAGAGAAGAACTACGTGGCTTTGATTCCCATGTGGATACGTAGGCGTCTTGGAGACTCAAGCCAATCATTCGTTAACCGGTGTTCTTGTTTTGGTAAGAAATAGTGCTGAATTTTTCTCTTGTGAATCCATTCTTTGTTAGTTGTTTCATGGTTTAATCGTCTCTTGGTTTTCATTGATTTTCCGCTGCGAGTTGGTTCATCTCCAACCCTACCTCGAATGATTGGCCATGCACATGATACTGGGTATCATATCTTCAGTCATCTCACATATCAAGGAACGGTGATTGAGAATAATAAGGATGACGGCTCTATGCCTTATCTCAATCAGGATATCGGAGATAAAAGGATAATGACAGGGACGACGGAAAGGTTAGAATCGACAGGGTCGATTCGTTATGTAGTGTCAGGCAATACTAAAGTCTCGTTAGTTGCCACTTAAATAGAATCAAGTAAAATGGGATTTTACGTTGATCTATTGACATGCATAAACCTAAGGGTCACACCGGAGGATGAAACTCATTGACACATTTATGGAGAATGGCCAAAAGGGAGTTGTCTCGGGACATGACCAAAACTGGGTTTTGGATCATGTGCCCGTAAGTGAATAGGACTTTACGGATCGAGACAAGGCTTGGAGTCTTGGGATTGATCGCGTCGGATAATGTTGGACATTTCCGGTATGGAAGGCATGGAGGCGATGAGCGAATCACGGGACCTCGTTGGAAATGGCCACGGGCCATGTTCTAAGAGGCCCATGAAAGGCCCATGCAACCAAGGCCCATGGAACTAATTAATCAAGTCTTGATTAATTAGTACTAAGTAAGCAAGACAAGGATTAAGGTGTTGGTGATTCACCACCTAACCCAATCTTGTCTTGCCATACTTTGTCCTATTTACACCTTACTTGACACCATACTTGTCCCATGCCTTTAGTTGGACAAGTATGGGTTTTGTTATGTTTAAGTCATCTTTTTTCAACATAACAAAGACAAGACAAGAATAGGAAACACATTTTCTCTCCCTCTTCCATGGCCATTTCGGGTTTGGCTAGTTTCCACCTCCATTTTTGTGTTCTTGAGTCCTCAAAGAGAAGAACTACGTGGCTTTGATTCCCATGTGGATACGTAGGCGTCTTGGAGACTCAAGCCAATCATTCGTTAACCGGTGTTCTTGTTTTGGTAAGAAATAGTGCTGAATTTTTCTCTTGTGAATCCATTCTTTGTTAGTTGTTTCATGGTTTAATCGTCTCTTGGTTTTCATTGATTTTCCGCTGCGAGTTGGTTCATCTCCAACCCTACCTCGAATGATTGGCCATGCACATGATACTGGGTATCATATCTTCAGTCATCTCACATATCAAGGAACGGTGATTGAGAATAATAAGGATGACGGCTCTATGCCTTATCTCAATCAGGATATCGGAGATAAAAGGATAATGACAGGGACGACGGAAAGGTTAGAATCGACAGGGTCGATTCGTTATGTAGTGTCAGGCAATACTAAAGTCTCGTTAGTTGCCACTTAAATAGAATCAAGTAAAATGGGATTTTACGTTGATCTATTGACATGCATAAACCTAAGGGTCACACCGGAGGATGAAACTCATTGACACATTTATGGAGAATGGCCAAAAGGGAGTTGTCTCGGGACATGACCAAAACTGGGTTTTGGATCATGTGCCCGTAAGTGAATAGGACTTTACGGATCGAGACAAGGCTTGGAGTCTTGGGATTGATCGCGTCGGATAATGTTGGACATTTCCGGTATGGAAGGCATGGAGGCGATGAGCGAATCACGGGACCTCGTTGGAAATGGCCACGGGCCATGTTCCAAGAGGCCCATGAAAGGCCCATGCAACCAAGGCCCATGGAACTAATTAATCAAGTCTTGATTAATTAGTACTAAGTAAGCAAGACAAGGATTAAGGTGTTGGTGATTCACCACCTAACCCAATCTTGTCTTGCCATACTTTGTCCTATTTACACCTTACTTGACACCATACTTGTCCCATGCCTTTAGTTGGACAAGTATGGGTTTTGTTATGTTTAAGTCATCTTTTTTCAACATAACAAAGACAAGACAAGAATAGGAAACACATTTTCTCTCCCTCTTCCATGGCCATTTCGGGTTTGGCTAGTTTCCACCTCCATTTTTGTGTTCTTGAGTCCTCAAAGAGAAGAACTACGTGGCTTTGATTCCCATGTGGATACGTAGGCGTCTTGGAGACTCAAGCCAATCATTCGTTAACCGGTGTTCTTGTTTTGGTAAGAAATAGTGCTGAATTTTTCTCTTGTGAATCCATTCTTTGTTAGTTGTTTCATGGTTTAATCGTCTCTTGGTTTTCATTGATTTTCCGCTGCGAGTTGGTTCATCTCCAACCCTACCTCGAGACCCAACAAATCGGAAGTCGTAATTCGATTCCGTCAAGTGCATTGGGTTCCTTGAACTATTCTAAGACCGTAGAAACGAAAACGGGGGCTTTTGGAGCCCCGGAAGGTAATTTACAAAACCCGGGCAGATTCGTCATGACGGGCGAATCGGGCCTTTACGGTCCTTTATCTACAATGTCGAGTAATTGGGAAGTTTGGGAGTGATCGACATTGTCGGGGTTACGTTTGGGCATTAAGTTTATTAAATTTCGGTTTATTCCTACTAGTTTAAAAGTGCTTTAAAAATTGTGTTCTTTTAGATCGTGCTACGGACCGAGGCACAGGGAAGCTCGGCGAGTGACTGGGATCACATCGAGACTTAGTGGAGCGCTTTTGGAGTTATATACGAGGTAGGGAAAAGTAGCCGGATCTCTGCCCTAACTAGGGAAAGTTAACTGTAGAATTGCATGTGACACCGGGGTGTCGTGGGTTATTTAGGTTATCGAATATTAGAAAAGCATGATACGGGATTGTAGCATATATGGGAAATGCATGTGACACTTAGTAGTGTCGTAGGAGCAGAGAACTTAGCGATATTAAAATTACTGGAGGCATATGACCATGCCCGGTGGTTGCTTGTGAAACTAGTGATCTTAGGACTGTTGGAGGCATTGAGTATGCCGGAGGTTGTTGTGTATTATTATTGTTGAGTTTTGGGTGGCCTTGAGCGCCCATGTTATTATTGTTGATTTTTGGGTGGCCTTGAGAGCCCGTGTTATTATTGTCGAGTTTTGGGTGGCCTTGAGAGCCCGTGTTATTATTGTTGAGTTTTGGGTTGCCCTGAGAGCCCGTGTTATTATTGTTGAGTTTTGGTGGCCTTGAGAGCCCGTGTTATTATTGTTGAGTTTTGGGTTGCCCTGAGAGCCCGTGTTATTATTGTTGAGTTTTGGTGGCCTTGAGAGCCCGTGTTATTATTGTTGAGTTTTGGGTGGCCTTGAGAGCCCGTGTTATTATTGTTGAGTTTTGGGCGGCCTTGAGAGCCCGTGTTATTATGGTTGAGTTTTGGGTGGCCTTGAGAGCCTGTGTTATTATTGTTGAGTTTTAGGTGGCCTTGAGAGCCCGTGTTATTATTGTTGAGTTTTGGGTGGCCTTGAGAGCCCGTGTTATTATTGTTGAGTTTTGGGTGGCCATGAGAGCCCGTGTTGTTATTATTGGAGTTGGGTGGCCGTGAGTGCCCGTGGGGTTGTGAACCCGTACTTTACCGTTGGAGTCTTGGGTGGCCATGAGGGCCCGTAGGGTTGTTGAACCCGTGTTTTGTTGTTGGTGTCTTGGTGGCCTTGAGTGTTTGTGGAGTTGAGACAGGTGTCGTTACTGTCTGTTGAACTTTGATTGTGGTTGTGTTTTGTTACTTGATCTTGGTGAAGGTTGTGTGGTGTAGCTAGCCTCTCGACTGGGATCGGGAGAAGCGGAGAGGTTGTGGGCTAGCTCCCCGACTGGGATCGGGGGAAGTTGTGAGACAGGTCGACCGCCTGGACCGACTGGGATCGGAAAGGGCGAGGGACAGAGAGGTTACTGAGACAGGTCGACCACCTGGCCCGACTGAGATCGGAAAGGGCTAGATACAGAGATGGTTACTGAGCAGCTGGTATGCGATACTTTGTGATCTTAGTATTGCGTGGTTGTCAGTCGTGTCCTTGGAGGAGGTCGTCAATTGTTGTGTGGGGTCTACATCACGTGTCCGAGTGTTGAGTCGGTTGAGAAAAGTGTTGGTCGTGTGTGTGTCTTTTGAGTCGTTGTTGGTGTCACCGTCTTTGTCTGCTAAGTATGTCGTAGTCGGTCTGTTATCTGTGGTGGTGAGCGAACGCTCACCCCTTAGCTGCTTTTCCTCATGGTACCGTTCCCAGTCTGGACTAGGTGAGCTTCTGAAGCTTGAAGAGCTTGAAGCGGGCTTCTGGGTTTTTTGAGTCTAGTGACGTGTACCTCGTTTTTGTCCAAGTGCGGGACTTATTTTTGAGATGTAAATATTATTCTTTTGTTGAACTAAACTGGTATTTTAAAGTGATTTAATGGAAAAGTTTACAAAGTGTTTCATTATTTTAAATGTTCGCGTCCCGAGTTCGATTGACTGAAATTGGGGCGTGACAGCTTGGTATCAGAGCTCGAGGTTTCACACCTCGGACTGCACGTCAATTAGGTGGGAGAGTCGATTTAGTAAAGTCCCGTCGTGCGTTGGGTACGCAAATCGGAACTCGTGTGTAGACCCGTTAGGATTTGAGTCCTGTTTTGTTTTGTGCTTGTGCAGTACGGGGTTACTGGCACAGTGTTTGTGTGTTGCTGCGTGAAACGTTTTTAAACTGTCGCGACTCGACTCAAGAGCGCTCCTGTGGTTGAGCATGGCGATTTTGATATCAAGTGGCTACAACGTGGTTCGGGGACGCCTGGACCGGGTTGTGACTACCTGATGTCGAGAAATGAAACTTTTAATGGAGTGGAAAAAGTTTTAAAATTTGTTGGCCCTGTGGGCGTGTGTTAAAATTTGTTGGCCCTGTGGGCGTGTTTTGAGTTTGTTGGCCCGGTGGGCGTGTGTGACTTTGTTGGCCCGGTGGGCGTATGTGACTTTGTTTGGCCCGGTGGGCGTGTGTGAATTTGGTTGGCCCGGTGGGCATGTATTGTTGTTACTTGGCCGTGTTGGCTTATGTTCGAGGTCGGTCTTGAGTGGTCGAATTGGTTGTTGTTGTCGTTTCGTCGTGTGGTTGGGTTGTCGTCGCGTGTTTTGGTGCGGTCTCTTTGAGGTTCCTTTTACTAATATTAATATTTAAAGCACTAATAGTGTGAGCGTTAGCGTATTTGAACTTGTTGTGTTTATTTGAGTTCGCAAACTGAACGTTTGCGTGTATCCGTGCAGAGGATACTGACTATGGCTCGCGGTAGATGCGGACGAGCAGCGGGAGCACGGGGTCAGGCGCCCACGCGGGGCCGGCGGGGACGGTCAGCGGGGACACTGGGAAGGGTGCCAACCGTTTAGCCCGCCGAGTACGCGGAGGCGCAGGGAACTCCTGTCGGAGTAGACAGGAGAAGCGACGTGGGGCCTTCTGCAGGCACACCCGGTGTTCCGCCCGTCGCAGACCCTCCGTCATGACTGCCCTGGATGAGCTGACCAGGACAGTTCAGAGTTTAGTGGCCGTCATTGCCAACCGAGAGTCGGTTTCACCATCCCCAGAGGCAGCCGCGGTCCTAGTGAGGCCCGGTCAGACAGAGGATCACACATCCCGAGCACTACTAGACTTCCTGAAGCTCGGGATACCTACATTTGTCGGGGAGCCCAACCCGACCTAGCCGATAGGTGGCTAGAGCAGGTCACGCGAGACCTGGATACATCGGGTGTCGAGGATGGCCGTCGCAGAGTGTCCTTCGCGGCCCACCAGCTGAGAGACAGCGCCTACCACTTGTGGGGGCGTGTGAAGGACATGGTCGGTTATGACTACAACATCTTCCAGACAATTTTTCTGGAACAGTACTTTCCCGAGTCGGCTCGGTTGGAGCGACATCGGCATTTCCTAGACCTGGAGCAGGAGGGGATGACGGTAGCAGAGTACGAGGCCAGGTTCACGGCCTTGGCCAGATTCGCGCCGGAGATGGTGATGACCGAGCAGAACCGTTGCCTGCGGTTCCAGGGAGGACTGAGGCTGGGGATTCAGAACTAGGTTCTCGCCTTGAGACTGCGGAAGTATACAGATCTCGTGGACACCGCAGCGACGGTGGAGCAGGGGATCCGGGATGCGGCCAGGACCCGCGAGGTTCGACAGCGGCCGACCAGCTTTGCAGGGCCGTCTGACTCACAAGACTCGCGGAGGCAGAGGACCACGGGGTTCTTCCGACCACCGCCTCATCAGGGTGGAGCGAGACAGCGGGGGTCAGTGGCATCAGTTGGGCCAGTCGCGTCAGAGAGGGCGCCGAAGTGCTATACCTGCGGGCAGCGAGGCCACCTCCGTCACGAGTGTCCGATGGAAGGAGGGCCCATGACGCAGCCGGCGACCAGCCGTACGGGCCAGGGCGCGGAGTTGAGAGCCGACGAGACCGGCTGTTTTCGGTGCGACCGGGTTGGCCACACCATTGCATGGTGCCGTGAGCCGTCGAGGGCAACGTCAGCGCCGCGACCGCAGCAGTCGCGTACAGTACAGTAGCCCAGGGGTCGTCCTCTTGAGGGTCAGCAGTCGAGGCCATCACAGCCTTCTACGAGCGCACCGATTCCGAGACAGTAGTAGAGTCACGGGTATTCAGCAGCCAGTGCACCGGGTCATAGGCAGCAGGCCTCGCAGGGGAGAGTGTATGAAGTCACCGACTCCAGAGCCCCAGGACCTAGCACGTACCGCGAGACCATCCAGGGTACGTGTTTATTGTATCATTTATGGGCTTTATTCTTGTTTGATACCGGGGCGTCGCACTCTTTTATTTCGTCGGGTTGTGCTGCGAGGTTGGGGTTGAGCTTAGAGCTGTTGAGTCCACCCCTATGCCTGGACACCCTAGTTGGGGGTGGTGCATCGTTGACTAGAGTATGTCGTGCCTGCGAGATTAGAGTCGCAGACTGTCCTTGCCCTGGTGATCTTCTCGTGCTGGGAATGACGACCTTTGATGTGATCTTGGGTATGGATTGGCTGTCGAGGTACCGAGCCAATATCGATTGCTACAGACGACAAGGGATAGTGTCAGTGGGTGGTACGAAGGTGACGTGGGTTCTGGGTAGTAAGAGCGGGGTCCTCCTGTCGGCGTTGTCCGCAGAGGAGGAAGTATCGGCTGTGCAGAGCCGAGAGTTACCGCGAGTGGTATGCGAGTTCCCCGATGTCTTTCCTGAGGAGTTGAGCGGGCTGCCACCGGTTCGTGAGGTGGAGTTCGGGATTGACTTGGTGCCGGGAACAGCGGCGATATCGATGGCGCCTTACAGGTTTGCGCCGGCAGAGTTGACTGAGCTGAAGCGTCAACTAGAGGAGCTTCAGCAGAAGGGGTTTATCCGACCGAGTGCATCACCGTGGGGAGCACCAGCAATCTTCGTGAAGAAGAAGAGTGGAGAGCTGCGGATGTGTATAGATTACCAGAAGCTGAACCGGGTTACGGTGAAAAACCGATACCCGATGCCGAGGATCGATGACTTGTTCGAACCGTTGAGAGGGGCGACCTACTTTTCGAAGATCAATCTGCGATCCGGTTATTATCAGTTGCGAGTCCGTTAGGGGGACGTCGCAAAGACTGCATTCCGGACACGCTATGGGCACTACGAGTTCCTGGTGATGCCATTCGGACTGACGAACGCACCTGCAGTGTTCATGGACCTAATGAACAGCATCTTCCGGCCGTACTTAGATCAGTTTTTGGTGGTGTTCGTGGACGACATCCTGATTTATTCGCAGAACGAGGCGGCGCATAAGTCACATCTGAGGGTTGTTCTGACACTACTGCGCGAGCATCAGCTATATGCGAACCAGGAGAAGTGCGAGTTCTGTCTCGCTGAGCTGAAATTCCTCGGCCACATCGTGTCCCGTGACGGTATCCTGGTCGATCCGTCGAAGATTGACGCGGTCTCGAAGTGGGCACGGCCCACGAGTGTCTTCGAGATCCGCAACTTTCTAGGGTTGGCGGGCTACTATCGGCGATTCGTCTAGGACTTTGCACGACTAGCCGCGCCGATGACTCTGTTGACGCGCAAGGGAGTCGGATTCGTGTGGACAGAGGACTGTGAGCGTGAATTCGCGGAGTTGAAGACTCGACTGACTACAACTCCAGTGTTAGTGGTGCCCGAGCGAGGGATGGGTTATGATGTCTACTGTGATGCGTCCGGAGAGGGACTGGGCTGCGTACTGATGCAGTTGGGCAGAGTTGTGGCTTATGGCTCCAGGCAGCTGAAGACGCACGAGCGCAACTATCCTACCCACGACTTGGAGCTAGCAGCAGTCGTTTTGCGCTAAAGAACTTGCGATATTATCTGTATGGCGAGGGGTTTCAGGTGTTCTCGGATTACAAGAGCCTCAAGTACATATTTTCCCAGCGAGACCTGAACATGTGTCAGCGACGATGGATGGAGCTACTCGAGGAGTACGACTTCGAGCTACACTACCACCCAGGCAAGGCGAACGTGGTCGCCGACGCCTTGAGTAGGAAGTCGGCTCCGAGCCTCGCCAGCATATTAGTCCGAGAGTGGGACATGATGGGGGAGCTAAGCACGTTCGGGCTCGAGCTAGAGGAGGTTACGGGTGACATGGCCATGTGCTCTTTGGTGGCTCAGCCCTCACTGCTTGCTCAAGTGTTGGAGGCACAAACGGAGGACGTTGAGACGGCACAGATCCGAGAGAGGGTCGTCAACGGCGACGAGGTAGTAGGTTGGGAGATCAGTATAGATTGGGGACTACAGTACCGAGGAGGACTGTTCGTGCCGGTTAATTGTTGAGACGACGTGTTGCGATAGGCACATCACTCGCGTCTTACAGTGCACCCGGGGGGCACCAAGATGTACCGTGACCTCAGTTGGCAGTTCTGGTGGCGCGGGATGCGGAGAGCAGTAGCAGAGTTTCTGTCGAGATGCCTCGTCTGTCAGCAGGTGAAGGCCGAGCATCAGTGTCCAGCGGGATTGTTACAGCCACTACCTATTGCTCAGTGGAAGTGGGAGCAAATTACGATGGACTTCGTGTGTGGACTACCGAGATCGCCGAAGGGAAACGAAGCCGTGTGGGTGGTAGTCGACCGGTTGACCAAGTCGGCCCACTTCCTGGCTATGAGGATGACTGACCCGGTCGACAAGTTGAGCAGCTTGTATGTTCGGGAGATAGTGCGTCTCCACGGGGTCCCGGTGTCGATAGTGTCTGACAGGGATCCCCGCCTCACGTCCAGGTTTTGGCCGAGTCTGTAGAAGGCATTGGGGACCGAGGTTCTACTCAGTACGGCACATCATCCCCAGACAGACGGTCAGTCCGAGCGCACTATTCAGATATTGGAGGACATGCTGCGGGCATGTGTGCTGGATTTCAGGGGATCATGGGAGACCCACCTTCCGTTAGCCGAGTTCGCCTAACACAACAGCTTCCAGGCCAGTATCGGGATGGCACCGTTCGAAGCGTTGTATGGGAGGTCGTGTCGATCGCCAGTGTGTTGGGCGGAGGTGGGGGACAAGAGCCTGTTGGGGCCAGATCTTGTCAGAGAGACGACAGAGAAGGTCGCGCTGATACGCGATCGGTTGAGGACCGCACAGAGCCAGCAGAAGAGTTATGTCGACAGGCGACGTCGACCTCTTGAGTTCGCAGTCGGGGATCACGTGTTCCTGAAGGTGAGCCCGAGGAAGGGGCTGGTGCGGTTCACACGCAGCGGGGGCAAGTTGGCCCCGAGGTACATAGGCCCGTTCGAGATCTTGGGCAGAGTGGGAGCAGTGGCTTATCGTCTGGCGTTGCCACCGCAACTTGGGAGAGTCCATAACGTCTTTCACGTGTCTCAGTTGCGGAAGTACAACGCAGACCCCTCCCACGTCATTGAGTGGACTGATATCGAGGTGGCTGACGGGAGCAGGTCCTACGGGGAGGCAAGATTATCCGCTTGGTCCGAGTGCAGTGGAAACATCATGGGGCTGAGTCGACGTGGGAACGCGAGGACGAGGTTTGCGCGAAGTATCCCGGCCTGTTCGACTCCCGAGGTACGTCTGTTTTAAATTTCGCGGACGAAATTCCTTTAAGGGGGGTAGACTATAATAACCAATTCCGGTCAACGCCAGTCAAACCTGCGAAAAACATAAAAATTTAAATTTTTTAAGACAGACACTTAAATTAACCTAAATTGACCCCGAGGGTCATACCGGACTTAAGTTGACTCCGTTATCGACCAAAATGAGTTCCGGGGGACTCAGGGCAACTTTCGGATCAATTTGGGAAATGTTGACTTTTCGTTGGAAAAGTCAACCGAGCGACGTTTTGGTCCATTCGAGGACCGTTTTGGATCCAAAAAGCTTAGCCGTCGTCGCAGCGGTCTTAGTTGAGTCGTTTCCTTGTAGCCCGCCAAGTTTCGTAATTTCTTGGGAAAAGTGCCCGTTCGGGGCCCGAAACGTCCGTTTTTCGCGAATCTGATTGGAAAATATCAAGTAGCTATTTTCCAAAAGGTGTGGGACCCACCTTGACACTTGTCCTAATTGTGGTGGTGTTTGTTTTGGGGGAACACTAGATGGGACAAGAGGTGTGGTCTGTCATGGGGTTAAAAAAGAAGAAAAAATAGAAAATGAGTTAGTTGTTTGAAATTAGAAAGAGAGAAGAGAGAGTTTAGAGAGAGAAGAAGAAGAAGAAGAAGAAGAAAAAGAGAGAAGAAGAAAGGGTTAAGGTTTGGAGGAGATCTCACCTTTGGATCGTCTCAAGACAAGGAGCAACCTCGTTCCCCTCGTTCTCCTCTTGAGTAAGCACCGAACCGATTCCCGTTTTGTTAATTTTCAAATGTTAGGGTTTGGGTTTAATTGATGAGTTAGGGTTGTAGTAAGGTTGGGGGTTTATGGGAGACGTTTTAGAGGTGTTTGGAGGGTTGTTTGAACGTTTTCCGGTGACCGAGAGCTCGGGAGGAGCTCCGGCCACCATAGGAGGTGGCTGGCCGGAACTAGGGCCGGCCACCACAATGGTGGCCGAGCCCCTTTGAAACCCTAGGGCCCAAGGCCCAATGGGCCGGGTAGGGCCCACGCACTCGGGTTCTCGGTTTTAGAGTTCGGAAGGTTTAAAATGGTCCCCGGACCATTTATCTTTAACCGAATCGAAAATTGGAATTAAATTGGAGAAGTTGTAATTAACGGGTTTTAGAAACTTTAAACGTTAATTAATTGAATCGGAAGTCGGAATTCGATTACGTCAAGTGCATTGGGTTCCTTGAACTATTCTAAGACCGTAGAAACGAAAACAGGGGCTTTTGGAGCCCCGGAAGGCAATTTACAGAGCCCGGGCAAATTCGCCATGATGGGCGAATCGGCCCTTTACTGGTCCTTTATCGACAATGTCGAGTAATTGGGAAGTTTGGGAGTGATCGACATTGTCGGGGTTACGTTTGGGCATTAAGTTTATTAAATTTCGGTTTATTCCTACTAGTTTAAAAGTGCTTTAAAAATTGTTTTCTTTTAGATCGTACTATGGACCGAGGCAAAGGGAAGCTCAGCGAGTGACTGGGATCACATTGAGACTTAGTGGAGCGCTTTTGGAGTTATATACGAGGTAGGGAAAAGTAGCCGGATCTCGGCCCTGACTAGGGAAAGTTAACTGTAGAATTGCATGTGACACCGGGGTGTCGTGGCTTATTTAGGTTATCGAATATTAGAAAAGCATGATACGGGATTGTAGCAATTATGGGAAATGCATGTGACACTTAGTAGTGTCGTAGGAGCAGAGAACTTAGCGATATTAAAATTACTGGAGGCATATGACCATGCCCGGTGGTTGTTTGTGAAACTAGTGATCTTAGGATTGTTGGAGGCATTGAGTATGCCGGAGGTTGTTGTGTATTATTATTGTTGAATTTTGGGTGGCCTTGAGAGCCCGTGTTATTATTGTTGAGTTTTGGGTGGCCTTGAGAGCCCGTGTTATTATTGTTGAGTTTTGGGTGGCCTTGAGAGCCCGTGTTATTATTGTTGAGTTTTGGGTGGCCTTGAGAGCCCGTGTTATTATTGTTGAGTTTTGGTTGGCCTTGAGAGCCCGTGTTATTATTGTTGAGTTTTGGGTGGCCTTGAGAGCCCGTGTTATTATTGTTGAGTTTTGGGTGGCCTTGAGAGCCCGTGTTATTATTGTTGAGTTTTGGGTGGCCATGAGAGCCCGTGTTGTTATTATTGGAGTTGGGTGGCCGTGAGAGCCCGTGGGGTTGTGAACCGGTACTTTACCGTTGGAGTCTTGGGTGGCCATGAGGGCCCGTAGGGTTGTTGAACCCGTGTTTTGTTGTTGGTGTCTTGGTGGCCTTGAGTGTTTGTGGAGTTGAGACTGGTGTCGTTACTATCTGTTGAACTTTGTTTGTGATTGTGTTTGGTTACTTGATCTTGGTGGAGGTTGTGTGGTGTAGCTAGCCTCCCGACTAGGATCGGGAGAAGCGGAGAGGTTGTGGGCTAGCTCCCCGACTGGGATCGGGGGAAGTTGTGAGACAGGTCGACCGCCTGGACCGACTGGGATCGGAAAGGGCGAGGGACAGAGAGGTTACTGAGACAGGTCGACCGCCTGGCCCGACTGAGATCGGAAAGGGCGAGATACAGAGATGGTTACTGAGCAGCTGGTATGCGATCCTTTGTGATCTTGTTTGGTGTGCGATCCTTTGTGATCTTAGTATTGCGTGGTTGTCACTCGTGTCCTTACAGGAGGTCGTCAATTGTTGTGTGGGGTCTACATCACGTGTCCGAGTGTTGAGTCGGTTGAGAAAAGTGTTGGTCGTGTGTGTATCTTTTGAGTCGTTATTGGTGTCACCGGCTTTGTCTGCTAAGTATGCCGTAGTCAGTCTGTTATCTGCCGTAGTCAGTCTTGGGATTGATCGCGTCGGATAATGTTGGACATTTCCGGTATGGAAGGCATGGAGGCGATGAGCGAATCACGGGACCTCGTTGGAAATGGCCACGGGCCATGTTCCAAGAGGCCCATGAAAGGCCCATGCAACCAAGGCCCATGGAACTAATTAATCAAGTCTTGATTAATTAGTACTAAGTAAGCAAGACAAGGATTAAGGTGTTGGTGATTCACCACCTAACCCAATCTTGTCTTGCCATACTTTGTCCTATTTACACCTTACTTGACACCATACTTGTCCCATGCCTTTAGTTGGACAAGTATGGGTTTTGTTATGTTTAAGTCATCTTTTTTCAACATAACAAAGACAAGACAAGAATAGGAAACACATTTTCTCTCCCTCTTCCATGGCCATTTCGGGTTTGGCTAGTTTCCACCTCCATTTTTGTGTTCTTGAGTCCTCAAAGAGAAGAACTACGTGGCTTTGATTCCCATGTGGATACGTAGGCGTCTTGGAGACTCAAGCCAATCATTCGTTAACCGGTGTTCTTGTTTTGGTAAGAAATAGTGCTGAATTTTTCTCTTGTGAATCCATTCTTTGTTAGTTGTTTCATGGTTTAATCGTCTCTTGGTTTTCATTGATTTTCCGCTGCGAGTTGGTTCATCTCCAACCCTACCTCGAATGATTGGCCATGCACATGATACTGGGTATCATATCTTCAGTCATCTCACATATCAAGGAACGGTGATTGAGAATAATAAGGATGACGGCTCTATGCCTTATCTCAATCAGGATATCGGAGATAAAAGGATAATGACAGGGACGACGGAAAGGTTAGAATCGACAGGGTCGATTCGTTATGTAGTGTCAGGCAATACTAAAGTCTCGTTAGTTGCCACTTAAATAGAATCAAGTAAAATGGGATTTTACGTTGATCTATTGACATGCATAAACCTAAGGGTCACACCGGAGGATGAAACTCATTGACACATTTATGGAGAATGGCCAAAAGGGAGTTGTCTCGGGACATGACCAAAACTGGGTTTTGGATCATGTGCCCGTAAGTGAATAGGACTTTACGGATCGAGACAAGGCTTGGAGTCTTGGGATTGATCGCGTCGGATAATGTTGGACATTTCCGGTATGGAAGGCATGGAGGCGATGAGCGAATCACGGGACCTCGTTGGAAATGGCCACGGGCCATGTTCCAAGAGGCCCATGAAAGGCCCATGCAACCAAGGCCCATGGAACTAATTAATCAAGTCTTGATTAATTAGTACTAAGTAAGCAAGACAAGGATTAAGGTGTTGGTGATTCACCACCTAACCCAATCTTGTCTTGCCATACTTTGTCCTATTTACACCTTACTTGACACCATACTTGTCCCATGCCTTTAGTTGGACAAGTATGGGTTTTGTTATGTTTAAGTCATCTTTTTTCAACATAACAAAGACAAGACAAGAATAGGAAACACATTTTCTCTCCCTCTTCCATGGCCATTTCGGGTTTGGCTAGTTTCCACCTCCATTTTTGTGTTCTTGAGTCCTCAAAGAGAAGAACTACGTGGCTTTGATTCCCATGTGGATACGTAGGCGTCTTGGAGACTCAAGCCAATCATTCGTTAACCGGTGTTCTTGTTTTGGTAAGAAATAGTGCTGAATTTTTCTCTTGTGAATCCATTCTTTGTTAGTTGTTTCATGGTTTAATCGTCTCTTGGTTTTCATTGATTTTCCGCTGCGAGTTGGTTCATCTCCAACCCTACCTCGAGACCCAACAAATCGGAAGTCGTAATTCGATTCCGTCAAGTGCATTGGGTTCCTTGAACTATTCTAAGACCGTAGAAACGAAAACGGGGGCTTTTGGAGCCCCGGAAGGTAATTTACAAAACCCGGGCAGATTCGTCATGACGGGCGAATCGGGCCTTTACGGTCCTTTATCTACAATGTCGAGTAATTGGGAAGTTTGGGAGTGATCGACATTGTCGGGGTTACGTTTGGGCATTAAGTTTATTAAATTTCGGTTTATTCCTACTAGTTTAAAAGTGCTTTAAAAATTGTGTTCTTTTAGATCGTGCTACGGACCGAGGCACAGGGAAGCTCGGCGAGTGACTGGGATCACATCGAGACTTAGTGGAGCGCTTTTGGAGTTATATACGAGGTAGGGAAAAGTAGCCGGATCTCTGCCCTAACTAGGGAAAGTTAACTGTAGAATTGCATGTGACACCGGGGTGTCGTGGGTTATTTAGGTTATCCAATATTAGAAAAGCATGATACGGGATTGTAGCATATATGGGAAATGCATGTGACACTTAGTAGTGTCGTAGGAGCAGAGAACTTAGCGATATTAAAATTACTGGAGGCATATGACCATGCCCGGTGGTTGCTTGTGAAACTAGTGATCTTAGGACTGTTGGAGGCATTGAGTATGCCGGAGGTTGTTGTGTATTATTATTGTTGAGTTTTGGGTGGCCTTGAGCGCCCATGTTATTATTGTTGATTTTTGGGTGGCCTTGAGAGCCCGTGTTATTATTGTTGAGTTTTGGGTGGCCTTGAGAGCCCGTGTTATTATTGTTGAGTTTTGGGTTGCCCTGAGAGCCCGTGTTATTATTGTTGAGTTTTGGTGGCCTTGAGAGCCCGTGTTATTATTGTTGAGTTTTGGGTTGCCCTGAGAGCCCGTGTTATTATTGTTGAGTTTTGGTGGCCTTGAGAGCCCGTGTTATTATTGTTGAGTTTTGGGTGGCCTTGAGAGCCCGTGTTATTATTGTTGAGTTTTGGGCGGCCTTGAGAGCCCGTGTTATTATGGTTGAGTTTTGGGTGGCCTTGAGAGCCTGTGTTATTATTGTTGAGTTTTAGGTGGCCTTGAGAGCCCGTGTTATTATTGTTGAGTTTTGGGTGGCCTTGAGAGCCCGTGTTATTATTGTTGAGTTTTGGGTGGCCATGAGAGCCCGTGTTGTTATTATTGGAGTTGGGTGGCCGTGAGTGCCCGTGGGGTTGTGAACCCGTACTTTACCGTTGGAGTCTTGGGTGGCCATGAGGGCCCGTAGGGTTGTTGAACCCGTGTTTTGTTGTTGGTGTCTTGGTGGCCTTGAGTGTTTGTGGAGTTGAGACAGGTGTCGTTACTGTCTGTTGAACTTTGATTGTGGTTGTGTTTTGTTACTTGATCTTGGTGAAGGTTGTGTGGTGTAGCTAGCCTCCCGACTGGGATCGGGAGAAGCAGAGAGGTTGTGGGCTAGCTCCCCGACTGGGATCGGGGGAAGTTGTGAGACAGGTCGACCGCCTGGACCGACTGGGATCGGAAAGGGCGAGGGACAGAGAGGTTACTGAGACAGGTCGACCACCTGGCCCGACTGAGATCGGAAAGGGCTAGATACAGAGATGGTTACTGAGCAGCTGGTATGCGATACTTTGTGATCTTAGTATTGCGTGGTTGTCAGTCGTGTCCTTGGAGGAGGTCGTCAATTGTTGTGTGGGGTCTACATCACGTGTCCGAGTGTTGAGTCGGTTGAGAAAAGTGTTGGTCGTGTGTGTGTCTTTTGAGTCGTTGTTGGTGTCACCGTCTTTGTCTGCTAAGTATGTCGTAGTCGGTCTGTTATCTGTGGTGGTGAGCGAACGCTCACCCCTTAGCTGCTTTTCCTCATGGTACCGTTCCCAGTCTGGACTAGGTGAGCTTCTGAAGCTTGAAGAGCTTGAAGCGGGCTTCTGGGTGTTTTGAGTCTAGTGACGTGTACCTCGTTTTTGTCCAAGTGTGGGACTTATTTTTGAGATGTAAATATTATTCTTTTGTTGAACTAAACTGGTATTTTAAAGTGATTTAATGGAAAACTTTACAAAGTGTTTCATTATTTTAAATGTTCGCGTCCCGAGTTCGATATACTGAAATTGGGGCATGACATCCCAATCATCCTTGCTCCACCCATATTTGGCACAGATAAATCTCTTCCATAGAGAATTTGTCTCCACAACAAACCTCCACCACCATTTAGCTAAGAGTGCATTGTTCATCACAAAAAGTCTTTTAATCCCCAGCCCTCCCTTCTCTTTGGAAGTACACACAACACCCCACTTGATCTTATGAAGTACCTTCTTTGTAACTGTACCATTCCAAAGAAACCTTCTTTGCCACTTTTCCATCTCTACAATCACCTTTTTAGGAGCTCTGAAGAGTGACATATAAAATTAAGGGAGAGAGGACAAAGAGGACTTGATCAGAGTGATCCTTCCTCAAAAGTTCAATGTTTTGGCTTGCCAAAGGTTCAACTTTCTTTTGAATTTTTCTATGATTGGCACCCAGGTTTTATATCTTCTAGGATTAGATCCTAGCTGGAACCCCAAATAATCAAGAGGCAGATCAAAAGTGTCACAGCCAAGGATTAAAGAGATATGCTCCAAAGATAAAGCGGTAGGATTAATCAAAATTCCTTTGGACTTTCTAATGTTTACTTTTAAACCAGAGGCTAACTAGAAAGCCAAAAAAGAAGACTGTAGGTTATGAAGATGTGACTCTTTTGCTTTTAGAATAATGAGAGTGTCATCAGCAAATTGGAGATGTGAAATCATTGGCCCTGAGATGCCACAAGTGACTCCAGCCAACTTTCCTTTTGTGATCCCTTGTTCCAAGATTAAATGCAGACCTTCAGCTGCAATGGCAAATAGTAGAGGTGACAAGGAGCAGCCTTGTCTCAAGCCTCTTGAAAGTTTAAAGTCCTCTGAGGGAGATCAATTAATCAGAACAGATCCCCAAGCTCTGAAGCAAGATGACATCCAACCCCTCCAAGTAGAACCAAACCCCATGATTTTTAGCACATTATTTAGATAATTCCAGTCCAAATGGTCATAAGCCTTCTCAAAGTCAGCTTTGAAAAAAATAACTTCTTCTTTAGAGGCTTTGTGTCACGCCCCAATTTTAGTAAACCGAACTCAGGACACGAACGTTTTAAAACAATAAAACATTTTGAAACCTTTTACATAAATCACTTTAAAATCACCATTTGTTCATCAAAAATAATCATTTACAACTTAAAGGTACGTCCCAACAGATGGACAAAAAGCAAGGTATACGTCGCTAGACTCAAAAGTAAACCAAGAATCCCGCTCCTAGCTCTTCAAGCTTCGGAAGCTCATCTAGTCCAACCAGCGACCGGTACCTGCAGAAAAAGCAGCTAGGGGTGAGCGTTCGCTCACCACCACGGATAACAGACTGACTACGAGATACTTAGCAGACAATGCCGGTAACACCAACAACAACTCAAAACCGGGGACTACCATCCCCAAACTCAAGTAACCCGACTGACACACACACACTGTTACTTTCCTCAACCGACTCAACACTCGGACACGTAATGTAGACCCGACACAACGATTGACGACCTCCTCCAAAGACACGACAGACAACCACGCAACACCCAAGATCACAAAGGATCACACACCAAACAAGATCACAAAGGATCGCACGCCAACTGTTCAGTAACCCATCTCTCTCTCGCCCTTTACCGATCCCAGTCAGGTCAGGCGGTCGACCTGTCGCGCAACTTCTCCCGATCCCAGTCGGGAGGCTAGTCCACAACCTCTCCCCTACCCCCGATCTCAGTCGGACTAGCCACACCTGCGCGTACCTTCTCCCGATCCCAGTCGGGAGGCTAGCCCACAACCTCTCCCCTACCCCCGATCCCAGTCGGGTGGCTAGCCACACCTCACGCAACTTCCCCGACACAAAGTCGGGTCTCCAACCTCAGGTAACCACAATCACAATCACAAGCAAAGTTCAACAAACAGCAACAAGACCGGTTCAACACTCCACAGGCACTCATGGCCACCCAAGACACCAACTGTAAAACACGGACTCAACAACCCCACGGGCACTCACGGCCACCCAAGACACACCGACAATAACTCACGGGTTCAACAACCCCACGGGCACTCACGGCCTCCCAAGACACACCAACAGTAAAACACGGGCTCTCATGGCCACCCTAGACACAACGGTAAAGTACGGGCTCTCATGGCCACCCAAGACACAACAGTAAAGTACGGGCTCTCATGGCCACCCAAGACACAACAGTAAAGCACGGGCTCTCATGGCCACCCAAGACATAAACTAAACAATCAACCTCCGGGCATGGTCATATGCCTCCAGTAATTCTAATATCGATAAGTTCACTGCTCCTATGATACTACTAAGTGTCACATGCATTTCTAATGTTCGTTACATTCCCATACCATAGGACACTACCCGGTGTCACCTGCCTTCCTAATATTCGATAAACCTACTTAACCCACGACACCCCGGTGTCACATGCAATTCTACTGTTAACTTTCCCTAATCAGGGCCGAGATCCGGCTACTTTTCCCTACCTCGTATGTTTTCTCCAAAAGATAACCAACAAGCTCCGGCGTGATCTCGGTCACTCGCCTAGCTTTCCCTTTTCTCGGTCTGTAGCACGATCTAATAAAAACACAATTTAAATACTTTTAAGTTCGTAGACATAAACTGGAATTTAATAAACTTGACGCCCAAAAGTAACCCCGACAATGTCGATCACTCCCAAACTTCCCAATTACTCGACATTGTCGATAAAGGACCCGGAAAAGCCCGATTCGCCCGACATGGCGAATCTGCCCGGGTTTTGGAAACGCCCTTCCGGGGCTCCGAAAATTCCCGTTTTCGTTTCTACGGTCTTAGAATAATTCAAGGGTTCCTATGTACTCGACGGAATTCAATTCCGACTTCCGAGTCATTTAATTAGCGTTTAAAGTTTCTAAACCCATCAATTATAACTTTTACAATTTAATTCCAAATTTCGATCCGGTTGTAGATTAATGATTCGGGGAACGTTCTAAACCACCCGAACACAAAACCTGAGCACCCGAGCAAGTTGTCCCCACCGGGCCCAACTTGTTCGTGGGTGGCTAGGGCTCAAATGGGCCCGGCCCACCATGGTGGTGGACGGCCCTAGCTCCGGACAGCCACCCTATGGCCGGCCGGCCACCCCCCTATGGTGGCCAGAGCTCCCCCCGAGCTCTCGGTCACCGGAAAACGTCCCTCTTCACCCCAAAACGCCTCCAAAACGTCTCCAACGATCCCCCATCCTCAATACAACCCTAAACTAATAGTTTTAAACCAAAACCTAATTTTAGAACTTGACAAAACGAAGATCAGTTTGGTGATTACCGTAGAGGAAGACGGTGTGAGTTCGATTCTCCTAGCTTTGAGACGATCCAAGGATTGGATGAGCGTGAATAGTAGCACAAACCCTAGCCCTTCTCTTTTCTATCTTCTTCTCCTTCTCCTTCTCTCTCTAACTCTCTTCTCTTCTTTTTCTATTTTTTTTCTCTTTCTAAAGGGTGTGGCCGAACCCCCCCTTATGCCTCATCTTTATTTTCCCCCCAAAACCTAACACCACCACTTGTTTGACAAGTGGCAAGGTGGGTCCCACACCTTTTTGTAAAATATCTGTAAGATATTTTCCAATCAGATTCGCGAAATTCGAACGTTTCGGGGCCCGAACGGGCACTTTTTCCAAGAAATTATGAAACTTGGCGGGCTACAAGGAAACGGCTCGACTAAGACCACTGTGACGATGGCTAAGCTTTTTGTATCCAAAACGGTCCTCGAATTGACCAAAATGTCGCTCGGTTAACTTCTCCAGCGAAAAGTCAACATTCCCCAAATTGATTAGAAAGTTGCCCTGAGTCCCCCAGAACTCACTTTGGTCGATATCGAGGTCAACTTAAGTCCGGTATGACCATCGGGTCAATTATAGGTTCAATTAAGTGTCTGTCTTAAATTTTTTAAATTTTCCTATTTTTCACAGGTTTGACTGGCATTGACCGGGAGTGGTTATTACACTTTGAGTGAATGTAACACCTCTGAGGCAATAACTATTCCATCAAGAATTTGTTTCCCTGCTATAAAGCCTGTTTGAACATCACTGACTAACTGATCCATAACTGTCTTCAACCTTGCAGCCAAAACTTTAGAGATGATCTTATACAATGCCCCAACCAGGCTAATGGGTCTGTACTCATTGAAAGAGGAAGGATTTGCCACTTTTGGTATAAGTGTAAAAAAGGAAGAATTTATACCCTTGCCCAACAAGCCTGTAGAGTGGAAATGTTGGCAGAAGAGTAGGATGTCATGTTGCAAAAAATCCCATCCTTTTTGGAAGAATTTGAGAGTGTACCCATCTGGACCTGTGGCCTTGTCCCCATCACAATCTACAACTGCAAAATGCACTTCTTCAATAGTGAAAGGTCTTTCTAAAAACTCAGATTTTGCTTGTGATATGCTATTGAAAGGGAGGTGAGATACATCTATAACCACAGAGTTGGTCTTTTGGAACCTGGAGCCAAAGTGAGATGCAGCAGCTGACTTGATATCCTTAGGAGAATTAAAGATTTGTCCCTCCTCAATAATCTGAGTAATCCTCTTTTTTGTAGCAGAAAAATTTGCCCATAAGTGATAATATTTTGTGTTTCTTTCCCCCTCCTTGATCCATTTTAGTCTAGATTTCTGGCACCACAATTTTGCCAAGGCCTTGAGAATTTGTATTAATACTGCACTGCACTGAGATCTCAAAGCTCTTTCTGCTTCAGTGAGCTCCCTGGATTCCACTATGCCATCCAAGTCATTTATCTGGCCTTGCAGCAAATCAATGGAAGTCTCCAAATGTCCAAACACCTCTACATTCCATTGTTTGAGAAAAGACTTAAGCTTCTTTAACTTTAACCAGATCACTACATGAGGATCCCCCACCACAACTAACTCCCTCCAAAAGATAGCAACATCACACAGGAAAGTAGGATGATCTAACCACACATTCAGGAATTTAAAGGGTCTGGGGCCCCAATCAATGAAAGGATCATTTAAAATCATTAGTTTATGATCAGAGATAGACCTGGCAATACAATATTGGGACAAATTTTGAAAAGTATTCAATACTTGAGGTGCAAGTAAAAACCTGTCCAGTCTAGAGGCAACTGAATTAGTCCCAAACCAAGTGAAGCTACCACCAACCATAGGGATATCTAAACGAGAGGCCTCATTAATGAATCTATTGAAGCTCCTGATAGAAGACAAAGACTGAGAATTGCCTGTTTTTTTAGATGGCTGCAAAATAGCATTAAAGTCACCAGCACAGATGTAGAAAGGTCCTAGCAAAGATAGCTCCTCAATAAGTGTATTCCAAAGAGATCTTGTACCCATAGCATTGCGGGGAGCATATACATTTATGATTGATATAGAAATCTTCCATTCTTCTGAAAAACCAGTCCAGATCAAAGCATGCTGAATGGGCTTGATGTTTTGCATCTTAAATAGGTCAGTATTCCAACAAGTGCAAACCCCCCCAGAATGGCCTATAGCATCAATAACAACCACCTCCCAGACCTCAGAAAGTCCAATAGCTCTTTGAAAATAACTAGGCAGATTTTGCAACTTTGTCTCTTGTAGCAATAAAAAACAAGGTTTTTGCTTCATTATCACACCCCTCAAAGCCTTCTGTTTCTGCACAGAAGAGACCCCTCTTAAATTCCAAGAGAGGATCTTCATACCAGGATTAATCAGTAATGAAAGCTCTGGCTTGAGATTCTATCTCATCCAGACAAATGTCCTCTTCTTCCTCAAGATCAATGAAGTCATCCCCAGAGTCTGCCTCAAAATTCACCTTTTGGTTGATCTCAGCTTCAAGATTATCAAACTGATCAATGACAAGTTCATCAGCCACAAATGCCTTTAGTCCAATTGCCTTGCAATACTCCCAAGGGCTTTGAATCCCTTCAACTGTAGTTGATGTATCAAGAGACTTCTTCTTCTTCTTATCTGTCAAAGAGATCAAAGGTGTTTCTTTCACTCTCCTTGATCTTGTATCATACACATAGGAGACCTGAGGTTGCTTGGATTTTCTCTTAGAATTTTTTATTTTAGGTTGAGGAGTGGTGGGCTGAGACTTTGTAAAAAATGGTTCTGTGGTGGCAACAAATAACTGTTGAGATTGTATTCCCTCCAAAACTAATGTATCCTCAATTCCAAGATTTGCTGGTGGTCCCAAAGGTGAAGTGCAGTCCTCAACTCTTACCATCTCATTAATACCTTCCCCTTCATGAATATTGATATCAGTTTGATCATTTCCCAAAGCTGGGACAGTTTCTTGGGCTTCCAACTCACCTGTGACATCAATGTCCAATGGACTAAACCTGTTGGATAATAAAAGATGTTGTTCTTCATCCACCATCAGATCTTCAAGTATTTGAGGTTGAGAAAACACATGGGTAATATCAGAGGAATGTTTGTTGGTAGCCTTTAATGGAGAGGTATCATAAGTATCCTTTACCACAGTTGAAGAGAGGAAAGTCTCATCTTTGTTGGCCTTTACTGCCCCTGAATTGTCCTCATCATTTAATAACTGTGTCCCAGCCATAACTAATTCTTCCAAATCAGGTATCACTATACCTTCTTCTTCCCTAGATTGTGCCACAGAGTTTCTCATAAAAGTACTAGTGTGCATATCTTGGCCTTCTACATCCACTACATCTTCCTACCCCCTACTTCCTCACTACCAATTGGAGTAGGTAATAAGAAAGTGACCTTCTTGTTTGGATTAGAAAAAAGGCTTGTGGACTCAATTTCTGTTGTAAAGGACTGATCTGTGTCTGCAAAGGTGTGGAAAATTGGCCTGACATAGCTTCTTCTCCAGCAGAAGAGGAGGAGGAAAGGTAAGAGGGTGGGGGATCCCATTGAGGTAGTAGGTTTTTGTCATAAGAAGTAATCAGAGTCTTGAAGCTAGTCTTCTTCAGTATCAATGTTGTATGCTTACTGAAATCACTTAACTCAGAAGCATGAATAATAACTATACATATATATTAGTGTCAATCGATGAGATTAAGGAATACAATACAAATTATTCAGGATGTGGAAATCCACTTTATTGGATAATACCATCAATATCGAGCTTTATTATTCGTCCAACTCCATGTATGGCATCAACAGACTACTTACATGGACATATCGGATCCTTTAAAGATTGTATGGATGTGAAAATTATAGTGTAAGCTCATGAATTTTTTTCATATACATGCTTTGTAAATTAATATTTCATAACAGTAACTAATTAAGCTTCATTACAAGTGCACATTTTCCAATAAACTGACCCTGAACCATGTCTTCATGAATTAAATGGTGTTTCAACTACAATCAAGAATTTGTTTGCTTATTGGATGAATATCAACTTGGGTAAGAGTCCTGGTACACCCTTGTGTGGGTTCTTTCGTTTTCATCTAGTTTAGGTGTAGTTAGACCTGTGTAGGTTTGGTTTGTTTGCTTCAGTGGTTTTATCTTGGTTTTTAGACCTTTGTTGTTTGTTTCTCTTTGGAGGTGCCGTTGTTGCATTCTCAAGTTGTATTGGGGTCTTTCTAGTGTTGTACTTCAAGTCTGTATTTCTAGGTTTGAAGACCTATGTATTCCCTTTGGGTAAGAGTTCATCCCCTGCGTGGGATTGTTTGTTTGGAGTTAGAAGTTTGAGGCTCCCTAGATGGAGTGCTCTTTGTTTGTAATGATTTGAATGAGGGCTGAGCCCTTGTCCCTGTCTTTGTTTCAAAGACTTAGATCTTTATAAAATAATTTGCTGATAAAAAAAAACTACAATCAAGAAACAATATTTTACATGATGCTCTAAAAAATGCAAAACACAAGAACATGATACTGATGAAACCTGAAGAGAAAAACACTTGGACACTTGTGATATTGTTCATGGTTATGTGTTATGTACTTTTTAGTGTTTTTTTGTTGTAATTTAGTAGGGATTATGAGAACAAACTAGCAGTAACTTTTTGAAAAATTTCTCCTGGTTATTGTAATATATATGGGATATGTATGAGCATCATGGTTTTTTAGAGACAGGGGCATCAATGTTTTTCCATGATGATACACAGCGTTCAAGTAATATAAACTAACATTAAAAATATTTCCATCAGTTAAAAAATAATAAATGACTACTTATTATACGATGTAACAACGAGATTCCATATTTCTAAAATATTGTAAAACACCAATATGATAAAAAAACATTTTTCTCTATGTATAAGATTATACGATCACTCATTCATTCTCATTAATGATAATACCCTCCACAGATGTAGTATTGAATGGTTTGATTATTTTTAATGTAATAAAATAGTTGATATATATAATTTTTTCTCTACCTTTTTTCAATAAGAGCACTGATACCTTACAATTTTTTAAATGTGAAGTTGTATATCAAGAATAGTAAGATACAGAAAAATATCGCAAGTTTGATCAATCCTCTTGGAAAATCTGGGGGCTCATCTTCTCCTGGTGGAGACTCTCTTGGACAATTCCTGCTAGTACCAAACAGCTCTTCTCTTCCTGGTCTTCATTGGTCTCCTCTCCATATACAAGACATTGGGGGTATATTTTGCTCATCTCTTGCTGGCAGATATGGCTTGCTAGAAATCAAGCTGTCTTTGAAAATAATTTCCTTACTTCTGAGGAAGTTTTTAGCAAAATACTTAATCAAAGTTATACTTTGGAATGGTCAAAATTCAAAAAGGATGGAACTTGGTTCTCTTTCAATTCTAGGGCCTTCTCTCCTCACTCATGTTTGAGCAGGAGAAGTATCTAGTAACTGACTTATTGGGTCTCTACCACAAGTTATGGATTGATTGTTGCATAGTCCTTCTGGTTTGGGTTCTGGGAAGGGGTTTTGGGGGTGGACTGGGTACTGTGGTGAGTTTGGTAAGGTAGTTACTAGGTGTTGTGCTGCTTTTCTGGTCTCTGTGTGTGGGCTCTTTTTTTTTCTGTTTGTCTGTGGGTAGCTCATTGTAGGATGAGGGTCTCTTTTTTCTTTTTGTGTAGGTGTTATTGGCCTGGTTGATCTATGGTTTTAACTTCTCCCTTCTGCTGCATTCTGCTATTGAAGTCCTTTTGTAGGTACTGGTTGTTGATCACATCCTTCAACCTATACTTCCTGCTGCAACTTAAGTTCAATGGGATCCAGACCTGCCTATTCTATTTTCTTCCTCTGTTTGCACATCATTTCTGATTGAAACACTTGCTCACTCTATCGCTCATCTGTTACTGAAGTGAACATATTGTTGGGTCTCGAGGTAGGGTTGGAGATGAACCAACTCGCAGCGGAAAATCAATAAAAACCAAGAGACGATTAAAACCATGAAACAACTAACAAAGAATGGATTCACAAGAGAAAAATTCAGCACTATCTCTAACCAAAACAAGAACACCGGTTAACGAATGATTGGCTTGAGTCTCCAAGACGCCTACGTATCCACATGGGAATCAAAGCCACGTAGTTCTTCTCTTTGAGGACTCAAGAACACAAAAATGGAGGTGGAAACTAGCCAAACCCGAAATGGCCATGGAAGAGGGAGAGAAAATGTGTTTCCTATTCTTGTCTTGTGTTTGTTATGTTGAAAAAAGATGACTTAAACATAACAAAACCGATACTTGTCCAACTAAAGGCATGGGACAAGTATGGTGTCAAGTAAGGTGTAAATAGGACAAAGTATGGCAAGACAAGATTGGGTTAGGTGGTGAATCACCAACACCTTAATCCTTGTCTTTCTTACTTAGTACTAATTAATCAAGACTTGATTAATTAGTTCCATGGGCCTTGGTTGCATGGGCCTTTCATGGGCCTCTTGGAACATGGCCCGTGGCCATTTCTAACGAGGTCCCGTGATTCGCTCATCGCCTCCAAGCCTTCCATACCGGAAATGTCCAACATTATCCGACGCGATCAATCCCAAGACTCCAAGCCTTGTCTCGATCCATAAAGTCCTATTCACGTACGGGCACATGACCCGAAACCCAGTTTTGGTCATGTCCCGAGACAACTCCCTTTTGGCCATTCTCCATAAATGTGTCAATGAGTTTCATCCTCCGGTGTGACCCTTAGGTTTATGCATGTCAATAGATCAACGTAAAATCCCATTTTACTTGATCCTATTTAAGTGGCAACTAACGAGACTTTAGTATTGCCTGACACTGCATAACGAATCGACCTTGTCGATTCTAACCTTTCCGTCATCCCTGTCATTATCCTTTTATCTCCGATATCCTGATTGAGATAAGGCATAGAGCTGTCATCCTTATTATTCTCGATCACCGTTCCTTGATATGTGAGATGACTGAAGATATGATACCCAGTATCATGTGCATGGCCAGGCTATTCTTTCAGTCACTCTCGATCAAGCGGCCGAGAACCGATATCTTTCCCATACCTCAGTATGAGGGATAAATCCCTTAGCCGCCTTTCGTGTCACTCATGTAGCCCGTCCCCAAGCCAATCCTGGCCGTTATGGAAGCCCTATTACGGACAACGTTAGGCTCAGGTCAAACTCAGTTGTTGACTACATAGCGATCACAAAGACTCCTTGGTCTAAGGATACACGACAAGCTACGACACTGAATATGTTCATGACTTAATCTATGGCACATATTCAGGGCGGGTCGTCCAATATCATGTCCCACATGATATCTATGATCAGACTCCGGAATCCCATTCCAATGACTAACAGAACGTAAGCCATAAAGAGCCATCTTTCATACTAGTCGCTTCTAGTGAAGCTTTGTTGACTAGGGACCCATCGAGTGTGATCTATCTCGATCTATGGTTCTATTCGCATGGTGGGCATAGATCAGAGCACACATCGATATATTACTCCAACACATAAGTAAGATAAAGCCGCTTTAATTTTATTGCTAACGATGATATATACATTTGGACATTTAGGATTGAACTATGGGCACTAAGACTAACACATACCTCAGTTTATGGCTCTTCTTTTTCTGAAGAGAACAAACCTCAGTTTGGAATCTGCTACAACATTACTCCTCAGATTTCTTGATCTTTTGGACTGCAATCTCCTAACAGTCTACTTGTTTTGATAAGTTTTACTCATCCCTTTGGAGTAACTTATGCCACAAGATATCCCTCCCATACTAGTTTAGTACCTTGTTACCCTAGAAAGGTGGTTTGAATTTGATTTCATGTATTTTGTTCTATCCTTTGAGCTCTTGGGTGGGTTTTACTTTTCCTTGATTACTTGGGTGTCCTTAGGTGGAATTTGGTTTTCCTAGTCCTTGGGTGTTGATTGACTTCCCTTCACACCTTAGGTTGATCTTCATTTGTAATTGTATTTTGTAACTCCTCTTTTCCCTAAAAAGAGGTTTAATTTAAATTTGCTTTGCTGATCAAAAAAATAGTTTGATCAATCTTTGATTGTAATACATTGTAGAATTAATCATTGGGACATAAACATGATATGCATGAAAGAAAATTTGCATTAATCTCCTGAATAAAAAGATACGAGTATTAAGTTTGTTCGCGCGCCACGCACACCTCTTTAGGCGAAATCTCTAAACTATGTCGCCCTCCCTCGCGTCGGAGCCAAGCCGTCGACCACGGAAGGAAATGTCTGGAGAAGTTGCAAGCGGAATTTCGAGGTAGGTATCCTCCGTATATCTGGTCGTGACTTGCAGGAATCAGGTTGAAGCAGAGAGGTCAGATCAATTTGAGGATAGCGATAGGTCTCGGTATGAATTACATGGAAGGCCGGGGTCGAGAGGAAGGGGATCTAACGTCAGTAAGGCTGAGATGGATAAACTGTGTTTTGAAGATCGAAGATCTTCTCATCCGGTGAGAGGACCCTTGGCTCCGAACAAAGTTTTTTTCCTCAACCTCTCTGAGGGATCGACTAAAGAAGGGGTAAGGACCAGATTCAATTCGTTTGGAGAGATTACGCATATTCATTTTCCATCCAATCTTAATTCCAGAGGCAAATTCTTTGGGTTCATCAGTTTTAACCGATCCAAGCTTGGTTCCCACATCCTGTTTGTAGTAAAATCAAACAGGAGATTGTAGTAAAACCAGTTTTAATGTGAGAGGTATGATCAGACCTGAAGCTTGTTGTAAAATCAACTAACTGATCCAAGCTTGGTTCGCACATCTTGTTTGTAGCTTAGGCCTGGGAGAAGAGTATGGTTTAGGCGAGGGAGTCAAAGGAGTATCTTAGAAACTTCATTATCAAGAGGTCCTCAACAAAACAAGGAGGAAGGACTTTACGCGTGCAGATTGAGGTGGACGAGAGGTTGTAGGCGGAGGCAATAGATGGGTGGTTGGGAGTTCTGTTGGGTCTCGATGGAGGGTAAGAATACATAATTGCAACGGAAGCAAATAAAACCCGAGACCATGCAAGGAAAAACTACCAAAGATTAGATACACAAGACCAAAACGAAATAAATGAAGTGACTCAACCTTCAGCTCGTTTAACTGAATAACGAACAATTGAAATCCAAATTCCATCGTTCACTTTGAAGACCAATATGTGGAGAACATTCACTCCAAAGATCAGCTTCATCGGACGTTGGATGAACATCCGATCAAGATCATGAAGGTGGCTGGCCGGACAGACAACACTGCAGAAAATTCTGCACCTTTTCTTCTCTATTTGTTCAAGAACACCAAGAAAAGATGATCGGCTTGAGTGTTCAAGACGCCTATGTATCCACCTCGGGAATCAAAGCTACATAGTTCTTGTATTTAGAACTCAAGAACACAAATTTTGGAGAGGAAAAAGTCTTGGCCAAAACCTATAGAGAGAGGAAGAAGATGTAGTTGTGTTCTTCATCTTGTCTTGTGTTTTGTTATGTGAATAAGATGACTTAATCCAACAAAAACAATGAAAAGTAAGGTGTAGAGAAGTATCGTGTAAATATGACAAGTATGGTTTTAAGTATGGTTGGACATGATGTGGTTAGGTGATGAATCACCAAAACTTTAATCCATGTCTTCCATACTTAGTGCTAATTAATCAAGACCTTGATTAATTATTTCCATGGGCATTGGTTGCATAGGCCTCTCATGGGCCTCTTAGAACATGACCCGTGGCCATTCCCAACGAGGTCCTGTGACGTCCTCATCGCCTCCAAGCCTTCTATACCGGAAATGTTCAATATTATCCGACGTGATCAATCTAAGACTCCAAGCCTTGTCTTGATTCGTAAAGTCCTATTCACTTACGGGCACATGACCCAAAACCTAGTTTTGGTCATGTCCCGAGACAACTCCCTTTTGGCCATTCTCAATAAATGTGTTAATGAGTTTCATCCTCTGGTGTGACCCTTAGGTTTATGCATGTCAATAGATCAACCTAAAATACCATTTTACTTGATCCTATTTAAGTGGCAACTAGCGATACTTTAGTATTGTCTGATACTACATAACGAATCGACCTTGTCGATTCTAACCTTTCCGTCGTCCTTGTCATTATCCTTTTATCTCCGATATCCTGATTGATATAAGGCATAGAGCCGTCATCCTTATTATTCTCAATCACTGTTCCTTGATATGTTAGATGACTGAATATATGATACCCAGTATCATGTGCATGGTCATGCTATTCTTTCACTCACTCTCGATCAAGCGGCCGAGAACCGATATCTTTCCCATACCGTAGTATGAGGGATAAATCCCTTAGTCGTCTGTCGTATCACTTATGCAGTCCGTCCCCAAGCCAATCCTGGCCATTATGGAAGCCCTGTTACGGACAACGTTAGGCTCAGGGTCAAACTCAGTTGTTTACTGCATAGCGATCGTAAAGAATCCTTGGTCTAAGGATACATGACAAGCTACGACAATGAATATGTTCATGACTTGATCTATGAAACATATTCATGTCGGGTCGTCCAATATCATGTCCCACATGATATCAATGATCAGACTCCGGAATCCCATTCCAATGACAAACATAACGTAAGCCATAAAGAGCCATCTTTCATACTAGTCGCTTCTAGTGAATCTATGTTGACTAGGGACCCATCGAGTGTGATCTATCTCGATCTATAGTTCTATTCGCATTGTGGGCATATATCGGAGCACACACCGATATATTACTTCAACACATAAGTAATATAAAGCCGATTTAATTTATTGCTAACGATTATATATACATTTGGACATTTAGGATTGAACTACGGGCACTAAGACTAACAATCTCCCACTTGCCCTAGTTCCAATCTAAACTCCAATATGTCCCCCATCGACTTTACATGTATAACATGTTTAGGCAGCAACAATGCCTTAGTTAAAGGGTTAGCTATGTTATCATCCGTTGTAATAAAGGTTATCTTCATTTCACCTCGTTTCAGTATTTCTCTGATGAGGTGGATACGTCGCAGTACATATTTAGATTTGATATGCAATCTGGGCTTTTAGCTTTCACAATGGCCCTTTTGTTGTCGCAAAATGGATTCACCGGGCTGGATGGGTTTTTAATTACACCCAACCCTGCCGTGAATTTCCAAATCCACATATCCTCCTTAACTGCCTCTACAACATCCATGTACTTCGCCTCTATCGTAGATTCGGCGACAATATCTACCTATACGCTCTCCCAGCTAAAGCTCTATCATTCAGCGTAAACACATATCCTGACTGACTTCTAAAGTCATTTGGATTTGTCTTGGAAACCTAGCGTCTACTCATCCTTCGACTACTAGTTCAGCATCATCTTTCCCCTAGGTTAGACTGATGTCTACTGTTACAATATAAGGCTTAAGAGATGTCCGATCTTGTACATGTCATGGCATATATGATCGATCCTGCTCCTAGGTGCATGGGATTCACATCATCCTTTTCAGCTCATCAGGTGTCTTATGACACTGGGTCTTGTTGAGATGAATGCCATAACTAGTGGGTAAGAGTGCTTTCAGTGAATCGAGCATTCAGAACCTACTCAATGCCTTGTTCATTTAGGTTCCCTGACTTAAATCCAAGACCCTCTTGGTGCGATCTTTACATATTTTAATCCCTAAGATATAATCAGCATCGCCTAAGTCCTTTATTGAGAAACACTTCCTCAACCAAGCTTTAGTCTCGTGTAAGGTTGGGATGTCGTTTTCAATGAGCACCAGAAAGGTAATCTTGCTCCCACTAGCCTTCTTATAAACGCAAGATTCATCCTTGTTCTTGATTAAGCCAAATCCAATTACAGCTTCATCAAAACGAAGGATCCAACTCCGACAAGTGCGTTGCAATCCATGAATGGATTTCAACAACTTACAAATCTTTCCCTTATTCTTCCGATCGTCAAAACCTTTGGGACGAGACATACAAACGTCCTCAGTCAAATTTGCATTTAAGAAATCGGTTTTGACATCCACTTGTCATATCTCGTAATCAATACACGAGACTATGTCAAGAAGAATTTGGATGGATTTGAACATAGCCACTGGGAGAAGGTTTCCTTATAGTCAATCCCTTATATATGTCTATAACCTTTCGCCACCAGTCGGGCTTTATAGTTCAAAGGATTGCCATCCATGTCAATCTTCACCTTGAAGATCCTTTTGCATTCGATGGGATCAACCAGTTCCAAGACTTGGTTGTCCGACATGGACTGCATTTCCTTCCTCATGGCTCCCAGTCATAACTCGGAGTCAGGTCCATCCACGGCTTCTGGAAAGGTGGTTGGATCCTCGTGATCCACCATAAGATCATCGTCACCTCCAAACACAAAGTAACCATATCTCGGAGGTGGACGAATAATCTTTCCAAATTGCCTTGGACCTTCAGGAATTATTACTGGAATTGGTTCTTGCTCTGCGACCATCTCTGCCTCGGCCATTTCCAGAGCATAAGCCCATAAAGAGATCAAGAGATCAGTCCAACTGATCATGGTACAGACCATTGTCTAACAATATCCGATTTCTCCGTTCGGCTACACCTTTCAACTACAGTGTCCTGGGAGGAGTCCATTCCTAAAGGATCCTATTCTCTTTTAGATGATCTAAAAACTCTGTGGTCAAGTATTTTCCACCTCGACCCAGTCGAACTGCCTCAATACCTTTCACGAGCTGGTTTTCTACTTCCGTCTTAAACTCTTTGAATTTATCAAAAGTTTCAGACTTATGTCTCATCGAATAGACATAACCATATTTACTGTAATCATCAGTATATGTGATAAAGTAGCTAAAACACCTCCTAGCAAGCGAACTTATTGGTCTGAGTGTATCAGCCCCAATAATTCACCCTCCCTTTCACTGCGATCGATGAAGGGCGCTTTAGTCATTTTCCCATAAACAAGCCTTGCACCTATTATTCGAATGAAATTCGAATGGACTTAAAAGTCCGCATTTCTGAAGTGATGATATGCGTTTCTTGTTTATGTGGCCTAAATGGCAGTGCCTTAACAGAGTATGGACTAAATTATCATATTTAGACCTTTTGGCATTAATGTTATAAATAGAGGTTGAGGAATTGTTACCCATATGTACAATCCTCGGACCAAGTTTGTACAAACATAAAACATATCATTGGATTGAATATTGAAAATCCAATTTCCAATATCAACATTATATCCTTCAGTGTCTAACACGGATATAGATATAATGATTCTATTAAAATTAGGTATCCAATATACTTTATTTAGTAAACAACAAGGCCACTTGGCTAACGAAGACTCATGGATCTTACGATAGTCGCTACAACCCTCATCTGTTGTACACTCTTAGGTCCAATCTGTTCTTCTCCAAGCTTCTCCTACCTTCCATCCACTACACGTCAGTGCATGTGTGAGATTCAGCTCTGGTATCCAATACCCATGAATCTTTGGAAGTAGAGAGAGGTAGCTCTATAAAGTTAGTACCTGATGAAGGCGTAGTCGCACTGCCCTTCTTTAGATCATCCTGGTTTTTCCCGCAATCCCTTTTCGTTGACTAGGCTTCTGGAAATAGAAGTAGACATTCTTATCTTCCTTGGTCCTTGGATGGATAAGAGCGATCAAGTGTCTCATCTTTCTTCCCAAGTGCACAAGAGCCTTGCCCTTTCCACTACCAGTTTCCTTCTTGAAGCTGGATCCCTTGCTGACCATCAGAATATCCTTGGATTCCAAATCCTTGATATTCTTCTCAGCAGTACAAACATTTCATGTAACTCTGATATGGTCTTGTCCATATCGTGCATGTGATAGTTTATGATGAACTCAACATACGCACGAGGAAGGGAGTGCAGAAACCTATCTGCCGCCATCTTTGATTGTATCTTAAGACGCAGTCCATTAAGACATTCGAGATGCCCCTTCATTTTCTAGACATAAGGGATAACCTTGTCAAGGACATATTATTTGCGTTCAGACTTGAGGACTATCCTCAAAATTCTAGACCAGTTCAAATAGTTTGTCCCATTTATCTTGACCCTGTCAAGCATGGTTTTTAATGACAAACTATTAATGTTCGCTCAATTTTTCCATTTGATCTACAACAGATAAAATTCATTCAGTAAACTGAATAAATTTTATGAAGATCAAGCTTAAACACCAACAATCAAGATCATTGATTCACTCGATCAAGCTGAACGAAGGCTCACCACTCAATAGAGCTATGTACGTAGGACCCCGTCCAATCACATCCAATGTGACTCTTGGCTAGGGTGTGTACTTAAGTACACGGCTTACCCTATCTGATACCCTAGCTCAACCCTGGCTGAGAATCGTAACCGGGTCCACCAATTTTCAACTATGGCCAGCCACTATGTAGGTGCTCTGCTAAGGCGCACGACACCCACATATGTCGTCCAAACTTACTACCCCACTTTCCCATGGATGATCCGCTAAAGCGCACGACACCCATAGGACGGGGAGGTACTAAGGTTTTGGTAATTGGGAGGTATCGAACATGACCCGTTTTTACTTGTTCGGTTGTCTTTAAAACTTTTGGCACATCCTAGATGCGATGAGCACATCAACTACATTCCAAATGTAATGATGCCTCCAATTACATCCAATGTAATTCTTTCTTCGAACCCGTCAACTACATCCAATGTAATGACGGTTCTAAGGGCTCACAAACAAGGATTAAAATTCCAATTTTATCTTGCATGTGAGGTGATATGCTCAGTAAATAAAGTTAAGCATGCAATTCTAATCCAACACATAGAATTAAGCATGCATAAACTAAACCAATGATAAAGCGATAAATTTGCACATAACAGCCCCCTAAACTAACTCCCACTAGTTTCTTGAGCTCCACCAACTCCAAGTCGATGTTAACAGCCAAAAACCCACCAAATGACTTTTTCGTCCTTTCTTCGTCTTGAGAAAATATTACAATTTAATACACGACTCGCAGGTCGGGAATGAAAAAAATATTACAAAAAAGTGGTTCGACGACCACACCTCAAAAAATAATTACACGCTAACTTTAAGGCTCGCGGGCCGTGAAAAGCGATAAATAATGAAATCGAACTCGGGGCTATTATGTACACCATTCCAACATCACATCACACATCGTGTTATGAAGCAAGCATGTTATCAAACATCATGTGATTTTCGGGTTTTAATTAATAGCCAAGTTTTGGAAATTTTTGATGCTCGGTTTATCGAAACCGTTCAAAAATGGAACTTTTGAACATTTGATCTTCGAGTTCGTCATGACGGTTCCAAACTCGTCATAACTAACAAAACGATTTAGCCTTGGCATATCAACAATCCAATGGTCATGCTTGGCCTAGCTCCGTCCAACCGATCCCCGTTCGGTCCCGGTTTCGGCTCCCCGAGAGTCCCTCTCCGAGACCCGAAAAATTATTTTTTTAAAAAAAACTTCCAAATTTGAAGTAATTTTCAAAAATTCATTTTACATGCATTAAATCCATAAAAAAGAATTTAAAACATGTTATCAATTAATTAAGCAAAACAATATGCTAAAAACGAAACTTTCAAGCACAACCGTCTTGTGAATCCCGAAGGTAGCACGGCTCCCCCAGAGTCCCGCTCCGAGACCCGAAAAATTAATTTTTTTTTTTAAACTACCAGATTTGAAATAATTTTCAAAAATTCATTTTACATGCATTAAATCCATAAACAAGAATTTAAAACATGTTATCAAACAATTAAGCAAAACAATATGCTAAAAACGAAACTTTCAAGCGAAACCATCTTGTGAATCTCGAAGGTAGCACGGCTCTGATACCACTGTTGGGTCTCGATGGAGGGTATGAATAAATACTCAAAGCGGAAGCAAATAAAACCCGAGACCATGCAAGGAAAAACTACCAAAGATAAGATACACAAGACCAAAACGAAATAAATGAAGTGACTCAACTTTCAACTCGTTTATCTGAATAACGAACCGTTCAAATTCAAATTACACCGTTCACTTTGAAGACCAATATGTGGAGAACATTCAATTCAAAAATCAACTTCATATGACCTTGAATGAACCTCCGATCGAGCTCATGAAGGTGGCTGGTCGGACAGAAAACGGTGCAGAAAATTCTGCACCTTTTCTTCTCTATTTGTTCAAGAACACCAAGAAAAGATGGTCGACTTGAGTCTTCAAGACGCCTACGTATCCACCCCGAGAATCAAAACCTCTTAGTTCTTGTATTTAGAACTCAAGAACACAAATTTTGGAGAGGAAAAAGTCTTGGCCAAAACCTATAGAGAGAGGAAGAAGATGGAGTTGTGTTCTTCATCTTGTCTTGTGTTTTGTTATGTGAATATGACTTAATCCAACAACAACAAGGACAAGTAAGGTGTAGAGAAGCATGGTGTAAATATGACAAGTATGGTTTTAAGTATGGGTGGACATGATGTGGTTAGGTGATGAATCACCAACACTTTAATCCATGTCTTCCATACTTAGTGCTAATTAATCAAGACCTTCATTAATTATTTTCATGGGCCTTGGTTGCATAGGCTTCTCATGGGCCTCTTAGAACATGGCCCGTGGCCATTCCCAACGAGGTCCCGTGACGTCCACATCACCTCCAAGCCTTCCATACAGAAAATGTCCAACACACGATGTGATCAATCCAAGACTCCAAGCCTTATCTCGATCCGTAAAGTCCTATTCACTTACGGGCACGTGACCCAAAACCCAGTTTTGGTCATGTCATGAGACAACTCCTTTTTGGCCATTCTCTATAAATGTGTTAATGAGTTTCATCCTCTGGTGTGACCCTTAGGTTTATGCATGTCAATAGATCAACGTTAAATCTCATTTTACTTGATCCTATTTAAGTGGCAACTAATGAGACTTTAGTATTGCCTAACACTACATAATGAATCGACCTTGTCGATTCTAACCTTTCCGTCGTCCTTGCCATTATCCTTTTATCTCCGATATCCTGATTGAGATAAGGCATAAAGTTGTCATCCATATGATTCTCAATTAGTGTTCCTTGATATGTTAGATGACTGAATATATGATACCCAGTATCATGTGCATGGCCATGCTATTCTTTTAGTCACTCTTGATCAAACGGCCGAGAACCGATATCTTTCCCATACCGTAGTATGAGGGATAAATCCCTTAGCCGTCTTTCGTGTCACTCATGTAGTCCGTCCCCAAGCCAATCCTGGCCTCTATGGAAGCCCTGTTACGGACAACGTTAGGCTCAGGGTCAAACTCAGTTGTTTACTGCATAGCGATCACAAAGACTCCTTGGTCTAAGGATACATGACAAGCTACGACAATGAATATGTTCATGACTTGATCTATGGCACATATTCATGTCGGGTCATCCAATATCATGTCCCACATGATACCTATGATCAGACTCTGGAATCTCATTCCAATGACTAACAGAACTTAAGCCTTAAAGAGTCATCTTTCATACTAGTCGCTTCTAGTGAAACTTTGTTGACTAGGGACCCATCGAGTGTAATCTATCTCGATCTATAGTTCTATTCGCATTATGGGCATAGATCGGAGCCCACATCAATATATTACTCCAACACATAAGTAATATAAAGCCGCTTTAATTTATTGCTAACGATGATATATACATTTGGACATTTAGGAGTGAACTACGGGTACTAAGATTAACAATTTCTTCACGGTAATGCCAGCCCAACTATGCTATAAGAGGAAATTGGGAGGCAAGGTATCTTTGAGTTACATGTTAAAGCTTTGGGTAATAGAGTAGTTCTTATTTTCTGCGCAGATAAGACCTTTGAGGATCGAATGGTAGAAAGTCAAAAGTCTTGGTTATCGCAAGGAATGTCAATGGGCTTGGGGATGGAACCACTCCTACTAAAAGGAGGGATATTAAGATGGATGCGAATTCAAGGACTCCCCAACCAAAGTTGGAATAAGAAAAACTTGGAAAACTAGTAGGCTCAGTTGGGACAGTGTAATGGTACATCCTTCTTTGATCTCAAGACATGATTTTGAGGAGGCCTTTGTTTTGATTCATGTATTGTCAGGAAATAGTTTAGAGAAAAGATTAGAAATGGTAGCAGAAGAAAAGTCGTTCTTTGTTCAATTATCTGAGATCAATCACTTGCAAGTTCCAATGGTTAGTCCCTTGATTTAGAGGAACTCTAAAAATATGAGGAGATCATAGAGTGCCAAAAGGTTCAATTCGGTCGAGCCTGACAAGTTAGCAGGTGGGAACAATTCAAGTTGGTTACCTGAGAGTTCGAGTACTGGATCCTATTATGAGTCAGAAGGTGAGGATCTATCATCAGGTATGTCCCTAATTTCTCCGGTTGTAGAAGAGAAGATGGTGAGCCAAGGATAGAGTGTAGTGCCTCAAACCCTACCGGAGAGTTTAGAATCATAAAATACTATTTCAGGAAAGTTGGTTTCACTGAAGAAGAGGAGAGGCGCTTTGAAATCAAAAATCCGGTGCCACGCGTCAAACGCTCAAAATCCAAATAAAGAAAGACATTGTTTAGTACAGGAAGAGGAAGTACGTCTCTACTCAATACATAAACCCCCAGACTCTCGATGAGCTCCCGAGCTCCGAGACGTCCTCTAAACCGACTCACGATCGAAACCTGTAACATAGTAAATAGAGGGGGTGAGCTTTCACTCAGTAGGAAAAAGTAGTAAAGGGAAAGGACTTCCGTTCCGTAGCCATAATTACTCGATCAATAACACATACTAATAAATAACAACACAAACAGAAACCAACATGAACGCAACATTATCGACAATAGAACCAAGGTAAAGAAATATACAAACAACAGAACATTATGCTGCGACATCCACTACGAACGTCACTCAAACCCGACATCACACGAACATAAGATAGGTATACCATGATACTCCGATCACCATGCACAACTCAACATATCGTACCGGAATACAACATCGGTCTAGATATCTTCCTGGACACACAACATCTGGGTGAAACAAAATACATCATACCGGAATACACCATCGCTCTAGATGTCTTCCCGAACACACAACACCGGGGTGAAACAATGCATCATACCGGAATTACCTTCGGTCTAGATGTCTTCCCGGACACACAGCATCGGGGTGAAACAATACATCGTACCGGAATACACCGTCGGTCTAGATGTCTTCCCGGACACACAACATCGGGGTGAAGCAATACATCGTACCGGAATACACTGTCGGTCTAGATGTCTTCTCGGACACAAAACATCGGGGTGAAACAAAATACATCGTACCGGAATACACCATTGGTCTAGATGTCTTCCCGGACACACAACATCGGGGTAAATCTCACAACATACCGAACCTGAATCCTCCGTCGGTCGGTTATCTTCCCGTAGTACGGGGTACAAGTCACACCACACAATACCATACCAAACATATTACACCGAACTTATCATACCATCAAAGCTTACCGACATAACTTACCAAGCACACCACATCGGTCTATCATTCACCCGATCATATCACAAGACAACAATTTGTATCACATTCATCACATTCATTCACCCAATCATATCATAAGACAACAATTCATATCACATTCATCATATTCGTCACATCCTAATAGCATGACATGATTCTTAAATTAACCAAGGAATATACTATACATCAACATTAAAGGACTACTAGCCACAACCAAACACAACCAGCACACAATCCTCATACACGACATGGCCACATGTGATTCTACAGCACGATAATTCCCATAATTTAAATACGAGTACACTAGCTATTCAAATCCTATATGCACATCTAAGACTTTACCGGTTATTAACGCCCTATATGCATTATATTAACATTCCTCAATTAAAACGGTAATTACTACTCTTCCTTACCTCAATTGCTATCCAAACGCAAGCCAACGCGAACCGCCTAGTAGTGTCCTCCTCCGTGCTTGGGAACGATGTCTAAGATCATAAAGTAGTATAAAATACCCGAATTACCCCCGACAATTAAAACATGGGGCATAGGGTAAATTGGGCTGGGACAAGGCCCGTTTCGGGCGGCCCACGGGCCTGGCCAGAGGCCCGGACCGTGCCCCTCAGAGGGCCGGCCAGAGGCCCGGACCGTGCCCCTAAGACGACCGGTCAGGGACCTGGACCATGCCCCTTAGAGGGCCAGTCAGGAACTCGGACCGTGCCCCTCAGAGGGCCGGCCAGAGGCCCGGACCGTGCCCCTAAGACGGCCGGTGAGGGACCTGGACCGTGCCCCTCAGAGGGCCAGTCAGGGACCCGGATCGTGCCCTTCAGAGGACCGTTAAGGGACCCGGACCGTGACCCTCAGAGGGCCGGTCTGAGGCCCTTTCCGTTCCATTCTGGGCAGAACTCTTCTTCTTCCCTCAACTTCGTTCCCACGAATTTCTACCTCAAAAACTCCATTGCTAACCTCGTAACCTCCAAAATCAGTCCCCAAAAACCCCCAATACTTCAATACCCATGTTGGGTTTTATCAAAACATCAAAAACCAAATGATTTCTATCCAAAACTTTTGTTATTCTTCACCAAACAATCATCTAAACAACAAACAAACAGAAACCCACCTAGTTCATGCTTTTTCTATGAAATCCATAATCCAAAACTCAATTGAAAGTAGGTTTTTAGAGGTTACTTACCTTAGGAATGAAGAGGGGATGAGAATGAAGGTGTTTTGGAGAAGTTTGGTGGTGAAAATCCCCTAAAGGAGCTTCCTTTCTTCACTATGTTCTTCTTCAAGCAATAGTGCTCCCAAGCACACTCTCCCTTGTGTGATTTTCGGCCAACACTACAAATGGGCTGAAATGTTGGCTCAAATGAGGTCTTAAACCTAAGGTAGAATTGTCTAAAATGCCCCCTTGCCCCTTTGCCTATTTTGCCCAAAAGTTAGGGTCAAATAGGTCTTTCCCCACTCCTTTCTTCCCTTCCAAGCTATCATGGAGAAGTTTCCATGAGGGGTCCACCTCTACCCCAAAATATCTCAGCCATTTAATTTAAATTCGATAAAGTTCCGAGTTTGGCCCCGTTGACCCGAAATTGACCTTTTCGTAAAATTAGTCATTTGAAAGGAAACGACCCAACTAAGCTAACTGTAACGACGGGTAAGCTTTTTGGGTCCCGGAAAGGTCCCGAATGACTCCCGAGTCATCGGAGACTTTCCCGGTTGAAAGTAAACTTTTTCCAAAAATCACCGGTTCGACCGGGGTCGTCCGGGGGCAGTTCTTACAATCTACCCCTCTTAAAGAAATTTCGTCCGTGAAATTTAAAACGAACGTACCTCAAAGGTCGAACAAGCTGAGGTACTTTGCGCGAACCTCATCCTCGCGCTCCCAGGTTGACTTTGCTTCGTGGTGCCGCCACTGCACCAGTACTAATCGGATAGTCTTGCCTCGCAAGACCTGCTCCCGCGTATCCGGAATCCTGACTGGCTGCTCCTCATACGAAACATCCCCAGCTACCTTGATGTCCGTCCACTCAATGACATGGGAGGGGTCTGTGGTGTAGTTCCGTAGTTGGGAAACGTGGAAGACGTTATGAACGTTCCCAAGCTGCGGTGGTAATGCAAGACGGTAAGCAACGGCTCCCACTCTGTCCAGAATCTCAAAAAGCCCGATGTACCGTGGGGCCAACTTGCCTCCGCCGAGGTTGAACCCTACCAGCCCCTTCTTTGGGCTCACCTTCAGGAACACATGGTCACCAACTACGAACTCGAAAGGTCGACGCCGTCTATCAGCATAACTCTTCTATCGGCTCTGCGCGGTCTTCAACCGCTCACGAATCAACGCGACCTTCTCGGTCATCGCTCGGACAAGATCCGGACCTAGTAAACTCGTATCTCCTACCTCTTCCCAACACACGGGCGATCGACACGGCCTACCATACAACGCTTCGAACGGTGCCATCCCAATACTAGACTGGAAGCTGTTGTTGTAGGCGAACTCGGCTAACGGTAAGTGGTCCTCTCATGACCCTCGGAAGTCTAACACGCATGCTCGCAGCATATCCTCTAAGATCTGAATCTTGCGCTCGGACTGGCCATCTGTCTGTGGGTGGTACGATGTACTAAGTAGGACCTCGGTCCCCAGTGCTCTCTGCAAACTCTCTCAAAACCTGGAAGTGAATCGAGGAACTCTGTCGGGCACGACCGACACCGGAACCCCGTGAAGACGGATAATCTCACGAACGTACAGACGACACAGAGCGTCAATCGTATCGGTCATCCTCATGGCTAAGAAGTGCGCCGACTTGGTCAATCGGTCGACCACTACCCAAACTGCATCGTGTTCTTTCAGCGATCTCGGTAAGCCGCACACGCAGTCCATCGTAACGTGCTCCCACTTCCACTGTGCGATCGGTAGTGGCTGTAATAGACCAGTGGGACGCTGATGCTCGGCTTTCACCTGCTAGCAAGTGAGGCATCTCGAGAAAAATCCTACAATCGCTCTTCATATCCCGCTCCACCAAAACTGCCGCCTAACATTCCGATACATCTTCGTGCCACCCGGGTGCACCGTAATATGTGAGTGATGAGACTCTCTCAACACGTCATCTCTACAGCTGCGCGGCACAAACAGACCCCCTCGGTATCGCAAACCCTGATCGGCACCCTACTCCCATCCTTCCGCATCAATCCCACCGGCGATCCTCTCCCGGATGTCTACCTCCTTGGCATCCTCAACCGGCGCCTCTAGCACTCTGGCAATCAGCATGGGCTGAGCCACTAGCGAACACACGACCACGCCACCAGTAACCTCATCTAGCTCAAGCCCAAACGTGCTCAACTCTCCCATCATGTCCCACTCTCGGACTGATATACCGGCAAAGCAATGAATCGAATTCCTACTCAAGGCATCGGCAACGACGTTCGCCTTACCTGGATGGTAGAGTAGCTCGAAGTCGTACTCCTCAAGTAACTCCATCCAGCGCCTCTGGCGCATGTTCAAGTCTCGCTGAGAGAAGATGTACTTAAGACTCTTGTGATCCGAGAACATCCGAAACCTCTCGCCATACAAGTAATGTCGCCAGCTCTTCAGCGCGAATACGATCGCTGATAACTTGAACTCATGGGTATGGTAGTTGCGCTCATGTATCTTCAGGTGTCTAGAGCCATAAGCAACTACCTTCCCTGACTGCATCAACACACAACCCAGTCCCTCACCGGACGCATCACAATACACATTGTATCCAATCCCGAGCTCCGACACTATCAACACGAGTGCGGTAGTCAGACGAGCCTTCATCTCGGTAAAGGAGCGTTCACAACCCTCAGTCCACACAAACTCGGCTCCCTTGCGCGTTAGGGCAGTCATCCGCGCGGCCAGACGTGAGAAATCCTTGATGAACTGTCAGTACTATCCTGCCAAGCCTAGGAAACTGCGAATCTCAAAGACACTCGTGGGCCGTGCCCTCTTTTACACCGCGTCGATCTTAGTCAGATCGACCAGTATACGCTCTCGAGACACAACATGCCCTAGGAATTTCACATCGGCGAGCCAGAACTCACACTTCTCTAGGTTGCCGTACAACTGGTGGGTGCGCAATAAAGTCAGCACTGTCCTCAGATGCTCTATGTGCGCCTCCTCACTCGACGAGTAGTTCAGAATGTCGTCTACGAACACCACCACGAACTGGTTTAAGTACGACCGGAAGATACCGTTCATCATATCCATGAATGCTGCAGGCGCGTTCGTCAGCCCGAATGGCATCACCAAAAACTCGTAGTGTCCATACCGTGTCCGAAATGCGGTCTTCTCCACATCCTCCTCTCGAACTCTCAACTGATAGTATCCAGATCGCAGATCGATCTTCCAGAAACACTTCGCCCCTCTCAGCTGATCAAACAAGTCGTCGATCCTCGGCATCGGGTAGCGGTTCTTCAACGTGACCCGGTTCAACTTCCGATAATCGATACACATCCTCAATGCTCCGCCCTTCTTCTTCACGAAGAGCACGGGCGCTCCCCACGACGAAGTGCTCGGACGGATAAAACCCTTCTCCCGAAGCTCCTCGAGTTGTCGCTTCAACTCGACCAACTCGGCTGGTGCAAACCGGTATGGAGCCATCGATATCGGCGCCGTCCCCGGTATTAGGTCAATCCTGAACTCAACCTCGCGTATTGGCGGTAACCTTGACAACTCCTCCAGAAAGACCTCCGGGAACTCACATACAAATCGGGGCAATTCCCAACTCTGCACGGTCGCCACCTCCTCCCCCGCGGTCAATGCCGAAAGGAGGACTCCGATCCTACTACCCAGTACACACGTGACGATCGTGTCGCCTTATACCACTGTCACCTTTTGCCGATAACAGTCGATAGACGCTCAGTATCTCGCAAGCCAGTACATCCCCAAGATCACATCAAACGCCGTCATGTTAAACACAAGCAAATCACCAAGAAAAGGGAAGTCAGCTACCCTAATCTCACATGCACGACATACACTACTCAGGACTACATCGCCCGTAACCGGGGTGTCTAGACACAATGGTCGACTCAAGGGCTCTACTCTTAGTCCCAACATATTAGCAAAAGTAGAAGAATTAAAAGAATGCAATGCTCCAGTATCGAATAGAAAAGACGCCCACGAATTGTATAACAGGCATGTACCCTGAGTGGTCTCATGACCGGAGTGGCGTCCCTCTGCTCGGGAGTTGGCGACCGCATACACCCGGCCCGGCTGTGTCAGAGGTCCTCACCCGACTGTGCCTGAGCCTGACGCAGGCGAAACGAAGGTGACTGGCTGGGCTGCATCTGCCGTGGTCGCGGCGCTGACACCCCTCCAACCCGGTCGGGACACACCGCAAAGATATGTCCTAGTCGGCCGCACTGGTAACATGTCCTCTCATCACCATGCGACCTCTTCTCGAACGTCGTCGGACGACCCGCTGGGTGAGTTGCAGGTCCACTGCTCCTCGGACAATCTCGGGCCAAGTGGCCCAGCTGCCTGCACAGGTGGCACAACCTCTCTAACGGGCCAGGTCCAACGGTCTAGATGTCCTCCCGGACACACAGCATCGGGTAAATCTCACAACATACCGAACCGGAATCCTCCGTCGGTCGGGTATCTTCCCGTAGCACAGGGTACAAGTCACACTACACAATACCATACCAAACATATTACACTGAACTTATCATACCATCAAAGTTTACCGACATAACTTACCAAGCACACCACATCATATCACAAGACAACAATTCGTATCACATTCATCACATTCATTCACCCAATCATATCACAAGACAACAATTCATATCACATTCATCATATTCGTCACATCCTAATAGCATGACATGATTCTTAAATTAACCAAGGAATATACTATACATCAACCTTAAAGGACTACTAGCCACAACCAAACACAACCAGCACACAATCCTAAGACACGACATGCCCACATGTGATTCTACAGCACGGTAATTCCCACAATTTAAATACGAGTACACCAGTTATTCACATCCTATATGAAAATCTAAGAATTTACTGGTTATTAACGTCCTATATGCATTCTATTAACATTCCTCAATTAAAACGGTAATTACTACTCTTCCCTACCTCAATTGTTATCCAAACGCAAGCCAACGCGAACCGCCTAGTAGTCTCCTCCTCCGTGCTTGGGACCGACGTCTAGGATCATAAAGTAGTACTATAATTATTAAAAATTCAAGGACGGTTTAAGTATAAAATACCCGAATTACCCCCGACAATTAAAACATGGGGCATAGGGTAAATTGGGCTGGGACAAGGCCCGTTTCGGGCGGCCCACGGGCCTGGCCAGAGGCCCGGACTGTGCCCCTCAGATAGCCAGCCAGAGGCCTGGACCGTGCCGCTAAGAGGGCCGATCAGGGACCCGGACCGTGCCCCTCAGAGGGCCGGTCAGGGACCCGGACCGTGCCCCTCAAAGAGCCGGTCTGGGACCCGGACCGTGCCCCTTAGAGGGCCGGTCTAAGGCCCTTTCTTGTGCCATTCTGGACAGACCTCTTCTTCTTCCCTCAACTTCGTTCCCACGAATTTCTACCTCAAAAACCAAATGATTTCTATCCAAAACTTCCACTATTCTTCACCAAACAACCATCTAAACAACAAACAACCCAAAACCCACCTAGTTCATGCTTTTTCTATGAAACCCATAATACCAAACTCAATTGGAAGTAGGTTTTTAGAGGTTACTTACCTTAGGTATGAAGAGGGGATGAGAATGAAGGTGTTTTGGAGAAGTTTGGTGGTGAAAATCCCCTAAAGGAGCTTCCTTTCTTCACTATCTTCTTCTTCAAGCATTGGAGCTCCAAAGCACTCTCTCCTTTGTGTGATTTTCGGCCAACACTACAAATGGGCTGAAATGTTTGTTCAAATGAGGTCTTAAACCTAAGGTAGAATTGTCCAAAATGCCCCTTTGCCTATTTTGCCCAAAAGTTAGGGTCAAATAGGTCTTTCTCCACTCCTTTCTTCCCTTCCAAGCTATCATGGACAAGTGTCCATGTGGGGTCCACCTCTACCCCAAAATATCTCATCCATTTAATTTAAATTCGATAAAGTTCCGAATTTGGCCCCGTTGACCCGAAATTGACTTTTTCGTAAAATTAGTCATTTGAAAGGAAACCACCCAACTAAGCTAACTGTAACGACGACTAAGCTTTATGGGTCCCGGAAAGGTCCCGAATGACTCCCGGAGTCATCGGTTGACTTTCCCAAAAATCACTGGTTCGAACGGGGTCGATCGTAGGCGGTTCTTACAGTGCCTTTTCTGTAATCTTGTCTCAACATATTTTTTCAGGCAACCTCCCATCTCTCAGGAGGGATACATAAAACTTCTCTGATAAGAAAAATCTTGTTGAATAAATCGTTTAGTTTTGTTGAGAAATTCAAAACTCCATTGATTGTTGGCTCAAACGCTAAATAATGATTTAACTAAGATAAATTTGAATAAATTAACTGAACTTATGAAATTTAAATAATAAAAACATAAAAAAATTAAGAAATTTAAATAATATTAAATAAAAAACAATTAAGAAATTTGAATAATATAAAACATAAAAACGGATAGAAAATTAAATTATAAGGAAAACCCAGAGTTGAAAAATTAAATAAATTTTTAGGGAGACACAGATAGAAATCTAAAAAAGTTTAAAGGAAAAAATTTGGGGGAAACTCTCGGAAATGACTATTGTTCGACTTCGTAGTACAGGATATACCTATTGAGTTTCTTATCGTCCATTATACATGGTCCGGAAAGTAATTATCTGAAACTATGATTTTCTGTCCAAAAACTCACGAACATTTAACTGAGTATGTGTTATGACTCAAATACCCTCAATCGAAGACTTAAATCAAGTGTTGTTTTTCAACACTTCTCATTTTCAGAAAAACCTCTTGAGTTCAAGCGACTTCTCGACTTCTTTCTTCTTCTCTCTTCTGCTCTCGTCTTCGCTCTTCTATTCATGTGAAGCTCCAACGTCTTCTACGACCGATTCAGCGCGAACCAGACTTGGAAATCTGCAAAAAGACTGAGGTAAAAAATTAATCAAAATTCTTTTACAAATATTGAGTTATTTGAAACTATGTTAGGGTTTTGTGGGTAGGAGTTTGTGGATTTGTTTTCAGTTAGGGTTGAGCTTGTGAAATCGAGTTATGTGGGGAGGTTTGCATTTGTGGTCTGTGTTTACTCGAGCTAGGGTTTGGGGCTTAAGTGACAAAGTGTTTCTAAGTTATCTGAAAATGAAAATGGGGGTTTTATAGATGAGGTTGTAGAAACTATTTGAAGGTTTCAATGTTATTAGGTTTCCATATGAGGGCTAGGATTTGGGTTGAACTGACAAAGGGTTTGGGCTGAACTGAGAAAGGGTTTCTATGTTATCTGAAAATGAAAATGGGGGTTTCAAAGAGGAGCTTGTAGAGCTGATTTGAGTGTTGCAATGCTGTTAGGTTTCCATCTGAGGTCTGCAAGTACTTAATCTTACCATTTGGGTTGAACTGACCAAGGGTTTGGGCTGAAATGAGAAAGGGTTTAGAGTGCAAAAAAGTTGGGGATGAAATTGTGGATTTTTACTAGTAACTTTGATGTTTGTTAGTAATGTTGAACTGATGACATATATTGATGAGGGTGATAGGGTGTTGCATTTTTATCTACTGCTATTGTGCATGAATGAACAATTTTGATGGTGTCTGAATATGATGGTTCTGTTGTGTACAATTGATAGATGAAAAAGAAGAGAAAATCAAGTCGAACTTTAATTGGAAAACCATCAGATGATAGATGATGACTTAATTAATGAGGATGGAGATGATGTTGTAGCTGAAGATCTAGGTTATCAAGGTGGGGATTTTGTAGCTGGTGAAGACGTAGAAGGATCTACTGGAGTAGTATACAGATATGGTTTGTCCTCGTCTGGTTCAGATTATGAAGCACAATCAAAAGAGGATGAGGAATCATCAGTTGAGGAGGATGCGACATCAGCTATTGAGGGAGCATCAGCGAAATCTGCTAATGCAGTATAGGATAATATTGATGAAGAAATGGATGATGATATGGCTTGTGAAGATAAGAAGGAAGAAGATATTGTTGATGCAAGGATGTGGGGTACGAGGAGTTCATTGAAAGGTATTGAACTGCGCTTGGGTGTCAGGTTTATCAATGTTGCGTGGTACCGGGTAGTCCTATAGAACTACGCAGCGGAGACACACTTCAATTACGCCTATACTAGGAATCAGCATCATGACGGTATCAGGGTTATTTGTGGCAAGCTAGGGTGTACATTTTATATATGGTGTGGGTTCCTGAGAAATGCCAACATATATGCAATTAAGACTTTCCGACCAAATCATTCATGTCAAACTGAGCAAGGAGGTGATAATATTACTGCGAGGTCCCTGGCATACAGGTAAAACATATGTATAATACAAATCTTGTTTTAATATGGTAAATTTAGATCTAGAATTTGTTGTTTATGAAAGTGTCATTAGTTTCACTAATATGCAGGTATTATGAAGCCATCACAAGTAAGAAGAAGGTTGGTGTTAGTGATTTGTACAAGGAAATTCTTGATGACATAGGGATCGATGTGGAGATTGGCAAGTGTTATCGGATTTTACGCGTTGTTGAACACATCCATAACGAAGATGATGGCCTTCAATATGGCATGCTGGAAAGTATAGGGAATTGGTGCTTAGTAGCAACTCGGAGTCAAAGTTCACTACTGTAACTGATGAAGATGGTGAACGTCGGTTCAAGCGCCTTTAAATTAGATATGGATCGCAAAAACAAGGTTCGTTAGAGGATGTCGCCCGTTTGTAGGCCTTGACGGATGTCATATGAAATCATATCATGATGGCATAGTTTTAGCAGTTGTGGCAAGAGACCCCAACGATGGTATGTTTCCTCTAGCGTTGATAGTAATTGAGCAAGAAACAATAGCAACATGGACGTGGTTCATGGATCAGTTTTTCGAGGATTTCGACAGTGGCGAAGAGATGAGATGGTCTTCTTGTCAGGCAAACAAAAGGTCAGGAAAAAAATTTAATATATGTTTTTGAAATTAATTACCATTCTTTCTATTCAATATTTACATCTGTGTGTGGAAAGTTAGATATATTAGGAAAATTAGTTAGCATTGGAAAATTATATATGTTAGGAAAACTTATAAGCTTTGGAAAAATAGATATATTAGGAAAACTAGTACGCTTTGGAAAATTAGATATGTTAGGGAAATTTAGTTAGCTTTGGAAAATTACCAATGTTAGGAAAATTAGTTAGCTTTGGAAAATCAGTTATGGTAGGAAAACTTACTTAGTTTTGGAAAATTACCAATGTTAGGAAAAGTAATTAGCTTTGGAAAATTAGATATGTTAGGAAAACTTAGTTAGGTTTGGAAAATTACCAATGTTAGGAAAATTAGATATGTTAGGAAAACTAAGTTAGTTTTGGAAAATTAGATATGTTAGGATAACTTAGTTAGGTTTGGAAAATTAGTTAGCTTTTTTTCCATTCAATATTTACATCTGTATTTGGAATTAATTACCGTTCTTTCCATTAAATACATGAAACTGTGTTTGGACTTAATATGTGTTCTTTCAATTAAATACATGCATCCGTGTTTGGAAAATTATATGATAACTATGGATGATTTGAATTGTTTATCTTTCAGGGGTTGATTGATGTGTTTAGCAATCGACCGAAAGTTGAACATAGGAACTGCATGCGTCACCTATATGAACATTTCTTCAAACTTTTCAAGTCTCACGACCTGAAATCACAGTTATGGAAATGTTCAAGAGCTACCACAGTTGAATTGTTAGACAGTTGTATGGAGTAAGGCCTCCTTCAACACTAAGGCCAAATGAACAGTGCAGACAAATAACATTTGTGAGTCCTTTAACTCGTGGATAGGGAAGGGGAGGGATCTCCCAATTCTGAATTTTTTAGAGTTATATCGCAAGAAATTGATGGACTAGTTTAACAAAAAGGGGGAGTTGGTTACAAGTGATGGTGTCCTTCTATGCCCAACGATCAAAAACAGGCTTCCTATGGTTATAACGAAGGCTAAGAAGTGCAACGCAGTACATAGTGGGTCTGTCTTGTCTGAGATTGAGATGTTCAAAGACACCTACGGAGTTAACATTTATGACGAAACGTGTACCTGTCTAGAGGGACAGTTGACAGGCAGTCCATGTTTACATGGTGCATCCGCGTTGGTGAATGCAAAGAATGAGATATTTCAATATGTCAACTCATACTACTTGACACCCGCTTTTCGTAGGACATACGAGGGATAGATTTACCCTCTGGTTGGGTTAGATAGGTGCAGGATTATGGATCTAGAAGGACGTATACTTCCTCCCCGTGTCCGTAAGCAACCTGGAAGGCCAAGGAAAGCAGGGATGAAGGGTTGTATGGAGCAACCAAATTCAAGCAAATCTCAGACCCGCAAGTCTACTCAGATAAGGAAAGGTCTTGTCCTACGGTGCAGCAGATGTAGAAATGTAGGACTTAACATCCATAGCTACACCACAAAGGACTATAGGTCGAACCCAACACCTACAAAGAAGGGCAAGGTAGGAGAAGGATCCATAAAGAAACCTTCGCACCGTGTAGGATCTAAGAGTGATGCTGAACTTGTAGAGCTACTGGATAGGAAAAGGGAATCCAATCATACTAGGTTGGAGAAGGCAAGGATCCTAACCAAGTTTTGGAAAAGGAAGCAATATGGTGATGCGAACCGTATACCTGACAGTGATGAGGATGGCATTGGAGGTGGAAATGGATATGATAATATTGTTGGAGATGCTGGAATTAGGATGGGAAACTATGGTAATGATGAGGGCACTAGGGGAATATAATGATGTTTGGAGAGATGATGACAAACATGTGAACCTTGGAGAATATGATGACCACCATGTGAACCTTGGAGGACAAGGTGATTTAAATGGCAACGTTGGAGGAGATGATCACCATGGAGGAGTGACTGACATCCATACTGACTTTGGAGCAGGTGAGCATATAAATGCTGACATTGGAGTAGATGAAACCATCCATGTTGAGCAAGGAGGTGAATTTGATGAACCAAGTCCAGATTTGAATGCAAAATTGAAGGAGGCTGTTAGTCAGCATGAGAAGATTGTGGAAGAGGTTAACCAATTTCGAACACTTCTTGGGGATGGATTCTAGAGACCTAGCCCGAGAAAAAAGGCTAGACCATTCTCTTCAAGAGAGTATGCAATTGGGAGAATCAAAGCAAGGCAGGAACCTCCTTAAGGACAGATGAAAGGTAATGACAAAACCAACACCAACATTGAGAATTATGTTCAGCCAATGCCTTCTGCGAAGGTCATCCAGAAGAAGTGTGTCCCAAGGAAGAACCCAATGAAATATGACATCACTAAGTAAAGTGCCGTCAAACCAACTCCAAAAATTACCAAGCAACCAAATCCAAAAATCACTAAGCCTCGAACTCAAAAAACAACCAAGAAGGTATCGTTCATGTCCATGGAGACAAATTATGCAAAACCTACTATCACAAGCACAACAAAGCCGAATGATATAAGGACTGCAACATACAACTCTATTGGACGGGCAGCGTGGAAAAATAAAAGTTAATTGTAGTTATGCTCAATAATTGTGTTCAACGTTGATTGTTGTATATGAATTAAAATTAGGAAATGTGATATGTTATATATGTTGAATATGAATTATATATGATAGGAAATAGAAATTAGGAAGTGGATCTGTTATATATGTGAAGTAGGTATTATATATGATAGGAATTAGGAATTAGGAAAATATAAGAAAACATATATGAAGTAGGAAAATTTAGGAAAACATTCATGTTTGCTATAACTGTTACAAGCATTATGTGTATGGGGAAATCAAAAATTTATATACGAGAGCTTACCTCCTTAATTGTTTTGAAGGCTATTACAGGATTTGAGAAATGGCTTCAATCAACAAGGAAACAAGCAGGAGCTAGTTCTGGAACTGCGAAACATAATAGAGGAGAAGTCGCAGGAAGAAGAACATCCAGCCAACCTTTGAAGAAAAGTGATAGCAAGAAGCAAGTCGCCAATTCTCACTCGTAGGATTTAAGTTTTTGTTGTAGGTCAGTTGTATGATATCTTTTAGTTGGTGTAAGGCCATAATGGCCATTAACTTTTGCACTATTTGACTAGTTGTGTTGCATATGGTGGCAGACAACATGTGAGTAACTATAACAATTTTGAGAAACCCTGTGGGAATAGTATTCCCTCTCCCTTTACAGGTTCGAGAGCTTTTGTAAGGTCTTGTGCTTGCTTAAACATTGTATTTGATGGCTTGGACTATTCACATGTGATGTATATGAATACTCCTTCAATTATTTTTCCTTGTTTTGTGTGTACTTTAAATTGTAGCCTATAAAAACAGTAATTTCTTCACCTGTTAGGACCACAGAAAGGGATGGTGAAGAAATCAGTTTCAGATGAGGAGGCAGAACGGAGATACATAGAATGGGAGGCAAGAGGTGGGTACTTCACACCACATTCATCTTCCGAGCATATAGATCAATGGAATAAAGCTCCATCTTATGGTCCTCCTCCCACACCAACATATGTGCATCCCCAAGAATTGTTGTCCGATTGGGAATACCCATATCCAAATAAGCTGTCACCAAAATACCAACCTCCAAATGAAGGCTATGTCCCAGAAAATAAAGACCAACCATCTGATGATGAAGTTCAGAGCAAGCTAGAGCAACCAAAAGTGCAACCAAAAGGGAAACCAAAAAGAAACCTTCCAAACAAGCTCCTCCATCCTCTCCCCCTCAATTCGAAGAACATGAACCTTATTTCGAAGATAGTGAAGATGAAAAAGACATTGTTTCATCTCAAGGAACTACTACTAGTCTATTTCTTAAATCGTCTATATGATTACTTTCCTTCTTCTATGTGTACGTGCTGAAGTTGAGAGTTATTTAGTTCATCTAAGTCTATGTACTATTAAATTGTGTCTGAAACTAGTAGTATGTAGGTTGTAAGCATCATCTGTACTCAAATACAGCTTCATTATCATATCATTAGCTTCTGCACAAATATATACATTAAACTACTTTATGTTCTACATAAGCTACATGTCTTCCTTCCCTACAACATTCTTACCATCCTTACTCAGAAATACTAACATCATATAAAACATAATACCATACGTAAACCAAATACAATTAGAATAACACTTGGCCCCTTTCCTATTATTCCTTTTCTCATGTCGTAGAGCTTCTTCTAATGTCGTTACTCTATCACACAATTCATGCACTAATTCATCAACCCATTGGAAAAATTTACATGTCACGCCCCAAATCCGGTTTTGACCGGACTCGAGACGTGACCAGAAAAATAATAGAAAAGTGATAATTAATAAACGTAAACCTTTAAATAAATAAGTAAACATCCTCAAATCATCAGTAAATAGTTTAGAATCTCCATTGAGTCACGGCTCAACACACAAAGTAATATATAAAATGTTTAAAACGAAAAACCAACATAAATCTATTACAACCCCCACGATAAGCTGAAGCTCCAAAGCCTCGAACTCTCTAGACATTGGGTACGCCTGTAAAACAGTAAGAGAAACAAAGGGGATGAGCTTGCGCTCAGTAGGAAAAATCTTAATAACTCCACCTTTAGATCATTACTTAAACTGCTTAAACAGATAATGTAATAACCACTCCCGGTCAACGCCAGTCAAACCTGCGAAAAACAGGAAAATTTAAAAATTTTGAGCAGACACTGAGTTGAACCGGAATTGGACCCCGAGGGTCATACCGGACTTGAGTTGACCCCTTCATCGACCAAAGTGAGTTCCAGGGGACTCAGGGCAACTTTCTGATCAGTTTGGGAAATGTTGACTTTTCATTGGAAAAGTCAACCGAGCGACGTTTTGGTCCATTCGAGGAACGTTTTGGATCCAAAAAGCTTAGCCGTCGTCACAGCGGTCTTAGTTGAGCCGTTTCCTTGTGGCCCGTGAAGTTTCGTAATTTCTTGGAAAAAGTGCCCGTTTAGGGCCCGAAACGTCGGAATTTCGCGAATCTGATTGGAAAATATCTAGAAGATATTTTCCAAAAAGGTGTGGGACCCACTTGCCACATGTCACCAATGTGGTGGTGTTAGGTTTGTTGGACAAGACATGAGAAGACTACTTTTAGTGTTAGTTTGTAATTAAGTATTAGTTTTGAGTTTTTAAAACAAAATAAAAGGAAAGGGTGGTTGTGATACACGTTCATTTCAAAAAAAAGGAAGACTTGGAGAGAGAAAGTGGTGTTAGAAATAAGAGAGAAGAAAGGGAGAAAAAGAGGAGAGTTTGGATATTGGTGGCTTTTCCCGTCGATCAAGCCGTTGGATCGTCTCAACGATAGAAGAATCGAGTTCACACCGTCATTCTCTACGGTGAGCACCTAACCGATTTTCGTTTTGTTAAGTTCGAATTTTAGGGTTTGAGTTTAAACGATTCAAATATGGTTGGGTTTTGGGTTAGAATTGATTTAAAGATGAATGGTTGAGGTTTGGGGTTCGTTAGGAACGTTTTGGGGCAAAAAGGGAATTTTGCCATTGTGGCCTTGTGGGGCCCACATGCCCGGGTATCGGGTTTTTGTGTTCGGGTGGTTTAGAACGTTCCCCGGACCATTTATCCATAACCGAATCGAAATTTGGAATTAAATTGTAAAAGTTGTAATTGACGGGTTTAGAAACTTTAAACGTTAATTAATTGACTCGGAAGTCGGAATTCGATTCTGTCATGTGCATTGGGACCCTTGGATTATTCTAAGACCGTAGAAATGAAAACAGGAATTGTTGGAGCCCCGGAAGGGCATTCCCAAAACCCGGGCAGATTCGTCATGTCGGGCGAATCGGGCCTTTATGGGTCCTTTATCGACAATGTCGAGTAATTGGGAAGTTTGGGAGTGATCGACATTGTCGGGGTTACTTTTAGGCGTCAGGTTTATTAAAATTCAGCATTATGCCTGCAAGCTTAAAAGCGTTTAAACTTGTGTCCTTTAGATCGTGCTGCGGACCGAGGCAAAGGGAAGCTGGGTGAGTGACTGAGATCACAGCGGAGCTCGTTTGTTGGCTTTTGGAGAACACACATCGAGGTAGGGAAAAGTAGCCGGATCTCGGCCCTGACTAGGGAAAGTTAACTGTAGAATTGCATGTGACACCGGGGTGTCGTGGGTTAATTAGGTTATCGAATATTAGAAAGGCATGATATGGGAACGTAGAAATTATTAGCAAAGCATGTGACACTTAGTAGTGTCGTAGGAGCAGTGAACTTAGCGATACTAGAATTACTGGAGGCATATGACCATGCCCGGAGGTTGATTGAGAAACTGTTGATATTAGGACTGTTGGAGGCATTGGTTATGCCGGAGGTTGATTGTTTTTTTGGTGTCTTGGGTGGCCATGAGAGCCCGTGTTATTGTTTGTGTTTTGGGTGGCCATGAGAGCCCGTACTTTACTGTTGGGGTTTTGGGTGGCCATGAGTGCCCGTGGGGTTGTCGAACCCGTGTCTTTACCTTTGGTGTTTTGAGTGGCCGTGAGTGCCCGTAGGGTTGTTGAACCTGTGTCTTTACTGTTGGAGTCTTGGGTGGCCATGAGCGCCCGTGGGGTTGTTGAACCCGTGTCTTTACTGTTGGTATGTCTTGGGAGGCCGTGAGTGCCCGTGGGGTTGTTGAGCCCGTGAGTTACTGTTGGTGGTTTTGAGTGGCCGTGAGTGCCCGTGGGGTTGTTGAGCCTGTGAGTTATGGTTGGTGTGTCTTGGGAGGCCGTGAGTGCCTGTGGGGTTGTTGAGTCCGTGTTTTACTGTTGGTGTCTTGGGTGGCCATGAGTGCATGTGGAGTGTTGAACCTGTGTTGTTGCTGTTTGTTGAACTTTGCTTCTGATTGTGATTGTGATTGTGTTTGCCCGAGGTTAGTGACCCGACTGTGTTTCGGGAAGTGGTGTGGAGTTTGGCAGGTTACGAGCATTCTTTGGCTGGCCTGACCAAATTCGAGTCTCGAAAGGTTATGAGCATTCTTTGGCTAGCCTGATCTGTGACCGGGTCTCGGCACGTTACGAGCATTCTTTGGCTAGCTTGATCCGTGTTCGAGTCTCGGCAGGTTGTGAGCATTCTTTGGCTAGCCTGATCCGTGTTCGTGTCGTTGAGGGAGGTTTCTGAGCAGCTGGTATGCGATCCGTTGTGATCTTGGTTGGTGTGCGATCCTTTGTGATCTTGTTTGGTGTGCGACGGATACCATACTTTTGTCCACTTGTTGGGACGTATTTTAAGTTGTAAATATTATTATTTTGTTGAACAAATGGTGATTTTAAAGTGATCTATAAAAATGGTTTCGAAATGTTTTATTATTTTGAATGTTCGCGTCCCGAGTTCGGTTTAATAAAATTGGGGCGTGACAGATAACGTAAATAACATAATAGTACGATGAACGAAGAAAGACCAATGAATAAAATAGATTACAATAATATCGTACTCTTAGAGGTAACAGTAACTTGAAAGATTTCATAAAAAGTACTATAACGAATCAATACGAGTAATATGGGAGTAATGTATATCATGCCAACCACTTGCTTTTTCAAGCCTCTGATCCATGGGTAGATTCTGGAGTCACATCGGTTCCCATAATTCCGATCCACCAGAGTACCCACATCATATCAGATTCTCCATCGGTCCAGAGGAGGCACATGCATCGGGGCACCGGAAACCATCCCATAGGGACGCTCATCGTCGGGATTCTCGGAAATGCCTCCAAAGGACCATAGTCATAGGGAACCAAGGTAGTGCTTCCATAGGACGCACACCCTTGGGTGAAACCTCAGTAACCATCTCTCATGAAGCAACCCAATCACTATCCCGTAGGATCTGCCAAGCCCTTAGGCTCCAATAATCAATCAATATCCCGTAGGATCTGCCGAGCTTTCAAGCTTCTATAATCTATCAATATCCCGTAGGATTTACCGAGCTTTCAAGCTCCAATACTCAACCAATATCTCATTGTATCTGTAAAAATCCAACCACCACAACGGCACCGGATTACCCCCCACACCCCCCCCCCCCCCCCCCAAGTGTAGTACCGAACAAAACAAACAATCATTCAAGAGTAAGAATAATGAAAATGCATTATAATCTAACCAACCATGAAAACTCCTCAAGGAACACTTTCATCACATCAAAGACATCGAATAACACTCCACACTTACCGTATACTTACCTGTCACGAACCAGCGGTACATCGATCACCTGATTGTACCCCTTTGGCACAACCAGTCATACTCGATCATCCGTTCAATCAACAATTATATCAACACAATCACTCAACCAGTCAAGTAAGCATTCAACCAATCATCAATCATGTGAACGATCAATTAAGCATTCAATCATACAAGCTAACTAGTTTCATTAGACTGTTAGTTTATCCTAATAACTAGCAACCAAGCATGTGAACCTAGCACACAACTAATCCGAGAGCTCTTCACAGCCTCTCTACCAGTAAATCAATTCCCAAGTATTCAAAGCGAGTTACACTAGTCATCTTCATCCTAAGCATGCATACTAGACTCATCCGATGATTAGTAATTGAAATACGATTATTCTAGTTATTCGCATCCTATAGGCAATTCTAGGACTATTCCAATTTTATTAACCTAACATGCATACTAAGCGTTAAATAAGAAATTAAGACTTTCCCTACCTTGTGGTCTTCCTCTAAACTCTGTTGTCAAGCTCGATAGTTCCAACTCTGTTCTTCACACGGGTCCCGGCGTGGTCTTCGTTCTTCAAGTTCGGTCCCAAGGTCTTTGGACACAAAACAAACTCTAATTAGACTCCACTTAACAGCAAGTAAAGTCCCCAAAACATTCCCAAAAGTTCATCTCCAAACAAAGATCGAAAACGGTGCAAAACCCTCAAAAAGCACCAGAACTGGTCTGCCACGGACACGGTCACAGAGCCGTGACACCACCCCTCACGGATGACGTCAAGGAGCCGTGACGTGTGCCGTTACGGATCTGTGGAGCTCTAAGGCAGTTTCGCCCTTCTTGAACCTCCAGCTCCTTTTCTCCGAAAATCCACTACCAAACTCCATTTTCAACCATCTCAAGTTCCCAAATCAGTCAAATACCTCCAATACTCCTCTACCCATGGTAGAAATCAACAAATAAACAAGTTTCCAAGGATTCTCCAAATCAAAATCAAATCAAAAACTCCATTACATCCAAGGTCTTCAATCAAAAACTCACCAAAATTTCTTTGCAACAACATCTAACCTTATTTTAATCAAATCCAACAATTTCTATCAACCAAAAAACCATGAAATGAGATGAAGGGAAAAGAGATTTAGAGAGTTCCATTACCTCTAGGAGAGTGAGATGAAGATGATGGTGATGATTTGGAGAAGGAATAGGTAGAGAATGGCCTCAAGTTGCCCCTTTTTCCTTTGCTTCTTCTTCAAGACTCCATGGGAGCTCCTCTCTCTCTCTTCTCCTCCAATTTTCAGCTACAACACAAAATGAATTGGTTTTTGGTCTTCCAATTTCATATAATACCTAGAGTTGGTTAATGACTAAAAGCCCTTTAAATAATTTCCCTTGTAGGAGCTTTTAGGAGGGTAAAGTGGTCAAACACCACTCCCTTTTCTCTCTTCTAACCAAATAGGGACAAGTGTCCAAGTAGGTCCTCTAGCTTTCTAAAATAATTTCCAGCACAATAATTAATATTGTTTTAGTCGATAAAAGTCCAATTTTGACCAAATTTAACTTCCTTCAATATTATACTCAAATGAAAGGAAATGGCCTAATTAAGCCAACCGTGATGACGGCTAAGCATTTTGGGCCCCGGAAAAGTCATGAATGACCTTCTGAGTCATCGGTTGACTTTTCCCGTAGAAAGTCAAACTTGTCTTAAAAGTCATCGGTTCAACCGTGAACGACCGAGAGCGGTTCTTACAATCTACCCCCCTTAAAAGAATTTCGTCCTCGAAATTAAAAGTAAAGGTACCTCATTGGTCGAACAGGTGGGGGTACTTCTCTCGGATCTCGTCCTCTCACTCCAGGTCGAGTCGGCTCCCTGATCCTTCCATTGCACTCGAACTAAAGGTATAGTAGTCCTTCGTAAGACCTTCTCTCCTGTATCCACAATCCTGACGGGCTGCTCCTCATAAGAGACATCATCTGCCACCTCGATGTCTGCCCACTTGATCACATGAGAGGGGTCTGCTGTGTACTTCCGTAGTTGGGACACATGGAAAACGTCATGCACGTTCCCAAGTTGCGTGGCAAAGCTAGGCGATAGGCCACAACTCCAACTCTATCCAAGATCTCGAATGGCCCAGTGAATCGTGGAGACAACTTTCCTCCGCCGCGGTTAAACCGCAATAGGCCCTTCTTCGGGCACACCATCAGAAATACATGGTCTCTGACCGAGAACTCAAGCGGACTGCGACGTCTGTCTGCATAGCTCTTCTGACGACTCTGTGCGGTCTTCAACCGCTCTCTAATCAATGTGACCTTCTCGGTAGTCTCTCTAACCATATCTGGACCAAGTATGCTTCGTTCCCCTACCTCTGCCCAACATACTGGCGACCTACACGGTCTGCCGTACAAAGCCTCAAATGGTGCCATCCCAATGCTGGACTGATAAATGTTGTTGTAGGCGAACTCTGCTAGAGGTAGGTGATCCTCCCATGATCCCTGAAAGTCTAGCACACAAGCTCGGAGCATGTCCTCCATAATCTGAATGGTACGCTCTGACTGTCCGTCTGTCTCAGGATGGTAAGTTGTACTCAGTAGCACCTCTGTCCCCAATGCCTTCTGTAGGCTCTTCTAGAATCTGGATGTGAAACGCGGATCCCTATCAGATACCACTGATACCGGTACCCCATGAAGACGAATAATCTCCCTGATGTATAACCGACTCAACATGTCCACACACAGTGTTTGTCATCCGCATCGCCAGAAAGTGTGCCGACTTGGTCAGTCTATCAACCACAACCCAAATAGTGTCATGTCCCTTCGACGACCTCGGTAATCCACAAACAAAATCCATAGTCACATGTTCCCACTTCCACTCGGAGACTGGTAAAGGCTGTAGTAGGCCCGCGGGCCGCTGATGCTCCGCCTACACCTGTTGGCAGGTGAGGCACCTCGAAACAAAATCTGCTACTGCCCTGCGAATCACCCTCCATCAGAACTGTCGGCGGATGTCTCTGTACATCTTGGTGCCACCGGGGTGCACAGCAAGTCGTGAGTGGTGACACTCTCTCAACGCGGTGTCCCTACATCCTCGGGGTACAAACAACCGTCCTCTAACACAGAGACCCTGATCCGCACTCAACTCCCAATCATCGATCTTTTCACCGTCTGCCAGTCTCTCACGAATCCCTGTCGCCTTGGCATCCTCGGCCTGTGCCTCTAGCACCCGAGTAATCAACGTGGGCTGAGCCACTAATACACATAAGGCCATACCATCAGTGATCTCCTCGAGCTCAAGTCTGAATGAGCTCAGCTCTTCCAGCATGTTCCACTCTCGGACTGCCATGTTGGCCACACAATGAGTCGACTTCCTGCTCAGAGCATCTGCGACGACGTTCGCCTTGCCCGGATGATAGAGCAGCTCGAAGTCGTACTCATCAAGTAACTCCATCCATCGCCTCTAGCGCATGTTCAGGTCGCGCTGAGAGAAAATGTACTTGAGGCTCTTGTGGTCTGAGAATACTCTGAACTGCTCCCCGTATAGATAGTGCCTCCAACTCTTCAGTGCAAAGACCACTGCAGCCAGTTCTAGATCATGGTTTGGGTAGTTGTGCTCATGCACCTTCAATTGCCTTGAGCCATAAGCAACTACCTTCCCGGACTGCATCAAAACACAACCCAGTCCTTCGCCTGAGGCGTCGCAGTACACGTCATAGCCCACTCCCCACTCCGGAACAATCAACACTGAAGCGGTAGTCAAACGAGCCTTTAGCTCTGTGAAAGAGTGCTCACACTCGCTAGTCCAAAGGAAATCCGCTCCCTTGCGAGTCAATGCTGTCATAGGTGCAGCCAAGCGTGAGAAATCCTGGACAAAGAGTCGATAATATCCTGCCAAGCCCAGGAAACTACGGATCTCAAAAACATTCTTGGGCCTCGCCCACTTCGAAACTGCATCGACCTTTGCTGGGTCGACCAAGATGCCATCCCGGGACACTACATGTACGAGGAATTTCACCTCTGCAAGCCAGAATTCGCACTTCTCCAGGTTCCCATACAGCTGGTGAGTACGTAACAAGGTCAACATTATCCTCAAGTGCTCCTCGTGTGCCTCTTCACTAGGCGAGTAAATCAATATGTCATCAACGAAGACTACGACAAACTGATCTAGGTAAGGTCTGAATATGCCATACATCAAATCCATGAAGGCTGCTGGCGCGTTCGTCAACCCGAACGGCATCACTAGAAACTCAAAGTGTCCATACCGTGTTCGGAACGTGGTCTTCTCCACATCCTCCTTTCGGACCCTCAACTGGTAGTAGCCTGATCTTAGATCAATCTTGGAGAACAGGTTGCTCCTCTTAGTTGATCGAACAGGTCATCGATCCTCGGCATCGGGTAGCGGCTCTTCACCGTTACCCGGCTCAACTTCCGGTAATCGATGCACATCCTCAAGGCACCACCCTTCTTCTTCACGAAAAGGGCGGGCGCTCCCCACGGTGAAACACTAGGGCGGATGAAACCCTTCGCCTGTAACTCTTCGAGTTGTCGCTTTAACTCGACTAACTCAGCTGGCACGGACCGATAAGGTGTCATCGAGATCGGCGCGGTGCCGGGGATCAAGTCGATCCGGAACTCTAACTCGCGCGCCGGCGGTAACCCTGATAGCTCCTCCGGAAACACGTCAGGAAACTCACATACTACTCTCGGTAGGTCTCTGCCACACCGCACAACCTCAGACTCCACTCCCGTAGTCAAGGCGGATAGAAGGACTCCGCTCTTGCTACCCAAAACACAAGTAATAACTCTGTCACCTGACCTCACCGTCACCTGACGTCGAAAGCAATCGATCGTCGCCCGGTACCTAGTAAGCTAGTCCATCCCTAAGATCACGTCGAAAGCGATCATCTCCAGAACGAGTAAGTCACCAATGAAGGGGAAATATGCCACTCAAATCTCACAATCTTGACAGAAAGTATCCAGCACTACCTCCCCCGTAACTGGTGTCTCAAGACACAAAGGGCTACCAAGGGACTCCACCCTCAAACCCAAAGAACGAGCAAAAGAAGCAGAAATAAACAAATGGGAAGCACTAGTGTCGAACAGAAAAGACGCCCACGAATTAAAAAGTAATCACGTACCCTGAGTAGCCTCATGGCCGGCGTACTGTCCCTCAGCTCTAGCATCTGTGACTGCATAAACTCGGCCTTCCCGTGCCGGTGTTCCTCCTCCCGGTGGTGGTGGTGGTAGTGCCACCTGCTGTTGAGGCCTAGCCTGGTGTCTCTGGGCCATCGCTCCCGCCACCTGACGCGGAGCTCTCTACTGTAGTGCCTGTCGTGGTCGGCCGAGAGGTGCCTGCTGGGGCCTCGGTGGAGGTACAGCTCCCACCCGATCGGGACAAGTGAAAGCAATGTGCCCCTGCCGGCCGCACTGGTAACAAGTCCGATCATCAACACGCTGCCTCTTACCAAACCCCTATGGACGATCCATCTGCCGCTCTGCTGGTCCTCTGCTCCTCGGGCAGTCTCGCGCCAAGTGTCCCTACTGTCTGCATCTAGGGCAGAACTATGTCAGCGGATCAGGTCCAACTGATGCCACTGCTGCTCCTCTGCGCATACCACTCTGCTAAAACTGTGGATGAAAGTATCCAGAAGTCCTCTGTCATCTAGCATCACGCCTCTCTGATGGCCTAAGGAAACCACTCGGTCTCGGCCTGACATCTCGCTCTCTGGCGGTCTCTCGAAAATGCCTCTCCACTGCCAAGGCCTGGTCTACCAGAGTAGAGTACACCTATGTCCTCAAAACAATAATCTGATCTGTAATAGCAGGGAGGAGCCCCTGCTCGAACCGTCGGCAGCGACTGTCCTCAGTCTGCACCATCTCGGGTGCGAAGCGGGACAATGATAAGAACCTCGCCGCATACTCAGATACTGTCATGCCCCTCTACCGCAGATCCATGAACTGCTGGCGTCGATCATCCCGAACTGACCGCGGAAAGTACTGCTCCAAGAACAGTCTACTGAAAAGCTCAAAATCCTCACCAACTCTAGTCTGCACAGACTGCCACCAGTAAAAAGCCTCACCCTCAAGCTGGAAGGTGGAGAAAGAGACTCTCAGACGTCCCTCAGAAATACCGGACGTATCAAGGTTGCGAGTGATCCGCTCCAACCATAACACTACTGCCTCGTAGTCAGCACTCCCAGAAAAAGTCGGTGTACTAAACGACGGAAGTCAAGAAGCGCCTGGGCCGTGTAGCTATCCATCTGTCCTGGCCTCTCAACTGAGACTGTCTCAGTGGTAGGCACAGGCTCTGACGCCAGTGCTGCGGTCTCCTGCTGAGCACTGAGTGCTGCTAGTACTGCGCATACCACCTCATCAATAGGAGTAGCCGAAGTCGGCTCTGCGAGTGAAGTATCTCTCACTGGTGACCCTGATGGTCCATCCTCAAAGCTCTGGTGCTCTGTGGGAGCAGCACCCTGGGCGCTAGCTGCCCCTGCCAGTCCAATAGCTGGTGACTGGCTCTGCCCCAAAGCTGGGCGACTCCTGGTACCCCTCGGGACGTAGACACGAGACATCACGAAAGATCGCTGCATTAGTACGTACAGTTCAAACTCAGTTTACAACTACCGAAACGATTTAAGCAAAATGGACGTTCTCGTTCGTCTCGACGGATCCTACTTGGATCAAGGGTAAGTAGATAAGTCGTATATAGTACTTATATAGGCAAGGAAGTCCGCACCTCGTGCGTCTCACACAACAAACAAGTAATGCAACCAACTCCCACATGAGGCAAAGTTCACACACAAACACACCCATCACTGGGGTTGAAAGCACAAAGTAACCCGTTTGGAAGGAATGAGTCCTTCATCCTCTTAACATAGCCTTTCTCTTTCCCCAATTTACTTATCTTTAATCAAAATAATTATGTCGATCTCGCGTCGTTACAACTCGATTCAGTCGTCCCCGAACCTCGTTGTAACTACTTGACATCCAACCATCACATTTGACTACAGTGGCGCCCCTGAGTCAACCCGTGATAGAACAACCAATTCAGTTTTACAGAAAATTTGGCATGACCTATTCGTATTTCCCACTAACCCTCCATTTAAACGGGACATTTACCAATCAATTTTCACAAGTTAAACGATACAAAGAGTTCTCATGCTCTACAAGGTACACAACACAATCAGTACATAGATTTCTCATGCTTCATAAGTACACACACGATCAAAGGATGCAAGAATACTTGAGTTCTACTCTTTTCTCAAAAGTCACACCAATTAGATCATGTTTTCAACTTTGATTCTTTAACCAATTCTCAACATCAAAACCGAGTCAACACTCAACAATTTCAAAATCTTAACATTCCAATCCTTCCTTAAGTCCCCCATTCTATCACTCCCCATTCCGACAAGTAACACTCCAATAAATCCAATCTCCCACCTCATCAATGCCTCAAACAATCAACCCTTCGACCTTAACGACATGAAGCGACCAATACGGTTGTAACACACTTAACAGATAATTTACTCAACAATATACATAACGATTCCATCATTGCTTGTCAACCCAATACCGATCTCAACAATTCGGTTTCACCAATCACTGTATCTTACAGTCCATAAGGTAAGGATGTCACCCAAGCGCTGTAACTATCATGATAAAAAGAGTCAAATTTAAACAACCATTGAAATCAACAGGGTTCAAGTCGTTCCCACTCTATGCATCAATGTCTTTACTTGCATCACTGAGTACACGACTTAGACCTCCTAACTCTACCCACCTAATTGACGTTGGTCCGAGGGTTTGAAAACAAGTTCAAAATTTTCAACCTGTTTCAAATGAAACCAGGCTCTGATACCAAATTGTCACGCCCCAAATCCGGTTTTGACCGGACTCGAGACGTGACCAAAAAAATAATAGAAAAGCGATAATTAATAAACGTAAACCTTTAAATAAATAAGTAAACCTCCTCAAATCATCAGTAAATAGTTTAGAATCTCCATTGAGTCACGACTCAACACACAAAGTAATATATAAAATGTTTAATACGAAAAACCAACATAAATCTATGACAACCCCCACGATAAGCTGAAGTTCCCAAGCCTCGAACTCTCTAGACATCGGGTACTCCTGTAAAACAGTAAGAGAAACAAAGGGGATGAGCTTGCGCTCAGTAGGAAAAATCTTAATAACTCCACCTTTAGATCATTACTTAAACTGCTTAAACAGATAACGTAAATAACATAATAGTACGATGAACGAAGAAAGACCAATGAATAAAATAGATTACAATAATATCGTACTCTTAAAGGTAACAGTAACTTGAAAGATTTCATAAAAAGTACTATAATGAATCAATACGAGTAATATGGGAGTAATGTATATCATTCCAACCACTTGCTTTTTCAAGCCTCCGATTCATGGGTAGATTCTGGAGTCACATCAGTTCCCATAATTCCGATCCACCAGAGTACCCACATCATATCAGATTCTCCCTCGGTCCAGAGGAGGCACATGCATCGGGGCACCAGAAACCATCCCATAGGGACGCTCATCGTCGGGATTCTCGGAAATGCCTCCAAAAGACCAGTCATAGGGAACCAAGGTAGTGCTTCCATAGGACGCACACCCTTGGGTGAAACCTCAGTAACCATCTCTCATGAAGCAACCCAATCACTATCCCGTAGGATCTGCCAAGCCCTTAGGCTCCAATAATCAATCAATATCCGGTAGGATCTGCCGAGCTTTCAAGCTCCTATAATCTATCAATATCCCGTAGGATCTGCCGAGCTTTCAAGCTCCAATACTCAACAAATATCTCACTGTATCTGTAAAACTCCAACCACCACAACGGCTTACCCCCCCCCCCCCGGTGTAGTACCGAACCAAACAAACAATCATTCAAGAATAAGAATAATGAAAATGTATTATAATCCAACAAACCATGAACACTCCTCAAGGCACACTTTCATCAGAACAAAAACATCCAATAACACTCCACACTTACCGTATACTTACCTGTCACGAACCAACGGTACATCGATCACGTGATTGTACCCCTTTGGCACAACCAGTCATACTCGATCATCCAATCATCAATCATGTGAACGATCAATTAAACATGCAATCATACAAGCTAACTAGTTTCATTAGACTCTTATTTTATCCTAATAACTAGCAACCAAGCATGTGAACCTAGCACACAACTAATCCGAGAGCTCTTCACAGCCTCTCTACCAGTAAATCAATTCTCAAGTATTGAAAGCGAGTTACACTAGTCATCTTCATCCTAAGCATGCATACTAGACTCATCCGATTATTAGTAATTGAAATACGATTATTCTAGTTATTCGCATCCTATAGGCAGTTCTAGGACCTTTCCAATTTTATTAACCTAACATGCATACTAAGCGTTAAATAAGAAATTAATACTTTCCCTACCTTGTGGTCTTCCTCTAAACTCTATTGTCAAGCTCGATAGTTGCAACTCCGTTCTTCACACGGGTCCCGGCATGGTCTTCGTTCTTCAAGTTCGGTCCCAAGGTCTTTGGACACAAAACAAACTCTAATTAGACTCCACTTAACAGAAAGTAAAGTCCCCAAAACCTTCCCAAAAGTTCAGTTCCAAACAAAGATCGAAAACGGTGGAAAACCCTCAAAAAGCACCAGAACTGGTCTGCCACGGACACGGTCACGGAGTTGTGACACCACCCCTCACGGATGACGTCACGGAGTCGTGACGTGTGTCGTCACGGACTCCCTCACGGAATCCGTCACGGATCTGTGGCGCTCCACGGCAGTGTCACCCTTCTTCAACCTCCAGCTCCTTTTCTCCGAAAATCCACTACCAAACTCCATTTTCAACCATCTCAAGTTCCCAAATTAGTCAAATACCTCCAATACTCCTCTACCCTAGGTAGGAATCAACAAATAAACAAGTTTCCAAGGATTCTCCAAATCAAAATCAAATCAAAAACTCCATTACATCCAAGGTCTTCCATCAAAAACTCACCAAAACTTCTTAGCAACAACATCTAACCTTATTTCAATCAAATCCAACAACTTCTAGCAACCCAAACCAAAAACCCATGAAATGAGATGAAGGGAAAAGAGATTTAGAGAGTTCCATTACCTCTAGGAGAGTGAGATGAAGAAGATGGTGATGATTTGGAGAATGAATAGGTAGAGAATGGCCTCAAGTTGCCTCTTTTTCCTTTACTTCTTCTTCAAGACTCCATGGGAGCTCCTCTCTCTCTCTTCTCCTCCTATTTTCGGCTACAACACAAAATGAATTGGTTTTTGGTCTTCCAATTTCATATAATACCTAGAGTTGGTTAATAACTAAAAGCCCTATAGATATTTTCCCTTGTAGTAGCTTGTAGGAGGGTAAAGTGGTCCAAGACCACTCCCTTTTCTCTCTTCTAACCAAATAGGGACAAGTGTCCAAGTAGGTCCTCTAGGTTTCCAAAATAATTTCCAGCACAATAATTAATATTGTTTTAGTCGATAAAAGTCCAATTTTGACCAAATTTGACTTCCTTCAATATTATACTCAAATGAAAGGAAACGGCCCAATTAAGCCAACCGTGATGACGGCTAAGCATTTTGGGCCCCAGAAAAGTCCTGAATGACCTTCTGAGCCATCGGTTGACTTTTCCCGCAGAAAGTCAAACTTGTCTTAAAAGTCACTGGTTCGACCGGGATCGACTGAGAGCGGTTCTTACATTACAACTTCTTTCCCCCTGCATCAAACATTATATATCATCAGTTAACAAAGTTGAAAAATTCAAACCCATAAAACAGTACATAATATGAAGTGTATGTCTTACATTGTATTTCCCACATCCAAAAAATATGCGACCAGGATTATTTATTGAGTATGATATGAGCATAGGAGCTGGAACTCCACAATAGCATAACACTAGGCTTTGGCTTCAAAATTCAACGTCCATACAGAAAAATGTCAATCAATTGTCAACACTTAAGCATTCAACATGACATAATTGTGAAAGCCATATTGCCTAGTGTTTCCTAACCCTGATTGTGAAAACCCTAATTTACAACGTATTTCCCCTTGTTTCAACACTTATAATTGTTAATCATACAATGAAGACTATGATTTAGGTCTTCCACAAATTTCCTAACCCTAATTGTGAAAGCCCTATTGACTATTGTTTACATACACACAAATGTCAATCAACAATCAACACAAGTGTTAATCTTCCGACATATTTCTAACTCTAATTATCGAAGCCTACTATTTAATAACCCAAACTTTCCTCCATCTATTTTTTCAGAACCGAGACCAAAACAAGGTATATGAATCCATTAAACAATATTTTTAGGTTTCAATTTTTCACATCTGTTGTAGACCTAAATCGGACCACTAAACACTTTCGTTTTGGGGATTTCATATTTCCACACGAAAAGGAGATGGATTTTGAAATAGTTTAAGATCTTACCATTGCAACTCGTCGTCAATCGACCTTCTTCTTTGTGTCTGAGCAACCCTCTTCCTCCGCCCTTCGGTCCTTCAGCCTAAACTTCTTCCTCCAACCTTCGTTCCTTCAACCTGATCTCTTCCACCGACCTTCATCCCCTCACCATCAAACAAATCTCAGAATGGCAACACACGAAACACACGAAACAAACGGTGAAAAATAGGGCATATATGGTCTGGGATGATTGTTGAAAGTGTCCTCTCATGAGGGCATTTCTACCATTAATTTTTTTATATCTACTCACGTGTGCCACACACACAATTTGCCTAACTGTCCTTGAGTTTTTGGATAGAAAATCGTAGCTTCTGATAATTACATTCTCGGGCCATGTATAATGGACAATAAGAAAGTCAATTGGTATATCTTGTACAATGAAGTCGACAATAGTCATTTCCTGAAGTTTCCCCCAAAATTTACTACATCAGTCATAGTGTATGAGAACTAAGTGTACGTTTAGATGTATTACTTTTTATGTTCTGTAGAACCAAGATAGTTTATCAACATATGCTTGAAGTTTCAGAAGAAAACTCAATTATGTCTACAGCCGTAGTGTGTTTGCTCTGTGTGTATGAGTTGTGTAGGTTATTTTGTTTGCTAGGAGTTAATGTTCATTAATGTGGTTGGTGGAGATGCAAAGTTTAGGTGGATATGCGTTTCTGTAGCAGAACATGATTGTGACCCATTCATCTCTTTGGTCGTCGCAAAATCAGTGACGGGCATAGCATCGTCGTCGCATACATATTTACATGTGACGAGTATTGGAAAAGTTTGTAGGCAAACTCTAGTACCAATGGAAGCTTGTTGAATGGTTTGATCCATTTTTCAACGTAATTTAATGTGTCTCTTTATATATAGAATACTTTTGGAAAGTCAGACGTAATAAAAATAATCATACATATATATATGGCAATAGACGAGATTAAGTAATACAAGACAGTTTGTATGGGGTAACCTGAAAATGTACTGTTCATTTTCTCTCAACTAGCTACAGTGTTGAGGATGAACTTTTGAATCTTACTGAGTTTTTGGGGATAGATGTTTGCTTTGAATGGGTGTAGTGTTCTGGGTGATCATCACAGATCATCGAACCACCGGTGAGGGTTTCTTTGGGCTGTTCAGAATTAGAAGTTGTGATTTGAAGATTTGAAAATCAACAGTGTCAGTTCTTGAAGTACAAAGATTGGTTTGAAGCTCTCCTAGCTACTTGATTCTGGTGTTGTGTTCAGGGTGGTTGATTCATAGTCCATCGAACCACTGTGTCAGTAGTCCAGGGTGGAAGTACTCATCGAGCTAATCAGGTTCAAAATCGCTTATGTATTGATTGTTTGCAATGGCCTCTTCCTCAGCAACAGGACCCCCTCCAGGTTTTGAGCAATCTGTTCCCTCAAAAAGGGATATCGGATTTGGTCGTCTCAAATCCATTATTGTACCTTCACAGCAAACGACCAGAATGGCCCATGGCTTGGAAAGGAGAAGCGAGGTAGGAGAGTATAAAATCTTTGTACACAATATTCCTCCTAGGACCTCTGCAATCTGGCTTCAAAATTTATTTATGGAGTGTGGAGAGATCATCAAGGGGGAAACTCCATCCAATCCAAACTTGAGGGGGAAATGGTTTGGTTTCATTACTTTTCTTACAACTGAAGCAATGCAGAAGGGCTTGGAAATCTTTAATGGTTACATTTTAAAAGGCTATAGATTATTTGTGGCCAAAGCTTTTGATAAGAGAGATGGAAGAGGAAGAAGAACTTTCCAACCCCACTGGAAAAGGAAGGAGCAAGTTAACCTTCAGAATTGTGAGGAGGTAGCCAGAACTTTTCCCACTGGTTTGGTGGTTGAAGATAACAGAAAACTACTTCAAAGAGGCCATTTAGCTCTGTTACACAAGAACTTCTCTGTTGAAGCCATCATGGAAGATTTTCAAGCTGAAAGGGAGGAGGAGATTATCATCAAATCCCTGGGAAATAGGGTGGTTCTAGTTTATTTTCCTGATGAACAAGTTGAAAAGAAGGATTTGCTGGATGATGGGGCTTGGCTTATGTTCTGGATGACAATGATCAAGGATAAAAGCAAACTTTGCTTGGAGGGAGGGAAATTCACTTGGGTGGCTATACATGGTGAGCCAATTCTGGGCTGGTGTACTGAGACATTTGAGGCAATCACAAAAAATCTGGGCACCTTTGTTACAACTCATCCTGCTTCACTTGAAGGTCACATTTTGGATGTGGCTTTTGTTCTACTTCATTCTACAGAATATGTGAAAGTTTACTTGGAAACTGGGTTAGTATTAGAAGACAAAGCCTACAATGTCATGGTCAGCTCAATGGAAAGTTCATCTCTCCCTATTGTTCATCCAAAACCAGTACTGCTCAACTCTTCCTCTGAATTTGAGGATGAGACTCCAAATTCAAATGAGGTTAGAATTTCTAGCAATCTTGGAAACTCTGTAGAGACAGAGGTCCCTAATTCAGCAACTCAACTTGTACAAGAGGAGTTACAAGGAGGAATCACTTTGCCATGTCAAAGGAATTTATTACAGATTTCTGAGGTTGGTGAGGCCATTATTGGGGACAAGGTGATTTTGGTGAATGGAGCTTTGGATACTCAATCATTGGGAGATCAACAACAATTGGAATTCCCTACATTAAATTCCAATTCCAAAGGAATAAACACATTGCAATCTCAGCAACATTCTACTTCTGGATCGTTTAAGAATGCTCTAATTGCTCCTGACACTTTTGGGGAGGAAAACTCAGGCAAGGAGGATATTGTTCTGGTTAGCTTACCAGTTGGAACAGTGCCACTGAGTTTGGCAACTACAGATGGGACAACTGAAGATCTCTATCAAGGACAAAAGGAAGTTTTGGGAGTTGAACACATTAATGTGATTCAATATAATCTCTCCCTTATGGGCCCTATGGAACAGCCTGTTAACCATTCTAATTCAGTTTTGGAGGGAATTAGGGTTTCAAATTCATTTTCATCTGTTAATCCTACTTGCTTAGCTGAAACAAAGGGGCCCACTGGTAAGAAGAAGTATTCAAACTCTGTTGCAGCTTATAATACAAGGTCAAGAACAAAGCTACCAACACCAAAACCTTTTCAGTCAGCTGCAAAAACCAAAGAAAAAAGGGAGCTGCAGCAGAATTTTAAAGCTGATGGAGAAGGTACATGGAACTACTGTCAAGCTCTTGGCCTCAAAGCATATATTGAGGATGAATTAGTTCCTGCAAGATTTGATAGCTTGGAGTTTGAAAATAACCAAGCAGTAGATTTGGAAGGAGACTCTGAAGTTGACTTCTGTGATTTAGAGGAGAATGATGAAGAACGGACCAACTCTTTGATTCAGACTCCTACTACTCAGAGACTCTTCACTCCATGAGGATCATCTCAGGGAATATGAGGGGAGCCTCTTCTAAAAAAAAGAGAAGAGCCCTCAGTAGCTTGTGCCACAAGCAACATGTGGCAATGGTTTTGATTCAAGAGTCCAAACTGGAAGAATTACCCTTTTATTTCCTGGATAGTTGTGGTTTTAAGAATGGTTGGGAGGCTGATTTTACTCCTTCTATTGGGAATTCTGGTGGGATCATCACTATCTGGAACACTTTGATGTTTGAAAAACATTCCTCCTTGGCTGAGAAACATGTTATTTATTGGACTGGCAGATTCATCCCCCTAGACTTTAAACTGTCCATACTTAACATTTATGCTCCATGCTCAGTTGCTCTAAGATCCACACTGTGGGAGGAAATTGAACAAAAAGCTTTAGGCCTCTCTTCTAATTTGGTGGTAGCTGGAGACTTTAATGCAATCTTAGAGCCCTTTGAAAAATATGGGCCTATCTATTCACAGGCTAGTCTCAGAGATTTCAGAAGTTTTATTATCAATATGGGCTTGGTGGATCTGCAAATGTCAGGTGGGAAGTACACCTGGTTCAACAATAGATCTTGTGCATCAAGAATAGACAGATTCTTGATCACTCCTCAATTCACTGCAACTTTCAATAATATAAGTCAATCTTGCTTGCCTAGAGGGATCTCAGATCACAAACCTATTTTACTTTGCAATCCTGTGGTTGATTGGGGACCTAGACCTTTCAAGTTCATTAATGCCTGGATTAAACACCCAAAGTTTCTTGCTGATACAAAAACCTTTTGGGAGTCACTGGTGGTATATGGTTCTCCCTCTTACAAGCTGTGGTTCAAGTTCAAGGCTTTGAGAACCTTTTACAAGGGTTGGAACATCAATATTTTTGGATGCTTAGATAAAGATATTGAGGATTTGAGAAGCCAGATCAATGTATGGGATGGTCTAAGTGAAGCTAGAGATTTAATACCATCTGAATTATCTCTCAGGGCCTTATGTCAGGCTGTACTAATATAAAAAATCAAGCTTCAAGCAAGGCTGTGGTGTCAAAAGGCAAGACTCAAATGGAGAAATGAAGGGGACATGTGTACCAAATTCTTTCATCTGTTGGCCAACTATAATTACACCAGAAGAAAAATCACAATGATCCAAGATGGTGGGAGATCATATCAGTTGCCATCTGAGATAAAAAAAAATTTGGCTAAGAGTCATTTTGCCAATAGATTCAAGAAAGGAATAGAGGTCAGTATTGATCTATCATCCCTACCTTTTTTATCACGATCACACTTGCAGGCTGCAAATCTGGAAACCCCCTTCCAAGAAGAAGAAGTGCTTGATGCTATTAAGGCCTGTAATGGAGAAAAAGCTCCAGGTCTTGATTGCTTTACCCTCAAATTTTATTTGATCTGTTGGAATATAATCAAGGGAGATATTATGCAGCTGGTTCAACACTTTCATGCAGGTGGTACATTAGGGAAAGGTTTAAATTCCTCTTTCATAACCTTCATACCAAAAACAAACACTCCTCAAACTTGGGATGATTATAGGCCCATTAGTCTGATCCATAGCTCATATAAAATCATCTCAAAGGTTCTTGCTAAAAGGTTGAAGCCTCATATGAATTATTTAGTCCATGATGTCAAGACAGGGTTTATAGCTGGAAGGAAAATTCTTGATGGGATTTTAATAGCTTCTGAGCTTATTCAGTTCATAAAACAATCTGGTCAAGAGGTTATTGTCTTTAAAATTGATTTTGAAAAGGCTTATGATCACATTGATTGGGAGGCCTTGATTAAACTATTGGAGATAATGGGGTTTGGTCCTCTGTGGAGATCTTGGGTCAGGGAATGTGTTCAAGCCTGGTCATTTGTATTAATTAATGGCTCTCCCTCTGGTGATTTTCAATTACAAAGGGGCCTAAGACAGGGGTGTTCTCTTTCTCCTCTACTCTTTGCTTTAATTGCTGAAAGTTTGCATCAACTAATGTTCAAGGGATGTTCTGAAGGAATGTTTTCAGGTGTGAAATGCAATGAAAGTGGGCCTGAGATATCTCATCTACAATTTGCTGATGACACCCTGATTTTCATTAGAGCTGGGTTACAACAAGCTATCAATTTGAAACACACTCTAAAATGCCTACAACAGGCAACAGGTCTGAGGATTAACTTCCAAAAGTCAAAGGTTTTAGTACTAAACCCTACTACTGTGAATGAGGAGGAAATAGCAGGGATCTTGGGGTGCAGCATAATACAGCTACCCTTTGAATATTTAGGATTTCAGCTGGGGGCTAATCCAAGGAGAAAGAAAACATGGGAGCCTGTGATCAGAAAATTCAAAGCAAAATTAAATCTTTGGCAATCCAAGGCCAAGTCTTTTGGGGGAAGAATCCAATTGATTAAATCAACCCTCAGCTCATTGCCCCTTTATTACATGTCACTTTTTAAAGCACCAAAAGGGGTGATCTTAGAGATGGAGAAATGGCAAAAGAGGTTTCTTTGGAATGGGAATTTAACCAGGAAAGGTTTACACAAAGTAAGGTGGAATCTAGTCTGCAGGCCTAGAAAGAATGGGGGTTTGGGAATCAGAAGCTTGAGAAGTATGAATTTAGCTCTATTAGCAAGGTGGTGGTGGAGGTTTGCTCTTGAAACTGACTCCTTGTGGAAAAACTTGTTGTGCTCCAAGTATGGATGGGATCCACACTCTTGGGATTTATCAAAATTCTTGTTGAACAGTGGACAGGGCTTTCTTAGACACATTGAACCTTTATTAACAATTCCAAGGTTTGCCAATGCCTTTGGAGCACAAGGCTTTTAGTGGACAGTGGTATCTGGGAAGTCCATTTTTTTCTGGGAGGATATATGATTAACTGAGATCCCACTCAAATTCATATTCTAGAGGCTTTACCATCTCGGTATGCAGAAGAAGAAGTTGGTAGCTAACTGTTGGGAGGTGGAAGATTGGTTATTAGTATTCAGAAGAGATTTAAGAGGTTGGGAGCTGGATCAACTAGAATTATTATCACAATTATTAGACAATGCTCCCAGTTTAAGGTGTGGGGAGGACAAAGTATCTTGGAAGGTTGATAAGAAGGGTTTCTCAGTCAGCAAAATGTATCAACTACTTGAGGAGGATCAGGATCAAAATCTGTTGTGGCCATCACTACTCTGGTCTCCTATTATTCCTCCTAAAGTTGCTGCATTTGCTTGGCTAATGTGTATGCAAGCAGTCCCCACAAAATGCTTCTTATTGAGCAGGGGTATTTATCAAACTAATATTTGGTGTAGCTTCTGTCAAGAGGATCCAGAGGAATTAGACCATTTGTTTATTGGTTGTACAGTGGCCTGGAACATTTGGTGTTTATGCTTGAAGTGGTGGGGGATTAAAACAGCTTGCAGTGATTCTATAAAAGCTTGGTTTATAGCTTGGAACCAGTTAGGGGGAAAGAAGAAAAATCCACAATGGAATATGCTTTTTTCTATAGTTCTTTGGAGAATATGGCTTTGCAGGAACAAACTTATATTCAAAAATGTTTTTGATCACCCACAAGAAGTTTTACAAGCCATTCAGAGTGATTCATTTCTAATCCTGTGGGCCAGATTTAAAGAAGATCAAAAGTTCTCATTTTTATCCTGGGTCAACTCTCCACAACTGTGTGGGAGAGGAGTGCTGAACTGATCAGGTTTTAGCTGGAGGATTTTTGGGGGGTTTGGGAAGGGGTTGGGAGGTTTTGGGGGAGTGATGTGAGTAATAGTGTCACTGGGAGTAAGTAGGAAACTTGTTGTTCTGAGTGTGGGAGTATTATCATGTATAGGATTGTGAGAGGGTAGCTCTACATTTTTTAGGTTGTGAGGAGTGGTTTGGTTTTTCTTTTCTCTGCTACACAGGTACTGACACATTCAGAGGAGCATCAAATTGTCATGGATCTCCTTTGGCTGCTTGGACTGGAAGCTTGATATATCCAGAATAATATTTGTTTTTGCCACAGACCTTTGTTGATGATACTGGTACAAGAAGAGGTGCAGTTGGCAAACATGGTCTCATCAAAAGGGATTGCAGGTAGCAACCATAAAGGAAGGGTTAGGATTGGTTTTTTGGTAAGGCCATACACATGCTGGTGGTGGGGAGAAGGCAATTAAAGGGTTAGATCATTGGTTTCTACCCATTTGGGCAGTGCTGTTATGTGTGGGGGATTTTTTAACTAATGTGTATTGGGTAATTGAAAACTTAGAAAGCAAGCATTGGGTGTGAATTGTATTTTGAACACTAGTTGGGTTGCTTGAGGATCAAGCAATCGTGGGTAAGTAGTTAAAATTTGAAGGGTTGTTGGGTTGCTTGAGGATCAAGCAACTAAGGGAAGTTAATGTGGAAAGAATTGTAGGACTGTAATACTTTTGAGGGATATCCCTTGGCATTTGTTTTCATTTCGATAGTTAGGTTTAATATAACAAAAAAAATTTGCTGATAAAAAAAAAAGGAATACAAGACAAATTTATTCGGGATGTGGAAACCCACTTTATTGGAGAATATCATGGAGCTCTAACTCCATGCATGCATGGCATCAACAGACCACGTACGTGGACAGGCCGGAGCCTTTAAAGCCATTAAAGTTGCACCCGAGTGAGGCGGCTGAGTAGGCTCCCATATTGGAGAACACCACCCAATCCCCCGCCTCCAGCTCTGGCAGCTTATACCCGTTGAGGACCGTGTCAGCTGAGTCGCACGTAGGGCCAAACACAGTGGACCGAAACGTGGCCGCTCCCTCACACGTGGGGTTGTGGGGGTTGGACGTGCACGCTAGAGGCATGCATTTGAGAGGCGCGAACTCGCAGAGCCCGGGATCCATGGACCCATAAACGCCGTCGTTGATCCAGTACTCTCTAATCCCTCCCTGTACACGCTTTCCGATCACGTTCGCCGCCAGCGTGAACGGAGATTCCGCGAAGTAACGTCCCGGTTCGGCTATCATTTTCAACCCCGACTCTTCATAGTCTGGAAAATGTATTCTTATCCCCTCCATCACGGCGGATGCCGCGTCCTTAAAAGAGGGCCCGGCCGTGAAGCCGCCGCCGACGTTGAGCACCGACATCGTCGGCATGCCCAGGCTGGCGGCAGTGTCGAAAACTGATCTGGCGGCGGCTATGGCCTTCACGTACGTGGAGAAGTTGTTGGTGCCGCTGCCCACGTGGAAAGACACGCCGGTGACGGCGAGTCCCGCGGCCTGAGCAGCTCGGAGCAGCGGGACGACTTCTTCCGGGAGCGCACCGTACTTGGAGCCCAACTTGATTCGCGCACCGTCCTCATCCAGAGCTTTAATTCGAATGAGCAGGTCGCACGTGGGGTGCGACTTGCGTATCTTGTCGAGCTCGTGCACGGAGTCAAAGGTGGTGGCGTTGACTCCAACGGTTTCAGCGTAGGCTATATATGGTGGAGGGGTTTGCACGAGTTGGCATAGACGATACGGTCGGGGGAGACCCCAAGTGCGAGGATGGCTTCGATCTCGAGCTGGGAGGCGCAGTCGAAGCTGGCGCCGAGGAATGACGGGGTAGGGTTGCACTTGACGGCGTAGAAGGGCTGGACAAGGGGAAGGTTCTTGATCCAGTCGTGCATGATACTGTTGATCAGGCTCAGATGGAGGACGTAAAATGGATCCGAGGAGGGGTGGTCCTTCGAAATGATAGACCCAACTGTGTCAGTGAGGCCGTATTTGGGTGGGATCGTGATGGCCTTACCTTTCACCCCTGGCGCATCCAGTATGGCTTGAGTGGTTTGGGTCGCAAGAACCGAAACGATGTGCATTGTATATAAAAAGGAGCTGATGATATGTTTGATTATTTGGTTGCAGAGAATGAACAATCAGTGCGTGTATTTATAGGCGAGATATGGAAAAAACATGGAATTGAATTCACAAGACGATGGATCCATAATAGTGATTATGTGGTTAGTTAATATTTTTAGAGCATCCATAGTGGTTGACGGGGAGTTGGTGGGGAGGTGTTGGCGGTCAGCAGTCGGCGGCGGTGAGTTGGCGGGGTACTGGCGGGGAGGACGCTGGCTGGGAGCATCGCCTGGGAGCTCCACGTCAGCCCTCAGCACCGGCGCCAACGGCTAGAAAATCTAATTGGCCTATTACTTGATCTAGAAAAATAAAATGTGTTTTTAAAATAACAAAAAATTAAATGCTCTCATCTCCAAATGCATTATAAATAGATGTTTGAACCAAGCAAAATCACAACCCACATATCTTCTCAAAATATTACTGTCACATTATTTTTCTCCCACATTTGTTCGTCGAAATGACCAATTATCGAGCCAACGATTTGGATATTGATGGCATTTTGGATGAAATACTCGAATAATGCATATCCACTGACTTCGGTGACGGTTGGTTAGAGGACGCAATGGTCGATTCTCCACCACGTAAGCGAACGTACATCGCATGTGACCGGGAAGCCGCGAATGAACGTTTAATGAGCGAATACTTCAACACGAACCTTGTGTACACGGAGGTGCAGTTCCGTCGTAGCTTCAGAATGGCGAAGGGTGTGTTCCTCCGAATTGTTCATGCATTGGAGAATCACGATACGTATTTCACGACACGATTGGACGATGTGGGTTAAGTTTCCTTATCTCCTTATCAAAAATGTATTGTGGCCATTAGGTAGTTATGTTATGGAATTGCACCTGATGGGATTGGACGAGTACTTGAAGATAGGTGAAACCAATCTTTGGAATGTTGAGAAACTTTTGCAGTGGAATCATTAAAGTCTTCGGTCGTACGTACCGGCGTAAACCTACATGGGCTGATATGGACTACATTTTGGCAGTTAATGAAGCACGAGGATTCCCAAGCATGCTTGGTAGTCTTGAGTGCATGCACTAGGAGTGAAATAACTTCCCAATGGCACTGCGAGGCTCCCATTCACGGAGGGACCACGGGAATTGACCAACCGTTGCTCTCGAAGTGGTTGCAACTCGTGACTTACGGATTTGGCACTCGTTCTTTGTCATGGCGGGATCAAACAACGATTTAACAGTGCTCAACTATTCTAGACTGTTCGCGTACAATATCAATGGTTGGAAACCACCGGTTGAATATACAAAAAATGGTAACCACTACACACTCCCGTATTATCTTACTGATGGCATTTACCCTTCATGTCCAGTTTTTGTGAAAATCATTCAATTAGCTCAACGACCGAAATAGAAGAAGTTTGCTGAAGTCCAAGATGCATGCAGGAAGATGTGGAACGAGCATTCGATGCACTCCAAGCTCGGTTTCAAATGATCACTCGACCGAGTCTCTTGTGGATGCCTCGGGACCTTGGCTTGGTGATGAATGCATGTGTTATCATGCAAAATATGATAGTCCACGGCTACATTGAACCAATAGATGATAGTGGGCCAAGTGAAACAAATTTTAAACGAGGAGGCTTCGTCTCGTCCCGCCCCAGGTCATACTTGGAAACACTCAGAGGATGCAAGATGAACGCATACATTATGAATTGAAGGACGACCTCGTCGAACACATTTGGAATAAATTTGGAAACACCTAACTTAGTTTATCGTAGTTTAAATTTCGATCGGTCATATTGTACTAGTCCTTCTATTTCGTTTTCATTTAATGCAATTTTTTTAATTTAATTCTTATTTTAGGAATATATTATTCACACCGTCGGCAGCTCCCCGCTGAAAAAACGTCTTCCATTGCACGGTACTGACGTTTCTCGTCGCCGGTGAGCTGACGAGAAGACAAAAAAAATATTATTTTAAGGTCACTGTCAGCAACTCTCCACCGGCAACCTACGGTGGGGTTGTGGATGGTCTTTGTTCAACCTTTCGTTGACGTTGGCAAACAATATTTTAAGGGTAGAAAATCAGCCTGACAATCGGTATCCAATCCGAATGTTAGATGTACCTATTTTAGGGATACTGTATTGACACGTGTATTTTATGTGTAACTGTGCCAATTATACATTGGAGTTTATGATTGATTGTTCACCAAGTTCGAATTTTGTTTATTTGAGCCAAAGATATCAATTTACTTATGCAAAAAAGGGAACACCTATATTCAGATATAATGTAATCATACTAATTTTAAAACTATAGCCGATACAAGTTCAGTATTGACAACATGGACTAAACGTTAAAAATATAAATTCTAAAGATGAAAAAATCAATCATGGCTCGACCCGATATAACAAGTAAGATTGCCTGATTATCTTGTGGTCCTCCAGAGGGGACCAGTTGTTTTCTGTGGGATGTACGCTACTTGACCAGGGATCACATCACTTGGTAGAGGAGTAGGATAAAAAAACAACCAATCGAGATGGGAACGGGACGTAACTCCTTCCTTGTGTCCCGCGTCTTCTTGGGGGCGTTCTCCGATCTTCATGAATGATGCCTACCGTCTGTAGTCTTTGTTTCGTTGATGTTTCTAGTCAAACCCAAGTGTATTCGGCCTATCATATGACCGTCAAAGACAATATCTCTTAATAATCGCTCATCGAAGAATAGATCCATATTAGCACAAAGCTTGATCGTCACGAAAAATTGATTATACCAATTATAAATCAAGAGACAAATCGATAAAATCCTGTAAAGGGTGGTAATAATACTATAATTGACAGCTAATCGGGAGGAGGAGGAGGAGGAGGAGGAAAGAAAGAAAATTTAATTTTATGTCTATCAAAATATCATTTTCCTATTGTAACATTTTTTATAAGCGAAGCAATTTTATTAGGCAAACGTTCTACAAGAAAGTAAAATGAAACAAGAAAAACGATCCTTAAAAGAACCTTTTCCCCAAACCGAAACAAGCATAAAGCAAACAAAAAACAAATACAGAACAGGGAGCAAGCTTAAACAGAGCACCCCCCTCCTTGCCTACTTCCTATCCAGATTCAAGCAAAGAAATTGGTTAGAGACCGGAACAGGAGTTGAATTTACTGGAGCTTCCGGAATATCCTCAATCTCGCTGTCCTCGACTTCCTCCTCAACCTCAACCTGCTGTGGGAATTTATAAATGGAGAATTGGCAATAATCTTTTTCACAAATCGCTTGCCAAAGCTCCACGAACCTTCTTTACTTTGGTTATCAATATCAATAATGAAGCCTCCCACTGGACCCCCTTTATCAGCCGATGTTTTGGTTCTTGTCTAGTAAAAAATAATTGGAGGAACCGTTTTTTTGTGCTGTCCTTTTTTTGGACGACCACATTTCTTTGGAACCTCCACGGGAACAATTTCTTTACTCAAAAGAATGTCTTTTTCCACGGACTAACTTGAAGACCCGATTCCATAATTGGTTCTCCATCCCGAGGCTGAAAATCCTGCGTGTTTGAAAACGAGCCCACATCGACAGTCGAACCCAAATCGCTACCAATGCGTTTAAAAACGTCCAACAAGCTCGGATCGTTGACCGACTTCTGGGCATCTGGACCCAGATCAGTATATGAATCCTTGCTGACTAGAAAAGCGTGATCCAACCCATCTTCACGGGCCGTTTGAGCTGATCCAACAGCAGCCACAACTCGGGCCAAGCCTGATACATCAGCACAGTTCAAAACAGGCGCTGCCACGCCTGGATCACGCACCACCAGGTTCCCCGGCCCACACTCAGGCCCAGACGAACCAGACTTGAACAGAACCGGCCCACACTTAGGGCCAGACGGACCAGACTTGAACAAACCGGCCCAAGCACCATGTCTTCTTCCCCATGCGTTTCAGCGTCCTGCCGCGCCTGCGTCTCCTCCAAAACAGGAAATCGATTCAAAACACCGGAGATCACGGGGGCAGCAATTACGGACGTAGAAACAGGAAGGTCGGGCGTAAACACAGGGATTTCCGTAACAGGTTCGGTAAATACAGTCGTTGTAGAATTGATTTCCGTAGATCCGTCTTTTTTGGCTGTCCTTTTTTTGGACGGCCACGTTTCTTTGGAACCTCCACGGGAAAACTTTCTTTACTCAAAAGAATGTCTTTCCACGGACTAACTTGAAGACCCGATTCCATAATTGGTTCTCCATCCCGAGGCTGAAAAACCTGTGTGTCTGAAAACGAGCCCACATCGACTGTAGAACCCAAATCGGTACCAATGCGTTTAAAAACGTCAAACAAGCTCGGATCGCTGACCGACTTTTGGGCATCTGTACCCAAATCAATATATGAATCCTTGCTGAAATAGAATAGAGTTGTGCTTCATATTCACGCTGGAATTTTCTGTTCTAAACCACTTGTTCACGTGTGATGCACGAGGGGAGAAAGAGCGCGAGCTGAAGCATCCAATCATGTGCGGGCATGCACTGGAAAATCAGATGCAACCGCATGTGTAGGTTGTCGGATCAGAACATGAGTCTCCGGTCAATGAGTTGACCCGATCAATTCGAAAAATCAATAGGTTGAGTGGCTCAGGCGTGCGAGCGCGCGGATCGCGCGTAGGACGCGACACACAAATCATCTTCTGCCTCAGCTATATCCAATTATCGAGGGTGACTCTACCTCCACAAATTGGAAGAACGATAAAGCATCTTCTTCTGAATCTGAAAGTTAAAAATTAAAATAGGGACATTGCATTTGGATGCATGGGGGTGATAGAAGGGAAAGAAATGTTTAGAATGAAGAAAAATGGAAGTAATACATGATGAAGATGAGAAGAAGGATACAAAAATGAAGAGACAAATTGTGTGTTTATAGAAGACAATCATATTCATTTTATTTATAAACGAAACTTGACTAGTCGTTCTTACAATGGTTTTGTGTGTGACAAAACCACGCCCGACCACCAACCCACACTGAAGTAGTCTAGAATAATTAAATTTTGAAATTGAAAAAAAAATCCTTGATGCTACCAAGGCGAGGAACGACACCGACCCATGTAATAACCACTCCCGGTCAACGCCAGTCAAATCTGCGAAAAACGGGAAAATTTAAAATTTTTGGACAGGCACTTAAATGAACCTAAATTTGACCCCGAGGGTCATACCGGACTTAAGTTGACCCCGTTATCGACCAAAGTGAGTTCCGGGGGACTCAGGGCAACTTTCTGATCATTGTGGGAAATGTTGACTTTTCGCTGGAAAAGTCAAACGAGAGACGTTTTGGTCCATTCGAGGACCGTTTTGGATCCAAAAATCTTAGCTGTCGTCGCAGCGGTCTTAGTTGATCCGTTTCCTTGTAGCCCGTCGAGTTTCGTAATTTCTTGGAAAAAGTGCCCGTTCGGGGCCCGAAACGTCCGAATTTCGCGAATCTGATTGGAAAATATCTAGGAAATATTTTCAAAAGGTGTGGGACCCACTTGCTACAAGTCACCAATGTGGTGGTGTTAGGTTTATTGGACAAAACAAAAGATGGAAAAGTGGGGTTAGTTTGTAAATATGGAAAGATGTGGGTTTTTGAAAAAAATACAAAGATGAGAGTACAAGGGGGTGTTTGGCCACTTTGTGAAAATAGGGGAAGTTTTAGAGAGAGAAAAGGCAAGGGAAGAAGAAGAGAAAAGAGAGGGTGAGTTAGGGTTTTGCCACTATGCACAAGCATCAAACCGTTGGATCGTCTCAAAGATAGAAGAATCGAACTCCCATCGACATTCTCTACGGTGAGCATCTAACCGAATTTCGTTTTGATTAAGTTTAAAAGTTAGGGATTTGGTTGAAATGAGTATTTTATGGTGGAAATGAGGTGTGGGGATAGTTGGAGACGTCTTGGGGACGTTTTGGAGTGAAGATTGAACGTTTTCCGGCGACCGGGAGCTCGGGGGTAGCTCCGGCCACCGTGCATGGTGGCTGCCGGAGTTGGGAGGTGGCTGGCCGGAGCTAGGGCCAGCCACCATGGTGGTGGACCGGCCCATTTTGGTCCTAGTCACCCATGGCCAAGGTTGAGCCGTTGAGCCGTTTTGGATCCAAAAATCTTAGCTGTCGTCACAGCGGTCTTAGTTGAGCCGTTTCCTTGTAGCCCGTCGAGTTTCGTAATTTCTTGGAAAAAGTGCCCGTTCGGGGCCCGAAACGTCCGAATTTCGCGAATCTGATTGGAAAATATCTAGGAGATATTTTCCAAAAGGTGTGGGACCCACTTGCCACAAGTCACCAATGTGGTGGTGTTAGGTTTATTGGACAAAACAAAAGATGGAAAAGTGGGGTTAGTTTGTAAATATGGAAAGATGTGGGTTTTTGAAAAAAAAATACAAAGATGAGAGTACAAGGGGGTGTTTGGCCACTTTGTGAAAATAGGGGAAGTTTTAGAGAGAGAAAAGGCAAGGGAAGAAGAAGAGAAAAGAGAGGGTGAGTTAGGGTTTTGCCACTATGCACAAGCATCAAACCGTTGGATCGTCTCAAAGATAGAAGAATCGAACTCCCATCGACATTCTCTACGGTGAGCATCTAACCGAATTTCGTTTTGATTAAGTTTAAAAGTTAGGGATTTGGTTAAAATGAGTAGTTTATGGTGGAAATGAGGTGTGGGGATAGTTGGAGACGTCTTAGGGACGTTTTGGAGTGAAGATTGAACGTTTTCCGGCGACCGGGAGCTCGGGGGGAGCTCCGGCCACCGTGCATGGTGGCTGCCGGAGTTGGGAGGTGGCTGGCCGGAGCTAGGGCCAGCCACCATGGTGGTGGACCGGCCCATTTTGGTCCTAGTCACCCACGGCCAAGGTTGAGCCGTTGAGCCGATTTGGATCCAAAAATCTTAGATGTCATTGCAGCGGTCTTAGTTGAGCCGTTTCCTTGTAGCCCGTCGAGTTTCGTAATTTCTTGGAAAAAGTGCCCGTTCGGGGCCCGAAACGTCCGAATTTCGCGAATCTGATTGGAAAATATCTAGGAGATATTTTCCAAAAGGTGTGGGACCCACTTGCCACAAGTCACCAATGTGGTGGTGTTAGGTTTATTAGACAAAACAAAAGATGGAAAAGTGGGGTTAGTTTGTAAATATGGAAAGATGTGGGTTTTTGAAAAAAATACAAAGATGAGAGTACAAGGGGGTGTTTGGCCACTTTGTGAAAATAGGGGAAGTTTTAGAGAGAGAAAAGGCAAGGGAAGAAGAAGAGAAAAGAGAGGGTGAGTTAGGGTTTTGCCACTATGCACAAGCATCAAACCGTTGGATCGTCTCAAAGATAGAAGAATCGAACTCCCATCGACATTCTCTACGGTGAGCATCTAACCGAATTTCGTTTTGATTAAGTTTAAAAGTTAGGGATTTGGTTAAAATGAGTAGTTTATGGTGGAAATGAGGTGTGGGGATAGTTGGAGACGTCTTGGGGACGTTTTGGAGTGAAGATTGAACGTTTTCCGGCGACCGGGAGCTCGGGGGGAGCTCCAGCCACCGTGCATGGTGGCTGCCGGAGTTGGGAGGTGGCTGGCCGGAGCTAGGGCCAGCCACCATGGTGGTGGACCGGCCCATTTTTGTCCTAGTCACCCACGGCCAAGGTTGGCCGGGTGGGGCCCACACGCTCGAGTATCGGGTTTTCGTGTTCGGGTGGTTTAGAACGTTCCCCAAGTAATTAATCCACACCCGGAACGAATTTTGTAGTCAAATTGTAAAAGTTGTAATTGAAGGGTTTAGAAACTTTCAACGCGAATTAAATTACTCGGAAGTCGGAAATTGATTCCGTCGAGTGCATAGGAACCCTTGAATTGTTCTAAGACCGTAGAAACGAAAACGGGAATTTTCGGAGCCCCGGAAAGACGTTTTCCAATCCCGGGCAGATTCGCCGTGTCGGGCGAAACGGGCCTTTCCGGGTCCATTATCGACAATGTCGAGTGATTGGGAAGTTTGGGAGTGATCGACATTGTCGGGGTTACATTTGGGCGTCAAGTTTATTAAATTTCAGTTTATTCCTGCAAGCTTAAAAATGTGTTAATTGTAACAATTGTAGACCGTATCGCCTACCGTGGAAAGAGGAGGCTAAGCGGGAAATGTGGAACTTTATCGGAACGAGAGCATCGGGTTTGACACGCTTCAAGAGGTAGGGAAAAGTAGCCGGATCTCGGCCCTGACTAGGGAAAGTTAACAGTAGAAATGCATGTGACACTTGGGTGTCGTGGGTTTAGTAAGTTTATCGAATATTAGAAAGGCAGGCGACACCGGTTGGTGTCGTGTGATTCGGGAACGTATCGAACATTAGAATTGCATGTGACACTTAGTAGTGTCGTAGGAGCAGAGAACTTATCGATGTTAGAATTACTGGAGGCATATGACCATGCCCGGAGGTTGATTGTGAGCCTGTTGATATTAGAACTGCTGGAGGCAACGGTTATGACCGGAGGTTGATTGTGTAGTTGTGTCTTGGGTGGCCATGAGAGCCCGTACTTTACTGTTTGTGTCTTGGGTGGCCATGAGAGCCTGTGTTTTACTGTTGGTGTCTTGGGTGGCCATGAGTGCCCGTGAGGTTGTTGAACCCGTGTTATTTTATTGTTGGTGTCTTGGGTGGCCATGAGTGCCCGTGGGGGTTGTTGAACCCGTGTTATTTTACTATTAGTGTCTTGGGTGGCCATGAGTGCCCGTGGGGTTGTTGAGCCCGTGAGTTACTGTTGCTGTGTCTTGGGAGGTCGTGAGTGCGCGTGGGGTTGTTGAGCCCGTGAGTTACTGTTGGTGTGTCTTGGAAGGTCGTGAGTGCCCGTGGGGTTGTTGAGCCCGTGATTCATTGTCGGTGTGTCTTGGGTGGTCGTGAGTGCCTGTGGGGTTGTTGAGTCCATGTTTTACCGTTGGTGTCTTGGGTGGCCATGAGTGCCTGTGGAGTGTCAAACTGGTGTTGTTGGTGTTTGTCGAACTTTGCTTGTGATTGTGATTGTGGTTACCTGAGGTTGGAGACCCGAATTTGTGTCAGGAAAGTTGTGTGAGCTGTGGCTAGCCACCCAACTGAGATCGGGGGTAGGGGAGAGGTTGTGGGCTAGCCTGCTGACAGGGATCGGGAGAAGGTGCACGTGGGTGTGGCTAGCCTCCCGACTGAGATCGGGGGTAGGGGAGAGGTTGTGGGCTAGCCTCCTGAATGAGATCGGGAGAAGTTGTGCGACAGGTCGACCGCCTGGCCTGACAGGGATCGGTAAAGGGCGAGAGAGAGAGGGGTTACTGAGCAGCTGGCATGCGATCCTTTGTGATCTTGTTTGGTGTGCGATCCTTTGTGATCTTGGGTGTTGCGTGGTTGTCTGTAGTGTCTTTGGAGGAGGTCGTCAATCGTTGTGTCGGGTCTACATTACGTGTCCGAGTGTTGAGTCGGTTGAGGAAGGTTTCAGTGTGTGTGTGTCAGTCGGGTTACTTGAGTTGGGGATAGTGATCCCCGGTGTTGAGTTTGTTGTTGGTGTTACCGGCATTGTCTGCTAAGTATGTCTTAGTCAGTCTGTTATCCGTGGTGGTGAGCGAACGCTCACCCCTAGCTGCTTTTCCTACAGGTACTGGTCGCAGGTTGGACTAGGTGAGCTTCCGAAGCTTGAAGAGCTATGAGCGGGAATCCGGGTTTACTTTTGAGTCTAGCGACGTATACCTTGCTTTTTGTCCAATTGTTGGGACGTATTTTTAAGTTCTAAATGATTATTTTGGTTAAGTAAATGGTGGTTTTAAAGTGATTTATGTAAAAGGTTTCAAAATGTTTTATTGTTTTAAACGTTCGCGTCCCAAGTTCGGTTTTACTGAAATTGGGGCGTGACAGCTTGGTATCAGAGCTCGAGGTTTCACACCTCGGACTGTACGTCAATTAGGTGGGGAGAGTCGAGTCAGTAAAGTCCTGTCGTGCGTTGGGTACGCAAGTCGGAAACCGTGTGTAGACCCGTCGTGTTGTGAGTCATGTTTGTGTTTGTGTGTATGTGCAGTACGGTTATTGCTGGCATACTGTTTCTGTGTTGCTGCGTGAAACGTTTTTAAGCTATCGCGACTCGACTCAGGGGCGCCCCTATATTCGAGTGTGACGGCGTTGATATCAAGTGGGTACAATGTAGTTCGGGGACGTCTGAACCGTGTTGTAACTACCTGATGTCAGGAAAAGAGGTTTTATAATGAAAAGGAAAAGTTTTGAAATTTGTTGGCCCTGTGGGCGTGGTTTGATTTTGATTGGCTTGGTGGGCGTGTTTTGATTTTGGTTGGCCTGATGGGCGTGTTTCGACTTTGGTTGGCCCGGTGGGCGCGTGTTGTTGTTGTTTGGCCTTGTCGGCTTGTGATTGAGGTTGAGTGACTTGGTTTGGTCTGTGAGTTGTTGTACGTGTGTTGTTAAATTGGTGGTCAAGCGTGTGTGTCATTTAAGGCGTTTCTTAGGGTTAAAACGGGGTAAGGTTCGAGTCTGAAACGAAGTGAAAACGGCCCAGTCGCGTTGCTAGGGCCTGGGCCGCGATCTGGTGGCTGAGGCCTTAGCAAAACAGAGGATCAGGAGGGCCTGGGCCGCGGTCTGGTGGCCAAGGCCCCCGCGGCATGGAGGGCGGTCTGGTCGGCGAGGCCGCCGCGGCCTGGAGGGCGGTCTGGTGGCCGAGGCCTCCGCGGCCTGGAGGGCGGTCTGGTGGCCGAGGCTTTAGCAGATCAGAGTAATCCGAGGGCCTGGAGGGTGGTTTGAGGTTTCCTTCACGTGAGTGGGTTATTCGAGGTTTCCCTCGCGTGAATGGGTGGTTTGAGGTTTCCTTCACGTGAGTGGGTTATTTGAGGTTCCCTACATGATCGAGTAACTAGGGTATCGAGGTTGTGAGAATAGTGATTCGTTAAATTGAGAAGGTGATCCCCGTTTGAGGTTTCCCGACGTGATCGGGTAGTTGGGGTATTGAGGTTGTGAGCGTTAGTGGTTTGCTGAAGTGAGAACATAGTCCCCGTTTCGAGGTTCTTTTTACGTGAGCGAGTATTTGAGGTATTGATAGCGTGAGTAGTGTGACGTCTTGGTATCAGGTTTTGAGGTAGTGGTTTGCCCTGGTTAAATCGGTAAGTCGTTCGTGCTTTACTAGTATGCCATAATCGAACGGGTGTCCGTGGAGGTGAGCAGAACGCTCATCCCCTTTACTACTTTTCCCGCAGGGGTCGAGTAGCGAATACTGGTTTGGTTGCGGAAAGTTATAAGTAAATGCATAAAGGATCGTGTGAGGGTTGTGATATACCTTATCTGTGTGACTAATGGAGTGGTTGTTCGGTCTCTGAGTTGGGCGTCGTTTTTAGTGGATATCGGGGCGTCACACTCGTTCGTTTCGTCGAGTTGTGCTGAGGTGTTGGGGCTGAGTTAAGAGCCGTTGAGTCCACCCCTGCGTCTGGACACGCCGGTTGGGGGTGGTGTGGTGTTGACTAGGGTCGGTCGTGCCTGCGGAGTTAGAGAAGCGAACCGATACAAGAGGCTCGAGAGAGGGCTCAAGAGCTCTGATGCTGGATCGAGTCCTCACCCCGAGATTTCGGTTATGTTCGGAGTTGGTAGGCGCGACGACGGTAGAGGAGCGAGGTCTTAGAGAGACCGCGAGGTTCCGTGAGGTTCGACAGCGACTGAGCTTGTGCGTGTATCCGTGGGAAGGATACTTACGAAATGACAGCCTTTGACGTGATCCTGAGAAAGGATTGGCCGGCGAAGTGCCGAGCCAATATCGACTGTTACTGGCTGCGTGCTAATGCAGTTAGGTAAGGTGGTTTCCTATGGCTCCAGTTAGTTAGAGACACAAGAGCGCAACTACCCTACCCATGACCTGGAATTAGCAGCGGTAGTGTTCGCGCTGAAAGGCTGGCGGTATTGTCTGTATGGTGAGAGATTTCAGGTGTTCTCGGCTCACAAGAGCCTTAAGTACATCTTGTCCCAATGAGACCTGAACATGCGCCAACGGCGATGGATGGAACTACTTGAGGAGTACGACTTTGAGCTACACTACCATCTGGGTGAGGCGAACGTGGTTGTCGGCGCCTTTAGTAGGAAGTCGATGTCGTGTCCTGCTAGCATCTCAGTCCGGGAGTGGGACATGATGGGATAGCTGGGCACGCTCGGGTTGGAGCTAGAAGAGGTTACTGGCGGCGTGGCCATGTGCTTCTGGTGGCTCAGCCCACCCGGCTTGGCCAGGGGATAGAGGCAAAGTCGGTGGATGTCGAGACGACAGAGATCCGGTAGAGAGTTTCCGGCGGTGTTGACGCCGAGGACTAGGATCGTCGTGCTAATAGGGAGTTGCGGTATCGTGTAGGTCTGTTCGTACCGAGTAACGGTGGAGGCGACGAGCTGCGAGAGTCACACTATTCGTGTCTGACAGTGCACGAGGGTAGCACTAAGAGGAGCGCGACATCAGGCGGCATATCTAGTGGAGCAGGATGCGGAGAGCGGTTGCGGAGTTAGTATCGCGGTGCCTCACTCGTCAGAAGGTGAGAGCCGAACAACAGCGTCCCGCTGGATTATTGCAACCACTGCGGGTTGCACAGTGGAAATGGGGGCACGTCACGATGGATTTCGTGAGCGGTTAGTCGAGTTCTCCTACAACAATAGCTTTCAGGCCAGTATCATGATGGCACCGTTCGGAGCGTTGTATGGTAGGCCATGTCGGTCGCCCGTGTGCAGGGCGGAAGTGAGGAATGAGGGTTCACTGGGTCTAGAACTGGACCGAGAGACAGCTGAGTCGGTCGTGCCGAAGCGTGAGCGGTGGAAGACCACGCAGAGTCAGCAGGAGCTATGCTGACAGACGGCGCCGACCTCTCGAGTCAGCAATCGGTGGTCACGTATCCCTGGAGGTGAGTTCGAAAGGTGGACTGGTGCATTTCAACCGCGGCGAAGGCGGGTTAGCCCCGCGGTGTATCGGGCCCTTCGAGATCTTGAGTACGTCATTCAGTGGGCAGATGTCGAGGTAACGTGTGATGTCCCGTATAAGGAGAAACCGATGTGGGAAATGGATCCACGAGAGCAGGTCCTGCGCGGAAGGGTTATCCGCTTAGAACTGGTGTTGTGGCGACACCACGAGGCCGAGTCGACTTGGGAGTGCGAGGACAAGGTTCACGCGAAGTACCCCGATCTGGTCGACTCCTGAGTTACGTCTGTCTCAAATTTCGCGGACGAAATTCCTTTAAGGGGGGTAGACTGTAATGACCACTCCCGGTCAACGCCAGTCAAATCTGCGAAAAACGGGAAAATTTAAAAATTTTGGACAGGCACTTAAATGAACCTAAATTTGACCCCGAGGGTCAAACCGAACTTAATTTGACCCCATTATCGACCAAAGTGAGTTCCGGGGGACTCAGGGCAACTTTCTGATCATTGTGGGAAATGTTGACTTTTCGCTGGAAAAGTCAACCGAGCGACGTTTTGGTCCATTCGAGGACCGTTTTGGATCCAAAAATATTAGCTGTCGTCGCAGCGGTCTTAGTTGAGCCGTTTCCTTGTAGCCCGTCGAGTTTCGTAATTTCTTGGAAAAAGTGCCCGTTCGGGGCCCGAAACGTCCGAATTTCGCGAATCTGATTGGAAAATATCTAGGAGATATTTTCCAAAAGGTGTGGGACCCACTTGCCACAAATCACCAATGTGGTGGTGTTAGGTTTATTGGACAAAACAAAAGATGGAAAAGTGGGGTTAGTTTGTAAATATGGAAAGATGTGGGTTTTTGAAAAAAATACAAAGATGAGAGTACAAGGGAGTGTTCGGCCACTTTGTGAAAATAGGAGAGGTTTTAGAGAGAGAAAAGGAAAGGGAAGAAGAAGAGAAAAGAGAGGGTGAGTTAGGGTTTTGCCACTATGCACGAGCATCAAACCGTTGGATCGTCTCAAAGATAGAAGAATCGAACTCCCACCGACATTCTCTACGGTGAGCATCTAACCGAATTTCATTTTGATTAAGATTAAAAGTTAGGGTTTGGTTAAAATGAGTAGTTTATGGTGGAAATGAGGTGTGGGGATAGTTGGAGACGTCTTGGGGACGTTTTGGAGCGAAGATTGAACGTTTTCTGGCGACCAGGAGCTCGGGGGGAGCTCCGGCCACCGTGCATGGTGGTTGCCGGAGTTGGGAGGTGGCTGGACGGAGCTACGGCCAGCCACCATGGTGGTGAACCGGCCCATTTTGGTCCTAGTCACCCACGGCCAAGGTTGGCCGGGTGGGGCCCACACGCTCGGGTATCGGGTTTTCGTGTTCGGGTGGTTTAGATCGTTCCCCAAGTAATTAATCCACACCCGGAACGAATTTTGGAGTTGAATTGTAAAAGTTGTAATTGACGGGTTTAGAAACTTTAAACGCGAATTAAATTACTCGGAAGTCGGAAATGATTCCGTCGAGTGGATAGGAACCCTTGAATTGTTCTAAGACCTTAGAAACGAAAACTGGAATTTTCGGAGCCCCGGAAAGACGTTTTCCAATCCCGGGCAGATTCGCTGGGTCGGGCGAAACGGCCCTTTCCGGGTCCATTATCGACAATGTCGAGTGATTGAGAAGTTTGGGAGTGATCGACATTGTCGGGGTTACATTTGGGCGTCAAGTTTATTAAATTTCAGTTTATTCCTGCAAGCTTAAAGGTGTGTTAATTGTAACAATTGTAGACCGTATCGCCTACTGTGGAAAGAGGAGGCTAGGCGGGAAATATGGAACTTTATCGGAACGAGAGCATCGGGTTTGACACGCTTCAAGAGGTAGGGAAAAGTAGTCGGATCTCGGCCCTGACTAGGGAAAGTTAACAGTAGAAATGCATGTGACACTTGGGTGTCGTGGGTTTAGTAAGTTTATCGAATATTAGAAAGGCAGGCGACACCGGGTGGTGTCGTGTGATTCGGGAACGTATCGAACATTAGAATTGCATGTGACACTTAGTAGTGTCGTAGGAGCAGAGAACTTATCGATGTTAGAATTACTGGAGGCATATGACCATGCCCGGAGGTTGATTGTGAGCCTGTTGATATTAGAACTGCTGGAGGCAACGGTTATGACCGGAGGTTGATTGTGTAGTTGTGTCTTGGGTGGCCATGAGAGCCCGTACTTTACTGTTTGTGTCTTGGGTGGCCATGAGAGCCTGTGTTTTACTGTTGGTGTCTTGGGTGGCCATGAGTGCCCGTGAGGTTGTTGAACCCGTGTTATTTTATTGTTGGTGTCTTGGGTGGCCATGAGTGCCCGTGGGGGTTGTTGAACCCGTGTTATTTTACTGTTGGTGTCTTGGGTGGCCATGAGTGCTCGTGGGGTTGTTGAGCCCGTGAGTTACTGTTGGTGTGTCTTGGGAGGTCGTGAGTGCGCGTGGGGTTGTTGAGCCCGTGAGTTACTATTGGTGTGTCTTGGAAGGCCGTGAGTGCTCATGGGGTTGTTGAGCCCGTGAGTCATTGTCGGTGTGTCTTGGGTGGTCGTGAGTGCCCGTGGGGTTGTTGAGTCCATGTTTTACCGTTGGTGTCTTGGGTGGCCATGAGTGCCTGTGGAGTGTCAAACTGGTGTTGTTGTTGTTTGTCGAACTTTGCTTGTGATTGTGATTGTGGTTACCTGAGGTTGGAGACCTGACTTTGTGTCGGTGAAGTTGCGTGAGGTGTGGCTAGCCACCCGACTAAGATCGGGTGTAGGGGAGAGGTTGTGGGCTAGCCTCCCGACAGGGATTGGGAGAAGGTGCGCGTGGGTGTGGCTAGCCTCCCGACTGAGATCGGGGGTAGGGGAGAGGTTGTGGGCTAGCCTCCCGACTGAGATCGGGAGAAGTTGCGCGACAGGTCGACCGCCTGACCTGACAGGGATCGGTAAAGGGCGAGAGAGAGAGGGGTTACTGAGCAGCTGGCGTGCGATCCTTTGTGATCTTGTTTGGTGTGCGATCCTTTGTGATCTTCGGTGTTGCGTGGTTGTCTGTCATGTCTTTGGAGGAAGTCGTCAATCGTTGTGTCGGGTCCACATTACGTGTCCGAGTGTTGAGTCGGTTGAGGAAGGTTTCAGTGTGTGTGTGTCAGTCGGGGTACTTGAGTTGGGGATAGTGATCCCCGGTGTTGAGTTTGTTGTTGGTGTTACCGGCATTGTCTGCTAAGTATGTCGTAGTCAGTCTATTATCCGTGGTGGTGAGCGAACGCTCACCCCTAGCTTCTTTTCCTACAGGTACCGGTCGCAGGTTGGACCAGGTGAGCTTCCGAAGCTTGAAGAGCTAGGAGCGGGAGTCCGGGTTTACTTTTGAGTCTAGCGACGTATACCTTGCTTTTTGTCCAATTGTTGGGACGTATTTTTAAGTTGTAAATGATTATTTTGGTTAAGTAAATGGTGGTTTTAAAGTGATTTATGTAAAAGGTTTCAAATTTTTTTATTGTTTTAAACGTTCGCGTCCTGAGTTCGGTTTCGGTTTTACTGAAATTGGGGCGTGACAGCTTGGTATTCAACAAAGGCGAGGAACAAGAGGTTGATTAGTGTTGCGTGGTACCGGGTAGTCCTACAGAACTACGCAGCGGAGAAGCACTTCAATTACGCCTATACTAGGAATCAGCGTCATAACGGTATCGGGGTTATTTGTGACAAGCCAGTGTGTATTGGTTTTATAAGGAAGGCCAACATATATGCAATTAAGACTTCCCGACCAGATCATACATGTCATACTAAGCAAGGAGGTGATAATATTACTGCGAGGTCCCTGGCATATAGGTAAAACATATGTATAATACAAATCTTGTTTTAATATGGTAAATTTACATTCAGAATTTGGTGTGTATGAAAGTGTCATTAATTTCACTAATATGCAGGTATTATGAAGCCATCACAAGTAAGAAGAAGGTTGATGTTAGTGATTTGTACAAGGACATTCTCGTTGACATAGGGATCGATATGGAGGTTGGTAAGTGTTATCGGATTTACCCGTTGCTAAACACATCCATAACGAATATGACGACCTTCAATATGGCATGCTGGAAAAGTATAGGGAATTGGTGCTTAGTAGAAACCCGGAGTCGAAGTTCATTATAGTAACTGATGAAGATGGTGGACGTCGGTTCAAGCGCCTTTACATTAGATATGGAGTGAAAAAAAAGGGTTTGTTAGAGGATGTCGCCTGTTTGTAGGCCTTGACGGATGCCACATGAAAGCGTATCATGGTGGCATAGTTTTAACAGCGGTGGCAAGAGACCCCAACGATGGTATGTTCCCTCTGGCGCTGGCAGTGGTTGAACAAGAAACAATAGCAACATGGACGTGGTTCATGGATCAGTATTCCGAGGATTTCGATAGTGGTGAAGAAACGGGATGGGTCTTCATGTCAGACAAACAAAAGGTTAGGAAATAACTTCATATCTGTTTTGGAAAATAAATATGTTAGGAAAATTAGTTAGCATTGGAAAATTAGATATGTTAGAAAACTTATAAGCTTTGAAAAAATAGACATGTTAGGAAAATTAGTATGCTTTGGAAAATTACATTTGTTAAGAACACTTAGTTAGCTTTGGAAAATTACCAATGTTAGCAAAATTAGTTAGCTTTGGAAAATTAGATATGTTAGGAAACTTAGTTAGCTTTGGAAAATTACCAATGTTATGAAAATTAGTTAGCTTTGGAAAATAGATATGTTAGGAAAACTTAGTTAGCTTTTGAAAATTAGATATGTTAAGAAAACTTATAAGCTTTGGAAAAATAGGTATGTTAGCATAACTTAGTTAGGTTGGGAAAATGAGATACGTTAAGGTAACTTAGTTAGGTTTGGAAAATTCGTTAGCTTTCTTTTCGTTCACAATTTACATATGTGTTTGGAATTAATTACCCCTTCTTTTCATTAAATACATGAAATTGTGCTTGGAGTTAATCTGTGTACTTTCCATTAAATACATGCATCTGTGTTTAGAAAGTTATAGGATAACTATGAATGATTTGAATTGTTTATCTTCCAGGGGTTTATTGATGTGTTTAGCAATCACCCGATAGTTGAACATAGGCACTACATGCGTCACCTCTATGAAAATTGGTTCAAACTTTTCAAGTCTCACGACCTGCAATTATAGTTGTGGAAATGTTCAAGAGCCACCACAGTTGAATTGTTAGACAGTTGTATGGAAGAGTTTAGAGGTATGAATGAGAAAGCCTATGCGTGGTTTCTCGAAAGACCACCAAAGAATTGGTGTAAGGCCTACTTCAACACTACGACCAAATGTGGAGCGCAAACAAATAATATTTATGAGTCCTTTAACTAGTGGATAGGGAAGGAGAGGGATCTCCCAATTCTGAATTTTTTAGAGTTCTATCGCAAGAAATTGATGGACTGGTTCAACAAAAAGGGGAAGTTGGTTACAAGTGATGGTGTTCTTCTATTCCCAAGGATCAAAGATAGGCTTGATGTGGTGATAACGAATGCTAAGAAGTGAAACGTAGTACAAAGTGGGGCTGTCTTCTTTAAGGTTGAGATGTTCTAATACACCTACGGAGTTAACATTTACGAGGAAACTTGTCCCTGTATAGACTGGCAGTTGACGGGCATTCCATGTTTACATGGTACAGCAGCGTTGATGAAGGGAAAAAGGAGATATTTAAGTATGTCAACTCATACTATTTGACACCCGCTTTTCGTAAGACATACGAGGGCCATATGTACCCTCTGGTTGGGTTAGATAGGTGTAGGACTATGGCTCTAGAAGGAAATATACTTCCTCCCCGTGTTCGTAAGCATCCTGGAAGGCCAAGGAAAGCAAGGATGAAGGGTTGTATGGATCAACCAAATTCAAGCCAATCTCAGACCTGCAAGTCTACTTAGATAAGGAAAATTCTTGTCCTATGGTTCAACAGATGTAGAAATGTAGGACTTAACATCCATAGCTGCACCACGAAGGACTATGGGTCAAACCCAACACCTACGAAGAAGGGAAAGTCAAGAGAATGATCCACAAAGAAACCTTCACACCGTGTAGGATCTAAGAGTGATGCTGAACTTGTAGAACTGTTGGATAGGAAAAGGGTAGCCAATCATGCTAGGTTGGAGAAGGCAAGGACCCTAACCAAGGTTTGAAAAAGGAAGCAACGTGGTGATGCGAACCATAGACCTGACAGAGATGAGGATGGAATTGGAGGTGGAAATGGAGATGGTAATATTGCTGGAGATGCTGGAAGTATGATGGGAAACTATGGTAATGATGAGGGAAGTAGGGGGAATATGATGATGTTGGGAGAGATACACATGTGAACCTTGGAGGACAAGGTGATTTCAATGGAAACCTTGGAGGAGATGATGACCAGGGAGGTGTGACTGACATGCATGCTAACTTTGGAGCGGATGAGCATATAAATGTTTACATTGGAGTAGATGAGGCCATTCATGTTGAGCAAAGAGGTGAATTTGATGAACCAAGTCCAGATTTGAATGCAAAATTGAAGGAGGCTGTTAGTCAGCATGAGAAGATTGTGGAAGAGGTTGAGCACTTTGTGACACTTCTTGGGGATGAATTATATAGACATATTCCGGGGAAAAAGGTTTGACCATTCTCTTCAAGAAAGTCTGCAATTGGGAGAATTAAGGCAAGGCAGGAACCTCCTCAAGGACAGATGAATGGTAATGACGAAACCAACACCAACATTGAGAATTATGTTCAGCCAATGCCTTCTGCGAAGGTCATCCGGAAGAAGCGTGTCCCAAGGAAGAAGCCAATGAAATATGACATCACCAAGAAAAGTGCCGTCAAACCAACTCCAAAAATTACCAAGCAGCCACATCCAAAAATACTAAGCCTCGAACTCAGAAAACAACAACGAAGGTAACGTTCATGTCCATGGAGACAAGTTATGCAAAACCTACTATCACAAGCACAACAAAGCCGAATGATACAAGGACTGCAACATACAACTCTGTTGGAGAGGCAGTGTGGAAAAACTCAAAGGTAATTGTAGTTATTCTCAATAATTGTGTTCACCGTTGATTTTTGTATATGAATTAGGAATTGGGAAATGTGATTTGTTATATATGTTCAATAGGAATTATATATGATAGGAATTAGGAAAATTTTGTGATAGGAATTAGGAAATGGATCTGTTATATATGTGAAGTAGGTATTATATATGATAGGAATTAGGAATTAGGAAAATTTAGGAAAACATTCATGTTTGCTATAACTGTTACAAGCGTTATGTGTATGGGGAAATCAAAAATTTATATACGAGAGCTTACCTCCTTCACTGTTTTGCAGGCTTCTATAGGATTTGAGAAATGGCTTAAAGCAACAAGGAAACAAGTAGGAGCTGGTTCTAGAACTGCGAAACAGAATAGAGGAGAAGCTGCAGGAAGAAGAACATTCGTCCAACCTTTGAAGAAAAGTGATAACAAGAAGCAAGTTACTAATTTTCATCCGTAGGATTTAGGTTTTTGTTGTGGTTCAGTTGTATGGATATCTTTTGATTGGTGTAAGGCCATAATGTCCATTAACTTTTGGACTATTTGGAAAGTTGTGTTGCATATGGTAGCAAACATCATGTGATTAACTATAACACTTTTGAGAAACCCTATGGGAATAGTATTCCCTCTCCCTTGATAGGTTCGGGAGCTTTTGTAAGGTCTTGTGCTTGCTTAAATATTGTATTTGATCGCTTAGACTATTCACGTGTGATGTATATGAATGCTCCTTCAATTATTTTTCCTTGTATTGTGTGTACTTTCAACTTTAGCCTATAAAAACAGCAAGTGATTCACCTGTTAGGACAACAGAAAGGGATGGTGAAGAAATCAGTTTCAGATAAGGAGGCCGAAAGCAGATTCATAGAATGGAACGCAAGAGGTGGGTATCTTCACACCATAGTCATCTTCCGAGCATATAGATCAATGGAACAAAGCTCCATCTTATGGTCCTCCTCCCACACCACCATATATGCATCCCCAATAATTGTTGTCCGATTGGGAACACCCATATCCAAATGAAGGATATGTCCCAGACAATCAAGACCAGCAATTTGATGATGAAGTTCAGAGCAAGCTAGAGCAAAAAAAATGGCAACTAAAAGAGCAACCTTCCAAAGAAGCTCCTCCATCATCTCCCCCTCAATTCGTAGAATATGAATCTGATGTCAAAGACAGTGGAGATGAAAAAGACATTGTTTCATTTCAATGTGGTACTATTATTAGTCTATTTCGTAAACCGTCTATATGACTACTTTCATTCTTCTATGTGTATGTGCTGAAGTTGAGAATTATTTAGTTCATCTAAGTCTATGTACTATTAAATTGTGTCTGAAACTAATAGTATGTAAGTTGTAAGCATCATGTGTACTCAAACACTGCTTCATTACCCTATCATTAACTTTTTCCTAATTATATAAATTACAGTAGTACATTGGATAACAGTTTAAGATGAGGTTTTTGCATACCCTCTTTAACGTGCTTTTGTACACGGTCATTCAAGAAATATATTTATAATGGTAAAAAACCGGTCGAACACTAGTGAGCTATCGAGCCAAGGATGACTAATCTATTAAATTGGTAAAAAGGCGAAAAGTGAATAAACGTCAGTAAATACACTCTTCTAAAAATAAGCAAATGGTTCAAGCAGTAAAAACACGTAAAAGTAAATGGTCATGAAAAGTAGGTGAACAGAAATAAAGGCAAAATTGGAAATAAAAATGGGAACTTTGTATAGGAGAAAACAACCATGGGTGTCGTGCTCATACATAAAAGTCAATCAATGCATAAGATAATCAATGTGATGATGATGATGATGAAAAGAATGCTCCCGTCATGGCTCAATAACTAATCATCGGAGTAAATGTGCAAATATGAATTTCTATGGTTCGAGTAAAACCAATCATCGAACTTTCATACATCAATTTTGCATTCTCTTAAGTTGCTTCTCGACTTAATATATATCAAATTGATAAATAATCAAAGCGAGTCAACTTACATAAGATAAGTGGTGCTTACCCTAGTAACACACAACTGCTAAAATAGACAAGCACAAATAAAGAATTGTTTCTAGCTACTCATAGTTCACTTCTGGAATATCGAACACCAACAATCAAGATGGTATCAGTAAGCGAGTTGAACTAAATAGAACCGAGTTCTAGTAATACGCAAGCGTAGAACACAACCTCTAGGAAAAGGTGAATTATCTAGGTACGCATAGATCAACTTCTCTAACCCGACCATTCCGGTTAAACGTGAACGTCTTGGTTAGAGTATGATCTACATAAGTCCACTAGTAAGGGGCTTGATATCACTCAAACTAGATAACTCATCAAGAAAAGTTATGATGCAATTTAATGTCTTAATAGTTCAAAGTGCACAAATAAATCATACACCGATCCTTGATAGCTACAACTAACAATTCACGGGGCAATCCACACCAAAAAAAAAATCACTCAAGGGAAATCCACACACGAAATCATCAATTTAGCTTGAAACACACATGACATAAAAAGAAATCATCGGAAAATAATCAATCTCATATAGAATGCAACGACCACCTCAAGCATTTAAAATAAGCACTAAACATATTAAGTAACGAGTGCTACTAAAATATGAATTTAGCACTTGATATTCGTTCAAGAGATCGAAAATTCTCCCAATCAAGTTTGTACCCAAAATCTTTAATTTAGCATGCAATTAATACATACAAATTGTTTTCTTCGATTTAATTAACCTAGGATTCGATCTACATACATAAACCAACCAAAATCAATCAAATCGGGTGACGAACACAAATGGGTATCGAACTCAACATCGCAAAAATCACCATCTAACACCACAAATGAATAACCTCATGCATAAATTAAACTACTATGTATTTACAACAACATCCATGGCTAGGAGCGACTACTTGTTAGCCATGAAGCTAAAAACGACAAAATCAGTGTATGAAAACGACATTGAGCAAAGAAAACGATGATATAAGGCAAAACCCGTGCTAGGAATGAGGATTCCTAGCTTAGATCGTCAAACACCCGCTCAAAATCGCTTCAAAATATCCAAAACAAGCTTGAATCCGATTTGGTGATCAGCTGACTTTGAAGCTTGAAATCTCGTCTTTAAAAGCCTCAAAACCCAAAACCCATGAAGGAAATGGAAAGAGGGAAGTCAGAGCTTCGCGTTGGCAGTCGTATCTTCGCCGGAGGGTGGCATAGCAGGGAGAAAAGGCTGGCCAAAGTTGCTCCTCGCCAAACCGAGCTGTCACTTTTGAAGCTTCAATTTCTGCTCTTGGAAACCCCCAAATCCAAAAAAAATGGATGGAATAGAAACGTGGGTTTACGAGCTTCACACTGGTAGGTAGGAATTGTCGGATAGTCGCCGGAGGTGGGAGATCCGGCCGGCCGAAGTTCTGTTTGTACACTCGTCCTCTCTCCCCGAAAATGGTCTCTGGTTCCTCCTTTTTTTTTTCGAACCCAGCTGCACAAAATAAAGGACAGTTGACCAAGTCATCTGCCACGTGGCGAGAGCTGGTCGTCTCCTCCCATATTTTAATATTTTGTACTAATTTGTCCATTGCTGCTCCATTCGAACTCCGATTGACCTCGTTTTCACGTCAATATTTTTCTTTTGTCGAGGCCTACAAAACAAGACCAATGATGAATATATTTAGAGAATTTGAAAAATATCGACTAAGAACGAGGTTTTGTGCAATTATTAAAAAACGTTAAAAATATAAAAATGAGGCACAAACAAGGTAAAAATGTAAGGAAAACTAGCCAAATTAGATAGGAAAAATTTACGCTCATCAACAGTACACAACTACTTTGTATTGTACATAAGCTACATGTCTTCCTTCCCTCCTACATTCTTACCATCCTTACTCAGAAATAAGGACATCATATAAAACATAATATCATAAATAAACCAAATACAATTAGAAAAACAGTACATAATATGAAGTGTATGCCTTGCATTGTATTTCCCATATCCAGAAAATCTGCTACCAAGAGTATTTATTGAGAATGATGTGAGCATAGGAGCTGGAAACTCCACAATATCATAACACTAGGCTTTGGCTTCCAAATTTAACGTCCTTAACGAAAATTGTCAATCAATTATCAACACTTAAGCATTCAACATGACATAATTGTGAAAGCCCTATTGCCTAGTGTTTCCTAACCCTAATTGTGAAAGCCCTAATTTCAACTTCTTTCCCCTTGTTTCAGCACTTATAATTGTTAATCATTCAATAAAGACTACGATTTAGGTCCTCCACAAATTTCCTAACCCTAATTGTGAAAACCCTATTGCCTACTATTTCCATACAAACAAATGTCATTCAACAATCAACACCAGTGTTAATCTTCCAACATATTTCTAACTCTAACTATCGAAGCCTACTATTTGATAACCCAAACTTTCCTGCACCTATTTTTTCAGAACCGAGACCAAAACAAGGGATACGAATCTACTAAACACTATTTCTAGGGGTTCAGTTTTGACATCTGTTGTAGACCTAAATCGGACTACTAAACACTTTGGTTTGGGGATTTCATATTTCCACACGAAAAGGAGATTGATTTTAAAATAGTTTAAGATCTTACCATTGCAACTCATCGTCTGTCGACCTTCTTCTTCGTGTCTAAGCAACCCTCTTCCTCCGACCTTCGGTCCTTCAACCTAAACCTCTTCCTCCGACCTTCGTTCCTTCAAACTAAACCTCTTCCACCGACCTTCGTCCCCTCACCCTCAAACAAAGCTCTGACTAGCAACACACAGAACACACGAAACAAGTTGTGAAAAAATAGGGCATATATAGTCTGGAATGACTGCTGAAAGTGGCCTCTCATGAGGGCATTTCTGCCATTAATTTTTTATATATACTCATGTGCGTCGCACACACAATTTGCTTAACTATCCGTGAGTTTTTGGACAGAAAATAATAGTTTCTGATAATTACTTTTCCCGACCATGTATAATGGACGATAAGAAAGTCAAAAGGTATATCTTGTACTACGAAGTCGAACAATAGTCATTTCCTGGAGTTTCCCCCGAAATTTACTACATCTGCCACTGTATATGAGAACTAAGTTTACGTTTAGATGTATTACTTTGTATGTTCTGTCAAAACCAAGATGGTTTATCAACATATGCTTGAAGTTTCAGAAGAAAACTCAATTATGTTTGCAGCCCTAGTGTGTTTGGTCTGTGTGTATGAGTTGTGTAGGTTATTTTGTTTGATGAAGTAAATGTTCATTAATGAGGTTGGTGGAGATGCAAAGTTTAGGTGGATATGTGTTTTCTGTAGCAGAACATGATTGCGACCAATTCATCTCTTCGGTCGTCGCAAAATCAGCGTCGTCGCATACATTGTTACATGTGACAAGTTTTGGAAAAGTTTGTAGGCAAACTCTAGTAGTAATGGAAGCTTGTTGAATGGTTTGATCTATTTTGCAAGGTAATTGAATATGCCTCTTTATATGTAGAATACTTCTGGAAAGTCAAACGTAATGAAAAAATAATACTGTTAGGATTTGTGTATTATCCTATGTAGATGACAAATAAAATAAAATGTGAGATGACATATTTGTAGATGACATCATTCTCACTACCTCGAGTGACGATCTTCGGCTCTCTATCATGGCCAGCCTCAGCTCCGAGTTTTCCATCAAGGACCTCGGTCCCCTATCCTATTTTTTGGGCATTGCCGTTACACGTCACTCCGAGGGTATGTTTCTGTCCCAACAGAAGTATGTTGCTGATATTATTGATCGTGCTGGTATGGCGTCTTGTTCCTCCTCTGCTACCCCGGTTGACACTTAGGGTAAGCTTGGCGCCTCAGACAACAAACTGTTCGAGAGCCCGACTCTTTATCGTAGTCTTGCAGGGGCACTTCAGTATCTCACATTCACCAGACCGGACATTTCCTATGCAGTTCAGCAGATCTGTCTTCACATGCACGATCCGCGGGTTAGTCACATGGACGCTCTTAAGCGAATCATTCGCTACGTCCAAGGGACACGTCATCTTGGCCTTCACATCTCTTCATCACCAGCGTCTGGTCTTGTTGCATACACTGACGATGATTGGGCCGGTTGTCCGGACACGCAACAATCTACTTCGGGTTTCTGCGTATTTATGGGTGACAATCTGGTTTATTGGTCCTCGAAACGTCAGCCTACTATATCTCGCTCCAGTACAGAGGATGAATACCGCGGTGTGGCTAATGTTGTCTTCGAGACTTGCTGGCTTCACAACCTTCTTCTAGAACTCCATTGTCCAATCTCCCGTGCCACTATTGTGTACTGCGACAATATCAGTACGATATACCTCACTGGCAATCCCGTTCAGCACCAGCGTACGAAGCATATCGAATTGGACATCCACTTTGTTCGGGAGAAGGTGGTGAAGGGTCTTGTTCGAGTTTTGCATGTCCCGTCTCGGTCTCAGATTGCGGATGTTTTCACCAAGGGTCTTCCTCGGGTTCTCTTCGTTGATTTTCGATCCAGCCTCAACGTTCGGGAACCTCCCGTTGCGACTGCGGGGGCGTGTTAGGATATGTGTATTATCCAGAGTTTGAATGTTAAACAAACTTTGAAGTATATCATGTATAGTTTGAATTATTGTATTGAGTTATCTGTAACTACCCTATATATGTGTATTCGCAATGAATAAAACACTCCCGGGTTAAAACTCTATAATTGTGATTGGATTTTAGTGTTATTTGTTAGGAAAAGATTAAGGAATTGTTAAAAGGGTAAATTACGTTTGACTACCCTAAACTATACGCGTTTAACGGATTACTACCCCAATGTTCATTCGTAACAATAACCTACCCCGAACTAACGTTTAGTAACGACTTTCCCCCTTTCCATCCATGGCTGTTTTTTTTAAAATGACGAAACTACCCTCAATTGTTATCCTGATTTACACCTCATACCATTTTCAAATATTTTTTTTGATTTAATAATTTAAAAATAAAATGTTTATAAATAGAAAAATGTTTTAAAATTTCAGTTTTATTTTTTAAAATAATTTTCATCTAAAAACCTAATCTAAACCTTCTCAGAGTTTCAACTTCTCTCTCCCAGACCTTTCATCATCTTCGTATGGAGAGAGAAGGCCTGAACAGCACGGCTCTCCAGCGAGGCGAGAATCGCGTCTCCAGCGAAAACAGGACTCTCCGGCGTTTGGCCTTGTCCCGTTCTCCCGTGGAAATGAAGAAAAAGTTTCGACGTCATGCGAGGGTTTCGATTTTGGGGTTTTGGCTGTTCACCGAAGATATGCGTGAGATCTAGGTTGGGGTTTCTATTTTTGCAAAGAAGCTCGCTAGAGAATCACCATCGTGGGCAGAGAAGAACAACGCTCGCGGAGGTCTCGACCACTGGTGCTTCGTCTCCCACTTGTACTCAACCTATAAATTTTCCAGTCTTGTTCATCAATTCCTCGTTGTTTTTAGGTAGTTAGATTTTGTGAGGGTTCGCTTTCAAAAAGTAAGAGGTTTTGGATTTGCTGTTGTTGGTGTTAGTAAAATATCATGGCTGAGATAATGTTGCTGGGCTTAGAAAATTAAGGGGAAATTATGGATTCTTTCAAATGGAAGAGTATCCACTTATTGTGATTTTAATTACACACATGATTGAATTTGAACATTTAATTGTTCTTGGTTGATGATCAGTGGGGAGAAAGTATAAAATCAATCTAACCTTTGAAAAAAAAATTAAATTAATAATAAATAAACAAATGGTAAAATATTATTTATAATAATATAAAATTTAATAAAAAATATATACAAAAGTATTAAAAAAGGAAAAAGAAATTAATTATAAATTAATTACAAAAGTAAGGGTATTTTCGGAATTTTAGAAAAAATGAACCGTGAACAGATGGAAAAGTGGATGGGAGGTACCAACGGCGTTACTAAACGTTAGTTCGGGATAGGTTATTGTTACGAATGAACATTGGGATAGTAATCCGTTAAACGCGTATAGTTCGGGATAGTCAAACATAATTTACCCTTGTTAAAATTTGTATTTAAGTTTGAAACTACATATCGTTTAGTTTGAATTGGTTAGCTATGGACCAATTGTGGCTCTAATTGTTTTGTTTGTGTTTTATATTAAGCCCAAATTTTGTTCCAAATTTGCTCCCAAATGTTTCAATTTTACTATACCTTTGAACTTTCTCTTAATGGTATTTGACGCTTATATGTCAGTGATGTTTCATTTTTCCAAAGTGAATACACAAAATAATCTTATCTTAATTTATTGTTTTGGTTTCTAAGTGTTTAATGATTATGTTTAAGTTATACCAAAAACAAAAATAACATGCTCTCCATTCAGGGGGAGCCAGAGGCCAGGAGCAAGAGACAGAATCCTCTGTTGACTAAGATGAATTATACTCCTGCCTCTTTAAAATTGAGAGTGTTCTACATTAAGAGGGGAAAATATGGGGATCATACTCCTCTTGAAATTTTGACGAAAGAATTAATTATGCTTTTGTTGAATTCATATTTAATTAAGAAAATAATAAATAAAATAGAAGTAAAATATATAAAATTAATTAATAAATACATAAATAAAAAATGCAAAACTAATTAATAAATAAAATTAAATAACTACAATGGATAATGAAACTTGAAATTTCATTACAGCTCGTCGTCGTCGGACATTTTTTTTATCAAAATGGAAAACTGATTTTTTTAAATTTAAAACTTATTTTTTAAATTTAAAACTTATTTTTTAAATTAAAAACAAATTTTAAAAAAAAGTTTAAAAGAATTTATAAATTTAAAACTTTTTTTAAATTTAAAATTAATTTATATATAAAATAAAAATAAGGACACGCGGCAGGCGCAAAGACGAGGAGGGCGATGCGCGAGACAGAATTCTGCCCCGCGCTCCGGAGCCTCACATGCGAGGCGAGGGTTCGCACCCTACGCTCCGCGCCAACGCCTCCCCACATCAAGGGGAGCAAGAGGCAAGGAGGAGGGTGCAGCTGCCTCTTGCTCCTGGCCCCCACCACGCCCCTCTTCGATGTGTGTGGTTTGCAAATGTTGTATGAACATGTTTCATTTATTCAATTTCTGCAATGAAATTTCCTAACATATATGTTTCATAATCATTTTTTTTCATTAATGATATTCTTCTTGTGTTGCCATTTCTAGGTTGACTCTTTGAAGAAGAAATTTATTTCCATGGCTGAATTATGATATAAACAAGGCTGAATATTGGAAGACCATGAGCAAATGCAAGTTGCAAAGAAGAAGTTGTGTGGACTTATTGAGTTTGCATTGTTCTGAGTACTGACATTCTAGATACATGTATCTTTATTTCAATGGTTGTTGATTGAGTGATATAGTTGTTTTTATCAGCAAATGTTTTATTGATGGTCCAATTCTTTAAAATAAAGAAAAGCACAAGAGTTAACAAGAAACTCTCATTACACCAAACAAAATACATTAAAACCCACCCAAGGATAAACTCTTCTCCAACACAATATTGCTTGTGTTCAAAGCAACAAAAACAAACAAGTAACCCAATCACTCAATTATCCTGCAAAATATAGACCAGATATCACTGAGATGAACTTTATCATTTCGAACTTTTTTATCACAGCAGCAACAATGACTATTCAAGACTTCTATGATCTTCGATAGCCATTCAATTCTTCAATGATCCTCTAAGATTTGTATATGGGGACTCTATGACCCATGATGCACCAACAACCTTCTGCCAACCTAATTATGCAGTACTTAAATCAACCAAAACAGGCCTCGGGACTGGCCAAAAGGAGCTGCAGGACCTCCAGCTAACCCTCAAAACTCTTACCTACAATAAAAGGTTACAAGGACTATAGAAAATCAGATTGTCTACCAAACATATGTGTGAGCCTTGTATCATATCACTAACCAGGATGGTAATTAGACTCTCAAAACCTAAAAATATCCACTGTCAACATATAATTAAGATTATAAAGCATCTGTAACCAACAACCCCCACTCTTGTTTTTCGAAATGACTACGACCCTGACAGAACAAGAAAGACCTTATCAAACTCACATTTCTCTCCCCATAAAAACACCACCATAAACCATCCCAAACCCCAACCCAACTATTAATAAACTGTTGAACTCAAACAGTTCCTAAACCACCAATACCAAGGATGTCACGCCCCAAATCCGGTTTTGACCGGACTCGAGACGTGAACCGGAAATTTATGATGGAAACAGTTTTAAAACCAAAAATATCATCCCAGATGCTCTTTAACAACATAAATTGACATAAAATGAGTCCTACGCTCAGGTCCAAAAAAATAAATAAGTTTGGTACAAAATGAGTACATCTCTAAATACTGCCCAAAAACCCGGACTCTCGCTATGAGCTCCCTAGCTTCAAGATGTCCTTCTAACCAACTCACGACCAACCTGTAGGAAAAGTAGTAAAGGGGATGAGCATTTCGCTCACCGCCACGAACACCCGTCTGACCAAGGCATACTAGTAAAGCATCAACAAACCAACAGTTTAAAACAGGTAAAACAACTATCCACGCCCAATCCAAACTTAGGGAAAAGCATATGTCACACCTGACACCCAACCGTCACAAGTTCAATTCTCAATATCCATACCTTTATTCTCAATTTCACATAGGAAGTCACCTGACACCGGTCATATCTACATCAACCAAATGCAAACGCACACAATACTGCATTGAGCAACACACACAAACACCCATGATCACAAAGGATCAACACACATTCTACTCAGTTTCCTGTAGCAATCCGGCTGAGCCTGGCACTGCCCCCACACACTTTCCCCGACACACAGTTGGGCCAGGCGGTCGACCTCCTTGCGGAATAAGCGCACACTTCCCGAGTGCTAGTCGGTAGGTGGGGAAAACACCTCTTCACGGAATCTCAAGCCTCACACTTTACCGATCGCGCGTCGGAAGGTACGACACACCTCGCGAACTACACAGCTCTCGCACTTTACCGGCTGCGCATCGGAAGGTACGACACACCTCTCGGGCACAGCTCATCCAGGTATCACCAGAACAATCACAATCACAACCAAATATCACATGGAAAAATATTATGTCTCACGTATCATTCAATTCACAACTTATTCGCTACAAACGCTGTTTCAACACTTCAAACGTGCAACAGGTCAATCACACAAACACAACATGAGTCAATAGACAAGTCACGACGATCAAAGAGCACACACAACCTACGGGTACAACCAAGTACCCACATGTTATTCTACAGCACGACAAGTCCACAAACATATGGGCCCAACCAGGGACCCACATGCAAATCTATGTTATATCGAGAATTCATAACCTACGGACACCACTAGGTGCCCACATGCATTTACTCGTAACTTTCCTAAGTCATACCAGTATTCGCTACGTTTCCCTACCTCAAACGCAATCCACTCCAAACGTAGCTCCAAAAGCGCACCCGCCTAAAGCTCCCATCTTCCGCGATCGGTGGTAAAATCTAAAGTGACGAAACAACACACTTTTTAATATGCAAGCCAACTTCGATTTTTATGAAACTAACGCCTAAATGCAACCCGACAAGTACCGATCACTCCCAAACTTCCCGATTACTCGACATTATCAAAATGGGCCCGGAATGTCCCATTTCGTCCGGCTTGGCGAATCTGCCCGAGATCGGGAAAACATCCCTCGGGGCTCCAAAAATTTCCATTTTCGTTTCTATCATTCCTAATTAAATTCACGTGTTCCAACGCACTTGGCGGAATCAATTTCCGATGCCTGAGCGTTCTAAATCCGCAATTAAAGTTTCTAACCACATTTTCCGAATTTTCACGAATCACTTTCATAATTCATTCCGGGTGTGAATTATCGATACTGGGGTCACCCAAGATCATTCGAATGCGACAAACCCGAGTCCCGGCCATGTGGGCCCCACGTCCACACTTGGGCCGTGAGCGACCGGACCGGACCGCCACCATTGTGGCCGGTCATGGCTCCGTGGCCCTCCCTCCGGCCATGGCCGGTCATACCACCCGTGGCCGGAGCTCTGGTGACCCGCCGAAGCTCCGACGAACCTCCGGTTGCCAGAAAAATACCTCTTTTTTTCCGAAAAAGTTCCTAATAAGGTCTACACTCTCATCCACCATTATTTCAACCATTTCTACCAAAATCCAATCTCAATCTCATCAATTTCTCAAAGAACAAATTAGGGTTTCACCAAATTACCAAGACCCACTAATTTTCCACAAATCTCCAACTTTCCATCATTTCTACTCAAATCCACCAACATTCATCCTAGTTCATCCATCCCCAACAAAACCCATAATTTCAAACTCAACAAAAAGGGAAAGGAAGAGGTTCTTACCGTAGGAAACGACGAGGAGATGAAGAATATGTAAAAATATCGAAGAAACAAGGCTTGGATGATGGGGAAAAAAACTCCTTTCTTCTCTTCTTCTTCTTCTTCTTCTTCTTCTTCTTCTTCTTCTTCTTCTTCTTCTTCTTCTTCTTCTTCTTCTTCTTCTTCTTCTTAGCTCTCCTTTCTCTCTCTTGCAAATGCTGCCCACACATGTCTAAATGCTCAATAAAGACCTATTTTTTGTTAAAAGACAAAACTGTCCTCCCAATTTGTCCTCTAGCCTTTAAAGCAAGGGTAAAGAGGTCTTCTCTCCTCCCCTTTTCTCTCTTCCACAAGGCTAGTGACATGTGTCCAAGTGGGAACCACTCTCTCTCCAAAATATCTCAAAAGATATTTTAATAATCCGATATTTCAAATATCGAACCCGTTTGGCCCGATTTGGACATTTTTACGAAAACCCTCATTTGCAAGGAAACGACCCAATCAAGCTCCCCGTAACGACGACTAAGCTTTTTGGATCCCGGATAAGTCTCGGACGACCCCTAACGTCGTCGGTTCACTTTTTCGGTGAAAAGTCAACTCTTCCCGATTTCTACCGGTTTGACTGGCGTTGACCGAAGGCGGTTCTTACAAAGGAACTCCCTTTATATAGAAGATCATTTAACTTGCATCCTAATTCAGAAAAAATCACCTCCCCAACACTTCAGTAGACAATCCCCAGTTGAGGAAAACAATAACTGAATCCCCATGTGTGAAAGAAAGGATCCAGTGCAGACCACCCAACACTTAACTCTAGAATTTTCTTCTTATATAAGACTTTGGAGAGCAGATCCAGGCTTGGAAAGAAAAAGACTTATATTTACTAAACATAGACCATTCCAGATTAAAAGTGTCACTCTGTATTTTTTGTAATATGGCCTGAGGGGAAGCCAAACATTGATTGAACACCACATCATTCCTAGCAAGCCAAATGTACCACGGGGTAAAAAAGGTAATTATCCTCAATTGCTTATAAGATGTTGTAGGGAAGATGTTAATCCAAGAGTACATAAAACCAAGGAAACCTCCCACCACTACTCTCTTGATCTCCTACCAATCAAGGACTGCAGTCCAAATCAACCAAGATCTGTGACATGATATAAGAAGGTGATTGATTTCTTCAAAATCCTGACCACAAAAAAGACAAAGGGTATCTTGCAGATTAAAATTTAACCCTCTCCCATCATGAAATAATTTAGTAGGCAATGCATTGTGACAAGTCAACCATGCAAAAGCTTAAATTTTGGGGGCAAGATTTGGAGTCCAAAGGAGTTTTGTCCATGGTTTAACTTGAATACCAGTATCATCCAAATGCCAATATATGCTCTTCACCTTGAAACCAACTTCTTCTATTTTCCACACAACCTTGTCTTCTCTAGAATCTTGCAAGGAGAATAGATTAAGAAGGTCTGAAAGTATTCTAAAGTGTCCAAGCTCCCAACCTCTCAACTGTCTTCTAAAATTGAAAAAACCAAATGCCATTATTCCAGAAATGTACAACCTTCAGTTTTTTTATGTATGCAAAGATGAAATAATCTCTGAAATCTTTATTTCAGAGGAACCTCTAATAGCCAGATGTCATCCCAAAAATCAACCCTTGCTCCATTGTTCACAAACCATTCCAAGTCTGAGAAGCCAACTACACTACTAAATTTTTTATCAGCTAGGAGAGATTGAACATGGTTTAGAAAATTTTGGTTCCCTGCAATCTTGATCTTAGAAAGGTCCGAATCTTCTGGCTCTAATCATATTCTGCACAAATAAATTTTTCCAAAGAGAATTAGTCTCTAGAGAAAATCTCCACCACCATTTAGCCAAGAATGGTGAATTCATATAGTTTAATTTCATGTTTGGACGTATATCAAAATTAGTTTGTATATATTTCAATATAAATTTGGAAAGATTGCGCGATCATTTACTGTTTTTACAAGTTTCAAATCTGTTGGCTAAAGCTTTTAAATTATTTTAATACATTTTAGTTTCGGTTATGGCTATGGTTTTGAAACACTAATCTTCTGGTTGTATGAGTGTTGTTTATGAAATAATTGTTTTTGGATTTTGAAATAGTATTGTGTGTGTGAAATGATGCTCGTGTATTAATGAATGTTTTTGTATTTTGATTAGGAAGCACTAGTATTTATAGTAGTGTGTTGTTTCTGCAAACATTTGTTTTCATATTATGGAACATCTGTTTTAAGATGATAAAAGTAAACCTTCTAATATTAAATCAAAGGGTAAACTACAAATGCATACCCTGAAGTTGACACGTTTAACCGATGATTACCCTGAAGTTTAAAGTTAATTGATGCATACCCTGAAGTTACAAGTTGTAACTCAAAACTCATTCCGTCAGTCAGACTGTAACAATGAAGTATATAAAGACCAAAATACCCTCAACTACCCTTCTTTATTATACAACCTATTATAATTATTTTATTTCTTTTTTTATTATTAATTCATTTTGTTTAATTTTTTTATCTTTCTTAATAATTTATTAAAATTTATTTTTTGAAATTTCATATTTAAATTTAATTTATTCAAATTATTATTTAATTATAAATATTTTTTAAATTCGTTTTTTATTTAATAATTAATTTTTATTATTTAAAAAAATCAAATTTCATTTAAAAATCAGATTTTTTTAACAAAAATCAGATTTTTTTTAAATAAAAATCATAATTTAATTTTAAAAAATCAGTTTATATTTTTAAATTCAGTTTTTATATTATTACATAAATTTAGTTTTTTATTTTAAAAAATCATACTTTTATTTTACAAAATCATTTTTATTTTTTAAAAATCAGTTTTCTTTAAAAAAAATATAAATATGTTTATTTTTATTTTAGAATCAAAATTTTCTTAATCTATTCATCATACCCATTCAACACCATTCATCTCTAACTCAAACTCAAACTCGTCTCCTTGTTCAGTAGTTCTTTCAATTTTATTTTATTTCTCATCATCCATCCCTATCTCCATGATTTCCTAGATGGAGAAGATGACATTTTTGAACTTTGATGATTTCTCTTTTCTGTAAAACAATGATTCAAAACTCAAAATGGTATCTTTCAAGCAAAATTCCTTGAACAAAAAACAATGGCACAAACTCACACCAGCAAGTGATGGCAATTGGTCATGGATGAATGCATAAATAACATTCATAAACTCACACCTCAACTTCAAATACAAACCCTCAATCCAAAACTAAACCCTGAGCCCCAAATCAAAAAACCTAACCCCCAAAATTTGAAGAAGAAAAAAAGAAGAAGAAAGAGATCGGTGGAAGCTCTTGTGGTTTGCTGGAGAAATCAAGACTCGGAATGTCCTCCGGGAACAACTCGCCGGATGTCACGCCCCAAATCCGATTTTAACCGGACTCGAGACGTGATTTAAGGAAGAAGAAGTTATAACAATAAAATGCCAAAAAGCCAATAAAAATCCTCCAACTTTACTACAATCCAGAATATCCAAAATCAAAATCATTTAATAAATCCTTTAACCAAAGGTTTATAAAACTTGTAATAAATTGCTTAACAAAGGTTCATGGCCAAAAATATGACCAACGCCTCTAGAGACAAGCACCCGGACCATAGAAGCTCCCGAGCCTCGAGTCCACTACTCAACACGCAAACCTGTAAAACAGTCATAAACAGATAGGGGTGAGCTGACGCTCAGTAGGGAAAATGCATAACCAATGCGACCTTTCAGTTTAATAAATAGGAGTTCACAAGTTTATTCAAATTTTAATAAGACGAGAAACCAACAGGTGATGAAATACGAAGACAAACCGAGTGTTTAACACTTTCAAAGAGTCAACAATAATCATAGGAAAATAAGGGAATCAATGCATTTCTTTAAAGAGACATTAGAAAACAGGCGTCCAATTAATGTCGTGGCACATGAAGTCACCACCCTCCGATCCATAATACTTGTCGTGTCATGTCATATTTTCCCTCGGTCCAGAGGAGACGCATAACATCACAAAGACGTATAACGTCGAGAACACCGGTAACAACCCCTGAGGGCGCTTATCTTCGGGATTCTCGAAAACGTCTCCAAAGGGCCATATGTCATAGGGAACCAAGGTATTGCTCCCGCGGGACGCATATACTTGGGTGATCAACCAATAACCATCCCCCGCAGAGTAAACCATCCAATAACCAATGCCCCGCAGGGTCCAATAATCAATGCCCCACATGGTCCAGTAATCAATGCCTCGCAGGGTCTAAACTACCGGCTATGATACTACCCCACACCGGCACTTCCTTCGGTGTAGGTACCATACCGGATACCGACTATGATACTACCCCACACCGGCACTTCCTTCGATGTAGGTACCATACCGGATACCAAGTCATCGGCTTAAGTACTACCCCACACCATCATTCCCTTTGGTGTGGGTACCTTACAGGCACTACCCCACCCGCAGCGTGGGTGCCATACCGATATAGAAACCAACTTAAAGACTCACAACGCTTAACGAATCACAATTCTATCCCAACACACTACAAGAATCAATCATAATCTTACACTTACCAGTTACTTACCAACCACGATCCATCGGTCTAACATTCACCCGATCATGTCCCATTTAGCACAAACAATTACACTCAACGTTCATACAATCATTCATTCAAGTATTCAATTACATAAACATTCAAGCATTCATATTCGACATTCGAATCATCTAATTGTATTAGACTCTTAACTTATCCAAACTAGGCAACCAAGCATGTGAAGCTAACACAACTAATCCGAGGGGCTCATCACGGCCTCTCTACCAGTAAATCAATTCCCAAGTATTGAAAGCGAGTTACACTAGTGATTCACATCCTAAGCATGCTTACTAGACACGTCCGGTTATTAGTAATTGAAAGACATTTATTCTAGTTATTCGCATCCTATATGCAATTCTAGGCCCTTTTCGATTTTATTAACCTAATAGGCGTACTAGTATTGAAATACACGAGGAGTTAGGACTTTCCCTACCTTGTGGTCTTCCTACGAACAAATACTCCTATCAACAGATGTCCGGCTAGCCTCGTCTCCTCGGGCGAAGTCCCAGTTTGGGTTTTTAACAGTTCAAACTTACGATCAGATTAGGTACGGTCCAAAGTAAAATCAATACATTGCCTTTTAAACTTGAACGGGATAAAAGCGGGATTATACGACGGATCAGGTTCGAGTACTCGAGCCTCGAGCACAAAACCCGGTGCACGTTTCCCGATGCCCGATTCAGCGTTCCGCTTTTGACCCGTTCTAAGTCCGATGTACCGTTCGGTTTATTTGTCCAAGGTTCAAGTTCGTTCAACAACCAAAATTCCTCATAATAGATCCGAAACCAGTTAACTCCATTTTTAATTTAACAACCGTTTTTGAAACTCTTTTTAATAAAACTCTGATTTCGTTTTAAAACCAAATGATTTCTGTTCTTTTCCAATCTCAAAGGTTCGAGTCCAGTTTAACCAGATTCGTCCAGATTCAAAACAACTCGGGCAAAAGAAAAATAAGAAGAAGACAGAAATACTCGGGGAAAGTTTGGCCGGTCACCGGCGAAGACACCGCCGACAACCAAGGCTCGGTTTCGACGCTCACCGTAGGACAAACGACGTTTACGAGAGGGAGGGTACGACGTCGGGCGCGGCGGCGGAGCACGGCGGGGATTCCGCCTCAGATCAAGACGAGACCGGCGATTCCGTCCCCAAATCTGTCGCGCTCGCCGGCGAGGTCGTCTGGATGGCACGACGACGGGGCTCGGGAGGGAAGATGGCGTGATGGAGAGAGGAGGAGCGGTGGCGGCCTTGGTTTCAAACGGTCACAGGACGAGGGGGCGGCGGCGTAAAGAGAGGAGAACGGCTCGGGAGAGGGAGAGGGAGACGAGGGCGTGGCGGCGGAGCACGGAGCTGGAGAGGTGAGGGACGGTGGTGGGGATCGGATCTGCGAAGAAGCTGAATGAGAGAGAGAAGAAAGGGGTAGGTCGGCTGCGTGAGGAGGAGAGGGGAAAATGACCGAAACCCTAAAAAAAAGGGGTATAAGTAGACAGGTCAGGCTAAATGGGCCTCAGACGACAACTGGGCCTCGCGGCCCAAAGAGGGGAGCTGGGCGGGCTTGGTCTGCGCGCCAGGCCTGGTCCGGACCTGGTCTCTCCCTTTTTTTTAAAACAAAAATCAAATTGCAGATTTCTACGCCGATGTTTCGATTTCAAAATAATACCCTTTTAAAAAGTTCGGGTTTTACACTGGAGGCCATCATGTAGGCGGCGGCCTGGTGGACAACGGTGGCCCAATGGCGCTGAGGGTGGCGACGGGGAGGCAGAGGTACTGGAGAGGTGAGGGCGGATAGGTGCTTCTGTGTGACGGAAGCAGATGAAGGAGAGGTGAGGGTGGGTTTAGGCCATCCACATATTTGGTATTTGGTTGAGAGGATAGAGTTTGAGTGGTTGATAGGTAGATTAGGGATAGATGTGATATAGATTAGGTTTTTTTAATAATTTTTCATTTTTTAATAAATAAGGGTATACAAGTAAAACAAAATAAGGGCATTTTTGGTATTTCTTGAAAAATGAATAGTAAACATACGGAAGGGGTTTTGAGTTACAACTCGTAACTTCAGGGTATGTATCAGTTAACTTTAAACTTCAGGGTAATCATCGGTTAAACGTGTCAACTTCAGGGTATGCATTTGTAGTTTACCCTAAATCAAATGATTGTGAAACATATTTCAAAGTTGTATATTTAAAAATTGAAACAATTGAATAAAAACAATGAAACTTGATCTTTACTTGATATTTCAAATTCCTTATACACATAATGTTTAAAAACAATTAATAAAATGGATATGACTATTTATTTCATTCAATTTTTTTAAAGTATTTCATTCAAATCTCATAATGTATAAATATTAACATATAAAAAATATTGGTGTTTATTTTCTTAATCCAGTACATTTGAATCATAAAAATCTAAGCTGGTGTTGCTTTCCAACTGTAAAATGCAATTAGCAGTTGAGTGATATTTTAGTGGTTAGTGGGTTTTTCATGCGTCCATGCTGATGGAAGATAAATCATACCTACCTAATATGGCCTTTAATGAATATTATATTTAATTAAATTCATTTCATATCTAAAAAACATTAGCCATTAGATGAATTTCAAACCGTAAGTGAGATTTAGTTTTTAGTTTATATCTTATATGCATTTTGTATTAGATAATGAGCCTACCCATGTATGTTTTGTAGAACCAAGATGGTTTATCAACATATGCTTGAAGTTTCAGAAGAAAAATCAATTATGTTTGCAACCCTAGAGTGTTTGCTCTGTGTGTATGAGCTGTGTAGGTTACTTTGTTTGCTGAAGTTAATGTTCATTAATGAGGTTGGTGGAGATGCAAAGTGTAGGTGGATATGTGTTTCCTGTAGCAGAACATGATTGCGACCAATCCATCTCTTCGATCGTCGCAAAATCAGCGACAGGCATAGCACCGTCATCGCATACATGTAATATATGACGAGTACATGAAAAGTCCGTAAGCAAACTCTAGTAGTAATGAAAACTTGTTGAATGGTTTGATCCATTTTTCAACGTAATTGAATATGTCTCATTATATGTAGGATACTTCTTCATAGTCAGAAGTAATGAAATAATAATACATATGTAGGCTTCAATAGACGAGATTAAAGAATACAACACAAATTTATTGAGGATATAGAAACCCATTTTATTGGATATAATATCATCGAACTTTAGTTGCCCAGCTCCAGCCCTAACTCCATGCATGCATGCATGGCATCAACAGACCACGTACGTGGACAGGCCGGAGCCTTTAAAGCCATTAAAGTTGCACCCGAGTGCGGCGGCTGAGTAGGCTCCCATTCTGGAGAACACCACCCAATCCCCCGCCTCCAGCTCCGGCAGCTCATAACCGTTGAGCACCGTGTCGGCGGAGTCGCACGTAGGCCCAAACACAGTGGACCGAAACGTGGCCGCTCCCTCACACGTGGGGTTGTGGGGGTTGGACGTGCACGCTAGAGGCATGCATTTGAGAGACGCGAAGTCGCAGAGCCTCGGATCCATGGACCCATAAACGCCGTCGTTGATCCAGTACTCTCTCACCCCTCCCCTTACTCGCTTCCCGAACACGTTCGCCGCCAGCGTGAACGGAGAGTCCGCGAAGTAACGTCCCGGTTCGGCTATCATTTTCAACCCCGACTCTTCATAGTCTGGAAAATGTATTCTTATCCCCTCCATCACGGCGGATGCCGCGTCCTTAAAAGAGGGCCCGGCCGTGAAGCCGCCGCCGATGTTCAGCACCGACATCGCCGGCATGCCCAGGCTTGCGGCTGTGTCGAATACCGATCTGGCGGCGGCTATGGCCTTCACGTACGTGGAGAAGTTGTTGGTGCCGCTGCCCACGTGGAAAGACACGCCGATGACGGCGAGTCCCGCGGCCTGAGCCGCTCGGAGCATCGGGACGACTTCTTCGGGGAGCGCACCGTACTTGGAGCCTAATCGGAACCGCGCACCGTCCTCATCGGGAGCTTTGATTCGAATGAGCAGGTCGCACGTGGGGTGCGACCTGCGTATCTTGTCGAGCTCGTGCACGGAGTCAAAGGTGGTGGCGTTGACTCCAACGGTGGCAGCGTAGGCTATATGGTGGATGGGTTTGCACGGGTTGGCATAGACGATACGGTCGGGGGAGACCCCGAGCGCGAGGATGGCTTCGATCTCGAGCTGGGAGGCGCAGTCGAAGCTGGCGCCGAGGGTGGCCAAGGCGCCGAGGAAGGACGGGGTAGGGTTGCACTTGACGGCGTAGAAGGGCTGCACAAGGGGGAGGTTCTTGATCCAGTCGTGCATGAGACTGTTGAGCAGGCTCAGGTGGAGGACGTAAAATGGATCCGAAGAATGGTGGTGGTTCGAAATGATAGACTCGACCGTGTCGGTGAGGCTGTATTTGGGTGGGATCGTGATGGCCTTACCCTTAACCCCTGGCGCATCCAGCATGGCCTGAGTGGTTTGGGTCGCAAGAACCGAAACGATCTGCATTGTATATAAAAAGGAGAGCCGATGATATGTTTGGTTATTTGGTTGCAGAGAATGAACAATCAGTGCGTGTATTTATATGGGAAAAAAAACATGGAATTGAATTCAGAAGATGATGGATCCATAATAGCACATGTTTCTCGAGGTCAAGCCAGCTCCTCTCGTTCAGTAATTTAATTGGTGTACGTAGGGCCAGGTATTTATACACGCCCAACAATTATTGATTATGTGGTTAGTTAATATTTAGTTCAATCTTTCGCTGGCGTTGGCAGACAATTTTTTAAGGGTAGAAAATCAGCATGACAATGGGTATCCAATCCGAATGTTAGCTGTACCTATTTCAGGCCACGACTATCTTATGTGTAACTGTGCCAATTATACATTGGAATTTATGATTGATTGTTCAGTAAGTTCTGATTTTGTTTATTTGATCCATAACACTTTTCGTTGTATTCCCACTACAAGGAGGCAGGGCTTTTTAAAGAGATAATTTTATTTATGTAAAGAGGGGAACACATATATTTAGATATAATGTAATCATGTTGATTCTAAAACTACAACCGATCTAAGTTTAGTATTGGCAACAAAGACTAAAGGTTAAAAACATAAACTCTAAAGATGGAAATTATAAATCGTGACTCGACCTGATACATGTGAGATTGTCTGACTACCGCATGGTCCTCTGGAAAGAACCAGTTGTTTTCTGTGGGATGTACGCTACTTGATCACCTACTTGGTTGATGAGTGCGATAAAAAACAACAACCAATCAGGATGATGACGGGGCGTAACTCCTCACTTGCGTCCCGCATCTTCTTGGGGGCCTTCTCCGATCTTTATGACTCATGCCTATTGTCCGCAGTCTTTGTTTCGTTAATGTTTCTAGCCAAACCCAAGTGTATTCGGCCTATCATATGACCGTCGAAGCAAACCTCTCTTAATCACCGCTCGTCGAAGAACAAATCCTCATTAACACAAAGCTTGATCGTCGAGAAAAATCGACTCTACCGATCTCAAATCGAGAGGGAATCGAGAATATCCCATAAAGAGTGGTAATAATACTATCATTGGCAAGCTAATCAAGAGAAAATGAGGGACTATAAGAGGAAGGAGGAGGAGGAGAAGAAGCTCCTGCTTTTCGTGTTTTTCCAGTCAGTCTTGTGCACCATCCCCTGATAGATCGGATCTGCATCCGTCGGCGCCGTCCACCTCTCCCAGATCCCAAGCTCAAACTTCGGAGGCTGGCAGTGAGTAGTTTCTTGCTCGTCGTTGTTGTTTACTTAATTTACTGTTATTTATTTTTTGTTGGTCCTCTCTATCAAAATCTCAGATATCCGATAGGTGTGATTGTTGTCTCTGATGGTGTGTCCAGTTGGGATTTTTTATCGGCCGATCTCTTTAGAAAGCTGATAAAAAAGACTGACTTGTTAATAATTTTTATGTAGACGTTGCGTCGTCCGTTTTACGAACTATTTATCTTATTGGTCATATTTCAGATTTTTGAAAACGATCTATAGATGTAATGTTGTATGATTTGGTTTGAGTTCGGTTGATAAGGATGGGTGAAATTATTAACGATTCTTTCCAAATAAAAGGTTTCCGCATACAGAGATTCCATACTATTTTAGCATATTTTAGAATTTGCAATGCATGTGAAAACTGGATGGACATCCGAAACAGGTATATGCCACGTGATGCGGGGACATACTACAGTGTATGTTCAATTCATATTGTCTACCAGTCAACTGCGTAAACATGGTCATAATGTTCAGTATATTTTGTCTTTAAAAAATGAATGTATATTGCAATTAATAATCAGCCAAAAAGATGTAGAATTGTTTCTCGTAGTCATAATAGGTTACGTATTGGACCTAAAAATATAATTCGAAATGAGGTACTTGGTAATTGAAATTAGGAGATCTTTCACGTTTCAAACGTTATTTGGAGAGCGACAATCATTACAGGATACTATTGATTGAAAGGGAGGTTCACTTTACCTTCTTTACAAAGTGATTAGGTGCAAATAAATTGTACTCTCATCCTGTTTAGTAATATCTATCATCTACTCTTAGAAAATGTCTCTTAGAAAATGTGAGAGCCAAGTAAATTATTTGTTGTTGAAAACGATTGATCTAATGGAAGCCAGATTGACACTTTGTTACGTCGGTTCCACCTAGGACCTAGTGATTAGGAGGTGTCATCCCAACCACCTATCTCTACTACTATTATTCGGATATGCGAAGTTGTTTCCCGCCCTTGTCCTGTTGCACACTTCCATTTTCACTTGCATCTGACTGGCTGATGGGTCTTCGAGGATCGGTGCTTTAGGCACCAACTTCGACCGCTAGCCCGTAGAGCATGAATTTCTTCCATTCCCTCACCTACACTTTTCATAAATTCCCTAGTCGACTCTTTTTTTCTGATTTTTTCGCGTCTCAAAGCGGGGTCATGAAGGGGCTTTGTTTCTGCTTAGACACCCCTACCCCATGGTCGGTTCTGAGATCGTCCTGGTGATGTTTCACACCATGTCCTAAAGAGGTGGAAAAATTGGGACATGTGATGACGAATGTTGTGGTGGTGGGGTGGCAGTTGGACGACCTGCCCCATCACGTTTCACATTATGTTTTGTGTATTTTTCCTCTCACTGTCAGGAGGAGTGGAGTCTTCCTCACATTCCGACGTGTCCATTAGCGTAGAATTGTTGTGCCGGGTTCCTAAATTCTAGGAGTGGTTGGTCCGACCCCGTTCGCGATCGAGGTAACCGATATGTGTTCCATTGAGATCGAATTTCGACTGGGATGGTCTCTAACCGCCTCTTTGGGCACTTCCCCCTATGATCTCCTACCACCTGCATGTGAGGACCTTGATGAAAATATCCACGATCCCTGGCTACATGCCTAACACATAAGAAATCATAGTAATGGTCAAGTAAGCGCTCATAACTGACATGTACCATTACTTGACGTTTGCATCCCTTTTCCTCTAACATCAAGAAGATTTGGTGGTAGAGGAGTTGGGATAGATCATTCATACGTGGAACCAAAGAGGGTGCCCTATCCGCGTCCTCTAAAGTCAGTACCCACTATCATGCATGCTCCTAGTTTGTCCCTGGTTCACTTGTCGACCGCTTCGTTTCGTGGTCAGACAGGAGGTTGTAAAATTAGACCCAAAGTGAGGTTTTGGTATAAGGGATCTCATTTAGACGAGTTAGGTGTGTTGGGTCTCTTGGTAAGGTATGATATAAATGAACTCGAAACGGAAAAATAATTAATACAAAAAGACCATAAAAACCATGAAACAACTACCAAGTATTAGAATCACAAAAAAAAATCAGTCTTTTCATACCAAATGAAGAACACCGAGAAAAAAAAATCAGCATTTTCATTACTTGACTCGGGTCTTAGAAATTGAGCCGCTCCTCGTCCCTCCTTTTCCTTCTTCTCTGACGGTCGAGAAGACCGGTCCCGTTGTTGACGTCTCCAAGCTTCGTGAGGGAAAAACTCCTCGCCCCGTAATTGATGCTCCTATGACCTCCCCCGGAGTTTTAGAGACTGTCAAAGGCATGCCAAGACCTTCGGATCCGACCTCGACTCGAAGCCCCTTCTTTCCCTCACCGGCGCGTTATTGCCCTAACCCCTCAAGGGATCTTTGGACTTTGAAGGGATTGGGTCTGGAAGTGGAGGAAGCTGGTAGGACTGAAAGCTCCCCGGGAGCTTGTCTTCTCAGGTCACCGCCGATGGAGCCCCGATTCGGAGAGATAGAGGATCTCAACTTCTAGAAGTCAGAGAGATCGAGCTAGAAGACGATAAGATGGAGGGAGTTCTGGCCAAAACAAATTGGCTCAAAAATTCGCTCCCATCCGGCTAGGCCGCTGACCTTCGGAGTCGGCGACTTGTTTGGGACTCCTCGTCTTCTCCGTTGATCGTTCCCGAGACCCTCGCCTTAGTTCCTCACGCGATTGCTTCTCCCAAGACCATGCCGGATCGGCTTCCCGAGACAACGTTTCCTCTGCCTTTGATTACATTAAAAGCTACTGGGCTTAGGCCTCGGGTTGAGGCCTTTCTCCTCGAGGGCCTGAAAGCTGGCCTTTTGGAATTCAGGCTTCATGCTCAACCCACTTCGCCTACAAGTTCTAAAAAGGCCAGCAAGCTGGCCCCAAGCGTGGTCCGACCTTCATCCGCTCCCTAAGCTGCCAAGAAGGCTCCCCCGCCTTTCTCTGCTTTTATTGCTAATCTCTACTCCCCAGCGGTAGTTCCAGGTGTCCTCCCTCGGGCCAAACACAGAAAAAAACTAGTTCGGAATGGTCGCCCTAAGTTTTTAAGAGCTCTCAAGGACGTCAGTCCCTCTCGCTCCCTCCGGAAAAAATCTGATGTTAATCACGCCTGGGCTCTTTACCAATCGTCGAGTTTCACCTCGTCTTACGGCGTAAAAAAAGCCATCAATTTTTTGAAGACCTTAGCTAGTCTTCCACAGTTTCTTCAACTCTTTTCTTTCTGTTTCTTTCTTCTTCACTCTTTGTACTACTTCATTGGAGTTTTGCTTGGGTTGAATAAAATTGTTATTTTTATTGATAAAAAAGAATTCAATTACATATTATCTATTTATTTATAAAATAAATTATTTGGATGAATTTACATGATTTTTAGGTTAAATATGAGTTCCTATTTAATATCCCTCGTCTGTTACTAAAAAAAATCGTTGACTACCATCCATTCAAAAGCTGATTCAGTGGTTGATTATACCTTCACCCTACGCACCTAGGGTGGCCCGGATGGTCTTGATCGGAGTGGCAATTTCTGTTCTTCACGTGCAATGAATTAATCGATGTAGGTCCAAGTACGTCAAAATTTATTAACTACTACTCACCATGTGATCAATCATTGTTCATTAATCTGCTGGAAATCTTTATTTTCTAAAGGAAATCAGCGCGACAAGAAATACCTAATCAGATCTTGTATGGATTGCTTTTTTGAAATCATGGTTTCACGTGTTTTGTTATAGACATTAGTTAATTATTATTTTTTTAATCTAAAAGAATTTTCGGGAAGTCTTTATACATAGGGAAAAGGGAGTCTGCTCCGAAATTTTCGGAAGTCAAAGTTTAGGTTTTGTAGTCTCTTTTGAGATCGTACAAAGACGGCGCCGCCGGGTGTTGATTGTGATTGCAGCGGCTGTTTTGAATCCTCTATTTTCTCCATTTCAGGCGGATTGAGAGATGGAGAAACATGTCAAGGGATCCACAAATGAATCCTGAGTTGGGGATTGACGAACTGGAGGGGAGAATCGGGAATATGGTGTTGGAGGAGGAGGAGGAGGAAGAGGAGATCTTCATACCGGAGAGTGAGTTGAAGGAGGGTGGGGAGAACTATAAATTTGGGCTTGCAGGTAAACTACTGTCAAGGAAGCGATTCAAGAAAGGCATTTTCAAGGAAGTTTTTAAGAGAATTTGGGATGAACCGAATCTGAGAATTGAAGAATTGGCGCCTTCAGTATTCGGTTTTTCTTCCCATCAGATCGCTCGAGGCAACGTGTGCTGGAAATGGAACCTTGGTGGTTCAATAAATCATTGCTGATGCTTAAAGTTTATTCTGCGGATGAGAAGACGCAGGGCTTGGTTTTTGCTGAAACATCGTTCTGGGTACATATTTTGGATCTACCATTTCGGGCAAGGATAGTGAAGGTAGGGGCTAGAGTAGGGAATATGATCGGAAAATACCTGGAGGCCGATTGCAATGAAGAGGGTCGGTCAAAGGAAGAATTTATGAGAATAAGAGTCATTTGGGACATCAACAAACCACTCAAGAAGAAAGTAAAATTAGGACTGGGTGACACAAAAGAGGAGATTTGGGTGGATTTGAGGTATGAAAGAATGCGGGACTTTTGTTATTGTTGTGGTAGGGTGAGCCATACTGTCAAAGAATGTGAGTTTGTGGAGCTTGGTACAGAACCTGAGGTGTTACCGTATGGAGATTTTCTGCGAGCTGGGTTGTTGGTTAAACGAACAGGACATTCAAAATCTGAAGCATCGAATTTGCCGCAACAGAGTAATACAGTTGAGGATGGGAGCTCTAAGAGAATTGAGCCAACAATTCGTGTTGCAGAGGTTGGGCGGGATGCACAGTTTACAGTTGGTTCTAATAGAAGAAGGGCATTAATTGACAGGAGAAGCACTGGTATGGAAATACATGAAGGGTCAGAGTGTGATAGCGCCTCCTCTCACCCATTGAGGACCCTTCCTGGGCCAGATAATGGGACGGTGGGTATGGGGATTAAAGGGACTATGGATCTCAATAAGAATCCGATGGAGGATGTGAATGCAGTGGTAAGTTCAGATAAAGAAGGAGACAAGGGGAAGGAGGTTGAAGCTGAGGTTATGGAGGTGGGGGTGGCAAGAGTATTCAAAAGGTTCAGAAGGTTGGAGAGACCTAATGCTAGTGCGTCCCGAAGCCATTCGTCTTCGGGTCATGACAGTGTTTCGTCTCAAAGGAAGAGAAGACTGGAGACCGGTGAACAAATGGGTGATTTTAGGTCAATAATTGCCCCTGATTCTCTAAATGTAGAACCGATGAAGTTGGCGAGAGTTTCAAAGCAACCCCGCCAATCTCAATGATTATCCTAGCATGGAATTACCGGGGGCTTGGGAACCCCTGGGCGCAACAGTTCCTTATTGAGTATGTTGCTCAAAAGAAGCCCGAAGTTGTTTTTCTGTCAGAAACCAAATGTAAAAAGGAGCTTATGGAGAGAATGAAGGGGAGATTAGCTATGGATGGTGTATGTCTCATGGAGCAGCAGGAATGGAGGAGGAGGTATTGCCATGTACTGGAAAGGGGAAGCTGATGAGAGTATGAGAACTCTTTCCCCGAATCATATTGACATGGAGTATGTTAATGAGGAGGGGATTAGAGTTCGCATAACATGAATCTATGGCAAGACGATAAGGGGGGAGATGTGGCAAACATGGAACATGATTAGAAGACTAAGTATGCAGAGTGATCTTCTTTGGGTCATGATAGGCGATTTTAATAATACCCTATCGGACGAAGATGCTCGAGGTTGCGATCCTTAACCAAGGAACTTACAAGTAGGATTTTCAGAAGCTCTGGGAGATAGTGGTCTTCGTGATGTACCTATTGGTGGATATAGGTTCACATGGGAGAAGGGACGACAGGGTCCTCGTCGAATGGAAATTTAGTTAGACCGAGCAGCAATAAACTGTGCTTGGGACACTATTTTTCCTGAGATGAAACTCATGCATGGGGGGTTGTCAACCTCAGATCATGCGCCCCTATTGCTTTTCGGGAGATAGGAGGAACAAGGGTAGAGAGTCAAGTCTTTCAGGTTTGAGGAAGCGTGGGCTCGAGAACCTGATTGTTTGGAGGTAGTTCGAGGAGCTTGGGAGGCAGACCCGGAAGCTAGCATCAGAGAGAGAATTAGACAGGTGACGGGAGATTTAAAAAGATGGAGTGATCTAAACCCGGAGACTATTAATAAACGAATAAAAGAGTGCAAGGCGGAAATGAATAGGCTTAAAGGAAGATGGGACAGACAAAGTAGGGAGCGGGTTCATCAGTTAAGGATGAAACTCATAGGTTTATTAGCTCAGCGGGATGATATATGGAGACAACGTGCCAAATTACATTGGTATGTAAGCGGAGACCGAAAAACTCGTTATTTTCATGTTAAAACGTCTCCCCGGAGGAGGAGAAATATAATTCATAACTTGAAAGACGAACAGGGTAACAGGCGGGCTTGGGGAGAGGGACTGGAAGAAGTAATGGTGAATTATTTTGAGAAGTTGTTTGCAGAAGGGGAGGCGGGTGTGGATGAGGTCAGCAGGTTAATTCCGAGAAGTGTCACGGAGGAGCAAAACCGAGAGATGTTGAAACCGGTTGACAAGGGTGAAGTTTGAAAGCCTTATTTAGCATGAAACCTCTCAAAGCGCCTGGGCCGGACGGGTTAAACCCGAGATTTTTTCAGCGGTATTAGGATATAGTGGGGGATCAACTACACTTGCTCGTGAGAGAGGTGTTCTTAACAGGACATTTCCCCCTCTCACTAAACGAGACAAATGTAGTGTTGATTCCGAAAGTCAGGAGGCCAGAGGTGATGAGTGATTTTCGGCCAATAGCTTTATGTAATGCAGTTTACAAAATCATTACTAAAGTTATGGTGGCTGGAATGTCCAGTTGCCTGCAGAAAGTTATCTCGGAATCCCAGAGTGCCTTTCTGAAAAGACGGTTGTTTAATAACAATATCATTATTTCAGGTGAGGTGCTTCACTCTCTTAAGTCAAGGAGACGGGGTAAAATGGGGATGATGGCGATGAAGGTGAATATGCGCAAAGCATACGACAAGGTGGAGTGGAGGTATTTGGAGAATGTTATGAAGTGTATGGGATTTGATGATCGGTGGGTGGGATTGACTATGCAGTGTGTGAGAACCCCGCAGCTCTGGGTGACGGCTGAGGGTAGGAGAATGGGGGTGATCAATCCAGATCGGGGTCTACGACAAGGAGATCCTCTTTCTCCTTATTTGTTCATCATCTGTGCTAAAGGACTCTCCAGATTGATTGTCGATTACGAGAATCGGGGTCTGATTCATGGTTCGAAGGTATCTTGTGGAGCCCCTTCCACCACACATTTATTTTTCGCTGATGATAGCTTTTGCTTTGGACATGCCACTGAGGTAGAGGCGAACCGATGGAAGGAGTTGTTGGGGAAATATGAGAGTGCGTCGGGACAACAGATTAACCCGCAGAAGTCCATGGTGTATTTCAGTCCGAATACAGAGATAGCAGAAAGGGAGCGGGTTTCAGAAGTCCTAGAAATGAGATGTGCGGAGGAGGTCGGGACGTATTTAGGCATGCCGGACATGGTAGGAAGGAGCAAGTATCCGACCTTTAAGTATATCAAAGATTGGATCCAGAGTAGATTGGGAAGCTGGAATGAGTTATTTCTGAGTAAAGACGGAAAGGAGATGCTCCTCAAGGCGGTGATTCAGGCGTTACCGGCTTATTTGATGAGCGTTCATTTGTTACCTATTGATCTCTTACAAGAAATTGAGACAGTTATCAATAGATTCTGGTGGTCTCATGATAACAGGACCGGGAAAGGGTTCAGGTGGAGTAATTGGGGTGAGTTGTGCAAACACAAGGTGATGGGTGGTTTGGGTTTCAAATGCCTGCATGATTTCAATGTGGCGCTATTGGGAAAGCAGTGGTGGAGATTGATGCATAACAAGGATAGCTTGGCAGAGAAGGTTCTGAAAGCTAAGTATTTCCCATTGACTGCGTTCATTTATGCTGAAGTTCGGGGACCAGTTAGCCCAATTTGGATAAGCTTATTGGCTGGACAGGAGGTGGTTCGGAGATGAATTATAAGGGTAGTGGGAGACGGAAGCTCGGCTGTACTGAATAACCCGTGGGTGAACTCTGAGACGAGGTTTATTCAGGACGAGCCGACGGTGGTAGAGGGCTGGTCTATAAGCCGGTTGATGAGTTGTGGTCAAAGAAGTTGGAATTCAGACTTGGTTTGCAGGGTTTTTACTGAGAGGGACGATGAAGCAATTTTAAGTGTCCCTATTAGTTTGTCAACGGAGGAGGACATGCGGTATTGGAAGGACAATAGGGATGGTGTTTATTCAGTCAAAGTGGCTTATAGGGAGATCCGAGCTAGAAGGGGTATTTGGAGACAGGAGGAGCGGGATGGTTTTTGGAAGTGGGTATGGTCACTTAAGGTCCTGCCTAAGGTGCACCATCTTATTTGGAGAGGAGTCTCGGGTAATTTACCAACTAATCTGAACTTAAGTACTCGTCGTGTTCCTGTACAAGTATATTGCACTAAATGTGGAGAATTGGAGAGTGTTGAGCATGAATTCATAGACTGCCCGGTAGTTAGAGATCTTTGGGGGAGAGTACCGGGGGTTCTTTTGGCTCAATATTCACTGTTTAGGGATTGGTTGGAGGCTCAGAAGGCTGCAGGGAACGCTGATTTTTTAGATCAAATTGCTATGGGTTGTTGGGTGCTTTGGCGAGCAAGAAATCAGCGGGTATAACAATCAAAGAAAGTCTCAGGGGAAGCTCTTCACCAGATGACTATGGGGTTGTGGAAGGAGTGGGCGGAAGCGCAGACATTTAACTCAGTTGTCGGGCCGGCGGTGGCGACAGGAAACAGGAAATGGCGCCGGCCGGAAATGAACCGAGTTAAACTGAATGTTGATGGGGCCGTTTATGAAGGATGGGAAGGTGGAGGAGGACTTGTGGTGAGGGGAGCGGAAGGAGAGGTGTTGGGGGCCCGGAGTGTTGTTTATCCGGGATTGAAGGACCTGGAGGTGATAGAGGTGATGGTGGTTCAGAAAGCACTCCGGTGGCTCCAACAAGCGGAATGGACTGCTGGAGTGGTGGAGACGGATTGCCTTGGTGTGGTATCGGAAATTAATTCTGATGATAGACTTTTTATCCCATTGGGGAGTATTATTGAAGACTGTAAGGTCTTGTTGAGGGGCTTAGAGGGTTACAGGGTTAGTCATGTCCGTAGAGAGGCTAATCGAGTAGCTCATACCATAGCTCGTTATGCCCGGGAGTGGGTGACTATTTCTTTTGATCCTCATTGTATGCCAGACCCGATTCCAGGGCCACTGGCTTCTGATTTAAGTTAATGAATTCAAGAATTACGTCAAAAAAAATATATGTTATTCAAATTAATAAGCTGCTACATTCGAAATCTTTCTCATCTTGTGACCCTCTGTTCGAAAAACCCTAACCTTATGGTCTCTTTTGTTCTGTTTATAATCATTGTCGATAGGTCTGTCTATGATGGACTTGTCCCGTCACTGCTTGCCCAAGTACAGCCTTCGATACTTGTACCGTCGCCTCGTCCATCCGCTCCCCCCCCCCCCCCCCCCCCCCCCGCCTGATAAGGAGACGCCGTAAGCCACTCCAATCGATCAAGACGTCTTCTGCTCTCCCTCTCATCCCTCTTCTCTTTTCTCCGGCCACGGCAGAGGGCTCCTTCTCGCTTGGCCAAGCAACCCCGGTGATCAAACCCCGATATGGTCGGCCAAAAAAACCCTAGGGCTTGCGTCTCCTGCAAGCAATCCTAGGGCTTAGCTTCCCTAGCCTCCAACCGATCTGGTGGCCGTAGCGACTACGATTGACTCCCCACCACAAGGAGTAGGATCGACTAGGGTTCCGATCCCTGACGCTCTAATTGAAGGCCCTCTTGCGTCTTCTGCAAGTAAGCCTAGGGTGCTGCTCCTTCAGACTGCTGCTGCTCCGGTGTTCGTGGCGGAGAGGGGGGCAGCCTCGAATAAGGCTCGGGCCCCTGAGGTTCCTCCAAGCTTTGCTCCCCTGGCTATATCTGCTCCCGCTGCGGCGGCCTCGATGAACACAAAATCGTTCCTAGTTCCCTCCTCTCCACTCTATCGAGATCCTAGCCGAGGGAAGGCTCGGTTGAAGGAACTAGGACGAACGATGCTGCGGGAACTTTGTGGGAGAGGGCTTACCCCAAACTTCGACCGTATCCCCATTGTCCCTGCTGTCCTAGATCTGCCTCTGGGAGTTGTTCGGCGACGACGGGTCTTCAAGTCGAGAGATACTGGCTCCCCCTCAGAGCCTCCATCGGTAGGCCCACCACTGGAGATTAACCTCACCAATCTTCAGGACGGCTTCTTGGCCTTCTCATTGGAAGATGAAGAGGAGGTAGAAGTCGTGATGCTGAGTGCATCACTACGCCCTTCATTGTTGGCCCGCCAACAATTTTCTATGATAGGTAAATTGTAGGCGGACAAACCACCTAGGAAGGATGTGCTGCTCCGAGTAATCACCAGGGCATTGGGGAAGGCCGCGGAGGACCTGGTCATCATGGACATTGGGCCAGCGGTATTCGGTTTCTACTTCGAGTCGGGAGAGGCGCACATGTGGGTCCGTAGAAACAAACCTTGGTGCTTTGACGGACGCCCTCTCCTCCTTGCGGATTTGGATTTGATGGCTAAGGAACCTCTGACCTTGGATCGGCTCCAACTCTAGGCCCATGCTCACGATCTTCCTCCTCTGGTGCGAACCAAGACAACGAGAGAGACGATCGGCTCGGTGTTGGGACTGAGCGTTGAGGTTCCATGTGATAAGTGGGGCACATGCTGGGAGGAACTGTTCGGATTCGGTTATGGCACCTGAAGGAGCGTCCCTTGCGCCGCCATCTCCTGCCCCATTTTGGGGAATTCCCGGCCCAATTTATGTATCTCTCACATACTCTAAGTTACACCTGATGGAGCGTCCCTTGCGCCGCCATCTCCTGCCCCATTTTCGGGAATTCCCTGACCCAATTCATGTATCTCTCACATACTCTAAGTTACCTGACTTCTGTGGTAATTGTGGGATGATTAGACGTGGCATCAAGGAGTGTCCCTGGGAAGTTGTGGGAACCCCGTGGTTCGATTCTACAATGTTGGAATATCAACGGGATTGGGACAACAAGGTATACGTGACGGGTTGGAAACCGGTATCCGCGACTATTGCACCTAAGGGACTGTTGTATCGAGACAACGGTCCGATTGTATCCCTGACTACTACACCTAAGAGTACGAGTCCTCGGGGTGTCATTCAGCCCAGCTCGGTGGATCCGGGCTGGAAAAATCTAGTGGTCGGCTGGATCTCTGGTGGTCGGAATCCCGACAACCCAACCCTGCATGTGCACAAAGATAGAAGTGGACCTGAAACTGTGTCTGGGTCTGATATAGGGGAAAGAGTTGGGGGTAGTGAAACAGGGTTCTACTAGAGAACCCCAAGAGGATCAAGAGCGGACGGGAAAGCATTCCCGCATGGAGGAATGAAAGGAATCCAGTGCTCAAGGGACTGACCCTGGGAGTGGGTCCCTGGTTAGAGCGCTACCTCCCAAAAAAGTGGATGATAGCAGGTTCGGTCATATACTGTGCATGCAGCGTTTAGGCAAGACCTCGAGCAGCCGTAGTCTACTTTGTTTAGTTTTACTTTTATTATTTAGCCTCTGTGGCATCCCATTCAATGCCGTCAGTGACAGTTATAATATGAAAAGAATTGTGACACCATTGTGTCTTATTTTTGTTCTTCGTGGTCAGGGATTATTCCATGATGCACTCCGATGTACGGAAATTTAAGTTAATAAAATTGCACCTTTCGCTCAAAAAATATATGTTACTCAACAACAATTGTATCTTAATTTGTAATCTGTAGAGCACGCAACTCTCTCTCTATCTCTCTCTATACCATAGGAGAAGCTTCTCTTCTATAGCACCCAAAAGTCATGGCTATGACCATGTTTTTACCATGGCGTATTCCATTGTTATGCTTCTCTCCCTTGCACATCCTCTCCCTTCCACCCTCCCTAGAGATCCTGCGAAGGTTTTTTCTACTAGGGTTTCGTTTGAGCCGCCTCTAGCCACCACGGCGTTGATCTTCTTCTGCCACCAACGCAGCGTCTCCCAACCTATTTCGGTCCCTCATCTACAACTCCGGGGGTTTCCGCCTCTAAGGCCCCCGTCTCTAATGCTGACGTCGCCGTTTGTGAAGCCGCCGTCGTCCCTAGGTTCGTCGCCTCCTCTGATGCTGCCGCCATCTCTAGAGTCGTCCCTGAAGTCGCAGCCGTAGCCGGTGCGCCCTTCTCACTGGCCTCCACCGCCGCAACCGCCTTGAACCCTTTCACGGTTATGGATCTGGCTGGTTGAGCGGGTCCTTTTTACTGTATTTGAGCTCTTCCTTGTAGGTTCAATGCATAGTGAAAAGAGAATCAGGGATTTTTTCAGGGAGAGAACTCCCATTCATGTATTGCCTCTCACTATTACTGTTGAGTTCCTTAGCCAATTTTCAGAGCAAGAATTCCAATATCAACTTCTCAACCTCCGTCTTCCTTCCTTCCCTATACGACATCTCAACTCAGTGTTAACTGGCTCATCCAATACCATCAGGGACGGTTATCCGAGTGTTAACAAGTTTCACAACTACCTTGGTGGCTTGTTTCACCGCCCAGGATTGTAGCAGCTCAGAACGGCGGAGGCATGCGTCTTCTCGGGCTATGCAGAACATTCATGGCGGCTCGTGCCATACACATCGGCGGTGAGGCCATATCTGGTCCCAAACCAGATCTTACGAGTTATGCTTCGCCTTAGCAATAGCCATGACCTAACCAGAGCTGTAATCGAAAGAGGACGTGGCGAAAATATTTGTTGATATGCGGCGGATTGGAGCTCGGGAGGACGAGCTCGTTGCTCAAATGCAACAGCAGTGGCAGATATGAGATCGGGGAAGAAGAACTCGCTACTCAGATGCGACACTGACGAGCTTCATCTCTATATGCGACAAAAAAGGGACATGACGAGGCATAGATTTGGCAGCGTAAGGCTATGTGCGGAGCCGGTGTGCTACTTGTGTTACTTCTACGGTGGAGACGGGAGCACAGAGGACTAGCTACTGTAAAATCGAGAGAAGCTGGAATTGAAACGTAAAAATGAAATGAAAGGAAAGAAAAAAAAAAGATGAGACAAGCAAATGAATTGGGGTAGAGTTATGGTTAATCTAAAATGTTAAAAGTCATTTGTACCCTTTTCAGGGGTAAAATGACCCAAAAAAAATAAATTTTGTCTTATTTATAGTTGGATGCTATTATCATACAGAACATTGATTTTAGTTGATCTAAAGGTTTAAATTTTGGTAACAAGTATCAAAATCTTTGCTTTTATGTGTGAATCACTCATTATGGTACGAACCTGAGAATCTGGTCTGGGCGGTTAAGTGACGCCACACGTCAGCCTCCTGCATAGTGCCTTTTTCGTCAAATTCACTAATTTAATCATTCTTGCTTCGTTTCGACTCCGGATTGCTTTGTTCTTGCACCAATATATTTTTCCAAAGGATATCTATCAAAACCCGCTTTGACTATATTTTGTATATCAGGTGGTACAATATGGTTTGTAAATCGTGTGAAAATGATTTGTAATTCCTAAAAGAATTGTTGTAAATCCTCAAAAGGATTTGTAAATCCGTCAAGCATGGTTTGCGAATCCATCCTTACCCTAATTACGAAAGAGCGAAACAATTCAAAACAGAAGGGACGTTTTACAAACCACATTAATACGATTTAGGTTGTGATATTTTGGATTTTTGGGGAGGTATGTTAGTCATTTTACTAAAAATTATATAGAATAGAGTAGTTGTATATAATTAATATCCGTTAGAGTACTCACGTGAATTTAGGTGATACATTGGAATAATCATTTGTAATTGTCCTTCAATAATAAAGATAAAATAAATACCATATCATTTTTGAAAATTCTTTACTCATGTAAGGGTATCTCTATATTTTTGTGCTAATTAAAGCATCTCCACTGGTGCTGACATGACTTTCTGACATGATTCCTCCATAGTCTGACATGATTAGTGTCAGAAGTCATATTAATACATTTTCAATAATTAAAAAATGACCTTAAATTTAATTACTACTTTTATTTAAACCCACAAACACATTACATAATATGTAGCATATTGCATATTCGATAATTTAAAACACAATAATTAAAAATAAGATAATTAACCTAATTCCTAATGGTTCGAATGTGTAAACGCCACTTCGCATCGTCTTTGAGCATCTCCCACACATGACGTTTTGTCCACTGCCCGTGTTGGCCTTGATAATCACTCACGGTCGCAGCATAGATTTCTGTTGGGTCTCGAGGTAGGGTTGGAGATGAACCAACTCGTAGCGGAAAATCACTGAAAACCAAGAGACTTAAAACCATGAAACAACTAACAAAGAATGGATTCACAAGAGAAAAATTCAGCACTAGTTCTTACCAAAACAAGAACACCGGGTAACGAATAATTGGCTTGAGTCTCCAAGACGCCTACGTATCCACATGGGAATCAAAGCCACATAGTTCTTCTCTTTGAGGACTCAAGAACACAAAAATGGAGGTGGAAACTTGCCAAACCCGAAATTGCAAAGGAAGGGGGAGAGAAGTTGTGTTTCCTATTCTTGTCTTGTGTTTGTTATGTTGAAAAAAGATGACTTAAACATAACAAAACTCATACTTGTCCAACTAAAGGCATGAGATAAGTATGGTGTCAAGTAAGGTGTAAATAAGACAAAGTATGGCAAGACAAGATTCGGTTAGGTGGTGAATCACCAACACCTTAATCCTTGTCTTGCTTGCTCAGTACTAATTAATCAAGACTTGATTAATTAGTTCCATGGGCCTTGGTTGCATGGGCCTTTCATGGACCTCTTGGAACATGGCTCGTGGCCATTTCCAACGAGGTCCCGTGATTCGCTCATCGCCTCCAAGCCTTCCATACCGGAAATGTCCAACATTATCCAACGCGATCAATCCCAAGACTCCAAGTCTTGTCTCGATCCGTGAAGTCCTATTCACTTACGGGCACATGACCCAAAACCCAGTTTTGGTCATGTCCCGAGACAACTCCCTTTTGGCCATTCTGCATATATGTGTCAATGAGTTTCATCCTCCGGTGTGACCCTTAGGTTTATGCATGTCAATAGATCAACGTATAATCCCATTTTACTTGATCATATTTAAGTGGCAACTAACGAGACTTTAGTATTGCCTGACACTACATAACGAATCGACCCTGTCAGCAATGACGGGTTGACACGACCTTGTGACACGATGAGCCATGCCAACAAGTCGTGTAAGCACCTCCAACGACCCATTGGAACTACTCTTAAAAAATACAATCCAAATCATTCACTCCCGAGGAATGGAGGGATTTAGGATGTGAGCCTTCTGTGAAGATGGAATTTGAGGGGTAGCCTCCGTAAATTGTCATTCTGGTTTTATTCATTTGTTTTTATTTTTTTAATAGAAAAGGTATGAAAGGACCAAAAAACCCTTCCAACTTTACTACATTTTTCCCTCTAACCCCGACCCCACCTCTTCATCTTCTTCTTCCTTATTTGATTCTCGGCATTCAAACAGAACCAAAAACTCGCGAGTCGTCTTCGTCTTCATTCTCTCGCTCTTTGTAAATATCGACCGCGCCGACTCCAACTCAGTCGCGAGGGTCCATTCAACGATGTCAACAACTACTCCTTTCAGGTAAGATTTTTGGGTGTTTGTTTATATGTTTAGGTAAATGGTAGAGTTTGGTTCATCGCCGGTAAATGTAGGAAATCGCCGGCGATGATGCCCAATGCTGGAAAAAGGCCAAAGCCCCGCCGAGTTACTTGAAATCGGCGGCGGATTGAACTCATAGTGCCACGTTTTTGCCTGGCCGAGCAAAACCTAATTCTGGCCGAGGATTGGGTCAATCCTCCACGGAGGATTGGATCAATCCTCGGCCGATTGATTGTCAATCCTCTAGTGAAGTCAACTCCGAGGATTGGGTCAATCCTCGGCCGAGGATTGGGTCAATCCTCCAGTGAAGTCAACTGAGGATTGGGTCAATCCTCGGCCGAGGTTGAACTCAAGCCTCAGTTGAGGATTGGGTCAATCCTCCGCCGATTGGTTGAGTAGTCCCATTCAAATGCTCTTTGGAATTTCCGATCGGCGGGATATTCGCCGATCGGCTAATGAGACAAATGCCTTATCAAATTTGAATCATTGTCATATATTCATGTTTTGGTTCTGCTTTCTTTGTTTGATTTGGGTCTGTTTTGCACTGGAATTATTACTGAGAGGTGACCATAGTTTGCAATAGGTTCGCTAAATGGTTCACTTATAATTGAATTATGCAATTGTTATTTGAATTGAACATTTGAGTTGTTAACTGGTGGCAACTTGTTTTAATTATTTGGGTTGTTATATACAAACTCGTTATATAGCAGGGAATTGTGCTAAAAAATGGCTGGTAGCCAGGCATCAGAAATGCAAGGTATTGAACGAAGCAATGATAGTGTGACCGGGTCAGTTGCCAGTGCAACCCCCTCTGAGCACCCGAATCGGTTTCGTCGACTTGGAACTGAACTCCAAGAACATGAGTTGTTCGATTATCGGATCACCATGAGATGTGGGTACGAAAAGTGGGTCAAGGAGCAGAAGGCGTTAAGGGATGCTAATGGGCACATATATGCAGCTATTCAGCAGGGTCCATTCGGTAAGTTCATGCACTTACAGACGAAGTTTAACGACTCAAACAACATTGCGTGGGCCCTTTTCGTGAGGAGCACAACTATTTATACATTGTCTGAGTGTGGTTCATCGTGAAAGGGACACCAATTAGGTTGTCCATCAAGGAGTATGAGATGATCACCGGGTTAAGCTGCGAAGCTCCGGATTATGAAGAGCCCACGGTGAAAGCGCAAATGGAGTCCACATCATTCAAGCGAAGAGATTTCGAAAATAACGATCGTGGAGTGCCGGTGTTAGACCTTGAGAATAAGTTGACTTAAGTCAAGAACAACCTGCCGACCACAAGCCGCCACAGAAATGTGGCGGAAGAATGAGAAATTTGCAAGTGTATTAACTTGCTCTTCGTTACGGATTGTTTGGTACCCCATTCAAAAAAAAAAACAAAGCGATCGAAGCCAAGTGGTTGGGGTTAGTGGAGAACCTAAATATGTTTGAGAGGTTCCCCTGGGGATATGTCTCCTTCAAACATTTGAGGGATGAGTGCTTACGAGACTTGAGAGCTGAGTACCAGAGCTTGCCGGTAGATAAAAAGGGTGCCACATACACCCTCTCTTGCTTTATCCCGGTGTTAACGGTAAGTAACATCAATCCAATTACTTATTATTACTATTATCATTTTTTTAAATCATAGTACTGCTCATAAATTAATTTATCTACGTAATAGATATTGGCATTGGAGTGTATGCTGAAACTTGCCGAAGCATTTGTGTAGCGGAACGAGGGATACACTGTGGAGTTGCCACGAATGTTCAAATGGATCATGTCGTGGGCAAAGGCACCAGCAGCGGAAGCAGTTTCTGCATAACTTGCAAAAGCGGAGGTAATACAATTTAATTTAATTGCATGTATATATTTATGTACTTTTGAACGACATCGGGAATATCAATTTTATGTAAATATAATTTGTGTGCAGGTGCAAGTGGCGCAGAGTGTCCTCATCCCTACGGAAGCAGAGTTGGAACGTCCGTGGATGCAGAATATCGCAGAAATACCAGAAGTAGAGAGGAATCTAAGAACTGACAAGATGGCTGAAATTCTAGAGAAGGGCGGGACAATTGAATGGGATGATGAGCAAGGGAACCCGGCTGTGGATGAAGAGAGGGGTGTCGAGCCACCTAGAATTACAGAAATTGGTCAGACGTCTCGTCAGGCTGAGGCGCAGATAGATAGCAGAGGTGAGGGAGACAGAGAAGATCGACGGAGGGAAGAAAACCCCGTACACACTGGTCATGAGGAAGGGGGTGGCTGATGCTCATTCGGCAGTGCCTGCTGATTTCCAAGCTGTTTGGGATGATATCCGAGCTGTCCGGGATGAGATCCGAGACGTACGGGACGAACTAGTTGCACAGATAGGAGATGTGAGCGGTAGAGTACGAGCGGTTGAGGGTCAACTTAATGAGATAATCAACCTACTTCGCACCCAGGCCGCTGCCGTGACGTGCCTCGGGGCCTACGATCCGAGTCGGATCCTCCCCCCCCCCCCCCCCCAACGATCCGAGTCGGGTCCCCGTCCATCTGGTTCCCGCCACCAGTTGGATGCCCCCCCCGGTCAGCCTCTTGCTGCCCCCACCAGCCTGCTGCTGTCCTTGTGCAGATTCATGCTGACGACTTTGGAGTATTTATGGAGGTTGATGATTGTCAGTCTCAGGCTGAATCTACTCCTCGTCCATCAGGTCTCTCGGGTCGAGGAGCGCATCAGGTGGCAGCGTCTGAGCCTCTCCCTATAAATTTGAGGGTTGGTACATCTCATCCACAAGTATCATGTGCATTAGTTGAAGGGACGGAAGGGGTGTGGGAGTCGGGCGATCAGGATTCGGAGCAGGTGGATGCAATTGAGCCTGTTGAGGGTGCGTTTCAGACTCTGACTTCTTGGCTTCAGCAAAACACAAAAGAAGATGCAGCTGAGGAGGCAGATGGCGCTGGGGAGGTTCAGTCTACGCCCCAGCATTGTAGTCCTGTTGTCAGATGATCTTTACTTGATATCCTCGGCAATCCCGATCCTCCTACTGCACGGAAGAGGAAGATAGTCTGAATGGTTAGTACGATAGAAGGGACTAATGTTTGCGAATGGAATCCTGCAGTGACGATACCACCTCATCTGAGGATGGTTTCGGAGGCCGTCGACACCGGGCGTCTCCCTCTGCAGGCCCAGAGGAACCCCACTTATTTCCTCTCCCTCTCAAAAGGAGGAAGATGGGTCACCGAAGAGGTAAATTTTAATTATTTTTTAATTAATTATTTTTTTAATTCTCTTAAACAGTACTACGTTTAAACCGTATTTTGGATTTATGCAGCAATTGGATGATGTGTTGATTGGCATACGGTGGAGGCAACTTCATTATCCTAGGGTTTTCAATGTTCCGGGCCAAGTAGTACTGGATGTTCCGTTGCATAAACTATTGAAGACAGAGTATGAAGCCGGAATTGAACCAGACCTTAGTTTGATGGCATATCCTCGGGGGGGGGGGGGGGGGGGGGAGGGGGGGATGCCGGCGATCCATAGGAAGTCGTGGACGTATGCTGAGAACATATATTTTCCAGTGAGATTGGTGATGGGGCACTGGAGATTGTAGGTCGTTGACGTACATGCTCGTAGGGTCAAAGTCTATGACAGCTGTACAAAAGAGCTATCCGCCGATCAGTTAGTGTCTACAATGCAACCTTATGTGCATATGATCCCTAAGATGCTCTATCGTGTGTTACCCGGAACAGCCGAGACATTGATGCCTTATGAGCAGGATTTCCCGTTCGAGAGGGTGGAAGATCTACCTCAAGTTACAAAGTATGTTTCACAAGTCCTTAATCTTATTTGTACATTTGAATATATAGTTGAACATTATATATTGTGCTATTTTTGTAGGACGGACGATTCTGGGATCTATACACTTAAGTTCATCGAACTTGGGTTGGCGGGAAAAGAGATCGTCCCTAACATGAGAACCAGACTAATTAAACAGTTCCGCAAGAAGTATTGTGTTCATATGCTAACGGATCACCAACATCTTCTGTAGTCTGTATAAGCTAAAACCCTAAATGAATGGCTGTTGCAGTATCTGCTTTTTTGTTGTTGCATATATATATATATATATATCCGTTTGTTGACTCATAATGTTATGCCAAATCTAAAACCTCCAAATATCTGATTTTTGTACGCATACCTGAATGTTTGCATTAATAGAACTCCAATTAAATACCCAACTACATCTCACCACCCACTTCAATTCACATTGATTGATCTTCACCCTTTTCACCACACCACGTCTATAAATTGACCTCTTCACTTCCCATTTCACTCACTCCATCCATCCAATCCTCCAACATCACATAATCTTTGGCCATCAGGTATTGATAACATTTTTCTTTCGTATATATGTATGTTATTTTCGAACTTGTAAACATGTATATGTTTGTGTCAGGATGGAACCAATACCCGGTCGAGTAATAGTCCGCCCTGCACATGAACCAGTGTGGTTGCAGGAATACTACCAATTACTGGAGGAACATCATCAACGCTTGGCCAACATGGCGCACCGTATGCGCGAGATAAATATGGACCAGATTACACGCCAATTACTGGAGGAAGCAAAAAACTGGTTCGAACAAGGTCATCCTTGGTCAGACCAGTTTGAGGCTGACCTTCAATCTGTTGAGGAGCCAGCGTGGTTCAAGAGTTTTGTAGAATGGATGCAAGGGAAAAAAGCTATCGCATGGCGTATTATTAGTGGTCTTATACTTTGAGTTCTTTAAGTTGAGTTCTTCAACCTTCAATGTTGTATTATTGCTCTTTAAGTTGAGTTCTTCAATGTAATGCTTTTGTTTTCCAGCACAATGTTTTTTTGTTGTTTAGTTGAATTGATTTTTATCATGGATACATTTCCTGTACAAAACCTCTCTGGCATATGGCCGAGCGACGAGTGAGGCTACATCATAATCCTCCGTCGAGTGGATCAATCCTCGGCCGAATTTATGTCAATCCCCCGCCGATGATGTCAATCCTCGGCCGAGGATGTCAATCCCCCGCCGATGATGTCAATCTTCGGCCTATGATGTCAATCCCCCGTCGATGATGTCAATCCCTATACAAAATCTGCACTTTCATGTACAAAATCTGCAATTTCCTGTACAAAAGCTGTCAATCTCTATTCACTCACTACATCCAAGAAACTCTACACATTAATGTCTCCCATTCATATATCTCACCAACCAAGACATATTAATGGATACACACCCACTCATCCACCCACTCCAACCCTCTTTACTCGCACCACGCCTATAAATGGGGCTTAGGAGGGCCATTATTTGTACTCCAACCATCTTCACTTTCAGCCTATCAATTATCTGTCAAGCTTTCAAGGAATAGGTATTCCACGACTATAATTGCAATATAATTTTGTAGATGTGTTTGTTGTTTTAGTAGTGTAAGCATGTATATGTTTGTGACAGAATGGATCCCAACCATGTTAATCGTGCGGAGCGTAGACGGAGGCGACGACAGGAAGCCGGAGAATACATTACAATTATCGATGGCAGAATAGTCAGAATACTCGAACGACTCTATCAAGCACTGAAACCAGCATGGTCGGTAGAGTACTACCGCTTACTTGAAGAAGGAAATCAGCGCTTGGACCAACTGGAGGCACCCATGCGCGAGAAAAATTTACCATGTCCTCCACTCCCTCCTAGTGCAAACCCATTTAATCAACCGTCGATGAACGAGGATGACCTTCTTGATTCTTTCGAGGAGCCTGCTTGGTTCCAGGGTTACGTACAGTGGATGGCTCGAAACCAAGAAATTCTACAGAGTCTCATTAACAGGCTGCTTGCTGCGTAGTGTATTTTGGATTTGAAGTTTATTAATTATGGTATTTGGATGAATGAAGTTTCTGTTTTTGGACTTAGTGCAATGAATTGCATTGCATTTAATTGCTTTTAATGGATACATCTCCTATACAAAATCTGCATGTCCCTATGCACCCACTACATTAAAGACAGTCAACATATTAATGTCTCAAATTAATGGATACACACCCACTCCAACCCTCTTCACTCTCACCACGCCTATAAATGGGGCTTAGGAGGGCCATTATCTGTACTCCAACCCTCTTCACTCTCATCCTGTCAAGCACTATCATTTTCAAGGTATTCGACTCTTATATATTTTTGTGATAGGATGGAACCCAACTATGATCCGCGTCTTGAGCGTAGATGGAGGCGCCGGGAGAACGCCAGAACAGTTGTACGAATTCCGAGACCAGCATGGGTGGTTGAGTTCAACCGCATAATGGATGACTGCAATCAGCGGGCGGACCGAATTGAGGAACTCTTGCAACAGAAGAATCTACGATGTCCTTCACCCCCTGATGGTGAACACCCATTTCAGATCCATACTTTTATAAACTATGGTGACCTTCGCATGCCTACTTACGAGGAGCCTAGATGGTTTCAGGGTTTCGTACAGTGGATGACTAGGAACAAAGAAGTTGAGGAGAGTCTCCTTAACAGTCTGCTTGATGAGTAATGTGTTATGGATTTGAACCGTAATAATGATGCTACTTGGATGAAATGAAAGAAGTTTATGTTTGTTAATATACCGTTGATTCTGGTCCCAATCCTCCGCCGATTTTGTCCATCCTCCGCCGACAATATGTCAATTCCCCGCCGATTTTGTCACTCCTCCACCGAGTGATTCAATCCTCGGCCGAATAGGTCAATCCCCCGCCGATTATGACAAACCCTAAACCGATAACCAAACCTCAAACCCTATAAGTACACATCAACACTTAAAACCCTAAACCTTAAACCCTAAAAACCTAAACCTAATAAGTACACTTGAAACCATAAAAAAAAACCTCAAACCCTAAACCTTTAACCCCACTATAAACCCTACAACTCTAACCCTAAACATCTAAACCCTAAAACCCTAAACCTAATACGTACACTCTAAACCCTAAAACACTAAACCTAATACGTACACTCTAAACCCTAAAACCATAAACCTAATAAGTACACTCTAACCCCTAAAACCCTAAACCTAATAAGTACACTCTAAACCCTAAACCTAATAAGTAAACTCTAACCCTAAAACTCTAACCACCAATTAAGTCTTCCCAACCACCACCAACCCCATATTAATGGAACCCACCACCCAACTTACATTTATGGAACTCACCACACCTATAAAACCCACTCTTCACTTCAACCCTCTTCACTTCACTCATCACTACTCTTCACTCAATTCATCAACAATGTCTTCACCTTTAAGAGACATCATTACAACACAGCGTGTTGAACTTGAACACAAGGAGAGGTTGGATAAGCTCCACAAGATCAAGATAAGTCTTCTCCGGGTCCAAGTGAAGGCTGATCAACTGATGGACGAGCTGAGACAGGCCGATAGAAGTGGATGGACAGATGCAGACGAGATTAATGCGCATCTCATGTTGGATTAGCTCCAAGGACTTCAACACTTCGTCTTGTCCTTCACTCACCAAGACGAGATAACTACCCGTTGGTAATATGGGTTTGTTTGTATCGGAAACAAAGACCTCAATTTTTCAATTCCATATGAGAGTCTTTGTGGTAATAACGTAGGGTTGCACTGTTTAATTATGCTACTCAGATGAATGAAAGAAGTTTATGTTTGTCAATATACTGTTGTTGTGGTCCCAATCCTCCCCCGATGTTGTCAATCATTCGTCGAGTGGGTCAATCCTCGGCCGATTTGGTCCCAATCCTCAGCCGAATATCTCAGTCCCCCGCCGAATATCTCAATCCTCGGCCGATGATCTCAAGCCCCCGCCGAATATCTCAATCACCAGCCGATTAGGTCAACCCTATAACCCGAGGTTGGAGTAAATCCCCCGCCGATTGGGTCAATCACCGGCCGATCATACAGTCAACCCTTATCCGATTGGACCAATCCTCCGCCGATGAGATCAATCCTCCGCCCAATGGGAACTTGTTCTTAACATCTATTCTCTCTGTTCTTTCCGATCGGTGGCATGCAATGTGAATTTTGGCCGATCGGCCGAATGCACTTACATATGAACATTGCACTGTGAACAAAAAAAAAGGATACATTGAACACATCTAATGACTACATGGTACCCTTAAACATAGAATCCAGTTACAAATAGTAGCATAATCGGAAACAAATACAGAGTCTGTGAAACAAACATAAAGTATCCTACACATTAGATGTAGAAGCAACAGAAGAACATGTTTGTTTGTTGTGACCAACAGTCGAACAATTTCCACATTTTTATGGACGCTTTGGAGCCGCTGCAGTCGCTTTAGGGTCCTCACCTCCTGAAGGAATTCTTCTCTCAGCTCTTTTACCGAGTTGCACTTCAAACTCTGGTGCCTCAACCTCAATAATGCCACCAAGTTCATCAATATTCCACTCTGTTTCTCGTAACATTAGATAAATGGTTCCATGATAAGCGGCCGCCCATGCTTTTACCGAATAATACCCGTCGCATAGCTCGTACATATCTATCTCAACATCCTCACAACAGGCTAAGGCATGAGTACAAGGAATTCTATCGATGTCAAACTTCCGACAACTGCATGTCCTCTTAACCAAATCAACCAAGACGTCATCAAATGTACCAGTAACCCGATACTGGCCAAGTCTGTTCAGTGGTGTTATTCACATATCCTTTGCTTTGAAGATCCTTTTAGTAATGATACTCTCTACCTTCGGAACCACAATTTGGCGATCCAGTAATTTGGCCATCACATCTCGACGTAGCATGAACCAGTAACTAACTGTTTCCTACATGGCGTTTAACAGCGCAATAATGGGCCACTCTCTCTGTTTTCGTATTACGTTGTTGATGGATTCACAACCGTTCCTTGTCATGATATTGTACCGAGCGGCCTAGAAGAAAGCTCTCGCCCATTGACGACGTTCTATGTTCGTTGTCTCCACATATCTCGCCACCTTGGGGTACAATTCTTGGAACTGTTGCCACCTAGCATTGAACTTTTCTGGTGTGTACGCCTCAGCAACTTTTTGGAATAACTCACAAAGACCGTCCCTGTTGCGACCCCCATGATGAGATCTGACATTTACAGTCAAATGGCACATACAATAGCCATATTTAGCTTTTGGGTAGTGTTCCGTCACTGCCTTCCTGATATTTCCATGTCTATCGGAAAGGATAACCAAGTCATCCTCGTCCGGGATCTCCGTCCTCAACTTTTGGAAGAACCAACTCCATGAAGCGTCTGTCTCCTTGTCAACCACAACCCAAGCTATATGATATTGGTGACGATTACCATCTTCCCCGGTTGCAATTAGCAATACCCCTTTATACTTTGTTTTCAACCACGTACCATCTACTAAGATCACCTTTCTCAAGGCAAGTTTAAATCCATCAATGCATGGTCGATATGCTATGAAAACATAGAGAAATCTACCATGTCCATCCATCTGCAAATGAGTTACTGCCCCTTCATTCATCTTCCGAACCTGAAGCAAATAAGCAGGGATTAATCCATAACTTAAATCAGGATCCCCTACAAGTTTAATCATCGCCAACAACCAAACCCTCCAACACTTCCAGTATTTATAATCGACAAGCTCGTCACCGATGAACTCGTCTTGAAGCATCCTTGGACAAGGAATCTTTTTCTGTCCAGCATATTTTTTAGCAAACATACAGGCCAGCGTTTCTGAACTCAGTTGACCTGTTCGGGTGCTGCGATCACGGGCCAAACAAGTATGGAAAGTCTCGTAGGTTCTAATGGAGAATTGATCAGATCCCCGATCTTTTGCTCCACGCACTCTCCATCTACAATCAACACCATGACATTTTGCAATGTATAGCGTTTTTGAAGATCTATCTCGGTCTATCCAAAATTTACGCTCCTTTGCAACCTCTCTCAGATACGTAATAAATGCTTCCTTGTTATGAAACTTTTTACAAACTACTAAATCTGAGCCATCACTAAAACCGATATTGGTTTGTTCTGGATCCACCCTATCTAACGGAAACTGATGGTCTCTAGAATAATACTCCACCATTTGATCGTTCTCTTCGATACCATCCAAACTTACCGGCACTGGCGTAGGAGCTGGTATACTATCAAAAATTACAATCACTGGCGTAGGAGCTGGTATACTATCCAAACTTACAATCACTGGCGTAGGAGCTGATGCTTCTGCCTCAGTATCAACCTCTCTACGTCGACGCCGAATAACTAGGTTCTCAGCATTCTCTACACGACTACAAATATCCAAGTCAAAATGACAATCATACCCACCATTGTCATTTCCATCATCGTGGATGCTCTCTTCAACTTCCACCGCTTCAACTTCCGCACCACTGTTATCTTTTTTGTTGATCAGCTCTACACGTAACATGGTTCTACGACATTCTTTCAGGTTTTCAGTTACTACATACCGAACACCCATATCCGTTACAATCCCAACTGGAGAGATAATTCCTTTGTAATTGGGCAAATAAGGTTGGTAACTAAGTTTCAATTCTGTATCACTTTCCTTCACCCCAATTTCAGAATACAGCAGGTCCTTTAATGTTTTCAATGTTGCATTGGCACCATCAGCAATAAAAAGACCAATAATTTTATTGTTTGTTGATGATATCCATTTATAGTTCCCATCCTCCTCTACCTTATATTCCCCACCGTAAGTAGCATGGATCATTGCAACTTCACCCATTTCCTGTACATTACAACCTCTTTCATTTAAGTAATTACATTAACCATACACAAACCCATAATACTAACAATACTAACAATGTAGGCTGATATAGGAATATGCATCCGGTCGATCGGCGAGATGTAGCCAATCGGAGACTATGGTTGATTGTCTCCGATCGGCGACCATCTCCTACACACGACATTCCTCTGGTTTCCCTAAACCGCATCTACTCCAATCTTTTCCAATCTATTCTAATGGAAACACAAAATAGTTCGATAGGCTGAATGAATTTTGTGTATAGCCTTTTTCTCAACCCCAACCCTATAACTCAAAATAAAGCTTTGTGGTTTACTTACTTGGGCACTGCCTAGGAGGAAGACAGGGTCGGGACGGTGGTGGACGGTGCTCGGGACGGTGGTGGACGACGCTCGGGACGGCGGTGGACGGATGACAGTTCAAAATTGTTGCAGCTCTTGTCGGGTCAAGAATTGGGGATATATTTGGAATTGGGTTTGTCTTGCAAGTATAGAAATTGGGTATTTGGGTTTGTTTTGCAAATATAGAAACTTGAGTTCTCTTTTGGCAAATAAAGAGAAGGGTAGAAGAGGGATGAACAAACTTTCATTAAGTGGAAGGTTTTTTTTTTCAAATTCCATCTTCTAATAAGACTAAAAACAAAATTGGTCCGAATGGAGGAATGAGCTCTAAAGGGGACCCGCAGAGATAGAACACACTTAACTAAGGAACAATACCTCTGAAACTAAATAATCACCAGTACTGATTCTAGAAATAAACAGTGATGCACACCAATTCTAAATTATCTATACAACTCCATAGCCACTCATAGATCTCCCACAACCAATAGCATCTAACCCCTTTTTCCAGTCTCTCTTGGATCTTTTTTTTTTGAAACGGGTAACCGGATACTTTCATTAATACCAATAGGTAATCAAACAAAGCAGGGACGTGACCATCCCGGGTTCCAGATATATGTCCGAGCCGACCGTAGAAGGCCCGACGCTCATGTACCCATAAAAAAGCCTACTTGAAATCGTAGGCAAAAACTCGAGACAACTCCTTACCATCGTCTCAAAACAACGAGACAGGAAATGTAAAATCCTAAGCAACACAAGAAATAAATTGTTCCAGAAATAAAGTAAATAACGAGAAAACAGGTAAAATAACTGAGATGTTGTTGCAGGCTGCCCGGGACCTCCTAGCACTGGCTGTCCCGGGTTTGTATCTATAGTCCGACATCGACTCCACCCACCCCTGCCGGGTTGGGTCATCCCTGCATCGGAGGCTTCTCTGCCTCCGTCTGCTTCACCTGGTCCTCCTCAGTGATCATCAACGGGTGGTGATCGTTCCAGTAGATCTCGGCCTTCGGTGGCTTCGATCTCTCAGGTTCAGGGGGCAGGCGATACGGCCACATGGGTTGGAGAACTCGGTCGTGCATAGGCCCATCGCCACGCTGGTGCTTGACCACTGAATCCGGCATCCAAGGGGACCTAGGACGCGCTCCAGCGTGGTGACGACGTGAAACTGGGAGAGCCATATCTGTTGTGAGGAAGGTAACGAGGCGGAGGAGGACGTCGGCGTGGTTGTTGGTGACGTCGGCGTCGATCGGATCTGACGAACGGTGGTTGTTGACGAACGGTGGCGGCGTGGTTGTTGGCGAACGGTGGCGGCGAGGAGGGCGAGGAGGCTGGAGACGACGAGGGCGAGGAGGCCGGAGAAGGGCGGCGGTGGTGATGGGAGAGGAAGGTAACGGCGGCGACCGCGAACCCTAAGTAGGGTAGAGAGGAACCTGACTTGGAGGTGTGTGGAGAGCTTTTTTCAATAAGCTAACTATATACGCTCTTGGATCTTTTTTTTTATCTCCCTCCGGATAATTTATGTATTTATTCTTTTTCTTTTGATCTATTTTTCTAAAAAAACATTCCAAAACTGGCTCAGAAAAAATAAAAGAAAGGGTCTCAGAGTTAGACCAGCCTCTCTCCAATTTGTCACCATAAGGAAAGCACATTCCAAGGATGCTGCTTACATTTTGTTGTTCTCCACCATTGGAGAGCTGAAGTTCCTGCAAAAGCATTAGGAGAAATATCTCCCTGTTTGGATTTCAATTCATTAACTGTCACCGGCATATTGTAATTTGATGACCCTGACTCAGTTGGAAGACGGCCAGAATTAGGTATTTACTTCTAACACTCGTTACGCCTCCTCAACATTTCATCCTGCAGATAACCCACCAATTCCATTCAGCTAAATAGTGCAAAATGAAGCTAAGGATGAAGAGTCGAGTTTTCATTCATGCAATAAACCGACAAGGCAACTTCACCTAATTAGTGCAAGATGAAAATAATGGCCCAGCATTTCAAATATTAAGCCACTTGTCTAATTACCATTGATCCAACAACTCACACATTAAAGCAATCTTTATTCGACTTAAAAACAGTAAAGCTGATCAAATTTGATTATACTTGACGGTACAACAAGTTACCTGTATTAACTCATTTGCTGCAATTCTCTCTGAAAATAGAGCTACAGTATTACTACTGTAGGTTTCTCTTCTATGTTCTTGGTGTTCTTTGGTTCTGTGGATCTGATTACATGGAGTTGGTCAGCTATTGATCATCGTCGACGGTGTAGTGTTCAGGGTGATCAGCTTCATCTGATCATCGAACCATCGTTTGCTTCTCACAGCCTAACAAGAGTTTTAGTTGTAACATGGCTTCTTCTTCTTCTGCTACAGGGCCTCCACCTGGTTTTGAGGGTTTGAATTCTTCTGATCCTGATTGTAGGTTGGGAGCTGGTCGCCTCCGTTCTGTGATAGTCACTCCCCTTGGTAGTGAGGGTCACCTGACAAAAGCATTGCCTTCGAACACTGGTGAGGGTGGTGATCATCTCAGAATCTTTGTCCACAACCTGCCACCAAAAACCTCTCAGGTTTGGCTAAGAAATCTCTTCTTGGAGTGTGGTGAGATTGTAAAAACTGAGGCTCCCACCAACCCCAATGCAAGGGGTATCTGGTTTGGTTTCGTAACTTTTGCCACAATCCAAGGGTTTCAGAATGGGCTGAGAACTTTCAATGGATTTGTTCTGAAGGGATACAAGTTATTTGTGATAAAAGCCTGGAGAAAGTCTCAGTTACTTCCCACTACTACAAACAAGGTGAATAGGTGGAGGAAACACAAGGTCCCTGAAGCTGAGGAAACTAGGGAGGAAGATTATGTTGAAGGTATAATGCTGGAAGAGAACAGGAAATGGATTCTGAGAGGTCATTTGGCACTTCTACACAAAAATGTTTCCCCAGAAGCTATTATGGAATATTTTAAAAGGGAAAGAGATGCTGAGATCCAGATCAGGTCTTTGGGAAACAGAGTTGTCCTTGTTCTTTTCCCAGATGTTGAAGTTGAGAAACAAGTTGTAGAAGCTGAGTTTGGTTGGTTAAGCTTTTGGATGAGTATGATCAGTGGCAAAAATCATCTCAGCAGGGAGGGTGGCAAGTTTACCTGGGTGGGTTTGGTTGGAATTCCCATTTTAGCTTGGTGCAATGAAACTTTTCAGGCTGTTACTGCAGATCTTGGTTCCTTTGTTTGTGCACATCCAACTTCTACCTCTAGGGTTTCTTTTGAATCTGCTTTCATCCTTGTCCACTCTCAGGAGTACTTGAGGGTTTACAAAGAAACTGGTTTGAGGGTTGAGGGGATACATTATAAAATCCTCATACACTCTGTGGATGGATCCATCATTCCAACAACCTCTCATCCTGAATCGTTGTCTACCTCCTCGGAGTCAGAGGAGCCTGAGAACTCTTTGTCATCTAAATTTAATGTAACAGTTACTGAAGGAGGAGGTGGAAAGGAATAGGGTGTGACTGATTCTGTTAACAAAACATTAATGAAGGTTTTGGTGAGAGTGGAGGAGGAAGTTGATGGTACAACTGATGAGAATTTATTGCAGGTTATCATCCCAGATTGCTTGGAAGGTGACAAGAAACAAGGGGATCAACAAGGTATTCTGGTGGAGGACACACATTCTTCTCTCTGCACAACAAGATTAAATTTCAAGCAAGCTTTAGTTTCATCGGAGATTCTTCCAGCTTCAACCTCAGACACCACTTGCACTATTCATGCTACTGAAGTAGCTACTCAAGCACAGCCTGGAGTAGATGGGATTGATGAGTGTGATCTTCTAAAAGGTTCTTTGGAAGTTGCTCACATTAATGTGGAAGGGACAATTCTCCCTTCAATTTCTGAATTGGGTCCCAGGGTCCAATCTACCGTTGCTAAAAGTCCAATTTTGGAGGGAGGGAATATTTCAAATTTCAGACCAACATCCTCTGATGGTTCTGGTTCAGTTGCAGCACAAAGTAGACCTCATTTTATAAAGAAAAAAATTGACACAGTGATAGCTTATAATACCAGGTCAAGAGCCAAAGTTCTCAAACCAAAGGTGCCCAAAAAAACACACACCAATGGTGAGGATCAAAATATACAAGTGTTCAATAGTGGAGGTGCTGGAGCTTGGGACTTTTGCAAAGCTTTAGGATTAAAATCCTATATTGATGATGATCTGGTGGTGGAGCAATTTGACAACTTGGAAAATGAAGTAAATCAGTCTGTTGATTGGGAAGCTAACACTGATGATGAATATTGTGATCTTGAAGAAGTTGAGGAGGGTCTAGCAGAGGACATTTCCTGCCCCTCTCTCCCTACTCACAGACTAAATTCTCCATGAGAATTATCTCATGGAACATGAGGGGTGCTTCCTCTAGCCAAAAGAGGAAGGCACTTAGGAGTTTATGCAATAAAATGGTTTTAATTCAGGAATCAAAGCTGGTGAAGGTTCCTGATTTTTTCTTAAGAAGTTGTGGTTTCAACTTCTCTTGGGAGCTGTTATATCTGCCTGCCACAGGGTTATCTGGGGGCATTCTTACTATTTGGAATAAAGATAAATGTCAATTGATCTCTCACAGTATTGAGGAGAATGTTATATATTGGTCAGGATTTTTCTTGGCAGAAGAGACTGAATTTTCAATCATAAATGTGTATGCCTCCTGTGTTGTATCAGAAAGAGCTCTATTATGGGAGAAGATCACTCTCAAGGCTTCTTCTTGCTCTAGTACCTTGATTTTAGCTGGGGATTTTAATGCTATCTTGGATCCTTCGGAAAAAACAAGTTCCCACTCCTCTCAAACCAACATTCTTGATTTCCAAAATATGCTGAATAATTTGGGTATTGTTGATCTACAATTAAGTGGTGGGAAGTACACCTGGTTTGGTCACAGTTCTAGAACTTCTAGATTGGATAGGTTCATTGTTTCTCCACAGCTTCTTACCTTGTGTACAAGCCTCTCCCAACTTTGCCTTCCTAGAACCATTTCAGATCATAAACCCATACTTCTCAGCAATGCTAGTTTGGATTGGGGTCCTAGGCCATTTAAATTTATGAATGCCTGGATCACTCATCCACAGTTTATGGCTCATTCTAAGCAATTCTGGGAGTCAATACATGCTGAGGGTTCTCCCTCCTATTTACTTTGGTACAAGTTAAAAGCTATGAAGACTTTCTACAAGACTTGGAATTTGGAGGTTTTTGGGAAAATTGATAAAGACATTGAAGATATCACCCTTGAGATCAAAGGGTTGGATGAATTACTAGATTCCAGAGTTTTAACTGTTAGTCTTAGTGCCCATAGTTCAATCCTAAATGTCCAAATGTATATATCATCGTTAGCAATAAAATTAAAGCGGCTTTATATTACTTATGTGTTGGAGTAATATATCGATGTGTGCTCTGATCTATGCCCACCATGCGAATAGAACCATAGATCGAGATAGATCACACTCGATGGGTCCCTACTCAACAAAGCTTCACTAGAAGCGACTAGTATGAAAGATGGCTCTTTATGGCTTACGTTCTGTTAGTCATTGGAATGGGATTCCGGAGTCTGATCATAGATATCATGTGGGACATGATATTGGACGACCCGCCCTGAATATGTGCCATAGATTAAGTCATGAACATATTCAGTGTCGTAGCTTGTCATGTATCCTTAGACCAAGGAGTCTTTGTGATCGCTATGTAGTCAACAACTGAGTTTGACCTGAGCCTAACGTTGTCCGTAACAGGGCTTCCATAACAGCCAGGATTGGCTTGGGGACGGGCTACATGAGTGACACGAAAGACGGCTAAGGGATTTATCCCTCATACTGAGGTATGGGAAAGATATCGGTTCTCGGCCGCTTGATCGAGAGTGACTGAAAGAATAGCATGGCCATGCATATGATACTGGGTATCATATCTTCAGTCATCTCACATATCAAGGAACGGTGATTGAGAATAATAAGGATGACGGCTCTATGCATTATCTCAATCAAGATATCGGAGATAAAAGGATAATGACAGGGATGACGGAAAGGTTAGAATCGATAGGGTCGATTCGTTATGCAGTGTCAGGCAATACTAAAGTCTCGTTAGTTGCCACTTAAATAGGATCAAGTAAAATGGGATTTTACGTTGATCTATTGACATGCATAAACCTAAGGGTCACACCGGAGGATGAAACTCATTGACACATTTATGGAGAATGGCCAAAAGGGAGTTGTCTCGGGACATGACCAAAACTGGGTTTTGGGTCATGTGCCCGTATGTGAATAGGACTTTACGGATCGAGACAAGGCTTGGAGTCTTGGGATTGATCGCGTCGGATAATGTTGGACATTTCCAGTATGGAAGGCTTGGAGGCGATGAGCGAATCACGGGACCTCGTTAGAAATGGCCACGGGCCATGTTCCAAGAGGCCCATGAAAGGCCCATGCAACCAAGGCCCATGGAACTAATTAATCAAGTCTTGATTAATTAGTACTAAGTAAGCAAGACAAGGATTAAGGTGTTGGTGATTCACCACCTAACCCAATCTTGTCTTGCCATACTTTGTCCTATTTACACCTTACTTGACACCATACTTGTCCCATGCCTTTAGTTGGACAAGTATGGGTTTTGTTATGTTTAAGTCATCTTTTTTCAACATAACAAACACAAGACAAGAATAGGAAACACAACTTCTCTCCCCCTTCCATGGCAATTTCGGGTTTGGCAAGTTCCCACCTCCAATTTTGTGTTCTTGAGTCCTCAAAGAGAAGAACTACGTGGCTTTGATTCCCATGTGGATACGTAGGCGTCTTGGAGACTCAAGCCAATCATTCGTTAACCGGTGTTCTTGTTTTGGTAAGAAATAGTGCTGAATTTTTCTCTTGTGAATCCGTTCTTTGTTAGTTGTTTCATGGTTTAATCGTCTCTTGGTTTTCATTGATTTTCCGCTGCGAGTTGCTTCATCTCCAACCCTACCTCGAGACCCAACATTAACTCCTCAGGAGCTATCTCACAGGGCCTTACTTCAGGCTAGACTGATTCAGAAGCTAAAGATCCAGGCTAAAATGTGGTGCCAAAAGGCTAGACAGAAGTGGTCTAAAGAGGGGGATAGATGCTCAAAGTTTTTTCATCTTATTGCAAATTATAATGGAGCTAGGAAGAGAATTTCTCAAATTCTGGTTGATGGTATTGCTTACATAGATCCTGTTTAGATCAAAGGCCTGGCTAAACTTCATTTTGAGGAAAGATTCAAGGATACTTCAGTGGTGTGCATTGATCTCTCATCTCTCCCTTTCAACACTCTTTCTCAAGCCCTTTCACATGATTTGGAAACCCCCTTCACTGAGTTGGAAATTCATAGTGCTATCATAGCTTGTAATGGAGACAAGGCCCCTGGACCTGATGGTTTCTCCATGAAGTTTCATCAAACTTGTTGGGAATTTATCAAACCTGAGATTCTTGCTTGTTTACATCATTTTTTCCAGGGTGGTTTATTAGGAAAGGGTTTAAATTCCTCCTTTATTACTCTCATCCCCAAAAATAACTCTCCACTGACTTTTGAGGAGTATAGACCTATCAGTCTCATTGGGAGCATTTACAAAATCATCTCTAAGGTGTTGGTGCATGATATGCAATCTGGTTTTATTTCTGGTAGACAAATTCTTGATGGCATCTTGATTGCATCAGAGCTGATTCACTCTATCAAAAAATCAGGGCAAGAAGTTTTGATCCTTAAAGTGGACTTTGAGAAGGCTTATGATCACATTAACTAGGGTGCACTTCTTAATATCCTTAGCTGTATGAGTTTTGGTCAAACCTGGATTTCTTGGATGCAAAGGTGTATGCAAGCTTGGTCTTCAGTTTTGGTGAATGGGGCTCCTTCTGAAGATTTCCAACTACATAGGGGCCTTAGACAAGGTTGCTCCCTCTCTCCTTTATTATTTGCTTTACTGGCTGAGAGCTTGCACCAACTCATGATCAAAGGGAGGCAGTCCCATATGTTTTCTGGTATTCAATGCAACAATCAAGGCCCTGAGATCTCCCATCTGCAATTTGCAGATGATACATTAATTTTTATTAAGGCTGGAATTCAGCAAGCAATTAACCTCAAGCATGTACTTAATTTCCTTCAAAAGTCTACATGATTGAAGATAAATTTCCATAAGTCCAAGGTGATGATCCTTAATGCTAGAACTGTTTCCATTCAAGAGATCACTCATATACTTGGGTGTGCTGCTATGGAATTCCCTTTTGACTATCTTGGCTTCCAAATGGGTGCTAATCCAAGAAGAAAAAAGACTTGGGATCCTATCATCTCCAAATTCAAGAGAAAGTTAAGTCTCTGGCAAGCAAAATCTAAATCCTTCGGGGGCAGAATTACCTTGATCAAATCTTCCTTGAGTTCTCTGCCATTGTATTACATGTCATTGTATAAAGCCCCAAAATCAGTTATCAAGGAAATGGAAAAATGGCAAAGAAAGTTTCTTTGGAATGGATCAATTACTAAAAAGGTTTTGCATAAGGTTAGATGGAATCTCATTTGCAGACCAAAGGCTAAAGGGGGTTTGGGAATAAATTTTTTGCATATTATGAATAGAGCTCTATTGGCTAGGTGGTGGTGGAGATTTGCCTTGGAAACTGACTCTTTGTGGAAACAACTTTTTTGTGCAAAGTTTGGGTGGGATAGCATAGCCTGGAATCTCTCAAATTGCTTGATACAAAGTGGAAAAAGCTTTTTGAGTCATGTGGAGTCATTACTTCTGTGTCCAAAGTTTGCTAGTGCCATTGGTGCAGTGGGAATTCATTGGAAGGTTAATTCTGGTAGTAGAGTTAGCTTTTGGGATGATAAGTGGGCTCTACAAACTCCTTTGAAATTTAATTACCAGAGGCTTTACCATCTCAGTACACAAAAATCTGATCTGGTTTCCTCCTTCTGGTTTGAGGGTGATTGGATATTGCAGTTTAGGAGAGAGCTCAGAGGGTGGGAGTTTGATCAATTCCATTTATTGTGTGATTTAATCAATGGTATAGTCCTGAGTAGTGGGGATGATGTTGCTTCCTGGATTGTTGATCACAAAGGTTTCTCTGTTAAAAAGATGTATGAAATATTAGATGATTCCACAGGTCCTGATTTGGATTGGCCTGCTTTGTTATGGGCTCCAATCCTTCCCCCTAAAGTGGCAGCTTTTGCTTGGCTTCTGTGCATGAAAGGGATCCCAACAAAATGCTTCTTGTTGGCCAGGGGTCTCTACAATGGAAATATTTGGTGTCCTCTTTTTGGAGAAGAGCCAGAAGAGCTTGATCATTTACTGCTTGGCTGTGTGACCTCTTCACAGGTGTGGATCCTGTGCTTACATTGGTGGGGTATTTCATCTGCCTTGCCTGACTCAATATTGGACTGGTTCTTGGGTTGGAATCATCTTGGTCCTAGAAAGGTGGGAGGTCATTGGTCTATGCTATTTTCTGTTATTATTTGGAGAATTTGGTTAAGCAGGAACAACTTGGTCTTCAACAATTGCTACCTATCTGCTGAAGAAATTTTTCAACACATTCAGAATGATTCTTATCAACTATTGTGGGCAAATTTTAAAGTTGGATCCTCTTTCTCCTTTCTGGCTTGGATTAATACTCCCCAGCTTTATCTCAGTTTGAAGAAGAGAAATGTGTTTTGGTCTGATCATTGATACTTGACTTTTGGGTTCCTCTCAGCTCTGGGGTTTTGGGATGGGTTGGAGGGTGGTTATGGGGAGTGTGGTGAGCTATGTTGGTAAGATAGGATAGCTTGGTTTCTGTCACTGGTGTCTGTTTTGTTGTGAGGGGGGGTAAGTTGTTAAGGTTTTATTTATTTTTTTCTTCTCTGTTTCACTTGTGTGTGAGGGTAGACATTTTTAGTTTTGAGTGGTGGGTGTGTCTTTGGTCTTTCTCTTGTTATGTTCTGCTCTTTCACTTGGTTTCCTTTGTTTTAAGGCCTAGCCTTTCCTACTGGTTGATTGCTAGTACTCTCCCTTTTTTGTTTCATTTGGAGTAGTGTTGGTGGTAATGGTCTCTCTTGCAAGGCTGTAGTTGGGTTCTTCTGCACTGAACTGTTGGATTTTTTAGGGTCCATTGGGTGTTTTTTAACTTGACTGTTGAAGGTCTCTTTGGTGGAAGACCTTGGTTCTCCTACAAGGTTTTTTCTGGCTTCACAGGACAGTTGGGTTGAAACTCTTTACTGTACCCTTTGTTGAAAATGTGATGTTGAAGGTTTGAAGAACTAATTTACTTGCACTGCTTTTTTCTTTTTGCCTGCTATTGTTGTGCAGCAAAGGGTTTGCTTTGTCTTGGAAGGTTAGAATACTTTGGTACTGCTTTGGGAATTTGCTGGGTTTGGTATTACAACAAAGGGTTGGGTTAGGTTTTTATGTATAGGTTGATCTCCTTGGTTAGCTTGTGCCTCAAGTCTCTTAGCTTGCGGCTCAAGTTTTGTTTGTAATCTTGGTATTGTGCACTTTGAGGGCTAGTCCCTTGACTGGTTTCTTCCCCTTTGAAGAACCGGTTTATAAAATCAAAAAACTTGCTGATAAAAAAAAAACAACAAGTTACCTGTATTTCGACGACTGTGGAAGTATTTAAAGATTCTAATATGAACCGAACATTGTTTGTCAAACTCTGGAGCTTGGTCCCACTCCTTGCGTCGCTCTCTTCTGGTGTACGAGGCTGAGTCGATGGTGTTGCTTCTCCAGCACCTCTCGTTGTTCCATCCCACTTCCTCCCCTGACCGAGTCCGTTGGGTCCACAACTCCAAGGGTTTCTCGGTCAAGGCCGTATACTCGGAGATCCATAAAAACCTGGTTGGCCCCATACTATCATGGTGCTCTATACTTTGGAGATCAAAGCTCCCCCCTAAGATCTTCCTCTTTGGCTGGTTAGTTGCTCTCAACGCTGTTCCCTCTAAGGACTTCCTTGAGGATCGGGGCGTCCACATCCCCATCGCTTCTGCATTATGCCCCTTTTGTAGCTTCACGTTTGAGGACACCACCCATCTTCTTTTGAGTTGTCAAAGAACCTTCCTAATCTGGTCAGCTATTCTCAACTGGTGGAACATTCTTGGTTGCCTCCCTTCCTCTCCTCTGGATTTGATTCATCATTGGGGGGGTTTGGCTCCCAAAGGCGTTGCCAAGCTTTTCTGGATGTAGATTTTGTTCATCAGCTTCTGGTTCATCTGGCTTTCGTGCAACTCTGCGGTTTTCTCGGATCGCCTCAAGCCGGTTCATTTGGTTCTTCTTAGGATTCAACTTTTCAGCTTCTCCCTTCTATGCCTGAAGTCCTCCCACATCTCGGTCTCATACCTACTTCGTTGGAAGTCGGATCCTTGGTCTCTTTTCTCTTAGCCTTGTTTTTTTTGTCTCCTCTGCTTCTACGAGAGCTTGTACTCTGCCTCCTTCATCTAATAAAATCGTTTTTTTTTGCGGATAAAAAAAAACCTGAAAGCAAACTTCATATGTTAAAAGGATGTCTATGATAATGGAACAAAGAGAGGAAGGAAGCCTTTGGATGTTATATTATAGGGATTATGTCCAAAAAGTACCCTGTACTATCGACATTTTGCAGGTGGTACCCTTATCTTCAAATCGTTGCGAGTTGGTGCACTGAACTTTTATTCTGTTGTACTGTGTCAAATTGTTCTAAAATGCCAATTTTACACTTGAAAATTAAAACTTAAAAATAAAGAGTCCACAACTTGATTAAATATATTATGTTAGTAGAATGACAAACGAAACAACATTCCCTAAAGTATTGTCCACAAACAAAAAAATACCTAAAGTTTTGTCCACGTTTTTAGGCTACGCTAAAGTTTTGTCCACCGACTTTCATTAGAAAAACATAACAGGGAGAAACTGTGATGAATGTCCATAATGAATGGTCTGGGCAGTTCTTCGCGGATCCATTAGATTTGTGGGCAATACATAATGCATTCTAAAGTTGTGTGGGCAATTCGTAATGCATTCTATAGTTGTAAGGGAATACTTTAAGGTAGTTTTTGACAATTAACCTGTTACGTTTTTCTAACGGAAGTTGGTGGAAAAAACTTTAGCGTAGCCTAAAAGCGTGGACAAAACATTAGGTAGTTTTTCGTTTGTGGACAATACTTAGGGTAGTTTTTGGCAATTAACTCCAATTTTAATTATGATAGTAGAATCTCGAAACAAAAAAATATATTGTTTTTTTTGTTTTAATTTAAATTGCAAATGTAAAATCTTCATTTGGAATAAAATGACACAATGGAACAAAATATAAGTTCAAGGGCGCAACTTGTGACGATTTAAAGACAAGAGTACCAACCTGCAAAGAAATTTATAGTACAAGGTACTTTTTTTTGCCATTACCTGTGTATAATAGACATCCTTAGTATAGATACAGTTGTTTGTCATAATATAAGAAATAACAAGAAAGAAACTCTTCCACTTTTCCACCTTACTTTACTAACAAACCTCAAAAGCATACAAACGTTATAACCAGACTACAGACAATTGCTTCAACTTAAATTTTCCTTTATAACCAAACAAAGGCTTGGGGATGCCAAAACTAACAATTAAAAGAAATAACAAGGCAGGAATAAGGTTTTAGCACAAACATAGCAGTGTCTATACTTAGAAAACATTTTAAATAAAGTTCCAACTGCAGTTGCAAGAATCTCTTTAAACTTTTTTTTTTGAAACAAGATACGTATTTTATTAATTGAACTTTTGTAAGATAAACATAAACGCGTCCGGGATGGTGAATCCGGACCACGAAAGTACAGGTGAAGAACGGGCTTCCCGGGCTAGCCAGTGGGCTGCGCCGTTCGCTGACCTAGATATGTACTCGAGTTTGACATCCTCGAGAGTAGCTAACAGGGACCTGCAGTCGTCTACCAACCGACCCAAAGGGGAGAAGACCTGGTGTGTGCCTTGAATCAGGTGTACCAGGTACTGGGCGTCGCTCTGTATGATGACCCTGGACGATTGCGATGCTTGTATCCATTCCAGGGCCTGCCAGATCGCACTTGCCTCCGAGTATTCGGGGTTGAGTGCCCCACTTCCATAACCATTCCGTGCTTCCCGGACCCCTCCCGTGTCCGTGCGGCACATCCAACCCCATCCAAACTGTCCTGAGTCCGCAAAAGTCGCACCATCAACGTTGATCAAGGACCAGTTAGGGGGAGGGGGTTTCCATTTAGTCTGCCTGTGGTGGGGGACAGTAACGGACTTCGGGAGACCTGATTGTGCTTCTGACTAGCTATGCTGGTTACTGAGGACCGTGGCAACCAGCTCTTGTGGGGTGGAGGTAGCCTGGTCCCAGACCATAGCGTTTCTCGCTTTTCATATCTCCCATAAGACGAAACAAGCTTTGCTCCGGATCAAAGCATCTGGCATCAGGAAGAGGGCCGACAACCAATCAGTCAGAGAAGACGATAAAGGATCAGGGATGGGTAACCCTGCTTTGTCCCAAACCGACCTAGCAAATGGGCAGGAGAGCAGAAGATGGTCCGTAGATTCCGAGGCGGATTGACACATTTGGAAGGTGTCCGGAATTGGGACGAACTTAGTGCGGAGATTCATTGCGACCTGTAGTGTACCAGAGATAGCTCACCATAGGAATACCTTGATGCGTGGCTGAATGTCCTGGTCCCAAATACATGTCCATACCGTTGTCCCAGTCGAGACGTGCCAGCGACCGTTCTCTCTAGAGAGCGCCCTATATCCCTCTTTGACTGAATACTCCCCTCTGATATTGAACTTCCAGGACCATTTATCTGTATGTCGGGGAAGAGGTGGGGGAACCTGAAGGACATCCTCAACAATGGATGGAGGGAGGTTTAACTGTAGCTTCTGCACGTCCCATTCATGATCGACATTGGCTAGATCCGACACCATAAGAGCCGGGGTGATACACGTGTGCAGGGGGATGACTGGGTTATTCCCCAAAAGCCATGGGGAGCCCTCAACCATAGTAGAACGACCGTCACCAATAGTTCGGATCAAACCCCCTCGGAGCAGTCCCTGGGTGCCACGAAGACCCGACCAGATTTGACTGGGTCCATTCCCTCCTCCCGCCGAAAGGAAATCACCCTGTGGGTAGTAACGTGCCTTAAGAATACGAGCCACCAGACAGTCGGGCTGAGTAACCAGTTTCCACCCCATTTTTGCCAGCATTGCAATATTCATGTCCCTCATGTCTTTGAAGCCCATCCCTCTATCCTCCTTTGGCCTACACAGTTTTGCCCAATCCTGCCAAATAATCGGTCTCGTGCCCCTGGGAGTACCCGTCCACCAGTATCGAGCTAGTGCGACGTGGATCTTATTGATGAGTTCCCTTGGAAACAGAAACACACTCATCGCATAGATTGGCATGGCCTGGAGAACTGATTTGATCATCACCTCCTTCCCCCCTGCTAACAACATCTGACCATCCCATGTCCCAATTTTGGTCACAATCCGGTCGCATAAAAACTGAAGGCTCTGGCCTTTTTTGCAACCCAGCATGTTGGGGACTCCCAAATACTTAGTTAGACCCGAGATTTCCTGAATCCCTAGTATGTCACAGCATGCCGATCTGTTGGCCGGTGTTGTATTAGTGCTGAAAAATATGGAAGATTTACCTTCATTGATGACTTGACCCGAAAGGCGACCAAACGTTTGGAGGATATTGCTCAAATGGGTCGCCTCTTCTTGATCTGCCCTGTAGAAAATGTAACAATAGTCCGCAAACAAAATATGAGAGACCAGCGGAGCCCCTCTAGCTACTGAGACTCCATGAATCTGTCCAGCCCTCTCTGCTTGACTGAGCATCCGAGATAAGCCCTCCATACAGAAGAGAAACAGATACGGCGATAGAGGGTCGCCTTGTCTGATACCCCATCCTGCTGTAAAAGGGGTCGTATGCTTCCCGTCAGAGCTTACCGTATATTCGATTGATCGCATACATGCGAGCACCATAGCACACCAACCCATATTGAACCCAAAAGCGCCCATCATGGAAAGCAAGAAGGACCACTCCATTCTGTCGTAGGCCTTACTCATGTCTAGCTTCAACGCCATAAAGCCTCGTTGCCCTTGTGTTTTACTCCTGAGGGTCTGAATAATCTCATAGGAGATAATGACATCGTCCTGGATATGTCTGCCCGGAACAAAAGCCCCTTGATTCGTTGATATTATCGGGTCCAGAAGGTGTTTGATCACGTTACATAGGGCGATAGGCCTCAGTTCCGCAATCTTCTTCTCCCTTGGGACCTTCGGAATCATAATCAGGGTAGTCTTATTGATGTCCTGATCGATGGTGCAAGTCGACACTGCAGTACGGACAAAGTCTATGACCTCCGAGGACAGGGTGTCCCAGTAGTGTTGGAAGAATTTTGGATTGAGTCCGTTAGGGCATGGGGATTTCGACGGCCCCATTTGGAAGACTGTGTGACGCACTTCCTGGTCCGTTACCCTCTTAGTTAATTGCATGTTTTGTGTCGAGGTGATCATACTCGGGACAAACATGGGGAGATCATAGTCTTCAATATCGCCCACAGTGAAAATATTAGCAAAATACGAGTGGAGCAGGTCACTCATTCCTGTGTTCCATTGCACTTCCACTCCTTCATCATTAAGCAGGGACTTTAGCTTGTTTTTAGCCTGACATTTCGTAGACGATCTCTGGAAAAACTTTGTGTTCCGGTCTCCTTCCCCGAGCCAGTGTTGTTTCGCTCTCTGACGCCAAAACTGTTCCTTTTTTGCCAGGGCCCTGTTATACTGTTTCTGGATCACCAATCTCCGCTTGATGCCCTGTCTATCAGTACGACCACTCAATTCAACAAGTGTCCGCTGTAGACGTCGGATCAGGTTAATGTTGTCCCGGAATATTGTCTGGCCCCAGTCATCCAACGAAACCCCGATGTCCTTAATATGATGCTTGATGTGACGATCCCCAGGCTGACCCCACTCTGACTGGATCAACGTACCGCATTCGGGGTGATCAATCCACATGTTCTCAACGTTCCACCGGGTCCTTCTGGATTTGAAGGAGTATGGGTTTATGATCCGATGTTGAGATGCCCAAGTTCTGAAGCGACACATCCCTAAAACTTTCTCGAGCCTGCGGGGAAATGAAGGCCCTGTCCAACTGACTTTCTACTAACGACCCACCGTCCTGGCCCCGGGCCCATGTGAATTTGTATCCTTGCAGAGGCACCTTTTCCGCCCTTATATCCGATATGGCCTATTGGAAGCCTTGCATGAGGGCTAGTGGGTACGCCCTCCCACCTCGTTTTTTTGACGGGCGTAGAATTCCGTTAAAATCCCCCATTAGGATCCAATCCACCGGTGCCAGAGCTGTGGCCAGATGCCTCAAATTGGTCCATGTCAGATGCCGATTCTCCCATACTGGTTCCCCGTAAATACCTGTGAAACGAAATTGTGCTTCCTAACCGATCTGAACGGTCATATCAATATGTGACTGCTGCATTGACAAGACCGTAACCTTACATTGTTCAACCCAAAACATCATAACACCCCCTTTATTTTTCGAGGAACGGGAGCCCGGGATGGCTTGTGGTATAAAACCCGGAATACTCGTACCACCATGAAAGCCTAGCGTTCTGCGTAGGATAGCGAGGCGCGATCTCGAATTCCGGGATTCCATATGTCGGGTTTCCGTCAAGAAAAAGATATCAGGGTTAAACCGTTTCACCAAATCCTTCAATTGGCGACGGTTATGATCCGTGCCTAGGCCTTTACAGTTCCAGGCCAGCAGGGTCAGCATAGCAACAAATAGCAGAAACCCTAAAACAGTAAAGAAGAACGGTACCTGTCGACGCCCCTGATAGGTGAGGAGGTCCAACGGCCTGGTGCTTCCGCAAGTACTTCCTCGGATGCCCAGACGGAGGAGGAGCAGGCACCAGTGATTGCGGGGGAACGACCAATATCACTGAGTGATACTCGAAGCTGTGGCGAAACAGGGAGAACCGGACGGGAATGACACGGCGGGTCCGGCGGAATCCGGGGAGAGGGCGTTGATCGCCTTCGTCTGAGATTGGGGATCAATCCGGGGATCGACGAGGACAATTCATGCAATTACCGAAAGATATCGGGGATGATCTCTGAAACAGTGGGGCGGTTGCAGGGTGGTAAGACGTAGCGATGGTGGAAGGATTGAAGACCGGCGATCGGATCGGGCTGAGTAGTGCGCCGGCGGCGGCGACTCGAGTAGGGTAGAGAGGAACCTCAGAGAGGTTGTGTGGAGCGCTTTTTATGTTATTACCATTCAAAAAGGTTAAACATGTAAAAACTCTTTTTCAATCTCTTTAAACTTTAGTTTCAAATTGGTACAACAAATTAATAACTTCAACTAGATAGCTGACCAGAGTGATAGGGTTAAGGGATTTACTATCCATCATTTACAGCATGTACTAAATTCATATTCAAAAAAATAAAAAATAAAAAATAGTTTTTAATTCAATTATAAATAACTCACTCGAGGAAAACCGGCTATTAAAGAATCAGCAACCCATCCCTGACTGTCCATCTTTGACTTCAAGAACTCGTCTTTGATCAAATTTGCATCACTGCAGTGAAGCAAATATAGTGCCTGAGTCCTTGATTTATATTGATAAAAGAGGTTTGTGTTTATAGAAGAGTGAAGAATGATGTACCAAATTCAACTAATTGGTTACTGAAAATGACATAATGATAAGAAGATACCTGAAATAAAACTCTATTTGGTCGAGTAAACGAACAGGCATAGACTTTTGTAGAGGAGGTATGTAAAATGGCGGCTGGGGAAGAATAAACGGCATACCCCTAAAAGGCAGTTGGGGGTAATAGCTTAATTGAGATGTTGCATCTGAAAGGTAAAATGCACATATTGGCAAGTCTGAAGCATATAAAAGAATACCAATTGGGGTTTGGAAAGGCCTCACATTCTGAGGGGTAGTGAATGGTGCAGTGTTGTGTGGTGGTGGTGGAGTACCTCTTTGTGGCGGCATTTGATCCCAAAATTATTATGGTGTCCATAATTTCCCTTCCTTGAGTTACTCCAATGATCATTCACCCGAGGTTGAGCAACAAATCCCACAATTGGTCTACTTCTCTCAAGGATGTATTTGGGAGTGGAGACATCAATGGACCATAATTGTTTGGAGACAGATGGAAAATAGGAAATGGAGGCGGTTGAGTAAAGCCGCCACCATGTTTCATGTATTTTGTTGAACAGGCAATGAATGCTTTGGTGTTCAAGTAGGGGTTGTGCTTGCTTGTAAGAGGAATTATAGGTGCCTACAAATACAATAAGCCAATAGACAGTATAACATATTTGTAGTTAATTGCTGAGAATACGAATCCCCTACAATAAGCACAGTGTCACACCCTCATATCAACATCTAATGTGCACAAATACTGTTTTGTTTGGTTAGTGAGAAAATGTATGGACTTCATGGTATCTGGTTACAATTTCATTAGTGGGAATTATTAGGCTTAACTCAAAACAAATCCTTGCTGAATATCAAAAATACACTAAAAATGTCATGCTTTGTTATTTTCTCACTACCAGGAAGGAAAAAGAAAGTGAATTTTTTACTAAACCAACCTGGGATGAGGATAGCGATCCATCAGTACTCTTTGATGAATTTGGGAGCAGCCCCCATCACAGTTGCTGCCTCCATTACCTCATTTCAGGGTTTATTCCATGCAGGCTTAGACCGAGCTGCATTGCTCTTCTCCCTCCCATTGCAGAGCTCAGTGGCTGCATTACTGTTAGAACGTGAATCTTTATTGATGAAGGAGGCTATTACAAAAGCTCACAGAAGGCTCTGGTTCTCTTGGACCAAGCTCTCTCTGTTCTTGCTTCACTACGTTTACAGAGAAATAGAAAAAGCTAAACGAAGAAGAAGGTTGAGCTGGCCTTTTATTGCCGTTGACTCTGCCACGCGTCCGCTGAGCATTGGCTCGCTTCTAACGGTTTCCTAACAACTTCCCACGTCAGCCCAACAACCTATAACAACCTCCCACGTCAGCACCACGTCGATCCTTATCTCTTCCTGTCCTGGCTCGGTCACTTACTCAAACGGTGTGTTTAACTCGTCTTCACCAATGGTCCTGACAATATCCCCCCCGCCCCTGCCCCCACCCCCCCCCCCCCCCCCCCCCATCGGCGAAGTCTCGTCCTCGAGGCTCCGGTTGGAACGAGCGACCTGTAAAGTGCGCCCGGAGCCATGCGATGTCTTCCTAAGTGGTGAATCATGCAGTGCTTCGACTACCTTTGCTCGGATCTGGCCATTTGCCCCGACATAGAGCTTGTCGTGCATCGTTAGGAGGCCTTGTCTCCACTTGCATCCTTCCACCCCGTTAGGTGTAATGCTGAGTCATTGAATCAATCTCTGGGCCTCTGCGTCGGCCTCGTAGCTCGACTCTAGCTCGGTAATCCAAGTGGGCACCAAAACAGAGAGTTCCTAGAGCGTGGCTTGGGGTCGTCGTGAGAGTGCATCAGCGACCCTGTTGGCTATGCCTGCCTTGTACTCAATGCGGTACGTAAGTCCTAACCATCAGTGCTGGAATGAAGTCACTAGCTTCTACTCCAAGAGAAACTTCAAGCTTTGTTGATCCGTTCGGATGATGAACTCTCCTTGTTGCAAATACTGACGCCACTTCTGCATTGCGAGGATCATTGTCAGCATCTCTTTTTCATACGTGGAGCGACCAGCATTCTTCGACCCCAAGGCCTTTGCTAAGATATGCTAGTGGTCGGCCTTCTTGCATCAGTACCGCGCCCACTCTGGCGTCCGAGGCATCTGTTTCGACCACAAAGGTCTTCGAGAAATCCGACAGTGCTAAGACTAGTACTGTGCTCAGGGCGTGTTGAAGTGCTTTGAAGCTCGTCTCCTCTGCAGCCGACCATCGGATTCTGTTTTCTTCTTTAGAAGCTCTGTCATGAGTCGAGCTAATTGGCCGTAATATTGAATGAATCTTCTGTAATACCCGGAAAGCCCCAAAAACCCCAGTACTTCCTTGATTGACTTTGGTGTTGGTCATTCTCGGACAGCCTGAATTTTCTCAGGGTCTATTGCGACGCCTTCGCCAGAGATGCGATGGCCCAAGTAATCGACAGAGCTTACTCCGGAAGAGCACTTGGACAGCTTCGCGTAGAGTTTGTGCTCACGGAGTGTGGCGAATACCATACTCAAGTGCTAGACATGGTTTGCCTCATCCTTGCTGTAAAACAGGATGTCATCAAAGAAGACGAGCACGAAGCGCCAGAGGTAATTGCGAAAGACACTGTTCATTAGGCTCTGGAAGCTTGTCGCTGCATTGGTCAGCCCAAAGGGCATGACCCTGAACTCGAAATGGCCATCATGAGTGCGGAACGCCGTCTTATGCTCACCCTCCTCTTTCATTCGAATCTGATGGTACCCTGCTCGTAAGTCAATCTTGGAGTATACACTGCTGCCTGCAAGCTCGTCTAGTAGCTCCTCGACAGTCAGAATCGGGAAACGATCCTTGATCGTTATACTGTTAAGTGCTCTGTAATCCACACAGGATCTCCAGGTGCCGTCCTTCTTTTTTACTAACAAGACTGGGAAGGAGTAAGGATTAGAGCTTCGTCTGATGATGACCATCGCGAGCATCTCATTCATCAGTGCTTCAATGACGTCTTTTTGTTCCTTGCTGTAACGGTATGGCCTCACCGACGGTGGGCTCACTCCCGGCACAATGAGAATCTGGTGGTCATGTTCTCGGTGTGGTGGTAGCTGTGTTGGGATTTCAAAGATATCTTGGTTCGTTTGGAGGCATTGCCGGACCGCTACCGATGTTTCATTCGTGCTCTGTTTTTCTTCTAGTTTCGCAAACTGTCCCACAAACGCTACACCACCTGCCCTGAGTTCTTTCTCGAATCTTTTTTCAGTGACTTCTCCTATGGTTACCGGTGGTCGTAGTTCCGCTAGTGTGTGCTCCTTTCCTTGGATTCGTACGGTGATTATCCGATACACAAAGTCAAAGGTGATCGGATTGACGGTGCGCATCCAATCTGTTCGCAATACCCTTTCGCAGTCCCCCAACTGCATAACTAGGTAGATCCAATTGAATGTGTGGTGCTGGAGCTTCCAACGGACCTGGCTAATGCTTGTACAGACAAATTTGTTGCCATTGCCTAGATGAATTTGTACCTCCGGCGATGGTTGTACCACAAATCCCACTTTCTTCGCGACCTTGACGTCGAGGAAACATGTTGTAGCCCCTGTGTCCACCAGTGTAGCCACCGAGTGGTGGCCAATCATTTCTTTCACGCGCAGGGCCTGTGTCCTGCCGACTTGACTGGACCTGAGTGTTTCTTCTCTTCCTTCATTGATGCCCCGGTTGCTTTGTCTCAGGCCTAGTATACCGCTCTAAGACCATTCCATCTCTTCCTCATCCTCCCACGAGTCTATATCCTCGATAACCGGCTCGTCGTCTCGCACCAGCATGAACAATTCCTGGCGGTTTGGGCAAACATGGGCCCGTGAGTACCGCGCGGGGCATGTATAGTACAAACCTAGACGACGTCTCTCTTCACGGTACTCTGGCGTAAAGTTTCGCACTGGCGGAGGTGCTCTTGGTGCCTGTGGAGCTCTGTTTAGTGTTGCAGCCTGGCCTTGTGTTTGTCGGCCTGCGTCTCGGTTCCATCCTCCCCCTTGGCTCGGTCCTGCTAACCTTGGCCTTGGTGCTGGACCGTGTTGGTCTGGTGGCCGTGTTTGGGTGGCGCCCCATCGAGGCTCGGTCCATTGTTCCTCGAGCCTGGCCAAGAACATGGCTCGACTAAATGTCTCTGGCTCGAGCATGGCCACGCCTTCTCTGAGATGAACGTTGAGTCCACTGATGAAGTTGGACACAAAGAACTCCTCTGTTAGCCAAGGATTTCTAGCCATCATCATGCCTCTCAGTGCATCAAACTTTTCTTCATAATCCTGGACCGAGTTCTCTTGCTTCAGATGCTTGAAGTTGGAGATGACGTCGTCGGTGCGGCCATCTTCGAACTTCCAGATCAAATCTTGTATCATCTGATCCCATGTGAATTGTTTCCTGCTGCGTTGATAGTCTTGCAGCCATATCTCTGCGCGCCCTGTGAAATGCATGCCAGCAAGTCTTACTCTCATTTCATATGGAACTACACACAAGAAAAAATAATTGGTGCATTTTCTAATCCAAGCTTGCACGCCTGAACCGTCAAACGATAGAAATTGAATTTGAGGGAACCTGAAGTGCAGGTTCTGGTTGTCCTGCCTCAAATTGTCGTCGTGTCGGCCTAGAAATGCCTCTGTGTGTTGGCGACCTTCACGATCGTCCACTGGAACTCGTCGGAATCTTTCCTCTCGTCTTTCTTTTGGTGACTCGTCCCTTTACTAGGACTTCGCATGTGATTCCGGCCGAGGATGCTCCTCGATTGGTGGATCTCTTGATTCCTGTCGCGGTCGCCGTTCATCTCTCAGAGTTCGGCGTACTTCAGTATTGGCAAGGCTCTCCAACCTCCGCTCCCTTCGTAAGTCCTCCTCTCGGCGTTCTCTCTCCATGCCGTCAACTCGACCTGACAAGCTCTGCAGTGCTGCTGTCATCGCGCGCAACGTCGCCGTCATTTCTTGGAGGTGTGCTTCTGTGCGACCTGTGGTGTCTGCAAGCGCCTCCACCTATGGTTGCAGAGTTTGTAGTTGCTCGGCCACCGGAGCATTGATCTGTTGGAAGTTTGATGTCGTCGCTGCCGCAGCTCGCCGAGTCGCCTCGTCTATCTCGGAAGTTCGTGTCATCGTCGCCGTGGATTATGGCTCTGATACCACTGTTAGAACGTGAATCTTTATTGATGAAGTAAGTTATTACAAAAGCTCACGGAAGGCTCTGGTTCTCTTGGAACAAGCTCTCTCTGTTCTTGCTTCACTACGTTTACAGAGAAATGGAAAAAGTTAAATGAAGAAGAAGGTTGAGCTGGCCTTTTATTGTCGTTGACTACGCCACACGTCCGCTGAGCATTGGCTCATTTCTAACGGTTTCGTAACAACTTCCCACGTCAGAACAAAAACCTGTAACAACCTCCACGTCAGCACCACGTCGATCCTTATCGCTTCCTGTCCTGGCTCGGTCACTTACTCAAACGGTGCGTTTAACCCGTCTTCACCAATGGTCCTGACAATTACCCGGTGGTGGTGACAGAGAGGAAGACGTCGATTTCGCAGAACAATCTCTAAAATCAGTTTGCTCAGGAGTGATTGTCGGCGATCGAGGGGAGCGATTACCGGTAGGCGTTGATTCAAGCTCATCCCGGACCACTTGAGACCAGGGAGACGACAAAACACCCCGGCGATGGTTTAAGCGGCTGTTGGGGACGTCGCTGGGAAATCCAGTACTACGTGGAGGATGATGATTGGACGTCTCAGCTGTAGTAGCTATTAGGGCTTGAATAGAACTTCCAAACGAAAAAATGATCAAAATCGCAGACAAAGACGAAGATTGATCAATATAGATGAGAAAGAGCAATTAATGAGACATTATATCAATGAATTAACGATTGAGCTCATAATGTATGTTGCAATATATATGCAGAACTGATGAATTAAGGGGAACATAATTAAAAAATACAAACAATTGAAAACTGGAAAGAACCAACCGGTTAGACGTGCAGAAGCCGATCAGCAGATGTGTGGAGAACGATCAGCAGTTGCGTGGTTAACTATCAGCACTTGGTTGCACAAACTATCAGAAGTTGGTTGGTAAGCTATCAGCTGTGGCGTGGCACACGACCACTGACTTGAAAGCAATATTTCCGAGTGACCGAGGTGGCGATCAGCAGCAGTTGCTCCCCAAGGTTACACAGCTCTACCAATCAGCGCGCCCACTCGCACTACTAGATGTGGACTCAACAGAAGAGTACCAGAACTCGGGTGTAGTAAAACGAAAAGGGGAGGAAAGAAAACGAGTATAGTATAGGCTCTGGTTTGTGTTCAAAAACGTGAGTAACAAAGTGAACCAAACTGGGTTTATATAGGCTCAAGTCTGATTTCGGTTTCAAGCCTATTAAAAGCACAATAAAACCCATTAACAATACGATAAAATCTGATTTTCAGTTTCAAGAATTAAACCACATTTTTTAATTCGTCAGATTCACTACTGAACCGTTACGAAATATTCAAAAAGGTTTGAAAAACGTTTCTAAGAAAACCAGATAAAATCATCTTCAAAAAAAATAAAGGTTTAACTCCACCCGAACCCGAAACCCGAGCCCGGCCCGACCTGAACGGACGACGGCGACGGTTCGCGCGAGGCCCTTTCCGGCCCAACTAGCATAGGCCCATCTGTTCCAAGTTGAACAGGGAAGGGAGAGAACCACTTATAAACACACCAGTTGAGCTGTGTGTTTCCGATGTGGTACCCTAAGCAAAAAGCCAATTTTCCAATAATCCCCCACAGATTGGTGATAAAAGCTGAAAAAAAAACATGTTTAAATAAAAGAAAACACCACAAATGTTCTGGTTACTGGAAGATGCAGTACTTAAACATCAATATCTTTCGATTTGAATTGATGCACGGTGAGGTGTGATAACAACTTAAGTAAGTGAATAGAATCTTGAACTTACTTAGCTTCGGTTGGTACGTCACACAACACATACCATATTTCAGATTCCACTAAATCTGTGGTACTATCAGAAACACTATTAAAGGCCATGCGTGTACCTTGGTTCTGATGAGTGCTCTGGGAATATTTTGCCCAAAGTCTTTCATAGATGGCGGCCCACCATCACACACACGTCGGTAACTCATCAAGTGCTTCTCACAAGCATTATCCCAACGGGTTTGGAGTTATTAAGGACATAGAGTCCATCCTGTCAGTAGAATCCATCAAGTGCGTCTCTATAGCACTACCAAAATTGGCTATGGATTACAATATATCAAGTGCGTCTCAAAAGCACCACCAATACTGGTTATAGATTGTTAACAAGATCCATCAAATGCGTCTCAAAGCACCACCAAAACTGGTTATAGATCAGCACACACTACTATTGTCATGGGAGTGGGAGATGTAGTGCATCAAGACTAGTATGGTTGCATATGACCACTAACGCGTGTCATCCATACTTTCTTGACCTGTGGGCTTGAGCCCCATCCCTTCTGACATAACTGAGAGTATTCTCCTTGGTTGACTCTTGGTAAAGGGATCAACAAGATTTCTTTTGGATCTCACAAATTCCAAAGAAATCACTTCATCTTTCAGGAGCTGTCTAATGACAGCGTGTCTCAAACGAATGTGTCTTGTCTTACCATTGTACACATTATTCTTCGCAACGCAAATAACCACTTGCGTATCACAGTATATTGAGACAGGCACTGCTTGCCTTCCCCACACAGGCACATCTGCTAACAAGTTCCTCAACCAGTCTGCCTCTTGTCCAGCCAACTCAAGGGAAATAAAATCAGACTCCATGGTAGAGCTGGCTATACAAGTCTGCTTTGAAGACTTCCATGATATAGCACCTGCACCCAAGGTGAACACATAACCACTTGTCAAGATGATCTCATCATTACCCGAAACCAGTTTGCATTACAACTTCCTTCCAAAGCGTTAGAAAAGGTACTGTAGTGCAGGGACCAACTCTTAGTTCCTTTCAGGTACTTTAGCAGACGATTCAAAGCACTCCAATGCTCGTTACTCGTGTTACGCGTATACTAACTCAACCTACTTATCATGTAGGCAATGTATGGTCGAGTACAGTTCATGAGGAACATCACACTTCCTATAATCTCGCCGTACTGGAACTTGTGAAACTCTATCACCCAAGTTTTTTTTATTAAGTGTACGTTCAGATCATAGGGAGTCTTAGCAGGTATAATGTTAAAGTGATTGAATTTCTTCAATACTTTCTCAACGTAATGAGATTGACTCAAGGAGATGTCATTGGTGTTTCTAATAATCTTAACACCTAAAATGACATCAGCTTCTCCTAAGTCCTTCATCTCAAAATGTGATGACAAGAATTTCTTGGTAATGTAATAACCACTTCTGGTCAACGTTAGTCAAACTTGCGAAAAACAGGAAAATTAGAAATTTTTAAGACAAACACTTAACTTAACCTGAATTGACCCCGAGGGTCATACCGGACTTAATTTGACCCCGTCATCGACTAAAATGAGTTCCGGGGGACTCAGGGCAACTTTCTGATCAATTTGGGAAATGTTGACTTTTCGCTGGAAAAGTCAACCGAGCGACGTTTTGGTCCATTCGAGGACCGTTTGGGATCCAAAAAGCTTAGCCGTCGTCGCAGCGGTCTTAGTTGAGCCGTTTCCTTGTAGCCCGTCAAGTTTAGTAATTTCTTGGGAAAAGTGCCCGTTCGGGGCCCGAAACGTCCGATTTTCGCGAAACTGATTGGAAAATATCAACTAGATATTTTCCAAAAGATGTGGGACCCACCTTGACACATGTCCTAATTGTGGTGGTGTTAGTTTTGGGGGGAAAATGTGTGGTTGTAAGGGGTGGCTGAACATAAGGTTTTAAAGAGGAAAAAAAAGAGAAATAAATGAGTTAGTTGTTAGTTGTTTTCATTTAGAGAGGAAGAGAGTTAGAGAGAGAAGAAGAAGGAGAAGAAGAGAGAAGAATTCAAAGCTAGGGTTGGGAGATTATTCAACCATTGGATCGATTCAAAGCAAAGAGCAAACCTCTTCCCCTCGTCTTCCTCATCGGTAAGACCTAAACCGATCGTCGTTTCGTTTATTTTTTCAAAAGCTAGGGTTTGGTTATAAACTATGGGTTAGGGTTGTAGTGAGTTTGGGGGATAGTTGGAGACGTTTTGGAGGTGGTTGGAGGTGAAGAATGACATTTTCCGGTGACCGGAGGCTCGGGAGGAGCTCCGACCACCGTGGGTGGTGGCCGGCCGGCCATGAGGTGGCTGGCCGTAGTTGGCACCAGCCACCACATGGTGGACGAGCCCCTCCCTTGAACCCTAGGGCACGGCCAAGTCTCTTGGGTGGGGCCCACGTGCTCGGTTTCTCGGGTTTTAATGTTCGGGTGGGTTATCGACAATGTCGAGTAATTGGGAAGTTTGGGAGTGATCGACTTTATCGGGGTTACGTTTGGGCGTTAAGTTCATTGATTTTCGGGTTTTTCGTAATAGTTTAAAAGTGCTTTAAAATTGTGTTCTTTAGATCGTGCTGCGGACCGAGGCAAAGGGAAGCTCGGCGAGTGACTGGGTTTGCATCGAGTTTTAGTGGAGCGCTTTTGGAGTTGCTTATGAGGTAGGGAAAAGTAGCCGGATCTCGACCCTGATTAGGGAAAGTTAATAGTAGAATTGCATGTGACACCGGGGTGTCGTGTGTTAAGTAGATTTATTTAAATATTAGAAAAGCATGATACGGGATTGTAGCGTTTAAGATAAAAGCATGTGACACTTAGTAGTGTCGTAGGAACAGAGAACTTAGCGATAATTGAATTACTGGAGGCATATGACCATGCCGGAGGTTGATTGTGAAACTAGTGATCTTAGGACTGTTGGAGGCATCGAGTATGCCAGAGGATGTTGTGCGTTATTTATTGTTGAGTTTGGGTGGCCTAGAGAGCCCGTATTATTTATTGTTGAGTTTGGGTGGCCTTGAGAGCCCGTGTTATTTATTGGTGTCTTGGGTGGCCATGAGAGCCCGTATTTATTTTATTGTTGAGTTTGGGTGGCCATGAGAGCCCGTGTATTTAAATTGGTGTCTTGGGTGGCCATGAGTGCCCGGGTCTTACTGTTGATGTTTTGGGGTGGCCGTGAGTGCCGTGGGGTTATTGAACCCGAGTCCTGACCGTTGGTGTGTCTTGAGTGGTAGTGAGTGCCGTGGGGTTGTTGAACCCGAGTCTTGACCGTTGGTGTGTCTTGAGTGGCAGTGAGTGCCCGTGGGGTTGTTGAACCCGAGTCTTGATTGTTGAGGTGTCTTGAGTGGCCTTGAGTGCCTGTGTGTTTGAACTTGCCTGTGATTGTGATTGTGGTTACTTGAAGTTGTGGGTTCGAAAGGTCGACAGCCTGATCCGACTTAGTGTCGATGAATTGCGAGTTCTAAAGGTCGACAACCTGATCCGACTTAGTGTCGATGAATTGCGAGTTCTAAAGGTCGACAGCCTGATCCGACTTAGTGTCGATGAATTGCGAGTTCTAAAGGTCGACAGCCTGATCCGACTTCGTGTCGAGGAATTGCGATAGGTCGATCCCTGACCTGATTGAGATTGGTTACTGAGCAGCTGGTGTGCGATCCTTTGTGATCTTGTTTGACGTTGTGTAGTCTTTCTGTCGTGTCCTTGGAGGAGGTCGTCGATAGTTGTGTCGGGTCTACATTACTTTATCGAGTATTGAGTCTGTTGAGGAAAGTAACGGGTTGTGGGTCAGTTGGGTACTTGAGTTGGGGACTGTAGTCCCGGTGTTGGGTTTGGTTTTAGTGTTACTGGCTTTATCTACTAATTATGCCATAGTCAGTCTGTTATCCGTGGAGGTGAGCGAACGCTCACCCCTAGCTGCTTTTCCTACAGGTACTGATCACCGGACGGACTAGGTTAGCTCTTGAAGTTCATGGAGCTTGGAGCGGAGTCTGGTCTTTACTTTTGTTGAGTCTAGTGACGGATGTTGTACCTTGTCCACTTGTTGGGACGTTTTTGTATTGTAAATACTATCATTATTTTTTGGTAACTAAATGGAAATATCAGGGTTTTATTCAAAACAGGTTTTAAGTGTTCATGTTTTAAATGTTCGCGTCCCGAGTTCGGTTCGCTGAAATTGGGGCGTGACAGGTAAGGTTCACTATACCGATATTATCACCAAGAATCAACATGTCATCGACATAAAGACAGATAATCACACAACCCGATTTCGTCATCTTCGAGTACACACAAGAATCGAAGTTGTTCACCTTGTATCCGTTAGTTACCAGAGTTCGATTGAACTTCTCATACCATTGTTTAGGTGCTTGTTTCAGACCATACAGAAATTTCTTTAGTTTACACACCTTGTTCTCTTGACCAGCGATCACAAACCCCTCGGGTTGAGTCATATAGATCTCTTCCTTTAGATCACCATTTAGGAAAGCGGTCTTGACATCCATCTGATGAATTATCAAGCCGTGAATGGCAGCTAAAGAGACAAGAGACCTTATCATTACACTCTTGGTTACAGGAGAATATGTGTCAAAGTAAGCGACGTCTTTCCGTTGTGTAGACCTTCTCACCACGAGTCTCGCTTTTAACCTTTCTATTGCACCATCGGGTCTCAGCTTTCTCTTGAAGATACACTTACTACTAATGGTTATGGAACCTTTAGGTAAGTCTACTAGATCCCAAGTTTGATTTGATGTAATAGAATCAAGTTCAGCTTGGATCGCTTCTTTCCAGAGGTTAGCATCAACATATCTCAAAGCCTTGCCATAGGTCTTTGGATCTTCTTCTAGCAAGAAGGCGGAAACAAACTTGTCTGAAACAACACCTTCAAGATCAACTTTGGATAGTAAGGAGGTGACGAAGTCTTCTCCGAAGTTCTCCTCAATCCTGGGTCTCTTACTTCTCCTTGGTCCTTTAGCTTGACCATGCGAAGTAGAGCTTTCGGCAACCCACCTATCTCGAAGCGATGGAAAGAGGATAGTGGGTTCAACCGGTTCATCAACGGCGTTCCTCTTCAAAGGAAAGAGGTGTTTGAAGAACTCAGCATCTCTAGCCTCAAAAGTTGAGCGGTCAGTTAGAGACATGAAGCGATACACCGCGTTGTTCTGAGCATAACCTATGAATACACAATCATAGGTCCTGGATCCGATAGTGGTTCTCTTAGGGTCAGTTAGGCCTACTTTCGCCAGACACTTTGACACTCTGAGAAACCTTAGGTTAGGAGCATAACCCTTCTTGAACTCGTAGGGAGTCTTATCAAGGTTCTTGTGCGGCACACGGTTAAGTGTGCCGCACAAGAAGTTTTCTCTATCATACTCTTCGGTTAAGAGGAGGAGAGTATGGCTCAAGAAGTTTGAGCCATACTCTCCTCCTCTATCATATCTAACTCTCTTGATTTTCCTCTCGAGTTGGTTTTCTACCTCATTCTTATACTTGATGAACATCTCTTCAGCTTCATCTTTTGTAGTAAGAAGATAAACTCTTGCAAACCTTGAGCAGTCGTAGATGAAGGTAACATAGTAATGTTTGCCTCCCTTGCTCCTAGTGTTCTTGAAATCCGCAAGATTGGTGTGGATTAATTCAAGAAGGTTCGTGTGTCTTGTTGTAACAGATTTGCAAGGTTTCTTAGAGAATTTAGCCTCTGCACAAATCTCACACTTCGAGAGTTCAGAGGTAGAAAAAGATGTTATAATAGACATGTTTCTTAGTTGTTTAATTGAGGCAACATTCACAAGTCCTAGTCTACCATGCCACAAATCAAGAAACTCAGCGATATAAGCGGAAGCGGAAACTTTATTATTCAAGATAACGTGATCAACATTGAAGAGGAAAAGACTCCCACAATAATACCCCTTCCCTACAAACTCCTCATTCTTAATAAAGACAACAGTGTCATTCTCTATAACAGTCTTCATTCCATCCTTCATCAGTAGGGGTCTAGAGAAAAGGTTGCGTCGCAGAGTAGGGACATAAAGGGCATTATTGAGTACGAGTGTCTTCCCAGATGTGAGCTTCAGCATGATCTTCCCGCTTCCTGCAATCACTGCAGTAGAGTCATTCCCCATATGAACCACTTCACCAGGTGCAGCGGCTTCAAACTCGTAGAAGAGTTCCTTGGAGTTGCAGAGATGATGGGTGGATGCGGAGTCCAACACCCAATCAACGGTGTTGTGAACCAGCACAGCCTCAGCAACCACAGCAGCTACGATGTCATCATCTTCATCAATGTAGGCCCTTGCATCATTCTTCTTGTAGCCTTGACGTTGCACACACTGATAGGCCTTGTGACCAACTTGGCCGCAAACATAGCACATCATGTTCTACTTCGGTTTCTGGATAGCAGAGGAGGGTTTCACATATTTGTTGCGGTTACTGGGATGTCCTTGCTTGGGAGCTTCCTTGGTCTTGGACTTGGCCTTCGGTCTGGGATTAGCTTGACAAGACGGCCCACCAGACTCCACGATGTTGGCCCTTTCCGTCGGAGGCGGCAAAGGTGTTGGGATAGAACTCAGAGCATCCTTTATGCGGATCGCTTCCTCGATCTTCATATGGCTAATGAGGTCTTGAAGCGTCATATCCTTCTCTCTATGCTTGAGGTGATTGCGGTAGTCCTTCCACGACGGTGGAAACTTTGCCTGTGTTCATGCATTCTCACGAGTTCACAGATAAAAGATGCACAGAAATGCTCAAACAAGATCATAAATCTCTAGAGTACAGCAAATCCTAGATGGCTTCATTTGATTTAGAGTATCTATCTTATACATTTAATTTCTAAGGGAGAAAGACTACTCATTTTAATGTAGGCGTTATAATTGGACTTCACTTGAGATATATGGGGATTCTTCTATTTGCAAGCCAAGCGAATGAAGAGGTTGTATTCTAGAATTCTCCAAGTGAGAACTCTACTTCATGTTTCTACGAACCAACTCTTTCATCCACCTACATGAGAGACAAGTAAACATGAGAGATCACAAAGGAAATTATGCTACCTAAAAAGGTACAAAAATACTAATGATGCCTGTTACACCCCAACAATGGTGCCATCTTGAAGATGTGGTTTTTGCATACCATCTTTAACGTGATTCCATACACGATCATTCAAGCAATAAGGATAATTCGATAATGTACTGGTCGGCCACTAGGGAGCAATTGTGCAATGATTGTATTCAAAACGATAAGACAATAGACTGTCACTATGTAATACTAAAAATATGTGCAAGTATGTAGTATGGAAGTGGTAGATGTGTAAGAAATTTAAATGAATACGGTAAATAAAAGTAACTGAAATAAATAGAAACCTAGCTAGAGCAAACAATAATGAAAAAATTGTGTAAGGCAAGCACTGGATGCAATCATGTACGAGATTATCAATACAAGGAAAGTGAAAATTTGTGGTGAAAATATCTTTTATTCTTGGAATATAAATTCCTATGCTCGTGATCTCACATCCTAAATCATAATTCTAGTCTTGGGTGAGGGTGCAAGAGCATGTCCGAACCTAATTGAACGAATTAATCATCACGAATGATCATAATATCATCAAGCATAGGAATTGACACAAATAAATATACCAATTCCAACATAGCATTTAATTTAAGAATTTGCGGATTTTCCCAATAAACCCTAATATGCCCATCTTCATAAATGATGGAATAAACCCAAATACCAAAAACACATTTCAACAATTCAAGTATTAATTAGTCATTGTATTCATAAATAATTGGCACTCATGGCCAATGGAGACTACTCCATTGTCATGGAGCTAAAATAAATGAAACTAGATTGAACTAAATTGAGGATGATCAGAAGCTAAAACTCTACTAGGAATGACTATTCCTAGCTTAAATCCTCCGAAAATAGCTCAAATTGATTCTAATTTCCAAACAACTCAAAATTGGTTTTTAGCCCCCTTTGAAACCTTGAATCTTGCCTTTTAAAACCCCAATAATCTCGTCCAATGGACGATTTAGCTATAGGGGAGTAAGAAATTCACGTCGATGGTTGAAAATTACCGATTTATTGTCGAAAATGGGAAATATGGCTCTCCAAAGTTGCTCACCCAAAATATGAAATCCGAAAAAAACAATTTAACATATATTCTCCTCCTTTTCTACTATTCAAGCATGGTTAAAATGAAGGAGGCATTGATCCTAGGCAGGAAAGAATAAGTGTAGTCGGAGTCAATAGCCCAAAGTCAGCCAATCTAGCGCTCTTGAGTGTGCCACGTGCCAGGATCTGGTGAGCTCTCCCAACTTTGACGAATTTCACTATTTTGCATATTCTGGCTTCGTTTGAACACCGATTGACTTCATTCTTGCTCCAATACTTTTATTTTTCAGAAGCCTACAAAATGAGATATATATTAGGTATATTATGAAGTACCGAGAAATGTCGACAATTAAAGGGTTTAACAATAATTATTAAAATGCTAAAAGTCTAAAATAATGGAAAATAAGATAAAAATATGGAGAAAATTGACAAATTAAGTGGTTCAATTTTACGCTCATCAGATGGTCATTAATTCATATGGCTTGGACGGTCATAGGCCGTGCTTAGAGTTATCCATGACTTGTGGATGAATTTTTTTGTTTCATTTCACTATCAACGATCATACGAATCTTAAAGGGTCACACACATAGAGAATGACCGCAAAGAAGTGAATGAAATTTTTTTAATTAAATAAAGTAGTGTAAAAATTATATTTGATATGATGTACCAGATTTTATTTAAATTAAGTACTCACGGGGAAAAATAAAATCGGCATTTAATTATTATAAAGTATGGTAATTAAATAAACAAATGAAAGAACCAAATATATAGGGCTTGGTCTAACACCCCTATGGACCAATAGGGCGTTCGGCCAACCCATTATATTAGATATATTTTCAGCACTTAATTTGTTTCAGTAGGATTAAAAAATAAAGGGGAAAATTCATTATATAAAACCGTACCAAACATTATCTCTCAAAATGATACCCTAGCAAAAAAAATTGCAGTTTCATACATAAACCAAATATTTACCGACACTTTCATACCTTGCCGTCAGATTCTGTTAACTTTTCATCCAAAATAGGTAAAATATCCATCATACCCCTAACTATCACTCAAATTTTCAAACTCATGTCATTGATTTTCAAAAATTATTTTTATTTTATAAAAAATCAATTTATTTTACCTTTTTTGGATGGAAAGTTAACATAATCTGACAATTGGGTACGAAAGTGTTGGTAAATGTTTGGTTTAGATATAAAACTGCAAAAAAAGTTGTCAGGATATCATTTTAAAAGTAAGTATTTGGTAGGGTGTTATATTGAAATTTTTTCAAAAAGAACCCCTATTTCTAGAAAGTCTAGAAAACAAGGAAAGCTAATTAGACTAGTTCAAGGTTTCCTATTCTTATATGGCTTGGGATTGAAGTAAGACATACACCTATAAATACATGGGAAAAAGGTTGGCCGAAAATAAAGAACTTCATAGCTGAAATTGTTGGCCACCCACCCGTAGTGAGAAATTGAGAGTTTTAGTTCAAAGGCTTTTGGAGTGTCTTGTTATAGATCAAGCTTTCTCGTGTGGATATTGTTAGAGGGCGAACACTTTCCCCCTTACAACAACATTTCCAAAGTCCCCCGTCTCAAACCAATTGATTCCAAAATAGTCTTCGCTAAAACAATCTCAATTGAATTTCACATAGATTAGTAATTACATGAATATGTGATCTAAGCTAAAAGTATAGGTTATCGACAAAAGTTTATAAACTTTTTTTTCCTCATGTTAACGTAATACATCCTATATATACTCCAACATCGTGGAAGGTAGATTTGGGGTACTAACTGTGATGTTGATTTTATTTTTCATTGGATTTTTTAATGTATTTTTAATCTATTTTTGTTGTTGATTTCATTGGTTTTGAGTATATTGTACAATCTGGAACTCTTGGATTATTTTTTCGTAAAATCATTTTTTGGTAACACTTGGTGTAGTATCGTATAACTGTTGTGTATTATTCTGTACTTTTTTCTTCGTAAAAAAGGCGTTTAACCTTGTTGCATTGATGCTCGACCAATCCAAAAGACGTTCTGCAATGTGTTGAGGAGGACGTCGAGTATAGTGAGGTTGAGGATTATCCCGAACCGATTATTTTCGGTTTCTAACCAGTTTCTTTGCTTGACCTCGGGTAGGACGTAGGCATTGAGGAAGGCTTCGATGGCAGGTTTCTCTCGCATTTTTCTTACTTTTGTTGTCTGGTATTGCTCTTGTAGTTGTAATAGTCTGAGGAAATAATCCTTTTTAAGGATCGTTTTCTTGCTTTTTTCTACTTTTTTGTCGAAATAATTTCTCTTATCAAAAAAAATTATTATGTACTTTTTGCTTTGATTATGTATTATTCTGTAACTAAATCTGGAACATTTGATCTGAAATCTATAACATTGGGTTGTTGGTTTAATTTGTTGTTCATGAATATCACATTCAACAACAAAAGTTTGTATTATTCCAACCAGAAATTTGCAACATCGGAACCAGAAATTTATAACATCGATTAAATTCTAGAACATTGATTAAAATTTGTAACGTCTATTTAAAGTTTTGAATATTGATTTACAATCTCGAACATTTGACATAACATTTATGAAACATCCGATATAAATTCCTGTTATATCATACATAATGTTCTATAACATTATATACAAAATATGGGAAACAGGTGAAATTTTAAATTAAAAAATAACATTAAAAAATATGATATTTTGACTGTTTAGAAATAATTTTATAATAAAAAAAAAATATTAAGGGAGATAGAGTTACCAAACTACTCCTTTGTTGATTTATTTATTTATTTTTAGAATAAATAGGCCTAAAAAATTATAATAATTAGATTATCAAACTGGTTGATTTATATTTGGTTAACACTCAACGATATAAGATTTTGTAAATCATGTTTAAAACACTTTTCCCCCTTTTCTCTCAACCCTAGCTTCGCTTCTACTTTACAGCCGCCTCCCCTTACCTCCCCCCCGGTGATGATCTAGGCTCCGGCCTTTTTTTGTCACCGACGGAGGCCTCTCATCCTCCCCCTTCTCCCTCAGACCCCCTCCTTCTTCCTCCTTCCCCATCTACTGTCGTCCCTGGTTCCCAGCGTTGGTGATCGTCTCCGGCTAAGTTTTCACCTGGTTTGCGTGCTAGATCTGTGGGTTTGTTGGGTGGACGCTACGATTCGGTTGCAGCTTCAGTCCGGCCTTGCAGTGCTCATTTTCCTCAGAAGCGTACTCGGCTTCGGTGTTTGGTACTCATCTTCGGCAACAAGGCTGCTCCTCCTCCGCCTCTCCGCTCGCCTCTCCGGTCACGAGCGCCAAGTTCTCTCCCCCTTTTTTCTGTTTTGTCTTATTGTGTGGTATTCAGCCAGTGTTGTTTCCGACGAATCTGTGGTCGCGAGCATGGTAGTCTCGTTGTTAGGGGGAGTCTTTCAGGTCCTGTTTTGGATCTCGCTGGCATGGTGTTTATCGGGGCTGTGCTTTTGGCTGAGGGTGTTGGGTGGGTATCGACCCAGGACCAAGGTGGCGTTGCTTTTTGTTGCTGGATTTAGGTTGTCTGCTGACTTTGCAGATCTGGATTGTGTGTCCAGATCTGCTCCTCTGGTTGATTCTTGAATCCTTCGATTCGGTTCCAGTGCTTCAGTGGGAAATGTTTCCATTCTGGATTCATTATGGTTCTGGTTTGAGTGGTAGCTCCAATGAAGGTGAGTAGGTGACCCTCCGCGTGGTTGTTGTTGTTGGGTCTCGAGGTAGGGTTGGAGATGAACCAACTCGCAGCGGAAAATCAATGAAAACCAAGAGACAATTAAAACCATGAAACAACTAACAAAGAATGGATTAACAAGAGAAAAATTCAGCACTAGTTCTTACCAAAACAAGAACACCGGTTAACGAATGATTGGCTTGAGTCTCCAAGACGCCTACGTATCCACATGGGAATCAAAGCCACGTAGTTCTTCTCTTTGAGGACTCAAGAACACAAACATGGAGGTGGAAACTAGCCAAACCCGAAATGGCCATGGAAGAGGGAGAGAAAATGTGTTTCCTATTCTTGTCTTGTGTTTCTTATGTTGAAAAAAGATGACTTAAACATAACAAAACCCATACTTGTCCAACTAAAGGCATGGGACAAGTATGGTGTCAAGTAAGGTGTAAATAGGACAAAGTATGGCAAGACAAGATTGGGTTAGGTGGTGAATCACCAACACCTTAATCCTTGTCTTGCTTACTTAGTACTAATTAATCAAGACTTGATTAATTAGTTCCATGGGCCTTGGTTGCATGGGCCTTTCATGGGCCTCTTGGAACATGGCCCGTGGCCATTTCCAACGAGGTCCCGTGATTCGCTCATCGCCTCCATGCCTTCCATACCGGAAATGTCCAACATTATCCGACGCGATCAATCCCAAGACTCCAAGCCTTGTCTCGATCCGTAAAGTCCTATTCACTTACGGGCACATGATCCAAAACCCAGTTTTGGTCATGTCCCGAGACAACTCCCTTTTGGCCATTCTCCATAAATGTGTCAATGAGTTTCATCCTCCGGTGTGACCCTTAGGTTTATGCATGTCAATAGATCAACGTAAAATCCCATTTTACTTGATCCTATTTAAGTGGCAACTAACGAGACTTTAGTATTGCCTGACACTACATAACGAATCGACCCTGTCGATTCTAACCTTTCCGTCGTCCCTGTCATTATCCTTTTATCTCTGATATCCTGATTGAGATAAGGCATAGAGCCGTCATCCTTATTATTCTCAATCATCGTTCCTTAATATGTGAGATGACTGAAGATATGATACCCAGTATCATGTGCATGGCCATGCTATTCTTTCAGTCACTCTCGATCAAGCGGCCGAGAACCGATATCTTTCCCATACCTCAGTATGAGGGATAAATCCCTTAGCCACCTTTCGTGTCACTCATGTAGCCCGTCCCCAAGCCAATCCTGGCTGTTATGGAAGCCCTGTTACGGACAACGTTAGGCTCAGGTCAAACTCAGTTGTTGACTACATAGCGATCACAAAGACTCCTTAGTCTAAGGATACATGACAAGCTACAACACTGAATATGTTCATGACTTAATCTATGGCACATATTCAGGGCGGGTCGTCCAATATCATGTCCCACATGATATCTATGATCAGACTCCGGAATCCCATTCCAATGACTAACAGAACGTAAGCCATAAAGAGCCATCTTTCATACTAGTCGCTTCTAGTGAAGCTTTGTTGACTAGGGACCCATCGAGTGTGATCTATCTCGATCTATGGTTCTATTCGCATGGTGGGCATAGATCAGAGCACACATCGATATATTACTCCAACACATAAGTAATATAAAGCCGCTTTAATTTTATTGCTAACGATGATATATACATTTGGACATTTATGATTGAGCTACGGGCACTAAGACTAACAGTTGTAGCTTGGACGGTGTTCGTAGTAGGCCTATCGGTGAAGGTGGGATGGCTATCAAGTTTCGTGGTGGAGTGATTGGCTTTTGACTTTGGTTGGTCATGATCTCCGATTTTGGTGTTGGCCATCGGTGTAGCGGCGCTTGCCTCCAGCATGTTCTTGATTCACGTCCGGTTGTGGGACGCGTTTCTCCATCCCCTTGAGTGTTGATCATTGTGGAATTGGATCAGTCATGTTTGGAGGCTCAGATTGGTTTCAGATTCGGCTCTCCTCCTCACTCTTGATTGGCCGTCGTTTGTGTAAGATCTGGTCGTGAGACGCATTTCTCCTTTCGTTAGGAAGTTGATCGTTGTGGATCTGGACGTTCATCGTGCTATTGGGTGCTTAGCTTATAGCCTCCTTCTGGTCGCGGTTGGTGTTGGTAGGCCCTGTTTTTGTCCTCTGGTAGTTGTTCCTTTCTTTGTCCACGCTGTTTTTCCGGCGGCTCGTTCTAGGACCTATGTGAGAAGTGTTTGTTTGGTAGGAGATCGTTAGGGTCCTGTTTGAGCTGATCCTTTGGTTGGTTGTTGTGGTGTTGGCCCCAGCTCGTCGGAGGTTCTCTTCGGTGCTACATCGTTCCAGGAAAGGTATTCTTATTATTCCAGTCTACTGGTTAAGGGTTGTGGTTCCCCTCGCTTTTCTTGTAGCTTGTCTGTTTAGTCTTTCGATCTCCTTCCACTTCGGTGGTAAGGACTCGCTGGTTTTGGTGTTGGCCTGCCGGCGAGTAGGTTGTGCTTGTTTGCCAATTGATTGATTGCTTCAGTCTTGTTATAAGGTTTTGTGAGTTCAAGTGGGTCTTGCCCATTAGTTTCGTCTCTGTCGTTTTCAGTGTTGGTTGTCGGCTTGATAAGTCATTATCCTATCTTTGTGATAGTTTGATGGTTCTAATGAGACAGGGAGCTCCTCATTCTTTTGCTGGTATTTTGGTAGTAATAAGTTATGTTTTCTCTTCATGGTTGTAAAATCAGATTCCAAGACCTTTTTTATTATTAGTGTGCTTCATGTTGGAGATATCTGGTCTGTAGGACTTTGTTTTCCGGTTGGCACCCTGTTTGTTGGGTTGTTGAGGTTTCATAGCATAGGTTTGCTATTTGTGTTTCGTGGGTTGACCTTAGTTATGGTCTGTGGTGGTTTCTTCAGTTGTATTCTGTTTTCATCCTCGGTTGTGGGGATCTTGTGTTTGAGGTTCCTTATGGAATGCTCCTAGGTTGTATCTGTTCCATCACGCGCTTTTCACTTCAAAGAGCCGGTAATTTAAATTTGCTTTGCTGATCAAAAAAATATATAAGATTTGGTAACTTGTGAGTGTGCCAATATATATATATATATATATAGGGTAGCTATCCAGTAAAAACCACCCTTGTTGTGCAAACTACGAACTCACCAGGTGCTGACACGTGGCGCGCACAGTGCTGATAGTTTGCGCAGCACGGTGCTAATAGTTTGTGTCACGCCCCAATTTCAGTAAACCGAACTCGGGACGCGAACGTTTAGAAAAAAGAAAGCACTTTGAAAACATTTCCATTAAAACACTTTACAATACCAGTTTAGTTCAACAAAAGATAATTACAATTCAAATAAAACATCCCACAAGCGGACAAAAGGGCGAGGTATCCGTCGCTAGACCCAAAGTAAGAACCCGGACTCCGCTCCTAGCTCCACAAGCTTCGAGAGCTCACCTAGTCCGTCCCACGAACAGTACCTGTAGGAAAAGCAGCTAGGGGTGAGCGTTCGCTCACCACCACGAATAACAGACTGACTACGGCATAATTAGCAGACAATGCCGGTAACACCAACAACAAACTCGACCCCGGGGATCACTGTCCCCAACCCAAGTACTCTGACTGACAAACACCCACGGTGACCTTCCTCGAACGACTCAACACTCAAACACGTAAGTAGACACGACAAAACGATCGCGACCTCTTCCAAGGACTCAAAGGAACCACGTAACCCCAAACAAGATCACAAAGGATCGCAAACCAGCTGCCAAGAACGCCCTCCCGGGACTCTAACCCGGTCAGGCCAACCCAAGAATGCTGCAACTTACCGGGACTCTAACCCATAAGTCAGCCGGAAAATACTGCAACTTACTGGGACTCTAACCCATAAGCCAGCCGGAAAATGCTGCAACTTACTGGGACTCTAACCCATAAGCCAGCCAAGGTACGCTCACGAACCCAAACCACACACGCGCGGCCAGGACCCCTTTATTGGCGGGCGGGCCCCCTACCCCGTCTGAACATGCGGACGCGTGTGCTCGTGGACCCCCGTTTCAGGAAGCGGGCCCCCAACCTCCGGTAACCACAAACACAATCACAAACACAATCACAATCACAAGCAAGTTCACAACCAGTAACAACACAGGTTCAACACTCATAGGCACTCATGGCCACCAAGACACTAACAGTAAAACTCGAACTCAACAGCCCCACGGGCACTCACGGCCTCCCAAGACACCAACCATAAAACACGCTTGCAACTTACCGAGACTCTAACTCGTAAGCCAGCTAAAGAGAGCTTGCAACCCCCCGAGACTCTAACTCGGTCAGGCCAGCCAAAGACACCAACCTTAGTACACGGGCTCTCAAGGCCACCCAAAACACCAAAGGTAAAGACACGGTTTCAACAACCCCACGGGCACTCACGGCCACCCAAACTCAACAATAAAACACGCTTGCAACTTACCGAGACTCTAACTCGTAAGCCAGCTAAAACACCAACAATAAAGTACGGGCTCTCATGGCCACCCAAACACGATTAACAACACGGGCTCTCATGGCCACCAAAGACGCCAAAATAAGCAATCAACCTCCGGCTTAACCCAAGCCTCCAACAGTCCTAATATCAACAGTTTCACAATCAACCTCCGGGCATGGTCATATGCCTCCAGTAAAACAGCTAACGCTAAGTTCTCTGCTCCTACGACACTACTAAGTGTCACATGCTTTTCTCTTGAACGCTACAATCCCGTATCATGCTTTTCTAATATTTAAATAATTCTACTCAACCCACGACACCCCGGTGTCACATGCAATTCTACTATTAACTTTCCCTAATCAGGGCCGAGATCCGGCTACTTTTCCCTACCTCAACTGAAGAGCAACCGCTACGCTTCCTAGCTGCTGACGTTCTGGCTTGCTACCTCCGAGCTTCACTTCGATCGAAGCCGGACTCTAAAGATAACACGAAAGCCATAAATTAATAACGGTTCCGCCGTTAAGTTAAAGGTTACGATTAGTCCAGTTTAAATCCGACAGTCGTCCTTCCCACTTGAGCGGGATAAAAGTGGTATTACGACAGATCGAGTTCCAGCACCCGCGCACCGAACTCAGGTTGATCCAAAATCCAGTTAAAACCAATTTTAACTCAAACCGTCTTTGAAACTCCTTTGTTTTATCTAATTCCGACTTTGGTTTTAAAACAAAACGGTTTCCTTTCTGCTCGTTTCCAAACCCGAGATTTTGGTCCAAAACACTTCTAAAGCCGATTTGATTTCGTTTTCCCTTTTCGATTTAACTTAACTCAAGTTTAATTTTAATGACAGAATTTCGTTTTAAAACCCTTTTTAATTTAACCCGATCTAGTTTTATCATTTTTTTCTTAAGAACTCGAAACCGGTTCCTTTTTCCCCTTTTTCCCTTAGACAATTGTTTTTCGTTTCAAATAGAGTTCCTTTTTAATGAAACTCTGATTTTCTTTCCGTTTAAAACAACTTCGTTTTCTCAATTAACGGATCTAAGTCGTTTTTAATCACTTTCCCTTTTAATCGATAATTTTCATTAGTTTTGAAACATAACAACAACTTCACACTTTCTTTGATTTCCTTACAATTCAGATTCAAAATGACAACGGTTCAAACCGAGCCAGATCCAGAACAACATAAAATAGCGGTAAAGGGAATAATAACTCGATAACGAAAAAATAACGGGGACTCGGTTTTCACAACCGGCTGACCACCGGTAAGGGCGTAGCCGGCCGAAGCCTAACCGTGGGAACGAACGGTGGCGGCGGTGGAGAGCGGCGGTGGGAACGGCGGTGGTGGTGGCTCGGCTGAGCTTGCCGGCCGTGCGGACGGCGACGAGGAGAAGGGAGACGGGAGAGGATGGTCGGGGACCCGAGCTGGCCGGAGGTGGTGGCTCGGGGCGACGGCTGGGTAGATCTGGACGGTGGCGAGCGTGAGGGGCGGAGAACGAAGGAGACGGCGATGGTGGTCGATGCTGGACGGAGAAGAGGGGCTCGGTGGTGGCGTGGTTGGACGGAGATGAGGGAAAGGGGACGGGGGCGGCGGTGTGGTCGTGAATCGGACGGAGGAGAAGACGGCGGCGAAGGATGGCCGAGAGGTGAGGGAGATGGTGGTCGGGGATGGCCGGCGACGGAGGATGAGAGGGTCGGGGACGGTGGTTGCGTGGCTGGACGGAGGTGGTGACGGGGTCGGGATGGGGGAGAAGAAGACGGGACGAGGGTGGCGAGGGAGGTGGCGGCCGGAAACGGTGGTGGACGGCCGGAGTTCGGCGAGGACGACGAAGGAAGAGGGAGGCTGGACCGAGGGGGTTGAGAGGATCGAAGGAGAGGGAGGCTGCGTTTCTGATGCTGAAACCCTAGGGTTTCAGCTTTTATCAGAAACGCAATGGGCCGGCCCTCTCGGGCCTCAGCTGAGAAACGGGCCCAAGGCCCAAACGGCTGGCTGGCCGAAACAGGCCTGGCCTGCTAGTTTTTTTTTTGTTTTTTTTTTTGTTTTTTGCTTTACCACTTGTTTCAGAAACCTACCTTACGGTTTTCAGGTTGCAAATTTAATACCCTTTTGCAGCGAAGCGGGTTTTACAGTTTGGGCGCACAGTGCTGATAGTTTAGCACAGTACCAAACTATCAGCACTGTGCGCCCAAACTATTAGCACTGTGCGCGCCACGTGTCAGCACCTGGTGAGTTCGTAGTTTGCACAATAAGGTGCGGTGTTTTATATATTTATTGTCCACGTGTCAGCATCTGGTGTGCTCTACTGACATCACTTTTGGGGGATCCTATGGCTCTCGTGGGTTCGTAGTTTGCACAATAAGGCGGGGTTTGTACCTGATACCAACCCTATACAAACCCCCCTTATTGTACAAACTACGAACTCATGAGAGCCACTGGATGCGTTCTGATCGATGGCTCAGATCGTGTTGAAAAACGCAGTGGCATTATCGTAATTTCTGGCAGTTGTCTATTTCTTGCGATAAATTAAACCAAACTAATCTACCGGTTCAGACTAAAACATGCGAGAAATTAAACGAAACGATTTAATGTTTCCCATTCAATATACCTGTTTCTGATTTTTATTTTTTATTTTCCCACTTAATCAACGTGTGTTCGATTTGTTATTTCATATTCTCAATTCGTTTCTCGAAGTGGAGTAAGAAGAAGGAGATGAAGACGGAAACCGAGACGAAGAAGACGAAGAGGAAGACGAAGACGAAGACGAAGAAGAACTTAGTGTTACATTTTCGTTTGCAAAATGACTTCAAGTATGTTTAGGGATTTCGACAGAAGCTTTCTGGAACACGGTAAATCAAGTATGTACTCAATCATTTTTTCCCTATTAGTTTCCTTTTGATAGCTCTGTAATCTGAATGTTGTAGTTGAGTATTGCGTCTCCTGAAGTTTAGGTTGTCTGTGTGTTGTTTTCCTGTATTTTAAACCTTAAAATCGCTTTGTCTGTGGTTTCAAAGTTGGATTTTTCATATATAAGATTAATTCGTTATTGATTCTATATTTCCAGAAATTGGTGACTTGTTTATTTCTTGAGACTCCTGAGTTTTTCTTAAAAGTCAATAAAAGAGCTAGTTGCTTTGTCACTAATATGTTTTGTGAGATTGTTTGGGTTGTATTTGTTTGGCACAATGTTTCAAAATATCAGTTCCATTAATGGTAAAGTAGTAGTACTTTATAAATTGACCTGTGTATGTGCAATCTGTTAATTTTGTATATTTTATACATTTTGTCACTGTATCATGTTAATCCTATTCGGTTTTTGTGTTTAGAATGGTCAATAGTATGTTTGTTAGTATGAATGGGGTAACTATTAGTAGTATTAATTCTAAATTTTAGTAGTATGTTTGGTAATATTTTAGTAGTTTGTGTGTGTTAGTATGAATTTTTCCAGTGCATTATGTTTTTCAACACAATCATTTTGTCTTTTGTAGAAGAACCTGCTGCATTTTGTCTTTTGTAGAAGAACCTGCTGCAACATCTCTAGCTGCAGAGTTAGTTGTACCCGATTCTGCAACTAGTTCACTGCATCGTTTAGAAGGGAAAAGTGATGAAGATAATATGCCTATTGGCATTCTAAGGAAAACGTCTGTGAATATTCAGGTTTATGAGAGGCTTCGAAAGCGAAAACAAATGATTGATGTCCTTGGTAAGCGGAAAAAGATAGATCTAGTGTCTTCATATCAGGAGGCCAAGAAAGTAAAGATTGGTGGTGAGCGGAAAGAGACAGATCTAGTGTCTTCATATCAAGAGGCCAAGAAAGTAAAGATTGGTGTTGAAGTTAAGAGGAGAGTTTATAGAACTTCACAGCAGAGGGAGGATGGGCAGTTGATCAGGAAAAGGAAAGCCCGCCTACCGAAAATTTTGTTAAGAACTTCACCCTTAAGTTATATGATCTCATCATTCGATTAAGTCCAACTCAGAGATAGGATATTGAAGATATAGGGTTTGGATCTATTTTAAAGTTGAGAATTCAATTTCTACCCGCCCGACTGTGTTTGCACCTTGCTGAGATTATGTCTCTTGTTCTTGGGTTTGGGGATCGGTTACACATTGATGATTCAGTTATGCAACAAGTTCTTGGTATTCCTCGAGGCAGGAATAAGGTTTACTTGAATAATAGTAAATCGTATTCAAAAGGTCGTTTGGAATAGAGGGAGTTAACGAAGCTGAAAGATTTGAAGGGCAAGAAGAAAGAGACAACGTCTGAGTATGATATATCCCACGAGGATCTGTACCATCATCTATTGTTATTAAAGGATGGAGGGGACCATTTCAAGCGATCTTTCATGGTCTTCTTCACCACACTTATGATTGATTTCTGTAGTTCAATCAGGCTTGTGAACCAGTACATCTTGGATGTCGTTCACAATGTGGAAAAAATCAAAGATTACAATTGGTGTCAGTTTCTTGTGGACAGGTTGCTGGAGACCTCTAAAAACTAGGAGCGAAAGAAATTCTAAATAGGTTCAATGACCTTTTTGGTGGTAAGTATGTTTATTTGTCTATTTTTCTTTTTAATGCATAGTATTTTAGTATTTTGTTTATTTGCCTCTAAGAATTTGGACCGACATAGATACTGTAATATGTTAGTGGTCTGCAACATTATTTTTTAGTGGTCTGCAGCATTTTGTTTTAGTGGTCTGCAGCATTGTATTTTAGTGGTCGGTAGCATAATTTTGTAGTGTTCTGTAGCCAGTACAATGTTTTTCATAATGTGGTATTACTATGTTACAATCAATTTGTTACTTGACTATTGTTTTATTTGCAACTGTTTTATTTGGATCGTACTACCATAGCCAATATGAAGAAACCAAAACTTAAACCTTCGTTAATTGGTTGGACTACATACGATGTTCAGGAGAGAGAGGATAATTGGTTGGACTACAAACCTTTGTTAAGTGAGAAGTTTGGAATGTGTTACGTTGACCAACCTGATTCTCAGTTGCCTCCTCAATCACCTATTTTATCGCCTCGTAAGCTCGTTGAACAATCTGGCGATCATCAAAAAACCCATGATCCTCAGTCCCGTCCAGGACCTTCTGGTCCTAAAGTTGGTTCAGGCAGCAACTATCGTGTATGTTTTCGTACTTATTTTTTTTATTTGTTTCAATTATGATTCCTAAACTTTGTTTTTTTTATATAGTTTTATTGATAGATTTTCAGACTTCCTACCACAACTTTGTCACAGCTGCAAAAGTTTTTGCCGAAAGTTTTGAATTTTTGGTTGACTGTTATGAAAACAGTCAACATCCTCTATCCGATGTCCAACAAGTTCGGCGTCTGTCTCAAAGGATTTCAGGATATTGTTGGAGTTCCAAGTCCTATGGCAACGGCACCACCGATGCATGTTGAACAGTTTGTGGATGGTGAATTTTGGGAGCAGGACGATGTTCTAAAAGCTATAGCAAAGATTGAAGAAGCTCAACTGAAAAAGAAGTCCAATCAATATTTTGATTCATTAAGGACTAGATCTCCTGATGTAGGTCATCTACCTAGTTTCAATCTTCTATCTGGCATTGAAGAAAATGAGACCAACAAAAATATTTGCGAAGACGAAACTAATAAAGATCATTCGGAAGGTTCAGATGAAAGTGAAAGAGAACATTCAGGTGGAAGCTATTGTGATATTGACAATTGTGCTTATGTAAGTGATGAGGAAGAAGAAACAGAAGTAGATGCATCTGATTCAGAGGTAGCAGATGAAGTAGACGTTGGAGTTGAATTTGCAGCACCTGATTCAGAGGTTGCAGCTGAATTTGTAGCACCTGAAGCAGATGTACCTGAAGTATATGTGGCAACTGTTGATAATGTTCTTAATGAAGAACAAGTTGAAATGATTAACACCTGTTCCAACGTCAATGAGACCAGTGTTGCTCAGTTAGGTGAAAAAGATGCAATCGAATTGAAGGAAGTCACTGATCATGTTGAGGACAATTCAGATGAAGACAAACTAGGGGGTGATGCTTCTGTTATTGGAAGAGTAGTTGAAGATGATGTAGGTCAAGACAAAGGAGTTGTTGATCTTGTTGAATCTAAAGAACATGGAGATGTCTCTGGTATTGGGAAAGGAAGTCAACAGAGTGACGAATTGTACATGTACCCTGGCATTGATCCTATTCTTGTTGATTCAGATTCACAACTTGATGCTGGGAATAGTTGTAATTTGAAGGATGGATTTCATGTTATTGTACTTGATTCCGAGACACAGGAATCTTTGAAACAAAGTCTCGATGTACCAGTTGAACATAGTTCATTTGAAGTGAAAGAAGCTATTGCTGATGTGGAGCATAAAGAAGAAGCAGACATTATTCTTGCCGGCGAAGATAATATGTCAAAAACTGATGTGTATAAAACTGTTGACAGTCAGAAAACTGTAGAGAAAAACGGTCTTCATTGTCTAATTTACGCAATGATGGTCGTTGCAATTGCATCATCAGTTATTTGTGTTGAGGAGGAAACCACTGAAGAAAAGAATACAGTCATTGCTGAGGAGGAAACCACTGAAGCAGATCACTCTTCTCTAGATTTAGTCCATAAACATGGTCTTTTATCCCCAATACAATCCAAAGAAGATGGTGGGACCTGTACCGACACATCCATGCATATTTCCAATGCAAATATTTGCAAAGAGATAGGTGGATTGGTGTCTGGTAACAGTGAAGAAGAAAAAGAAAAGATAGAGGTTGATTATCAGAAAGCTAGTTCTTCACATTCAGTTCCAGACAACCAGAAACTCCCACACATATTGCTTACCGATTCTGATGTAGAGGATTTTGATGATCCAGAAGCTCTCTTCTGTTCTATGGCATCAATAGGGAAGGATGCTTATGATCAACTTGAGGAGAAATCTGAACCGTGCATGGATATGGTCCTTTATGTTCGTCAACAGAAGGTGTCTGGGAGTAACACATCTGGTTAAGCTTCACACATGAACAATGAGGACGAACCAGTAGGCAAGCAAAGCGTTGATGAGAACCATCACATCATTCTGGTGATATAGATGAGCTTTTTAACACTTACCAACCGAAGAATGAACCAGAAACTCCTCTTGATGCAACTGTCACGCCCCGAATTCGGTAGAACCGAGGCCGGAACGCGAACGGTGAAACAATAAAAAAAATTTCAAACATTTTAATAAACCGCTTAAAACCACCACTTTGAGTTAATCAAAATAATATTTCACAACTGAAAAGCGTAAAAAACAAGCGGACAAAAACAAAGGCATACGTCGCTAAATTCCCAAAAACCGGACTCCCGCTCCCAGCTCTTCAAGCTTCGAGAGTTCCCCTAGTCCGCCTCGCAACCAGTCCTGTAGGAAAAGCAGCTAGGGGTGTGCGTTCGCTCACCACCACGGATACCAGAATGACTACGGCATACTAGCATAAATGCTGGAAACACCAACAACAGACAAAACACCAGGGACTACCATCCCCAAACTCAAATAACCCGACTGTCACACAAAAACTGTTACTTTCCCAAACCATCTAACCACCCGTACCCGTAATATAGACCCGACATCGTAATGATGACCTGAAAGAACACAGCAACACAGAAGTGATCAAAGTCACGCAAACCACAACAACAAGCCTCAGCACTTTACCGATCACGCGCCAGAAGGTGCTACACACCTGATGGGGACCACAACCCTCTACTCTTTACCGACCGCGCACCGGAGGGTACGACACACCCCTCGGGCATAAATCCAGCCTTAGCACTTTACCAATCACGCGTCGGAAGGTGCTACACACCTACGGGGACCACAACCCTCTGCTCTTTACCGACCACACATTGTAGGGTACAACACACCCCTCGGGCACATCTCTAACCTCAGCACTTTACCGATCACGCGCCGGAAGGTACGACACACCTGACGGGAACCACATCCCTCAACACTTTACCGACCGCGCACCGGAGGGTACGACACACCCACGGGCATAGCTCAACAGTTATCACCAGAACAATCATAGTCACAACCAAATAACACACAATACCCCGCAAATAGAAAGAAAATACGACAACACGACTAACTACCACTCGGCAAGTTAGTCAACCAATACGGGTTCAGCTCCCCACATGCACTCATGACCACCCACAAACACAAAAAATTCAATCAACCTACGGGCACAACCACATGCCACAAGTATTTCTAATGTTCGATATGTTCACTTATCCTACGACACTACTAAGTGTCACATGCATTTCTATTGTTCGATACGTTCACATATCCTACGACACCACTAAGTGTCGCCTGCATTTCTACTGTTCGATAAATTTACTTATCCTAGTCAAGGCCGAGATCCGGCTACTTTTCCCTACCTCGTAACGCTTTCCCAAAAGTCCACGCCCAAGCTCCGGCGCGCTCGCGATCACTCGCCTAGCCTCCCCTTTCCGCGGTCGGCGGCACGATCTAATAAGAACACAATTAAAACACTTTTTAAGTTCGCAGGCAAAGCTGAATTTTAATGAATTTGACGCCCAAACGCGACTCCGACAATGCCGATCACTCCCAAACTTCCCAATTACTCGACATTGTCAACAAAGGGCCCGAAAAAGCCCGATTCGCCCGGCTCGGCGAATCTGCCCGGGATCGGAAAACGCCCTTCCGGGCCCCAAAACGTTCCTAACGAACTCCAATCCCTAACCCAACCTTAATCAACCCATTTAAACTCAAACCCTAAAATTCAAACGTTCCAAAACAAGAAAAAGATGGGTTCTTACCGTAGGGAATGACGAGGGGATGGCGATTTCGCAAGAAAAAACACGATCCAACGGCCGGATCGTCAACAATCTTCAAAAATCTCCCCTTTCCTTTCCTTTTCTCTCCTTCCCTTTCTCTCTCTTCTTTCTCTCTCTTTGTCTCTTCTTTTTTCTGAAATGGACGTGTATCTCTCTTCCATTCCTTTTAATTTTTTGTTTTAAAACACAACCCCTTAAAATGACTAAAATGCCCCCACCTTTATCCCTTTAATTAAGGGTAATCTTGTCCTTAAAACTCCCTTCCACCAATTTCATGACATGTGTCAAGTGGGTCCCACTAGTTAGAAAAATATCTTTGTAGATATTTTTCAATCAGATTCGCGAAATTCGGCCGTCTCGGGCCCCGTGCGGGCCCATTTTCCAAGAATTTATGAAATTTCACGGGCTACAAGGAAATGGCCCAACTAGGACTGCTGTAACGACGGCTAAGATTTTTGGATCCCAAACGGGCCTCGAACAGACCAAAACGTCGCTCGGTTGACTTTTTCGGCAAAAAGTCAACCTTTCCCAAATTGGTCAAAAAGTTGCATTGAGTCCCCCAGAACTCACTTTGGTCGATATCGGGGTCAACTTAAGTCCGATATGACACTCGGGGTCAAATTTAGGTTCATTTAGGTGTCTGTCCCAAAATTTTAAATTTTCCTGTTTTTCGCCGATTTGATTGGCGTTGACCGGGAGTGGTTCTTACAGCAACATATGTTGTTTCACCTCCTCCTAAACACAAAGGGAGAAGAAAAGGCGCATTGAATATTTCTCCACTTCAAGCTATCCAATCGCCATAATGCACTACAGGTCCCGGTCTTTATTTGTTTAATTCGTCCATAGTACCTTTAGGAAACAAGCATACAGAATTTAATAGCAGTAAGCAGCAGACCATTTGGGAGACCCTGTTGAAAGATTGGGCTTTGAACCACACTGAAGAAGTTTTGAAGTAAATTGCTGTTATCACTATTCAGTTTATCTAAAATTCAGATATATTTTTTGATGTATCTTTGATTGTCTTCACAACCATGCATAAATTATTTTCTGCTCTGCATTATAAGCTTATAGTGGTCTGCACTCTAAGCGTTCAGTGTTCTGCAGCAGAAACTTTTAGTGGTGTGCAGGATAAGGTTTTACCGGTCTATAGTGAAATTTTTAGTCGTTTATTAAATTGAATTCTTATGATGTGACAAGTCTCATGTCTATGAAAATGCATGCAATGGATTGCGAAGAGACGAAATTATGAGTTTCAGAGATGACATGGAAATTTATAGTTCTGTGATTGATGCTTGGGCTGATTAACTCAACTACTTGGAATTCTACAAGGTGAACCATCTGGGTCCATCACGGGTGTTCTTATGAACCCATATATCTGTAAGTTGAAGTTTGATATCCTTTTTGAAGTCGGTCAATTGTTATTTTTGTGAATCATTTTACTTTGTCTTTTTGAAAAATATTCTTTGTGTGTGTGTGTGTGTGTATATATATATATATATATATATATATATATATATATATATATATATATATATTGGTTAAATAGATTGCCTACGAGCAGTCAGGACACACTACTGCGCTAGGAACAATTGTACAGGATGAACTTCGAAAGTTTAACAAGAGTTTGCACTATTTTGACATGGTAATTTTGTGTTTCCTCATTATATATATTTTTTTGTTTTTAAGTAAAATTACTTTTATTAATTTATTGTTTTTTTGGGAAACCTTTTTGTTGCAGATACTGATTTTTGTATTCAGAAAGGCCCATTACATGCTCATGGTAATTGATATAAAGAATAATATCATCGAGATTCTTGACAGTGATCAACCTGATAGTGACGATAAGGATCGTTATCAAAATTGTTTTAATGACTTGGTGAGATTAATATATTGTTCTTCTTCTTCTTGAGTCTTATATATTTGTATATTTTATTTTATCTGAACATATTTACTTGTAAATAATGTGTCAAAATTTGTATATATTACAGACAGATGGCATTTCAGCACATGTTATGACTAAGAATAAGAAGATTGGGTTAAAAATTTGGCGTCTACCAATCAGACGTCGTCGTCTTCATTGGCAAAATGCTTCGAACTGCAAGGATTGTGGTATTTTTGCCATGTATGCAGAAAATTATCTCGGTCGAGGACGATGGGCCCTTCAAACCAAAGTCGCAAGTCGTATTTTTGTATGTTTTTCTTCTCTTAACTCTCCTATGCATACGTTCTTTATGACAGTGTTCTAAAATTAAGATATATCTTTTGCTTGGTATCTGATTGCATTCACATCCCTGGATAAGTTATTTTGTGCTCTGCACTACAAGCTTTGAGTGGTCTACACTCTAAACTTCTAGTGGTGTGCAGCATAGCCTTCTAGTTGTTTGCACTCTGAACTTCTAGTGGTGTGCACTATAACCTTCTAGTGGTCTGCACTCTAAACTTCTAGTGGTGTTCATGCTCTGTAGCATAATGTGGTAGTACCCCTTCAGGATGCTACAAGCAGTGAGAATGACATAATAAATTTATCCTCATGTAGTGGTAAAATTCACATATTTTTTCTGGTGCAGCTCTTAAAGTATTCACACATTTAAACTTTTTCAATGCAGTTTCAAAGGGCACAAACAAAGAAGCTCAGAATAAGGTTCATGGCAAAATTGTTGATGTTTGAGCTGAATGGTAAATGGAAAGATGTGCACGTAGAAGTGAAGCGCTACTATTCAGTAACAGGAAACCCATTCAATTTTCGCAAACCAAAGTTTCCATTCACATATACCAAATTGCCAAAAATAGGTTCTTGATTGTGTGGAACAATATGTATATTGTTTTTTATTCTGAGATCTTAACTATGAATATTTTTTTTCTATATAAAACAAACGCGGTTATTATAATACAGATTTGAATATTAGTATTTTGTAGCTTATTTGTCTCAAGTGTCAATAGAATGTAATATAATATATTAGCAGAGTGCACAATAATCGATTTGTGGTGTACAACATAATTTGTGGTGATGTGCAACATAGATTATCAGTACATAGACTTGTGCATGATTATATTTTGTATCTGTTCAAAACTAGTAGATAATAAGCCACAATTTATTACTGCTATGAACCATATGCTACTGTTTACTCATACTTAGCAAAATTTTATATTCATAGATTTATAGGGATAACATGGTGTGTGAAACACCAAACAAAACAGACAAAAGACGACATAGATAAAAAAAACATGTAAAAACAAGGCCACCCATCATCCATCTGGGTATGGCTTAGGGATAAACTGTAATATTACCCAGGAATTGTTGATATTCCCTTAGTGCCACCAGCATGCGTTCCTTGGCAGCTCTTTGTTCTGTGTTCCAAGTAAGGACGTCGTCTCGTTCCATGACAACCAATAACTTGACAACCTTTGCATCCATCATCAACATGTGATACTGGATCGTTGTGAACTTCAACTTCCAAAGGTGGTGAATGGAATCTATACGCCTTGCCTCATCTTCTGTATTCATGCGAATCAACCTAATAATACCACTTCCGCCATTGGAGGCCATTTTTTGGCTTTGTGTGAGGCAAGATTTTTTAGTGCAGATGAAGAGTGAAAGATGTTTTTGAAGTGGTTTATAAGTTGGGGGTATTTATAGCCCTTGTCAAAGGGCATTATTGGTAATCTCAAAATAAATTATGTGCTTAGTGGGTAGTTACTTTTTAAGATCCACTCTACTTTGATGCATTAAATTCTCAGCCACTAAATCACTGCCTCAAAATCCCTCGGCCACAGAAATCAATACCTCATTTCAAAAATTGATCAACTTCTGATCAGTGCATCTCTCTTTTAATTGCTAAATCTCACTCGTTTTTGTAAACCTCTCTATTTTAAGATATCGCGTCAGGGTCAGGGTGGTTATGTTTCTAATCACTTCATCATACCCAAAACAGTCATAAATGTGGAGCACGATCATAAATTGACTGTGTGGAGTACTCTATCAGTGGTGTGCATTTTAAATAATTAGTGGTGTGCAGCATAATTTTTTAGTGGATAGACTTTTCATGTGGTGTGTTTTGTATCTGATAATAAAACAATAAATACTATGTATTAAATGATTTATTATAACATCAAAATTATGGAATATGGTTTTTTGTCACATTATTCTTAATTTTTTTATTCTTTTAGTTGATTGTATTTATTTATTGGTTTTTTTTATTCTCAGTGGACCTGATCTACCACCATTCAATGAACCGTTATCAATAAGTGTAATGGGTTGAGCCCAATTCAATATGAAAAGACACTCCTCGCGTGCCTTCATTAATGGACGCGACGTGCGTCAATTAACACGCCACATCCTCCATTCACGATGATTTATTTAATTAATTTTTTTAATTAAAACAAACTTGGCGCCCTTTGATTTCCCAAAACGCGTCCCTTGGTTGGTTATATATAGTGGCCTTGACGCAGAGTCCTTCTCAGTCACCACAAACTCGTTTGAATAGAGAGATTATAGGGATATCTGTCTGGCAGCGATTTTCTAGTTGCAGCATGGAAAACGAGGATATCATCACTCATCTCCCCAACGATCTGCTCTTGCAAATTTTCAACAGGCTTCTGGAGGAAAGTGATGGTCCCTTCTTTCCTCTTTCTGTCTGGTAAGTGATGATCCTTTCTTTCCTTTTTCCATCTGGTAAATCAATTCCAAATCACTATCTGTTTATATTTATTGTTGGTTTTAGTCAAGATTTATTACACAATTCCCGTATATTTATTTATTCCTTCTGCAATTCGTGGTTTAATTAGTTGCAGGAGGTTTTACGAACTTCTCCATCGTGATGAGAGAGTTCTTACCCTACTCCGCTGCCAATTTAGGCCTGCTGTCGTGCGAGCTGTTAGAGGACGTAGCTGTCGCGTTCTTCGTAGGGCATCTAATGCACGCAATTACAGGGCAAGGTTTTTGCTGGCCTTCTACTACACATTCGATAGCAGGTTCATATACTATGGACTGAGGTTTCTATCAGAGTTTGATTGCACAACAACCTGGATGCGTCGTTACATCATGGGAATGACCCTAATCAATGCAGGCACGTTTGATTATGGTGTTCAAATTCTGGTCGGGCTAATCATAGAGGTGGTGGAAGTGGATGAGGAAAGGCGTGGACTTCGAACCTGTTGAACTGATTTCCAAATGATGCTGAGAAGGAACATGCGCCGAACTTTGGTTGTCACTGAGTGCTGCCTTGAAGAAGACATCGGGCATTGGCATCCCAAGGTTTTCGATAGTATCGAACATGCTGGGGATTTAAACGTTAGTTGTGTCTATTGTATCGTAGATATAGAGACCTATAAGCTGTGTTACAATTTGTTTTAGGTAAACAAATTTATCTATTTTGTAATGGTTTGAAGTTTTTATATATAATATAAGTATGGTTTCTGTGCTACTAAAACATTCGACTACAATGTGGTAATTGTTTATGTTACATACCAATAAAATGCAAGACAACATATCGGAAACCTATAAAAATACTGCACTCTAACGAAGATAAGGAACAAATATTATCAATTTGTTCAAGGTTTTAACACAAAGAACTAACAAAACAATACTAATATCCACCAAAAAAGAGAAAACACACTAGGATTCAAAACAAAGCATTAAACAAAATATAAACATATATAGATATTGTTTTATTTCATATTAAGCCTTCTGGGAGGACACGATATTTCCTATGTTATCACCCTCATCTGGATCATCATCCCTTTTCCTTTTCTTTTCATTCTTAAGGTTTACCTCCTTCTTTTTTTCTTCTTCCTTTTCATTCTTTAGACCTTTATATTCTGCCTTTGGTTTCTCTCCTTCCTTGTTTTCAACTTCTGAAAGTTTAGAAGAAATTTCGCCCTCATCACATGACAGCTCTGGGTAGTACGTATCTCGGCTTGAACTTATTTAAGTACTATCACATGTGGTTGGAGGAGAATCCTCAAAATCAGGTATCATATCTTTTGAAATTGGATCGCCAGACATTCTTTCAGTTGTGGTTTGATTGTAAAGGAGAAGGGAATTATGAACAAGTTAGACAGAGCAGAGGATTATATATAGGTTCAGTTGATGACGGTTTGGGAAAAGAAGAGGCACATACCTTATATGAAACGAAAACTTAAAAAATGACTAAAATAATTATTTTCTTTGGCAATTACTACAAAATATAGGGGAACTAACCGACGGTTTCCTTTAATCATTATATATTTTTTTTATCTCTACACGTATCTTGTATAATAATTACTAGGATTTTATTTTTTTCGAATCTCTAAATGGATCTCAGGCCCATTAGGGTTTTTAGAGTCCAAGTAGCCATGATGCCCTAAACTACACAAGTATAAATGCCTAGTGCAACGATTTGACTATTCATATCTGAGGACAGGTTTGGAGTCATTACTCATCTTCCTCGTCAAATCTACTCTGTGCTCCCTACAAGGTCATATTTTTCATCAAGGTGTGGCTTCTTAATTTTTTATTGTTATTAGTTTTCTTAACCTTGCTATTGTTGTCTATGTTTTTTTTAGTTTAATCTTAAGTTTATTTATCATACCATATCGAATTGTTTATTGATTTTTGTATGCATCCCCTCTGTAGCTGTGTAGGTAGACGAGAACTGTGTTTTTTTATGACATATATGTTTCTTAGTTTGATTATTTTGTCATGTGTTAGCACCCCTCTGTGTATATTATTAGTGGTTTGCATTAAATTCTCAACCACTGAATCCTGCCTCAATCTCCCTCGTTCACATAAAATTATTGTCTCCTTTCCCAATTTGGTCACTTTTCTCATCAATATATGTTTGGTTTAATTGCAAAATATCCCTCTTGTGTGTATATCTCTGTATTTGTAGAGATTGTGTCATTAATTTCTTTTCAAGAACAAATCATGGTGGTTCTATTTTAATTACTTCATTTCTACCAACCAAAATGTGTCATCAATGTGGACCATGACTGTAATGATGAAGATTCTGAATAATAAAATAAATTTTGAGAACTAAGTGGACTGTATTTGCACTGGTTAATGTTTTTTTTGTTAGAGGAGTTTAACTTAAATGCCATGATTTAATCAATGTTATAATCAATTGTAGTTGGTATGTTAATATTCACAGGTTCTAGGTCTCAACTATGAGTAACATATATTGTTATATAATAGCGGTTTGTAGAGTAAACTATTTTTGATGTGCATTATAATGTAGTAGTGTTGTGCAACATTAGCTATCAGCACATTGACTTGCCTACGGTTGTTTTGTATCTGATAAAAAAATTACAAAAAATTGGTCGTATTCATTTTCAGGTATTATAATGGATCACAGAGGGGTTCCTGGTGTCGATTATATCACCTCGTTGCCAGACGATGTATTGGTTAATATTCTTAAGAGGAGTTTTGATGATTTAGACAGAATTTTGGTTATACTCTCATCCTGGTAATCAATTTGAAACTTGTGCCTTACGATTTTGTACTTAATTATTACTATTTATTCTTTTATTATTTTTTTAATTTCAGTTGCAAGTCATTTTATAGACTTATGCCTACTTAGAAAGATATTCTGATGGAGTTACCTTGTACTTTCGAACCGAGGGTGGTGAAAGCTGTGAACCGTGACGACTCCAAAGTTCTTGAAACAACCACTAATTTTGGGAACCCTAGAGCAAGATATCTTCTTGCTCTGTACCTCATTTTCAATGTTGATACTCCTGAGCGAAGACTTCAGTTTCTTGAGAGGTGCGATAACGAGTCAACTTGGATGAGGAGGTATGTCTATGGGATGGCCAAATCGAAAGTGCATGATCCTCATGAACTTGAAGCGGTTATTCGTCTATATGGTTTCTTTGTAGAGATTGATCCTTATGACAGGTGCGAGGTATTTAGGTGTCATCGTGACTTTCGTCAAATGCTGCAGGACAGGCACTGGAGACATCTAAAACACACAAACTTAAACGAATGGACCGGAAATCCCAATCACTGGAACAAGAAAGTCGCAACAATCAGATATCTTAGAGAGTATTGTTACAACTGTATAGATTGTTTAATTGATATCGAAACATATAAACTGAAGCACAAAACTGTTTAAGTATGTCTTTTGTTTTTTTTTAATTTTATGTAATAGTTTGTTTTTGTTGAACATGATATGAATGTTAAACTATTTTGTGGTATGGATGGGAAACTTTCAGCAGTATGAATATTAAAAAATTAGTAGTATATAAACAAATTGACCTGATTTAATTAAACGAGGCTGGACCTATCATGCTCGATGAGGCGCCTCAGACCCTTGTTATCCTTAGACACTATACTTTGGTCTGTTTTTGTTGAACATGTTATGAATGTTAAACTATTTGTGGTATAAATGGGAAACTTTCAGCAGAATGAATATTAAATAATTAGTACTATGTGTTGTGAAATATCAACAGTATGTAAATAGATTGACCTGATTTAATTAAACAGGCTGTACACGTATTTTAATTAAATGATGTTTCACATATATTATGATTTTCGTATTAATTAATATAATGAGGGGTGTGACAACACGTCTTCAATGTTAAGACGATATGTCCTTGCAATAACACTAAACAAATTAGGTGGGAAAGAGGAACGTATTGCAGATCTCTTCTACGGTATCTTTTTTGAGATAAATGATGCAGACATGTCAATGCTGCATTACTGTCGTCGCCAGTTTCGTGCCATGCTACAATTTGGCAGATGGTCAGATTTGAGGACATCAAGGTTTGCGAAACCCCTCTCGATGTTGGCCATTGGAGGCGTAGAATCGAAGCTATCACAAGTGCTGGAGAACTTAGATATGGGTGTATTGATTGTTTAATTGACATTGAGTCAATGAAGCTTGCTTATAACGTCAACTAATTACACTTTCTTTAACCTGGTGTTGTAGGATAAGTAAATTTATCGAACAATAGAAATGCAGGCGACACTTAGTGGTGTCGTAGGATACGTGAACGTATCGAACAATAGAAATGCAGGTGACACTTAGTAGTTTCGTTGGATAAGTGAACGTATCGAACAATAGAAATACTGGTGGCTTTTGGTTGTGCCCGTAGGTTAAGTAACTTGTTGTGTTTTGAGGGTGGTCATGTGTGCCTTTAGGGTGTTGAACCCGTATGTTATTGTTTGTGTATGTGGGTGGCCATGAGTGCCTTTGGGGTGTTGAACCCGTATTTTACTGTTGGTGTGTCGTGGGTGGCCATGTGTGCCTGTGGGGTGTTGAACCTGTATTGTTGTTGACTGTCATGCTGAGGGGTAGTGAGTCGTATATTATTGTCGCTATTTGTTGAACCTTGGGTGATGACTGTGGTTGCATGGAGTTTGGGGCCCGCCTGACAGAAAAGGGGTTCTGTGGTCGCGCGCGTGGGGGTTGGCTAGCCTTCCGACTAACCACCGGTAAAGTTATGCATTCTTCTGCGATGAAGGGCGACTCCCCTTCCGACTAGCTATCGGAAAAGTATTGCGGTATATGTCGCGAACAGGTCGACCGCCTGGCCCGACTGCATGTCGCGGAAAGTTGCGTGGGGTAGGCTCGAGCCTAGCCGGTTAGCAACCGGCACTGAGCAGCTGGAGTGCGATCCTTTGTGATCTTGTTTGCCGTGTGCGATCCTTTGTGATCTTGGGTGTTGCGTGGTTATTATTCGCGTTTTGGGTTGAGGTCGTAACCGTTGTGTCGGGTCTAAATTACGCGTCCGGGTTTGAGTTGGTTGGGGAAAGTAACAGTTTTCGTGTGACAGTCGGGTTACTTGAGTTTGGGGATAGTAGTCCCCGGTGTTTGGTTTGCTGTTGGTGTTTCTGGCATTTTCTGCTAGTATGCCGTAGTTAGTCTGGTATCCGTGGTGGTGAGCGAACGCTCACCCCTAGCTGCTTTTCCTACTGGTACTGGTCGCGAGACGGACTAGGGGAACTCTCGAGGCTTGAAGAGCTGGGAGCGGGAGTCCGGGTTTTTGGGAGTTTAGCGAACACTTTGTTTATTTTGTCCGCTTGTTTTGGACGTACTTTTAAGTTGTAAAATATTATTTTGATTAACTAAATGGTGATTTCAAGCGGTTTACTTAAAAAGGGTTTGAAAATTGTTTTATTGTTTCACCGTTCGCGTTCCGGGTTCGGTTCTACCGAATTTGGGGCGTGACAGCATGCTAAACTGTCAGTAATATGTAAGCTAAAAAGTCTAGTTGCAGAGAAACTATTAGCAATTTGCAGGATCTTAAAAGGTCTTTATTTTATATGTTTATTAAATTTAGATGCATTATCTTGAATTCTACGAACTTTTGATCCAAATGTTGCAACCATGTACAGTTTTTTACATGTCTCAAGTAGATTTTATAATACAGATATGAATATTAAATAAGCTTATACGTCTAAACTATCAGCATCATGTATTCTAATATAATAGCGGTGTGTACATTAACTTTTTAGTGGTTCTCAGTACTTTCAATATTTCCTATATTTCCCAATATTAAAAATAATCTATCCTTAAATTGATTTTCTGCCAAAAGATCATGAATATAGAAATGTAGAGAAGTAAAAGAAGAACATATTTTATATTAAACTGAAGGAAATTACTGTTTTCATTAAATTAAAAACATAAAATCATGAACATGTTCATGATTTTTTTGGAGGAATCCAAATAACAGAAGGGAAAATAACAGCCATGATTGGAATTACCTAACCCATGTTGTTAATAACTTCTTCAAGCATGACATTAAGCTCCGCAATCTTCTTTATATGGGACTGGTTTGCATCCTTCTCGTCCGATGTCATATCCTTTGCATCCACATTTGATGCATCATTGACGATTAAAGTCAGTTCAAGCTGGGTCTCCAACAACTTCAGCCTCAGCCCCGTGTAGTTTAGCACTGCCCTGTCATGCTCAATGAGGCGCCTCTGACGCTTGATCTCCTTAGACACTGGACTTTGGATGGATTTTCCAGAGTCCATTTGTTTTAAATAGACAAAACTCTTTTCTTGGGCAGGGTGGTTGAATAGATGAAAGTTAGTTTTGTGGATTACTGAGGTGTGTATTTATAGGGAACTGTAGCGCGTGATGGAGTTAGTGGGCAGTTTTAATACTTGCCACATCTTCCTTAACTGATTGATTAGTTAAGAAACCGCTTGTATTCTTCTTATATTTTCAAAAATCTATCTGTCTTATCAATAGTCCAATTAAACCGTCGTTAAATACTCTTTAATAAAAATTTACACACATCAATGCTTGTGACGGTTGGTGACCCTCACTCACATCGACACCAAGGAATGGTCGCCAGAAGAAGTTCGGAGACATGTAGCGCTCATCCGTCAGTTGAACGCAATTCGTCGTGTACTAGAATCGTTCTCCAGAGCAGATCAGGCCGTTTAGAGCTCGTTACAATGTTTCCTTTCCACTTATGCTTTCTTAAAATTTTCTGTTTTTGTTCAACTTGTTTAACTGAATGTTTTAAATCTGCTTTTGTGTTGGACACCTGGTTTTATATATATTTGTTTATGTTTAATATATGTGAACTGTTTTTCTGTTTCTGTTTCATTATATAAGGGAATTAAAATTTTTTTGATCAGGAAATTATTAAATTAAAAATAAGTGAGAGAGAGGAGGGAGAGGTGTCGCCGGCGATCACTGTGTCGGGTGGTGGTGCAACAACGCCGTCTTATAGCGATATTTTGGTGGAAGGTCGTAAGGTCCCCTTTCCGCGCGCTGTGGATTTGGCCAAATCCTTTGGCCATATTCATAGCCGAGTTAGGGCTGTTGACGTGCAGAGCAGTGGCCGTCAAGGCGTGTTCCCAGTTCCGATCGTGAACGGAGGAGGGAGCCATGGTGAGACAGGTCGGACAGCTATTGGGACGCTGGGTGGTGGTGATCGGGGGTTGGATGGGCGTGATGGAGTAGAAGGGAAGCAGAGTGTGGTGACTCAGGCCGTAATTTTTAGGGCTACTGGCGATCAGGATCAGCTTCGGGCGGGGTTAGGCAAAGGGATTGGCGATCCGGGAGTGGCAGCAGTTTGTGGGTCGTCTACTCCTCCTGGTGCAGGGTCTGAAGGAATTCAGGTCAGTTTTAAGCTGTTTGTTTTCTACATTCCATACGGTGTTGATGATTCATGGCTTAAGGATTACTGTAGCTGTGCTGGTGAGGTTGTTAAGGCCAATGTCGTTAGAAAACCCAATGTGAAAGGGAAATTTTTTGGTTTTGTGTACGCAAAGGCAAAACACGACGCTGATCAGATTGTTCTAAAGTTTCATGGTTCCTTGGCCAGAGGATACCGTCTTCTAGTGGCACACAATTTAAAGAACAGAGAATCTGTTGGGCATGCTAAACCGAGAAATGCTGCTGATTTTTTAGCTCCTGTTGTTAAGGAGGTGTGTGTTGGCCCAATTGTGGAGGAGAAGAAGGTGTTGGTGGAGAATGGGTTGTTAGGTGTGGCTCGAAATGAGTGTTCGGTACGGGACATTTAGGAGGCGATGAGCCGTGAAGGGGTTTTCGATGTCGAAATTCGAGGTTTCGGAAATAGGGTTTTTCTAATTAATTGCCCTGATAGAGATTTTGCCAAGGCGCTTGTAGAGACTGGAGCTGCTTGGCTTAATTCTTGGTTTGAACTGGTTACTGTCCCTGTGGCTTTGCTGATGAGACTTGGTCGGTTTTGCTGGTTCGAAATTCTGGGAGTCCCGTTTCATGGGTGGTCCATAGCCAACCTTACTACGGTTGCGGGAGGTGCAGGCACTGTGGTTTCTATGATTGATACTGCGGATGTGGGGGATTCTTTTGGCAGGGCCTTTGCATTGGTTCATTCTCCTTTGGTAGAACCTACAAGTGTGAAGATGGGGTTGAAGCTACAGAATGAAGTGCTTCATGTGGTGCTAAATCCGGTGGCATCAAAACTTGTCCATTTCCGGCATGTGTCTATTGGTTCTCATACAGGAACGTCTTCAGGAGAGTCTCAGTCGTGTGGGGTTGGAAAGGGAACTGAGACGGGTGCATCTGCTTCTGGTGAGATGGACGTGTTGTGGCGAGTGAAGAGTTTCAGTCGAGTTCGCACGATGCTGTGCGTGTGGATGGTAAATTAAACGGTGGGCTGGATTTAGATAATGTGCAGACCCCAAGCCCAGTCAGGCCCGTTAACTCTGGGCTGATCACGCCCTTTTCCAGACTTTTTGGAGGTAGCGAGAACGGTGCGCCGGAACAGTCATCGCGAGTTCCTATTGCAGCCCCGACTGCGTTTTCTGCAGAAGACGCGAAGGCGAGCTTTCTGCCAGCTGGTCCGGTGCCTGATTTAGGCGAGCAACAACGGTGCAAGAGGGGAAGACCAAGGAAAGTTACGCCTAAGAATATTTCTTCTCCGACCGTATATTACCAAACCAGGGCTAAATCCCGGTCGGATGGAAAAAGGGGGAATTCAGGTCCTTTGTTGATCAACATTGCTAAGAAGTTAAAGGATGGGCCTGGAGACTGGTCGTACTGTAAGAAAGTAGGCAAGAAGGCTATTGATATTGGGCCTTTGGTGTTGGAGCAATTCGACTCGCTTGATCTGGAGATTCCACAACGGGTCTTGTAGGACGAGGAGTTCAGTGATAGTGACGAGGAGCTTTTGGATTCAGGTACCCCCGTTGATCCCGTTTTGGGATCGTACTTGTGATTTTGCATAATGCGTTTCCTCACGTGGAACGTGAGAGGTTTGCATTCCGATGCTAAACGGAATTGCGTTAAGAAGTTCATTGTTGCGAATTGTGTTGATATTGTTATGATTCAGGAAACTAAGTTGGGTTTGATTGATTACTCTGTCTTGCGAAGTTGTGGTATAGGGGTTGGATGGGAGTGTGATTGGGTGCCATCAGTGGGTGCGGCAGGTGGGGTTTTGTTGGCTTGGAATCTCTTGTCCTTTGCCAAGACGAATTCTGTTCTTATCCATAATATGATTGTTTGGAATGGTGTTCATGTGAGTATAAATTCCCCTGTGAGCTTTGTGAATGTTTATGCCCCTTGTAGTCCGCAAGAGAGATTTGGTTATTGGGCCTCGCTGTCTAGTTATCGGTCTTCGTTGCATGATTTATTGTTTGTTGGTGGGGATTTCAACTCGGTTTTGTCAGCAGATGAAAGGCGTGGTAGTAGATTTAACCGGGTTGATGGGTCGGCTTTTGGTGACTTTGTGAACAGTATGAACTTGGTTGACTTGAACCTTGTTGGTGCCAAATTTACCTGGTATGATACAGGGTCAAAGGCTTCTAGGCTGGATCGCTTCTTGGTGTCTCCGGAAGCACTTTCAGCCTTTGGTGTTTTGGAACAGAGGGGCTTTCCCCGAGTGGTATCGGATCACAGGCCGATGGTGTTGGGTATTTAGGTGGTGAATTGGGGACCGAAACCATCTCGTTTTCTTAATGCTTGGGTTGAACATAAGACTTTTTTACCAACAGTCAGAATGTTGTGGGAGTCGTATGATGTTGAAGGGGATCCTGATTTTGTTTTGTGGTCTAAGCTGAAGTGGCTGAGGCGTGACTTGCAGGTGTGGAACAGGGAGGTCTTTGGTAAACTGGAGATGGAGGTTAATAGGTTGGCTTCTGAGTTGGAAGGTTGGGATGGCATCCTGGACAGTAGGTCGTTGACGGGGGGGGGGAGGGAGAAGAGGGCCTTGTGTAGGGCTATGTTGCTTCAGAAGCAGAGGTGGTTGGAAAAGGTGTGGAGTCAGAAAGCCAGGTTTCGGTGGTTTAAGGGGGGAGATCGGTGCACTCGTTTTTTCCATCGTGTGGCAAATCTCAGGGCTAATAGGAACCGTGTTGCACGGATCCGTATGGGCAGTGTCTCCTTGTCTACTCCATTGGAAATCAAGCGAGCTGCTGTTGAGCATTTTTTGGCCAGAATTTCGGTGGACCCGTTTGTTTCGGTTAATCTGCCTGATCTCCCTTTTAGAACCCTTTCGGCTGTTCAGACAGAGTGGTTACAAGCTGATTTTGAGATCGATGAGATCTTAAGGACGGTGTAGGGGTGTGGGGGTGATAAGGCACCTGGACCGGATGGTTTCTCGTTGAGGTTTTTTCAGGTGTGCTGGGGCGTGATTGGTGCTGATGTCACTAAATTCTTGTTGGCCTTCCAGGATTCGGGGAAGATTGGTAAAGGGATTAATTCTTCTTTTTTGACTTTAATCCCTAAATCAGGAGCTGCAGTGAGTTTTGATGATTATAGGCCGATAAGCCTCGTTTCAGGGCCGTATAAGATTTTGGCGAAGTTGCTCGCTAACCGGCTGAAGAGGGTCCTTCCAGGGTTGATTAGTGATACCCAGAATGGATTTGTTGCAGGTAGGCAGTTGGTTGATGGAGTGCTAATAGCCTCAGAGTTGATCCTTAAGTTGAAGGGATCGAAGGAAGAGGTCGTTTTGCTTAAGCTGGACTTTGAGAAGGCTCATGACAAGGTACATTGGGGCTATATCGATCGGGTTTTGGATAGGATGGGGTTTGGGAGGAAGTGGAGAGATTGGATGCAGGGTTGCTTCAAGGCACATGTGTCGGTACTTATTAATGGATCCCCTAGTGGTGATTTCCCTGTTTCCAATGGAATTTGCCAAGGGTGTCCGTTATCCCTTTTCTTATTTTTGGTTGCAGCAGAGGGTTTGCATCAATTGTTGGAGGAGGGGTCTCGGTGTGGTTTTTTTAGCGGGGTGGAGGTCGGCTCAACGGGATTGACCCTGTCACATCTTCAGTTTGCAGATGACACCCTCCTGTTTATCAAAGGGGATTTGGGTGGGTTGGCCTTTGTAAAGAACTTGCTGGAGCGGTTTCAAAAGGGATCCGGGCTAAAGATTAATTTTCACAAATCTGTAGCGGTAATCCTAAACGAGGCCGCTTGCTCTGAGGAGGAGGTGGCTTGGTGCTTGGTTGCCAGGTGGGGAGCTTGCCTATGAAGTATCTCGGGTTTTGGTTGGGGGCAAATCCAAGGAGAGTGGCGTCGTGGGACCCTATTGTTGAGAAGTTCAAGAAGTCCTTGGGCCTGTGGAAGCTTAAGAATCTGAATATGGCCGGGCGTATAGTTTTGGTAAAGTCGACTCTCTCTCCTTTACCCTTATTTTTTATGTCCCTTCTGAAAGCTCCTAAGAAGGTGGTAGCGGTCCTTGAAGCTTGGCAGAGACGTTTTCTGTGGACTAATCCCTACACAGGGAAAATGTTCTGCAAGGTTCGGTGGAGTAAGGTGGGAAAGAGTAGGGAGGAAGGGGGCCTTGGAATCCAGAGGTTAGAAGCAATGAATGTGAGTTTGTTGGCTAAGTGGTGGTGGAGGTTTGCTTAGGAGGAAGATTCGTTGTGGAAGAAGGTGATTTGTGCCTTATTTTGTTGGGACCCGGCTGATTGGGACTTGTCCAAGGTTGATAAATCGGGTTCTACTTTTTTGGTCTTTCACATTGTTTATTTAGCCTCTGATCTGAGGTTTAGAGATCTCTTTGGTAACCAGGGTGTTCATTGGTCGTTGGGGAAGGGGAACATAATTTCTTTCTGGGAGGACTTGTGGGTAGGAGAGATTCCCTTGCGCTACAGGTTCCCGGATTTATATGTGGTCTCCTCGGCGAAGTTTGCTAAGGTGGTACATTTTTGGAGCTTGGGGCATTGGAGAGTTGGTTTTGATCGGGATTTGGAGGTGTGGGAGCAGGTTTCGGTGGAGGATTTTATGGAAGTACTGGAAGGGGCGGAGGTGAGGCATGATAAGGCCGATTCTCTTGTGTGGGTAAAAAACCCGAAAGGCTTTTCAGTGTCACAGACGTATTCTTTGTTGACTGGGGAAGGGGAGGTTCGGAGGGGCATGGAGTGGGCGAGTATTTTGTGGGTGAAAGGCTTGCCTCCCAAGTTCAGTGTTTTTGTGTGGTTGGCGGCCCACAGAGCCTTACCGACCATGGAGTTCTTGGAAAGCAGGGGGGTAAACATTTCTCTTAATCGAATGTTGTGTTTGTTTTGTAAGTCTAATTTTGAGGATGTTGACCATCTGCTGCTGACTTGTTCCTATTCTTGGATGGTTTGGTGCAAGTTGTTGGGGTGGTGGAAGATTTTTGGTCCGATGCCCCGAAGTGTAGTCGAGATTTTGTTTTGGTGGAGGGGTTTGAGTCCTGGTTGGTGGTGGAAAGGTTGGATTTGGGTGGGTCATCTCACTCTTTGGCATATTTGGTTGGTACGGAATGGGGTGGCTTTTAGTTCAGTGATGGTTACTGTGGATGATGTTATAGTAAAAGTGAAGCATCATTCTTTTTGCCTGGTATGGAGCTCGGGTGTACTTCAGCAGGGATCGACTATTGAGGAGTGGTGTAGGGATCCTACATGGTGTTTGGTTAAAACCCGGAGGACGGGCCGTTAGGTGGTGACGGGAAGTTTTTGCAGGTGGGGCGTGCCGTTGGTGCGGTTTTGTAGTGTGGCAGGGTTATGGGTCGCTTCTGTGTTAGTAGGTGGTGGTGGGTGTGGGGATTGATTGTTTATTTTGGTTTATCGTTCATTTTCTTTTGTAGCCGTTGTGGTTTGGAGGAAAGGTCTTTTCTTAAGGGTCGTTTTCTTTGCTTCGTTTATATGAACTTATAGAACAAATGCCTAATAAAAAATTTCGCTTATCAATTTTTATTTATTTATTTATTAATAGACCATTCTTTGAATTAAAGACAGGCCCGAGAGTTAAAAACTCTCAAAGGAAACATGTAAAAACAATACCCACATAACCACTTAACCAACTTCAAATTACAAAGATTACTTGCACTTCAAGTAACCCAAACCCCTTCCTAAAACCCTTATATCATTGATCAAACCCTTTGATCAAAACCAAAACAGACCCAATCCGGACCAAAATGTTCCAACCAGATTAATATCAGTGCCTTCTCACAACAATGAACCTATTTTGCTTCTTGAAGATGGAAGATCATTCCCAAAAACTTGAGCACATGAGTTCCAGTCTTCAAAGAACCAAAAAATCACTACAGCAAACAGATCACTGCAGCAAAACAAACTAATATTCAGCTGCAACCAGTTGTAACCTAAAAAACCATCCATATCCCCAATGAAGACCCCCTTGAGTGCTGAAGCTGGTTCAATCAGCTTGTGCCAAGGGCCTTGAAGTTCTCAAAACAATCTGTATAAAGCAAGAGTAGAGCCTGTATTTTCCTTGACCCTAGTTGCTTCGTTAAAAGTGAAACTCATTCCCAAAACCTTGAAGTCATCCATGCTAATATTCTGAACAGCAAAAGGATCACAACAGCAACCATAAAAAGCAGCTGCAAAACGTTTGGTGCACCTAAGGTACCCTTATGTCACCAAAGAAACCACCTTGAATGTTGAAACTGAGATAACATCATGTGTGAAGTGCCTTCATGCTCTCAAAAGAGTCTGCAGAAGTATGTGCGGTACCTGCATACTCAATTCCAACCCAAAAAAAAACAATTATAACTCTTAGTTCAAAAGGAACTAATTTAAGTAACAGTACCAAGACCCAACAAACACTCAAAAATCTATATAACAAACTACCCACACACAGGAAGATGGAGGAGGTAAAGAAGTGTATAAGTGATGATCCCACACTCATATGACAGCAAACATCATATGCTAACCCAAAGTGCACTCCTACCTCATAACATAATCTTAGATACTCACTCCCAAACCACAACAAATCCACCCAAAACCCCTAAACCAGCTGAAATAAGATGAGTCTTCCAAAATAGGACAATCAGGCAACCATGGAGATCATTTTCCTGAGACAAGAGGTAGGAGACTCTATCCAAGTTGTGAAGGAAAAAGGTTTGTATTTGTTGAAGAGTTTCCATTCCAAATTGAAGCTATAGCTTTTGATTTTGTTGCAACTGTCTGTTGGAGAAGAGACCTTCCTATTAAAAATCAAATCATTCCTTGATAACCAGATATGCTAGAGTGTGATAAAGCCAATATTTTTCCATTGAGGTTGAGAAGGTGGAGGGGAAAAAGACTCCCAAGAGTCAATAAACTGAATGATATCATTGCAAAAAAACACCGTTGAAACCCCACCAACTGAGTATCTCAGCCCAAACCAACCAAGTCCTGTGACAGGAGAGGAGCAGGTGATTTACTTCCTCAAAGTCCAATCTGCACCAAGGACAAAGTGTATCATCCAGATCAAGGTTGAGTCCTCTCCCATCTAAAAATAGCTTTGTAGGTATAGCACTATGGAAAGCTAGCCATGTAAATACAGAGATTTTAGGGGGGAGAATGGGGGACCAAAGAAGAGATGCCCAATGCTTATCCTGCAGCTCATTGTCCTCTAACAATGTATACATCTTCTTGACTTTGAAACCTGCACTATGAATCTTCCAAACAACCTTATCTTGTCCAGAATCCTGTAATGTGAATAGGTTGAGATGATCTGATAATATTTTGAATTGACCAATTTCCCAACCTCTAAGCTCCCTTCTGAAATGTATCAACCATTCCACATTGTTCCAAAAGAAAGCAACCTTGAAGCTTTTATGAATACACAGATGATAAAATCACTAGAAGCTATTTTTCAAAGGGACATCAACTAGCCAAATATCCCCCCAAAAATCAATCCTCAGGCCATTCACTACAAACCACTCCAAACCAGAAAAACCAACATCACTACTGAATTTATGATCTGTCAATAAGGCTTGAACATGTCCAAGGAAGTTCTGACTTGAGGTTAACTTGATGTTAGATAAATTCCAATCATCTGGACTCCAACCATACTTAGCACAAAGGAATTTTTTCCAAAGTGAGTCAGTATCAACTGCAAATCTCCACCACCACTTTGCTAACAGAGCTGAATTCATGATTTAAAGACTCTTGATCCCCAGCCCTCCCTTTTCTTTTGGTAGACACACCAATTTCCATTTAACTTTGTGTAAAACTCTCTTTGTGATTGATCCATTCCACAAAAAATTTCTCTGCCACATCTCCATTTCTTTTAGTACTTTTTTAGGGACCCTGAACAAGGACATATAATAGAGGGGGAGAGAAGCCAAAGATGATTTAATGAGTGTTATTCTCCCCCCAAAATTTATCATTCTTGTCTGCCAAAGGCTCGGTTTCTTCTTAAATTTTGCTATGATAGGGAGCCAAGTGGAATATCTTCTGGGATTAGCTCCTAATTTGAAGCCCAAGTAGTCTAAGGGCAGGTCAGAAACTTCACAGCCTAAGATGCTTGAGACTTCATCAATAGACATTGTGGAGGGATTGAGTAGAACCACCTTAGACTTGTGGTATTTGATTTTTAAACCAGATGCTAACTGAAAAGCTTTAAGGAAGACTTTAAATTGTGAATATGTAGTGAATTATCTTTGATGATGATTAATGTATCATCAGTAAACTGGAGATGTGAGATGATAGGGCCTTGTCTTTCACAGGATATACCTTCAAAGTTCCTAGCTAGAATCCCTTGTTCAAGTATCTGATGCAGACCCTCAGCAGCAAGAGCAAATAATAGAGGAGAAAGGGAGCAACCTTTTCTAAACCCTCTAGAGAGCTTGAAGTCTAAGGTAGGTGAGCCATTGATCAAAACTGAAGACCAAGCTTGAAAACATGAAGCCATACAACCTCTCCATTGAATGCCAAATCCCATGGTAGCTAGAATCTGATCCAGACAACCCCAATCTAAAAAGTCATAAGCTTTCTCAAAATCCACCTTCAGAATAATGACCTCTTCTTTTGTAGCTTTGATTGAATGGATCAGCTCAGTAGCAATTAAGACTACATCCAGGATCTGCCTCCCTGCAATGAAACACGATTGTACGTCACTCACTAGTGAGTCCATGACTGTTTTTAATCTTGCTGCTAATAATTTGGATATGATCTTATATACTGATCCAACCAGGCTGATGGGTCTGAATTCCTCAAAAGTTTGGGAATTTATAACTTTAGGAATCAAAGTAAAGAAGGAAGAGTTTATCCCTTTTCCCAACTGGCCAGTATGAAACAAATGATGGAAAAAATGAGTAACATCTTCTTGAAGAAAATCCCAACACTTTTGGAAGAACTTTAGTGTATAGCCATCAGGTCCAGTGGCCTTTTCACCATTACAATCCATAACAGCATAATAAATTTCAGCATCAGTATAAGGTCTTTGTAGAAATAATACCTTAGCTGTGGAGATGGACTTGAAAGGCAGCATTGAGAGATCAAGGATCACTTCTGTAGACTTTTCAAATCTGGCTGCAAAGTGTTGATGAGCTGCATCTTTGATGAGAGAAGGAGTGTTGAGCAAAATACCCCACACCATATTTGATTAATCTTCTTCCCGTGTCCAGCAAAATTGGCCACCAAATGATAAAATTTGGAGCACCTTTTCCCCTCTTTCAACCACTTATGTCTTGCTTTCTGTCTCCACACATTTGAAAGAGCTTTTAGTTTTTGTATAAGAATTGCCCCTAATAGTGCTCTCTAGGATCTTTTCTGAATCATCAAGTGGTCTAATTTCAAACACCCCATCCAGACCATTAATCTCCTGTTTTATAAGCTCAATATCCCTTTCTAACCACCCAAAAACTCTTTCATTCCAATCTTTCAGGAATGTCTTGAGTAACTTTAACTTCTGCCATATAACAAAGTGAGGCTCCCTAGAGATGTTCAAAGATTGCAAGAAAACTTTAACATCTTGATAAAACAAGGGGTGATCTAACCAAGCATTGAGGAACCTAAAAGGTCTAGGCCCCCAATCTATGATGGGATCAGAAAGTGTAATAGGTCTGTGAATAAGGGAATTAATAATCTGTCAGCAGTGTGCACATTAACAAATTAGTAGTGTGTATGGCAAACTATTAGATATATGTAAGCTACAAGTCTATTTATATATTTGTGAGTTAAATAATGTTATGCACTGTTGATAATATTTTACTACATGCAACTCTGTTTTTTACTCAATAGTTAACGATATATGATGGCTAGCATCCCTTCTGAATGGATGCTCCAAAGCATCCTTTTTGTATTGATTCCATAAGCATCCTTTTGGGATGCTTCAACCACATCTCCACCAATCTATTAGTACTCCTGCACCAGTCCATCAACAATACTGCATTATGATTCTTTAAGACTTTAAAACTTCAAAACCATATATAACTAAAAACACAACTATTTTGAAGCAACATGTCATTCAAAGTTCTATACCATACTAATATTTCTCAAGTGTTCAAAAGTAAGACAAGTTTAACCCAGAATCATAAACATATACTAATAGTTGTTCAAGCTTCTCCTTGTTTTTATGGACAGTTCCTATTGTCATGGTCCTTTACCATCTTAAAACATGTCCTGCAGAGTCTTGGTGTCTTGCTCGCTGCTTCTACTACTATTCCGTAATCTGAAAGTATTCTTCTGCTCTTCCGAGACCCTTTGTTGTTTGACTGCGGTGGATTCTGGACCTTCAGCTCTATCGGCCTTTATATCCCTGTTATTTTCTCCATCTTCTTCTCCTTTTGCATTTTTGTTGACCTGTAGTCTTCGTTGTTGCTGTGTATGGTTGTATTCTTCAGGGTGTCAAATAGGCTCTGCATATTAGAAAAGGAAGGATCCGACACTTCAATGAGTTCAACAAACCGTTTCTTGATGTCCTCTATCATTTTTTTCGTAACTTCGGGATCCATGTTTGCCCTTGCTGCTTGGTCTTCTCTGGCTGTCTCCCTACACCACCTCAGATTCACCATGATATCCGGGATTAGCTTCATCCTTTTATTTTTAATCGCTAGGAATATGTGGATGCACAACAAACCTCTTGCCTGGAACCTCTTGCACGAACAGTCAAAGTGATTCGTGTCCATCGTCCTCTCCACAATGAATTCACTCTTGATATCGTCCATAATGAAGTATAACTTTGCCATTCCTTCTCTAGTCTTATTGTCCTTCATGTTGTAGAGTGTGAGCTTGTTAGTTAGCATCATATACTTCTGTACCTTTAAGAATATCGACAGTGTGTATAGGTTCCAAGCATGGAGCTCGAGTTCTAAATTTAGCTTGTACTGTGGGTGACACGTGGCAGACTTCATGGCCAAGTACCTTGTTTCCTCCCTTTGGTTGTTCACCATATCGTCGACTCTCCACAAGAAATGGACCAGCGGGAGATACTTGTCGGTCAACTTCCTAAAGGCACGATTTTCGCTCTCAGAACGGGATGTCGTCCTCCTCAGCCTCACCATCGGCAAATCATGAAAATAGGCGGGTATCCAGTCTTCCCTCATCTCATACAGTTGTTGCAGCCAGGCATTGTCCTCTAAATTGGACTTCTTCATTATCTCAGGCCACTTTTTTCTCAAATTCATCTATCGTCATAGTCTTGGACCACACCATTTCCTTAATCTCTTCCTTAAAGTTAGTGCCAGACAAATGGCCAAGGGAAACCTGCCAAAACAACAATTAACATGCCAAACTATCAGTACAATGAATTGTAAACTACCAGCAGGATGATTATTAAATTATCAGTGGTATGAATGGTGAACTATTTTCTAGTGTGGGTGGAAAACAAGTAAGAAGTCATCCAAACAGTACACTGTATCTTAACATTGCACCACTCTTAGTCCATTCAATCAACACCATAAAGAATTTGAACTTGTACTCACCTTTTTTGGAATTTTCTCCATGATGTGCCACATGCAGAACCGGTGTTTTGTCTCTTTCATCACCTCCTTTACTGCAATTTTCATTCTAGGGTCCTGGTCAGTAATGAGGCATAGAGGTTCCTTCCCGTTCATCGCCTTGAGGAAAGTTTGGAAAATCCAAACAAAGGATGGTACATCTTCTTTCGATATCAGGGCTGCTGCAAAGGTGGTTGATTTGTTGTGGCTGTTTATTCCAGTGAATGGAGAGAATACCATGTCATACCTGCAAAATTAAAAAAATAAAATTATAAAAACCACAATTCTATATAAACCACCAGACGAACAATATCACAACGTTACTTACTAGTTTGTGTGATAAGTTGAATCGAAAGCTACACAGTCCCCATAGGGCTTGTAGTCCTTCAACATTTCAGCATCAGCCCAAAAAACAGCGGTTAACCTATCAGAACGGTCAATTTTGTACTCCAAAAAGAATTCAGGGCTGGACTCCTTCTTCTCGTGGAACCTGTCCACTACGATCTGCACATCCGTATCCCCTATGTAAGCACGTAGATCTCTCTGGTAGTTCATGAAATCCCTCGTAGTTGCACCAATCTTTTCTGGACCTCCAAGCGTTTCGCTTAAAACTTTGTGACACAGAACCAGACCAACCGTAGCTTTCTGGCAATTAAGTAACCAGTTCTGTATCGGAGAAGACACCCTCCTATTGGATCTCATGTACTGCCTGTCGTTCATGACAAATAATTCATGGTTGTGCGCTTCAACAAACTCTTTTATGAAGTACACATTCCCATTTTCCCCGGCTTTAAATTTAATAGTTATCTTTGCTTTGAAACCAGTTCTTGTCAATAGCCGGTTTCTTTTCTTCTCTTCTATTGGCTCGTCATCCTTAGGTTCCTTAGCCACGTACTTATGCCCTTCTTTTGAGCATAACAAGTACTTGAGCGTCACTGTTTCATCTTTGTGCTTTTTTTCTGCCCCTCTCCGAACGCTGAAACTTGTTGCTTTAGCATAACTGTCATAAAAGTTAATCGCAACAACTAGCGTGTTGAACTCCTTATTTTCTTTCGGCTTCCTGTCCTCATGGCAATTTGGAATGTATTCCTTTTTCCCATCCTATGTTAGCTTGATGAATGAAGCAGGTACCGGGATCGCAGAATGTTCAGAATGTTTGCTTTCACTTGAACTTGGTTGATTTGGATTTTCTTCTACTACAGGTTCCACAACAGGTGCATGTGCCTCTACGTCATCCACTCTGATCGTATCATCACCGTTTTCACTAGAAAGTGTTTGGTGGATATATGTCACGTCTGTTGGTGACTCCATGTCATCCACTGGCACTGTATTATCAGAGTTGGCAGGCTCATGTGTCTCTTATGCAGATACTATAGGATGAGGTATAGGGGGTATTGTGCTTGTGTTCACTGGTACAGGTGTGGGCACACGTGGTGTGGGAACACGCGGTGGTTTTTGTGTTGTTTGCCGTGTTACACGAGGTGTTGTCGGTGTGGGCACACGCGGTGGTTTTTGAGCTGTTTGGCGTGTTACACGAGGTGGTGTCGGTGTGGTATTACTATTTGGTGTAGTAATATTTTTGTGCTCAGTGTAGAACAAAGTAATAGCCAGTGTATAAGTAATTGGACACACAAACCACCTTATTAGCACTTAAACGTACAACATATTATTATTTCAAAACACAGAACACCAACAGTTGGCAACTCAAACTATCAGTGTTGTGCATGTTACAATGTCAATATGCGAACAACAACAAGTGTGTATACTAGTGACCAAACCAACACACTACATCAGTGGTTTGAACACTCAATCTACTAGTGCTAATATTCTTTATGGATGGACAGAAACAACACACTCTATTAGTGATTGGACTCTCAATCTACTAGTGTTAATATCCTTTATCAATGGGATGCTTGTAATATCCCTTCGGGATTCTACAAGCATCCCAAAGGGATGCTTGTAAAATCCCTTCGGGATCCTACAAGCATCCCAAGGGATGCTTAGCTTCTCTTTGTGAATGCTACAAGCTATCTCAAATCAATTCCCAGTATTTGTGCAACAATTAGGGTTTTCAGAATAAATTTCTTATTTTTAATTCAACAATCTCAGTTGTATAACACACACTTGTCCATAAATTCCAACACAATCGATCTACTATTTTGTAAAGTAAGTATGGAACAGATTGTCTGTAATAACCACTCCCGGTCAACGCCAGTCAAACCTGCGAAAAACAGGAAAATTTAAAAATTTTAAGACAAACACTTAATTGAACCTAAAATGACCCCGAGGGTCATACCGGACTTAAGTTGACCCCGATATCGACCAAAGTGAGTTCTGGGGGACTCAGGGCAACTTTCTGATCAATTTGGGAAATGTTGACTTTTCCCTGAAAAAGTCAACCGATCGACGTTTTGGTCCATTCCAGGACCGTTTTGGATCCAAAAGCTTAGCCGTCATCGCAGCGGTCTTAGTTGAGCCGTTTCCTTGTAGCCCGTCAAGTTTCGTAATTTCTTGGAAAAAGTGCCCGTTCAGGGCCTGAAACGTCCAATTTTCGCGAATCTGATTGGAAAATATCTAGCAGATATTTTCCAAAAGGTGTGGGACCCACCTTGCCACTTGTCCAACAAGTGGTGGTGTTAGTTTTGGGGGGGAAATAAAGATGAGGCTACAAGGGGGGGTTCGGCCAACACTTGAAAAAAAAAGAAAAAAAAGAGAAAAGTGTTAGTTTTTAGAAAGAGAAAGAAGAGAGAAGAAAGGGAGAGAAGAAGAAGAGAGCTAGGGTTTGGAGGTTACTATTCACAAGCTTCCCACCTTTGGATCGTCTCAAAATTAAGGGAATCGAACTCACATCGTCTTCCTCTACGGTAATCACCAAACCGATCTTCGATTTGTCATTTTCTAAAATTAGGTTTTGGTTTGAAACTATTAGTTTAGGGTTGTATTGAGGTTGGGGGAGTGTTGGAGACGTTTGGAGGTGAAGGAGGACATTTTCCGGTGACCGGGAGCTCGGGGGGAGCTCCGGAGCCCATAGGGGGTGGCCGGCCACCATGTAGGGTGGCTGGCCGGAGCTAGGGCCGGCCACCACCATGGTGGACCGGGCCCAAGCCAACCCTAGCCACCCACGGCCAAGGGTGGCCGGGTGGGGCCAACATGCTTGGGTGATCGGGTTTTGTGTTCGGGTGGTTTAGAACGTTCCCCGGACCATTTATCCACAACCGAATCGAAATTTGGAATTAAAATGCGAAAGTTGAAATTATTGGGTTTAGAAACTTTAAACGTTAATTAATTGACTCGGAAGTCGGAACTCGATTCCGTCGAGTGCCTAGGAACCCTTGAATTATTCTAAGACCGTAGAAATGAAAACGGGAATTTTTGAAGCCCCGGAAGGGCATTTCCAAAACCCGGGGAGATTCACCATGTTGGGCGAATCGGGCCTTTACGGGTCCTTTATCGACAATGTCGAGTAATTGGGAAGTTTGGGAGTGATCGACATTGTCGGGGTTACGTTTGGGCGTTAATTTTATTTAATTTCAGTTTATTCCTAAGAGTTTATAAGTGCCTTAAATTTGTGTTCTTTTAGATCGTGCCGTGGACCGAGGCAAAGGAAAGCTAGGCGAGTAACTGAGATCACGCCGGGGCTTGTTGGTTAGCTTTTGGAGAGCATATACGAGGTAGGGAAAAGTAGCCGGATCTCGACCCTCACTAGGGAAAGTTAACAGTAGAATTGCATGTGACACCGAGGTGTCGTCTGTTAAGTAGGTTATCGAATATTAGAAAGGCATGATACGGGAACGTAGCGAACCTTAGAAATGCATGTGATACTTAGTAGTGTCGTAGGAGCAGAGAACTTAGTGATATTAGAATTATTGGAGGCATATGACCATGCCCGGAGGTTGATTGTTTAATTTATGTCTTGGGTGGCCATGAGAGCCCGTGTTTTATTGTCGGTGTCTTGGGTGGCCATGAGAGCCCGTACTTTACTGTTGTGTCTTGGGTGGCCATGAGAGCCCGTGTTTTACGGTTGGTGTCTTGGGTGGCCATGAGAGCCCGTGATTTACTATTGGAATGTCTTGGGAGGCCGTGACTACCCGTGGGGTTGTTGAGCCCGTGAGTTACTGTTGGTGTGTCTTGGGAGGCCATGAGGGCCCGTGGGGTTGTTGAACCCGTGTTTTTTGCGTTGGAGTCTTGAGTGGCCATGAGTGCCTGTGGAGTGTTGAACTGGTCTTGTTGCTGTTTGTTGAACCTTGCTTGTGATTGTGATTGTGAGTGCCGAGGTTAGTGACCTGACTTCGTGTCGGGAAGTGGTGTGGAATTTGGCTGGCTTGCCCGAGTTCGAGTCTCGGTAAGTTACGAGCGTTCTTTGGCTAGCCTGATCCGTGTTCGAGTCTCGGCAGGTTGTGAGCGTTTTTGGGCGATGAGAGGGCAGCTCCCCTTCAGACTAGCTACCGGAAAAGTAGCTCGGTTTATCGCCAGCAGGTCAACCGCCTGGAGCCTGGCAGTGATAGGTAAAGCGCGTGGGGCAGGAGCGAGCCCAGCTGGTTATCAACCGGCATTGAGCAGCTGACAGGAATGCGATCCTTGTGATCTTGTTTGGTGAGCGATATTTTGTGATCTTGTTTGGTGTTGCTTAGTATTCTGTCGTGTCTTTGGACGAGGTCGTCGATAGTTGTGTCGGGTTTACATTACGAGTCCGAGTGTTGAGTCTATTGAGGAAGGTAACGGGATGTGTGTCAGTTGAGTACTTGAGTTTGGGGATTGTAGTCCCGGTGTTGGATTTGGTTTTGGTGTTACCGACATTGTCTGCTAAGTATGCCGTGGTCACTCTGTTATCCGTGGTGGTGAGCGAACGCTCACCCCTAGCTGCTTTTCCTACAGGTACTGATCATAGGACGGACTAGGTGAGCTCTCGAAGCTTGAGGAGCTAGGAGCGGGGTCCGGGTTTTATATTTTGAGTCTAGTGACGGATACCATGTACCTTGTCCATTTGTTGGGACGTTTTTGAGTTGTAAATATTATTTTGTTTAACTAAATGGTAATTTCAAAGTGTTTATTCAAAACAGGTTTCAATTGTTTTATTGTTGTAAATGTTCGCGTCCCGAGTTCGGTTTTACTGAAATTTGGGCGTGACAGCTTGGTATCAGAGCTCGAGGTTTCACACCTCGGACTGTACGTCAATTAGGTGGGGAGAGACGAGTTAGTGAAGTCCCTTCGTGCGTTCGGTACGCAGGTCGGAAACCGTGTGTAGACCCGTAGTTTCTTGAGTCTTGTTTGTTTGTGCGTATGCTGCAGCATTTTGTTGCTGGCATACTGATTGTATGTTGTGAGTGAAACATTTTTAAGCTGTCGCGACTCGACTCAGGGGCGCCCCTGTAGTCGAGCGTGACGGTGTTGATATCAAGTGGGTACAATGTGGTTCGGGGACGCCTGGACCGGATTGTAAACACGTGATGTCAAGAAATGAGGTTTTTAATGAAATGGAGAAAGTTTTTAAATTGGTTGGCCCTATGGGCGTGTGTGACTTTGGTTGGCCCGGTGGGCGTGTTGTTGGGTCTCGAGGTAGGGTTGGAGATGAACCAACTCGCAGCGGAAAATCAATGAAAACCAAGAGACAATTAAAACCATGAAACAACTAACAAAGAATGGATTAACAAGAGAAAAATTCAGCACTAGTTCTTACCAAAACAAGAACACCGGTTAACGAATGATTGGCTTGAGTCTCCAAGACGCCTACGTATCCACATGGGAATCAAAGCCACGTAGTTCTTCTCTTTGAGGATTCAAGAACACAAAAATGGAGGAGGAAACTAGCCAAACCCGAAATGGCCATGGAAGAGGGAGAGAAAATGTGTTTCCTATTCTTGTCTTGTGTTTGTTATGTTGAAAAAAGATGACTTAAACATAACAAAACCCATACTTGTCCAACTAAAGGCATGGGACAAGTATGGTGTCAAGTAAGGTGTAAATAGGACAAAGTATGGCAAGACAAGATTGGGTTAGGTGGTGAATCACCAACACCTTAATCCTTGTCTTGCTTACTTAGTACTAATTAATCAAGACTTGATTAATTAGTTCCATGGGCCTTGGTTGCATGGGCCTTTCATGGGCCTCTTGGAACATGGCCCGTGGCCATTTCCAACGAGGTCCCGTGATTCGCTCATCGCCTCCATGCCTTCCATACCGGAAATGTCCAACATTATCCGACGCGATCAATCCCAAGACTCCAAGCCTTGTCTCGATCTGTGAAGTCCTATTCACTTACGGGCACATGACCCAAAACCCAGTTTTGGTCATGTCCCGAGACAACTCCCTTTTGGCCATTCTCCATAAATGTGTCAATGAGTTTCATCCTCCGGTGTGACCCTTAGGTTTATGCATGTCAATAGATCAACGTAAAATCCCATTTTACTTGATCCTATTTAAGTGGCAACTAACGAGACTTTAGTATTGCCTGACACTACATAACGAATCGACCATGTCGATTCTAACCTTTCCGTCGTCCCTGTCATTATCCTTTTATCTCCGATATCCTGATTGAGATAAGGCATAGAGCCGTCATCCTTATTATTCTCAATCACCGTTCCTTGATATGTGAGATGACTGAAGATATGATACCCAGTATCATGTGCATGGCCATGCTATTCTTCCAGTCACTCTCGATCAAGTGGCCGAGAACCGATATCTTTCCCATACCTTAGTATGAGGGATAAATCCCTTAGCCGTCTTTCGTGTCACTCATGTAGCCCGTCCCCAAGCCAATCCTGGCCGTTATGGAAGCCCTGTTACGGATAACGCTAGGCTCAGGTCAAACTCAGTTGTTGACTACATAGCGATCACAAAGACTCCTTGGTCTAAGGATACATGACAAGCTACAACACTGAATATGTTCATGACTTAATCTATGGCACATATTCAGGGCGGGTCGTCCAATATCATGTCCCACATGATATCTATGATCAGACTCCGGAATCCCATTCCAATGACTAACAGAACGTAAGCCATAAAGAGCCATCTTTCATACTAGTCGCTTCTAGTGAAGCTTTGTTGACTAGGGACCCATCGAGTGTGATCTATCTCGATCTATGGTTCTATTCGCATGGTGGGCATAGATCAGAGCACACATCGATATATTACTCCAACACATAAGTAATATAAAGCCGCTTTAATTTTATTGCTAATGATGATATATACATTTGGACATTTAGGATTGAACTACGGGCACTAAGACTAACACGTGTTTTGGTTGAGGTTGAATGACTTGATTTGTCTGTGAGTCGTGGCGCGTGTGCTTGTTGAATTGGCAGTCAAGCGTGTGTGTCGGTTAAGGCTTTTGTTTTAGGTTTAAAACGGGTTAAGATTCGAGTTGGAATCGAGTTTGGAAAACAGGGTTGCGCGAGCGTCACGGATCCTGTCACGGATCTGTGACGGACCAGAGCGATTTGGGAGAATTTTAGGTCTTTGTCACGGGTCCGTGACCCCAACCGTGACGAGATCTGTCACGGGTCCGTGACCCCTGTCTGTTTCACCGTCTTGTTTGCGCAGTTTTTGTGTTGTAGTTACGTGACTTGGTGTACGTTGGTGCGGTTTATTTGAGGTTTCACTTACGTATTATTATAATTAAAGTATAAATAGCGTGAGCAGTGTGACGTTTAGTAACAAGTACGTTAGGGTAGACGTGGACCGTGTGAACGCTAGTGTATTTGAGCATGTTGTCTTTATATAAGTTCGCAAACTGAACGTTTGCGTGTATCCGTGTAGAGGATACTGACACATGGCTCGCGACAGACGAGGACGAGTAGCGGCAACACGGGGACGGGCGCCCACGCGAGGCAGGCGGGGACGGTCAGCGGGGACACCAGGACGGGTGCCAACCGTTGAGCCCGCTGAGTACGCGAAGGCGCAGGGTACTCCTGTCGGAGAAGACAGGAGAAGCGACGCGGGACCGTCTACGGGCACACCCAGCGTCCCGCCGGTCGCGGACCCTCCCGTTACGACTGCCCTGGATGAGCTGACCAGAACAGTCCAGAGTTTGGTGGCGATCATCGCCAGTCGAGAGTCGGCATCGCCAGCTCCGGAGGCAGCAGCGGCCCCAGTGAGGCCCGTTCATGCAGAGGATCATACGGCCCGGACCCTGCTGGACTTCCTAAAGCTACGAATACCTACATTTGTCGGGGAGCCGAACCCCGACCTAGCCGAGAGGTGGCTAAAGCAGGTCACGCGGGACCTGGATACGTCAGGTATCGAGGATGGCCGCCGCAGAGTGTCCTTTGCAGCTCACCAGCTGAGGGACAACGCCTACCATTGGTGGGGGCGTTTGAGGGACAGTTTCGGGCACGACTACGCCACCTTCCAGATGGTCTTCCTGGCACAGTACTTTCCCGAGTCGGCTCGGTTGGACCGACGCCGACAGTTCCTGGATCTGCAACAGGAGGGGATGACAGTGGCAGAATACGAGGCCAGATTCACCCTGACCAGATTCGCGCCCGAGATGGTGGCGACAGAGCAGAACCGTTGCCTGCGGTTCAAGGGGGGACTGAGACCGGTGATTCGGGACAAGGTTCTCTCCTTGAGGTTGCGGAAGTACTCCGAGCTCGTGGACACTACAGCGACGGTGGAGCAGGGTATCCGGGATGCGGCCAGGACCCGTGAGGTTCGACAGCGGCCGACCAGCTTTGCAGGGCCGTCCCATTCACGAGACCCAAGGAGGCAGAGGACCACGGGGTTCTTCCGACCACAGGCTCATCAGGGTGGGGCAAGACAGATGGGGTCGGTGGCGTCCGTGGGGCCAGTCGCGTCAGAGAGGGGGCCGACATGCTATCTCTGCGGGCAGCCAGGCCACTTGCAGCGGGAGTGTCCGAGGAGAGGAGGGCCCGCGGCGCTACCAGCGACCAGCCGTACGGGCCAGGGCTCGGGGTCGAGAGCCGACGAGATCGGCTGTTTCCGGTGCGGCCGGGTGGGACACACTATGACATGGTGCCGTGAGCTGTTGGGAGCGACATCAGCGCAGCGACCGCAGCAATCGCGGACAGTACAGTCACCCAGGGGTCACCCTCGTCAGAGTCATCAGTCGAGGTTCTCACAGCCGTCTACGAGCGCACCGGTTCTCACAGCAGAGACCTGGTTATTCAGCAGCCAATGCGCCAGGTCAGAGGCAGCAGGCCTCACTGGGGAGGGTGTACGCAGTCAACGACTCCTGGGCCCCAGGATCTACCACGTACCGCGAGACCATCCAGGGTACGTGTTTATTGTATCATTTATGGGCTTTATTCTTATTTGATACCGGGGCGTCGCACTCTTTTATTTCGTCGGGTTGTGTTGAGAGGTTGGGGTTGATCTTAGAGCCGTTGAGTCCACCCCTATGCCTGGACACCCCAGTTGGGGGTGGTGCATCGTTGACTAGAGTATGTCGTGCCTGCGAGATTAGAGTCGCAGACTGTCCTTGCCCTGGTGATCTTCTTGTACTGGGAATGACGACCTTTGATGTGATCTTGGGAATGGATTGGCTGGCGAGGTACCGAGCCAATATCGATTGCTACAGGCGACGAGTGACAGTGTCAGCAGGCAACACGACGGTGAAGTGTGTTTTGGGTAGTAAGAGCGGGGTTCTCCTGTCGGCGTTGTCCGCAGTGGAGGAAGTATCGGCTGTGCAGAGCCGAGAGTTACCGAGAGTTGTCTGAGAGTTCCCCGAGGTCTTTCCTGAGGAGTTGAATGGGTTGCCACCGGTTCGTGCGGTGGAGTTCGGGATTGACCTAGTGCCGAGAACGGCGGCGATATCGATGGCACTTTACAGGTTTGCGCCGACAATGTTGACTGAGCTGAAGCGTCAGCTAGAGGAGCTTCAGCAGAAGGGGTTTTTCCGTCCGAGTGTATCGCCGTGGGGAGCACCAGCACTCTTCGTGAAGAAGAAGAGTGGAGAGCTACGGATGTGTATAGATTACCGGAACCTGAACCGGGTTACGGTGAAGAACCGATACCCGATGCCGAGGATCGATGACTTGTTCGACCAGTTGAGAGGGTCAACCTGCTTCTCGAAGATCGATCTGCGATTCGGTTATTATCAGTTGCGAGTCCGTGAGGGGGACGTCGCAAAGACTGCATTCCGGACACGCTATGGGCACTACGAGTTCCTGGTGATGCCATTCGGACTGACGAACGCACCTGCAGCATTCATGGACCTGATGAACAGCATCTTCCGGCCGTTCTTAGATCAGTTTGTGGTGGTGTTCGTAGACGACATCCTGATTTATTCGCAGAGCGAGGCGGCACATGAGGTACATCTGAGGACTGTTCTTAAACTACTGCGCGAGAATCAGCTATATGCCAACCTGGAGAAGTGCGAGTTCTGGCTCGCTGAGGTGAAATTCCTCGGTCACATTGTGTCCCGTGACGGTATACTGGTCGATCCGTCGAAGATCTACGCGGTCTCGAAGTGGGCACGGCCCACGAGTGTCTTCGAGATCCGCAGCTTTCTGGGGTTGGCAGGCTATTATCGGCGATTTGTCCAGGACTTTGCGCGACTAGCCGCGCCGATGACTCTGCTGACGCACAAGGGAGTCGGATTTGTGTGGACGAAGGACTGTGAATGGGCGTTCATGGAGTTGAAGACTCGGCTGACTACCGCTCCAGTATTGGTGGTGCCCGAGCGAGGGATCGGGTATGATGTCTACTGTGATGCGTCCGGAGAGGGACTGGGCTGCGTACTGATGTAGTTGGGCAGAGTTGTGGCTTATGGCTCCAGGCAGTTGAAGATGCACGAGCGCAACTATCCTACCCACGACTTGGAGCTAGCAGCAGTCGTGTTCGCGCTAAAAGGCTGGCGATATTATCTTTATGGCGAGGGGTTTCAGGTGTTCTCGGATAACAAGAGCCTCAAGTGCATATTTTCCCAGCGAGACCTGAACATGCGCCAACGGCGGTGGATGGAGCTACTCGAGGAGTACGACTTCGATCTGCACTACCATCCGGGTAAGGCGAACGTGGTCGCCGACGCCTTGAGTAGGAAGTCGGTTCCGAGCCTCGCTAGCATATCAGTCCGAGAGTGGGACATGATGGGGGAGCTGAGCACATTCGGGCTTGAACTAGAGGAGGTTACTGGTGACATGGCCATGTGCTCATTAGTGGCTCAGCCCTCACTGCTTTCCCGAGTGTTGGAGGCGCAGTCGGAGGACGTCGAGACGCTAGAGATCCGAGAGAGGGTCGTCCGAGGTAACGAAGTGGCAGGCTGGGATGTTAGTGCTGATTGGGGGTTACGGTATCGAGGAGGGTTGTTCGTGCCAGGCAACTGTAGAGACGGCGTGTTGCGAGAGTCGCATCATTCGCGTCTTACAGTGCACCCGGGGGGCACCAAGATGTACCGTGACATCAGACGGCACTTCTGGTGGCGCGAGATGCGGAGAGCAGTCGCAGAGTTTGTGTCGAGATGTCTCGTCTGTCAGCAGGTGAAGACCGAGCATCAGCGTCCCGCAGGATTGTTGCAGCCACTGCCGATTGTCGAGTGGAAGTGGGAGCATATCACGATGGACTTCGTGTGTGGACTACCGAGATCGCCGAAGGGAAATGACGCCGTATGGGTGGTAGTCGAGCGGTTGACCAAGTCGGCCCATTTCCTGGATATGAGGATGACTGATCCGGTCGACAAGTTGAGCAGCTTGTACATTCAGGAGATAGTGCGTCTCCATGGGGTCCCTGTGTCGATAGTGTCTGACAGGGATCCTCGTTTAACGTCCAGATTTTGGCCGAGTCTGCAGGATGCATTGGGGACCGAGGTTCTACTCAGTACAGCTCACCATCCCTAGACAGACGGTCAATCCGAGCGCACTATCTAGATCTTGGAAGACATGCTGCGGGCATGTGTGCTGGATTTCAAGGGATCGTGGGAGACCCACCTGCCGTTGGCCGAGTTCGCCTACAACAACAGCTACCAGGACAATATTGGGATGGCACCGTTCGAAGCGTTGTATGGGAGGCCGTGTCGATCGCCAGTGTGTTGGGAAGAGGTGGGGGACAAGAGTCTGCGCGGGCCGGATCTTGTCAGAGAGACGGCAGAGAAGGTCGCGCTGACACGCGATCGGTTGAGGACCGCGCAGAGTCGGCAGAAGAGTTATGCCGAAAGACGACGTCGACCTCTTGAGTTCGCAGTCGGGGATCACGTGTTCCTGAAGGTGAGCCCGAGGAAGGGGCCGGTACGGTTCAGACGCAGCGGGGGCAAGTTGGCTCCGCACTACATTGGCCCGTTCGAGATCTTGAGCAGAGTGGGAGCAGTGGCTTATCGTTTGGCGTTGCCACCGCAACTTGGGAGAGTTCATAACGTCTTCCACGTGTCCCAGTTGCGGTAGTACAATGCGGACCCCTCCCACGTCATTGAGTGGACAGATATCGAGGTGGCTGACGATGTCTCCTATGAGGAGCAGCCGGTTCGGATCATGGACACACGGGAGCAGGTCTTGCGGGGAGGCAAGATTATCCGCCTAGTACGGGTGCAGTGGAGGCATCACGGGGCTGAGTCGACTTGGGAGCGCGAGGACGAGGTTCGCGCGAAGTACCCTGCCTTGTTCGCTTCCCGAGGTACATCTATTTTAAATTTCACGGACGAAATTCCTTTAAGGGGGGTAGATTGTAATAACCACTCCCGGTCAACGCCAGTCAAACCTGCGAAAAACAGGAAAATTTTAAAAAATTAAGACAGGCACTTAATTGAACCTAAAATGGCCCCGAGGGTCATACCGGACTTAAGTTGACCCCGATATCGACCAAAGTGAGTTCTGGGGTACTCAGGGCAACTTTCTGATCAATTTGGGAAATGTTGACTTTTCGCTGGAAAAGTCAACCGAGCGACGTTTTGGTCCATTCCAGGACCGTTTTGGATCCAAAAAGCTTAGCTATCGTCGCAGCGGTCTTACTTGAGTCGTTTCCTTGTAGCCCGTCAAGTTTCGTAATTTCTTGGAAAAAGTGCCCGTTCGGGGCCTGAAACGTCCGATTTTCGCGAATCTGATTGGAAAATATCTAGTAGATATTTTCCAAAAGGTGTGGAACCCACCTTGCCACTTGTCCAACAAGTGGTGGTGTTAGTTTTGGGGGGGAAATAAAGATGAGGCTACAAGGGGGAGTTCGGGCAACACTTGAAAAAAAAAGAAAAAAAAGAGAAGTGTTAGTTTTTAGAAAGAGAAAGAAGAGAGAAGAAAGGGAGAGAAGAAGAAGAGAGCTAGGGTTTGGAGGTTACTATTCACGAGCTTCCCACCTTTGGATCGTCTCAAAGTTAAGGGAATCGAACTCACATCGTCTTCCTCTACGGTAATCACCAAACCGATCTTCGATTTGTCATTTTCTAAAATTAGGTTTTGGTTTGAAACTATTAGTTTAGGGTTGTATTGAGGTTGGGGGAGTGTTGGAGACGTTTTGGAGACGTTTGGAGGTGAAGGTGGACGTTTTCCGGTGACCGGGAGCTCGGGGGGAGCTCCGGCCACCATAGGGGGTGGCCGACCACCATGTGGGGTGGTTGGCTGGAGCTAGGGCCGGCCACCACCATGGTGGGCCGGTCCCAAGCCAACCCTAGCCACCCACGGCAAAGGGTGGGCGGGTGGGGCCCACATGCTCGGGTGATCGGGTTTTGTGTTCAGGTGGTTTAGAACGTTCCCCGGACCATTTATCCACAACCGAATCGAAATTTGGAATTAAAATGCGAAAGTTGTAATTATCGGGTTTAGAAACTTTAAACGTTAATTAATTGACTCGGAAGTCGGAACTCGATTCCGTCGAGTGCCTAGGAACCCTTGAATTATTCTAAGACCGTAGAAACGAAAACAGGAATTTTTGGAGCCCCGGAAGGGTATTTCCAAAACCCGGGCAGATTCGCCATGTCGGGCGAATCGGGCCTTTACGGGTCCTTTATCGACAATGTCGAGTAATTGGGAAGTTGTTGAGCCCGTGAGTTACTATTGGTGTGTCTTGGGAGGCCATGAGGGCCCGTGGGGTTGTTGAACCCGTGTTTTTACCGTTGGAGTCTTGAGTGGCCATGAGTGCCTGTGGAGTGTTGAACTGGTCTTGTTGTTGATTGTTGAACCTTGCTTGTGATTGTGATTGTGAGTGCCCGAGGTTAGTGACCCGACTTCGTGTCGGGAAGTGGTGTGGAATTTGGCTGGCTTGCCCGAGTTTGAGTCTCGGTAAGTTGCGAGCGTTCTTTGGCTAGCCTGATCCGTGTTCGAGTCTCGGCAGTTTGTGAGCGTTTTTAGGCGATGAGAGGGAAACTCCCCTTCCGTCTAGCTATCGGAAAAGTAGCTCGGTTTATCGCCAACAGGTCGACCGCCTGGAGCCTGACAGTGATATGTAAAACGCGTGGGGCAGGCTCGAGCCCAGTCGGTTAACAACCGGCATTGAGCAGCTGAGAGGAATGCGATCCTTTGTGATTTTGTTTGGTGTGCGATCCTTTGTGATCTTGTTTGGTGTTGCGTAGTATTCTGTTGTGTCTTTGGAGGAGGTCATCGATAGTTGTGTCGGGTTTACATTACGAGTCCAAGTGTTGAGTCTGTTGAGGAAGGTAACGGGTTGTGTGTCAGTTGAGTACTTGAGTTTGGGGATTGTAGTCCCGGTGTTGGGTTTGGTTTTGGTGTTACCGGCATTGTCTGCTAAGTATGTCGTGGTCACTCTGTTATCCGTGGTGGTGAGCGAACGCTCACCCCTAGCTGCTTTTCCTACAGGTACTGATCACAGGACGGACTAGGTGAGCTCTCGAACCTTGAGGAGCTAAGAGCGGGGTCCGGGTTTTATATTTTGAGTCTAGTGACGGATACCATGTACCTTGTCCATTTGTTGGGACGTTTTTTAGTTGTAAATATTATTTTGTTTAACTAAATGGTAATTTCAAAGTGTTTATTCAAAACAGGTTTCAATTGTTTTATTGTTGTAAATGTTCGCGTCCCGAGTTCGGTTTTACTGAAATTGGGGCGTGACATTGTCGACGAATATCTAGTTTGGAATCGTGAAAACTCGACAAATAACATAATTTAACAAATCTGAGAACTTACATGTATTTTAGACGATTGTCGACGAATTTGTGTTTTGTTTGGTCGAGCTTCGTGTTTTTTCCACCTCGAACGAGAGCTTCGTGTTGAATTGAGGCAGAGTTGTCTCAGGAATCGCGAATGGCGACGACAGAAGGTTGAAGAAGCCAAAAATACAAATTTCCCTATTTTAAATCGCACGCTTATTCTAAAATATTGCCTAACGATATATTCAGCGCTATTAGTCGGGCATTAACTCGGCGCGGTCAAATTAGCTGGCGTGCTGTCACGCCCCAATTTAAGTAAAACCGAACTAGGGACGCGAACATTTAAAACAATAAAACATTTTGAAACCTTTTACATAAATCACTTTAAAAATCGCCATTTGTTCATCAAAAATAATCGTTTAATCAATTACAACTTAAAGGTAAGTCCCAACAATTGGACAAATAGCAAGGTACACGTCGCTAGACTCAAAGTAAACCCAGAATCCCGCTCCTAGCTCTTCAAGCTTCAGAAGCTCACCTAGTCCAACCTGCGACCGGTACCTGTAGGAAAAGCAGCTAGGGGTGAGCATTCGCTCACCACCACGGATAACAGACTGACTATGGCATACTTAGAAGACAATGCCGGTAACACCAACAACCAACTCAACACCGGGGATCACTATCCCCAAACTCAAGTAACCCGACTGACACCCACACACTGATACTTTCCTCCACCGACTCAACACTCGGACTCGTAATGTAGACCTCACACAACGATTGACGACCTCCTCCAACGACACGACAGACAACAACGCAACACCCAAGATCACAAAGGATCGCACACCAAACAAGATCACAAAGGATCGCATTCCAAACAAGATCACAAAGGATCGCATTCCTGTCAGCTGCTCAGTGTCGGTTGCTAACCGGCTGGGCTCGAGCCTGCCCCATGCGCTTTGCCGATCCCTGTCAGGCTCCAGGCGGTCGACCTGTTGGCGATAAACCGAGCTACTTTTCCGATAGCTAGTCGGAAGGGGAGCTGCCCTCTCACCGCCTAAAAACGCTCACAACCTACCGAGACTCGAACTCGGGCGGGCTAGCCAAGAACTCTCGAACCTTACCGAGACTCGAACTCGTAAGCCAGCCAAATTCCACACCACTTCCCAACACAAAGTCGGGTCACTAACCTCGGGCAAACACAATCCCAATCACAAGAAAAGTTCGACAACAGCAACAACACAAGTTCAACACTCCACAGGCACTCATGGCAACCCAAGACACCAACAGTAAAACACGGACTCAACAACCCCACGGGCGCTCATGGCCTCCCAAGACACACCAACCGTAACTCACGGGCTCAACAACCCCACGGGCACTCACGGCCTCCCAAGACATACCAACAGTAAAACACGGGCTCTCATGGCCTCCCAAGACACACCAACAATAACTCACGGGCTCAACAACCCCACGGGCACTCACGGCCACCCAAGACACTCCGACAATAACTCATGGGCTCAACAACCCCACGGGCACTCATGGCCACCCAAGACATACCAACAGTAACTCACGGGCTCAAAACCCCCACGAGCACTCACGGCCTCCCAAAACATACCAACAGTAACTCACGGGCTCAACAACCCCACGGGCACTCATGGCCACCCAAGACATACCAACAGTAACTCACGGGCTCAACAACCCTACGGGCACTCATGGCCACCCAAGACACACCAACAGTAAAGACACGTGTTCAACAACCCCACGGGCACTCATGGCCACCCAAGACACACCCATAGTAAAGACACGGGTTCAACAACCCCACGGGCACTCATGGCCACCCAAGACACACCCACAGTAAAGACACGGGTTCAACAACCCCACGAGCACTCATGGCCACCCAAGACACCAACGGTAAAGACACGGGTTCAACAACCCCACGGGCACTCATTGCCACCCAATGCCTCCAGCAGTCCTAATATCAACAGTTTCACAATCAACCTCCGGGCATGGTCATATGCCTCCAGTACTCCTAATATCGATAAGTTCACAATCAACCTCCGGGCATGGTCATATGCCTCCAGTAATTCTAACATCGCTAAGTTCTCTGCTCCTACTATACTGCTAAGTGTCACATGCATTTCCAAACTTCGATCACCTACTTAACCCACGACACCCCAAGTGTCACATGCATTACTAATATTCGATAACCTACTTAACCCACGACACCCAAGTGTCACATGCAATTCTACTGTTAACTTTCCCTAGTCAGGGCCGAGATCCGGCTACTTTTCCCTACCTCGTGCGTGTTCTCCAAAAGCTAACCAACAAGCCCCGACGTGATCTCGGTCACTCGCCTAGCTTTCCTTTCCCCCGGTCTGTAGCACGATCTAAAAGAACACAATTTTAAGGCACTTTTAAACTCGCAGGAATAAACTGAAATTCAATAAACTCGACGCCCAAATGTAACCTCGACAATGTCAATCACTCCCAAACTTTCCAATTACTCGACATTGTCGATAATGGACCCGGAAAGGCCCGATTTGCCCGACATGGCGAATCTGCTCGGGTTTTGGAGACGCCCTTCCCGGGCTCCGAAAACTCCCGTTTTCGTTTCTACGGTCTTAGAATAATTCAAGGGTTCCTAGGCACTCAACGGAATCGAATTCCGACTTCCGAGTCATTTAATTTGCATTTCAAGTTTCTAAAATCCGTTAATTACAACTTTTCCAATTTAATTCCAAATTTCGATCCGGTTGTGGATAAATGATCCGGGGAACGTCCTAAACCACCCGAAAACGAAAACCCGATACCCGGGCATGTGGGCCCCACACGGCCACAATGGCAAAATTCCCTTTTTGCCCCAAAACGTTCCTAACGAACCCCAACCTCAACCATTCATCTTTAAACCAATTCTAACCAAAACCCAACCATATTTGAATCGTTTAAACTCAAACCCTAAAATCCAAACTTAACAAAACGAAAATCGGTTAGGTGCTCACCGTAGAGAATGACGGTGTGAGCTTGAATCTTCTATCGTTGAGACGATCCAATGGCTAGATGAACGAGAAACGTCACAACTTCCCCAACCTCTTCTCTTTTTCTCTCTTCCTTCTCTCTTCTTTTCTCTCTCTAAAAACACCCCTTTTCTCTCTTTTGATTGAAATGGCCGAAACTAACATTTTGGATCCCTTTTGTTTTGTTTCAAAAATCAAATCTATTACTTAATTACAAAACTAACCCTAAAAGTAGTCTTCTCTTGTCTTGTCCAAACCTAATACCACCACTTGTTTGACAAGTGGCAAGGTGGGTCCCACACCTTTTTGGAAAATATCTTCTAGATATTTGTCCAATCAGATTCGCAAAATTCGGACGTTTCGGGCCCCGAACGGGCACTTTTTCTAAGAAATTACGAAACTTGACGGGCTACAAGGAAATGGCTCAACTAAGACCGCTGCGATGACGGCTAAGCCTTTTGGATCCAAAACGGTGCTCGAATGGACCAAAACGTCGCTCGGTTGACTTTTCTATCTAAAAGTCAACATTTCCCAAATTGATCAGAAAGTTGCCCTGAGTCCCCCGGAACTCACTTTGGTCGATATCGGGGTCAACTTAAGTCTGGTATGACCCTCGGGGTCAAATTTGGGTTCATTTAAGTGTCTGTCCAAAAATTTTAAATTTTCCCGTTTTTCGAAGGTTTGACTGGTGTTGACCGGGAGTGGTTATTACACGCGCATTCTTTGGACGCGTGGCGCAATCCTGCTCTCCGTGCTGACATCAAGACAGCCAAATCGCGGCTACAGTGGGTTCTTAGTTTGCACAATAACAATGGTTTTTACTGGATAACTACCCTATATATATTCATGTTCTTCTACATTAGTGTTATTTTTTTATAAAGAGTAATGTGTTATGAATATTTTGTTGGATGACCATTTTATTACATTGAAGATTCTAGATTGGAGTTACAAGACTTTTGAGTTTTGTAACTCCCTCATTTATGTATAGATTAATGTTGGTCATTAAGGTTATGTCTTCATGTTATGAACCTATAAATAGAGGCTATTGTAAAGTGTAAAATGATGATGAATACAATGATCTATTTCTACTCTCTCCATATTCTCTTGTTCTCTCTAATTTTGTTCTTCCATTCTCTTACACTATCTCAAGTATTGTTTTTACTTTCATAACACGTTATCAGCACGAATTGCTCTACTATCCAGGTATCAAAGTTTTGTATTATCGTGATTTTATTTTAATTTGATTCATGTTTATTTATACAAGTTCATTTATGTTTTTCGATAAGTATGCTCTGTGATTGCCAATATACATTGGATCTTTCACATCAGAAATTTGATGTTTATTTTATACTTGTGTTTTTGTTGTTGATACTCGAATATGAGATTTGTTGAAATTGATCATTTGGACCTGAAGTTACAAGATGCAGACCATTTTTCTTATAACATGCAATTTGGCTTAAAGGCATGTAGCTTAAAAAAAATTATATACGGTTACTTGAGTAGTTTAGCTACTCCATGTGTTCTTTCGTCGCATGGTCATCTTGTGAATAAATTTATGAAGTTGTATATAGGTATCCTGAAGTTTACAAATATGATGATATGTTGGATCAAAAAAAAATCCAAATACATAGTACCATCGACTTGATGTATGTTGGGCCAGAATTTCCAAATACATGGTACAACAATGGTTGTAAATTCTCTCCCATATATGAATAAGAGTATTACACTTGATGGTTCATGATATTTATGACACGTTCTTTACTTGGATTTTTACTTAGTTGATCATATTCATTTTATAATATTACAATGTCGAACCATTTTGAACTCGAAATTCAAATATTAACGAGAAAAGATTTACGGAACCTGAAGTTTTGATTAAAGATAGTGGGTATTATAACTTACTGAAGTTAGAGTGACCCAAAGTTCACATGTACCTAATGATGACAAAACCCGAAGTTTTGGTTCAAAGTATAAACTTGAAGGAATTAGAGTGACCCGAAGTTCACATGTAGCTAATGATGACAAAACCTGAAGTTTTGGTTCAAAGTATAAACTTGAAATTTACTTGTATGACTAAATGACAGACCACATGCCCAAAGCTTGTAACTTGTTTCCATGGCTTGAAGTCTAAAATTTTATATATAGATATTTTTATTTACTACGAATACCCCACGAGCTTTCTCGATGTGTGGTTATATACATATCTAATTTCTATATTTATACACCCACGAGTTCGTTCATTGTGTAAATCATAATATATATTTATTCATATTTGTATGGATATTATGTTTATTTGATATGTGTAACCTGAAGTTTACACAAGTCATGATATTTTGAACAAGAAGTTCTATAACCGTCAAGAAACAGGTTTATTGAAATTGTCATGTACGTAAAAAAGATACGTGTAATTACTGGAAAAAAAAAATGTGACCTGAAGCTTACATAAAGTCCCAAAGTTCTAAATTGATGATCCTTGCAGGATAGATAAAATAAAATATTTTCACACGTCATCATATTATTTGTAATCGATGAAAATGTTTTCCTCTACATTTCTTTCATCTAGTAAGTTCCTAAATTAACATTACCGAGAATATCAAAAGATCAGACTTAATATATTTATTTCTGAAATAATGATTATTGTTGAAAACCATCAAGCTCGCACTGTCGGTAGTATTCCATTCCCTGAGGTGAATGCGATAGAATATGGTTAGATCATAACCCAAGCAAGGTCGATGCCCCATACGTGGTCGTGGTCATGGCTATGAGCGTTATAATTTCCAATTCCATGGAAAATAATGTGTACCACTAGAAGTGGAACGAGTATGAAAGGCGCAAGAAAGAATATGGCTATCAAATGAAAACTCATGGACATGGTGAAAGTTATTTTGTAAATGTAGTTGATTGTGTACCTGAAGTATGATCAAAGATTTGATTGAAGGAAAATAAGAAATCGTAGAGAGAAACTTTATTGATGACTTAGATTATGAAGATCTAATCAAATGTCTCTAACTCATTTGTAGATGATGACGGGAAAATAAGTATCATTAATATGAACTAATCTTTGGATGATCTGTATTAATATTTCTGTTATATTCTTATGTAGTTGGTAAACTAATACATCACTTTTCTAAGATAAAAGGATATGGATCTCAGAAGTGATCTATCTGTTTACATAAAAGGATAATGATATGAATACGGTTGATAATGTCACTACACATACAATTCTGATAATCAAGAAATATTTTTCATGTCTAACCCTGGTCGAGGCAAACGTAAACACCATTATGGGTGCTACAAATATAATAGAGGGCTCCTTGTTATTGCAAAATGAAATATTTGGAGTGTCTTGTTTATAATTTTATTTATTGTCTTATGACAAACTATGGACAAAAGTTTCTATAATTTTGTTAAGAGCAACGGGAATCACTTTGCTTGACAGATTAAAGTGAACAAAGATATCTGGTGCATCAGATCTTATTGAAGGCTCTAGAAGAGCCAATGTAATGTTACCAAATGATACACAATTTATTATCAATGATGCAAGTTCTTAACCAGATCAAAAATAAACTTGTTAAGTTTCAAAGATATTCGCCGAAATGGTTATCACATTGAGACAACAAATGAAAATGACGTTGAATGTTTATATATCACGTCCATAGTCTTGAGGAGAAAAGAAATTGTGGAGACTCCCTTCATATAGTTTTGGATTATATTATACTTTCATTTTTCCAATTGAAAATAAGATGGTGATTAACCAAAACCCAATGGACCCATCATGTCACGCCCCGAATTCGGTATAACCTGACCCGAAACGCAAACGGTGAAACGATAAAACAATTTTCAAACATTTTAATAAAACCGCTTAAAATTTCCACTTTGAGTTAATCAAAATAACAATTTACAACTCAAAAGTACGTCCAAACAAGCGGACAAAAGACAAGGCGTATGTCCCAGCTCTTCAATCTTCGAGAGCTCACCTAGTCCGTCTCGCGACCAGTACCTGTAGGAAAAGTAGCTAGGGGTGAGCGTTCACTCACCACCACGGATACCAGACTGACCATGGCATACTAGCAGACAATGCCGGAAACACCAACAACAAAACAAACACCGGGGACTACTATCCCCCAACTCAAGTAACCCGACTGACACACAAACTGTTACTTTCCCCAACCGACTCAACACCCGGACACGTAATGTAGACCCAACACAACGGTTAAGACTTCCACCAAAGACTCAACGGATACCCACGCAACACCCAAGATCACGAAGGATCGCACAGAAAACAAGATCGCAAAGGATTGCACTCCAGCTGCTCAGTGCCGGGTGCTGACCGGCTGGGCTCGAGCCTGCCCACGCAACTTCCCCGACACGCAGCCGGGTCAGGCGGTCGACCTGTCGGCGATGTATAACGCAATACTTTCCTGATAGATGGTCGGAAGGGGAGCCGCCCTCATCACCAAAGAAGACGCATAACCTTACCGATCCCTGTCGGAAGGCTAGCCAATACCCACGCAACTTTTCCCGACAAACATTCGGATCAGGCGGTCGACCTGTCTCTCCCAACCTCAGGCAACCACAACCCCAATCACAAGCAAAGTTCAACAAACAGTAACAACACAGGTTTAGCACTCCACATGCACTCATGGCCACCCAAGACGCCAACAGTAAAACACGGGTTCAACAACCCCACAGGCGCTCATGGCCACCCAAGACACACCAACAAAAAAAATACGGGTTGTACAACCCCACGGGCACTCATGGCCACCCAAGACACAAACAAAACAATCAACCTCCGGGCATAACCAAATGCCTCTGGTAATTCTGATATCAATAAGCTTACTTATCCTACGACACTACTAAGTGTCACATGCCTTTCTATTGTTCGATACGTTCCTGTATCATACGACACCACCCGTTGTCGCCTGTCTTTCTATTGTTCGATAAACTTACTTAACCCACGACACCCTGGTGTCAATGCATTTCTATTGTTAACTTTCCCTAATCAGGGCCGAGATCCGGCTAATTTTCCCTACCTCGTACACTTTCCCCAAAAGCTCATGACCAAGCTCCGGCGTGCTCATCATCACTCGCCTAGCTTTCCCTTTCCTCTGTCGGTGGCACGATCTAATAAGAACACAATTTAAAACACCTTTAAGTTCGCAAGCATAAACTGAATTTTAATACACTTGACGCCCAAATGTAATCCCGACAATGTCGATCACTCCCAAACTTCCAAATTATTCGACATTGTCGATAATGGAACCGGAAAGGCCCGATTCGCCCGGCTCGGCGAATCTGCCCGGGTTTTGAAAACGCCCTTCCAGGGCTCCGAAAATTCTCGTTTTCGTTTCTACGGTCTAAGAATAATTCAAGGGCTCCAACGCAATTGACGGAATCAATTTTTGACTTCCGAGCAATTTCATTCGCGTTTAAAGTTTCTATACCCGTCAATTACAACTTTTACAATTTAATTCCAAAATTCGTTCCGGGTGTGGATTAACGACTTGGGGATCGTCCTAAACCACCCTAACACGAAAACCCGATACCCGTGCATGTGGGCCCCACCCGGCCCTTAAGACCCGAGGGTGGTTGGGCCGATTTTAGGCCGGTTCACCATGGTGGTGGCCGGTTCTTGCTCCGGCCAGCCACCATACACGGTGGCCGGAACTCCCCTGAGCCTCCGGTCACAGGAAAACGTTCAATCTTCGCTTCAAAACGTCTCCAACGAACCCCACACCTCAACTCATCCATAGTCTACTCGTTTTAACACAAACCCTAAACTTTAAACGTACCAAAACGAAAATCGAAAGGGTACTCACCGTAGGGAATGACGATGGGAACTCGATTCCTTGATCGTTGAGACGATCTACCGGTTGGATCGTCGGGAAAATAGAAAACCCTAAACCCCCCTTCTCTTTTCTCTCCTCCTTCTCTCTCTTCTTTTCCCTTTTTTTTCTCTTTTTCCCAAGTATGGTCGAACCCCCCTCCCTAGTAGTCTTCTCTTGTTTTGTCCGAAAAACCAAACACCACCACATATTTGACATGTGGCAAGTGGGTCCCACCCCTTTTGAAAAATATCTTCTAGATATTTTTCAGTCAGACTCGCGAAATTCGGCTGTCTCGGGCCTCAAACGGGCACTTTTTCTAAGAAATTACGAAACTTCACGGGCTACAAGGAAACGGCTCAACTAAGGCCGCTGTGACGACGGCTAAGCTTTTTGGATCCAAAACGGGCCTCGAACGGACCAAAACGTCGCTCGGTTGACTTTTCCAGCTAAAAGTCAACCTTTCCCAAATTGGTCAGAAAGTTTCCCTGAGTCCCCCGGAACTCACTTTGGTCGATATCGGGGTCAACTTAAGTCCGGTATGACCCTCGGGGTCAAATTTAGGTTCATTTAAGTGTATGTCCAACAATTTTAAATGTTCCTGTTTTTCGCCGAGTTGACTGGCGTTGACCGGGAGTGGTTCTTACAGTGACAGTCGAGTTATGTGAGTTTGGGGATAGTAGTCCCCGGTGTTTTTTTTGTTGTTGGTGTTTCCGGTATTTTCTGCTAGTATGCCGTAGTCAGTCTGGTATCCGTGGTGGTGAGCGAACGCTCACCCCTAGGTGCTTTTCCTGCAGGTACTGGCCGTGAGACAGACTAGGAGAGCTCTCGAAGCTTGGAGAGCTGGGAGCGGGAGTCCGATTCTTTTGGGAGTTTAGCGACGTACGCCTTGTCTTTTGTCCGCTTGTTTGGACGTACTTTTGAGTTGTAAATTGTTATTTTGATTAACAAAATGGTGATTTTAAGCAATTTATTTAAAAGGTTCGAAAATGGTTTTATTGTTTTATCGTTCACGTTCCGGGTTCGGTTCTACTGAATTTGGGGCGTGACAGTCACGCGAAAACTGTTACATTCCCCAACCAAACTAAACACCCGTACACGTAATGTAGACCCGACACCGTAATGACGACCTCAAAGAACACAACACAGAAGTGATCAAAATCACGCAAACCACAACCACAACCCTAAGCACTTTACCGATCACGCGCCGGAAGGTGCTACTCACCTGATGGGGACACAGCCCACTGCTCTTTACCGACCGCGCACCAGAGGGTACGACACACCCCTCGGGCAAAAATCCAGACTCAACACTTTACCAATCACGCGCCGGAAGGTGCTACTCACGTACGGGGAACACATCCCTCTGCTCTTTACCGACCACGCATTGGAGAGTATGACACACCCCTCGGGCCCAGCTCTAACCTTAGCACTTTACCGATCACGCGCCGGAAGGTGCTACTCACCTACGGGGAACACGTCCCTCTGCTCTTTACCGACCGTGCACTGGAGGGTACGACACACCCATCGGGCATAGCTCAACGGTACCACCAGAAAAATCACAGTCACAACCAAATGACACACAATCCCCGCAAAGGAAAGGAAAAGAATACGACAACACGACTAACTACCACTCGGCACGTCAGTCAACCAAATACGGGCTCAACTCCCCACGGGCACTCATGGCCACCCACAAACACAGACAAACAATAACATACGGGTTCAACACCCCAAAGGCACACATGGCCACCACGACACACAAACAGTAAAATACGGGTTCCACTCCCCAAAGGCACACATGGCCACCCACGACACACAAACAGTAAAAATACGGGTTCAACTCCCCACGGGCACTCATGGCCACCCAAGACACACAACGGTGAAAATACGGGTTCAACTCCCCACAAGCACTCATGGCCACCCAAGACACACAACGGTAAAATACGGGTTCAACTCCCCACAGGCACTCATGGCCACCCAAGACACACAACGGTAAGATACGGGTTCAACTCCCCACGGGCACTCATGGCCACCCAAGACACACAACGGTAAAATACGGGTTCAACTCCCCACGGGCACTCATGGCCACCCACAACCACAAACAATTCAATCAACCTCCGGGCACAACCAAATGCCACCAGTATTTCTATTGTTCGATAAGCTCACTTATCCTACGACACTACTAAGTGTCACATGCATTTCTATTTTTCGATACGTTCACGTATCATACGACACCACTAAGTGTCGCCTGCATTTCTAGTGTTCGATAAACTTACTTATCCTACGACACCACTAGGTGTCACATGCATTTCTACTGTTAACTTTCCCTAGTCAAGGCCGAGATCCGGCTACTTTTCCCTACCTCGTAACGCTTCCACAAAAGTCTATGCCCAAGCTCCGGCGTGCTCGCGATCACTCGCCTAGCTTCCCTTTTCCGCGGTCGTCGACACGTTTGAACAAGAACACAATTAAAGCACTTTTTAAGTTTGCAGGCAAAGCTGAATTTTTAATAAACTTGACGCCCAAATGCAACCCGGACAATGTCGATCACTCCCAAACTTCCCAATTACTCGACATTGTCAATAATGGGCCCGGAAAGGCCCGGCTCGGTGAATCTGCCCGAGATTGGAAAACGCTCTTCCGGGGCTCCGAAAATTCCCGTTTTCGTTTCTACGATCTTAGAATAATTCAAGGGTTCCAATCCAATCGATGGAATCAATTTCCGACTTCCGAGCGATTTAATTCGCGTTTAAAGTCTCTAAACCCGAAATTTCTAACTTTCACAATTTAATCCCATAATTCGTTCCAGGTGTGAATTATCGATTCAGGGATCGTCCAAAACCACCCGAACACGAAAAACCCGAGGCCCGGGCAAGTGGGCCCCACACGGCCACAATGGAAAACGTTCCTTTTCGCCCCAAAACGTTCCTAACGAACTCCAATCCTTAACCCAACCTTAATCAACCCATTTAAACTCAAACCCTAAAATTCAAACGTTCCAAAACGAGAAAAGAACGGGTTCTCACCGTAGGGAATGACGAGGGGAGTTCGAATCCGCAATCGTTGAGTCGATCGGTCGGTCGGATCGTCGGGAAATCACCAAAAACTCACCCTTTTTCCTTACTTTCTCTCTTCTCCATCTCTCTTTTCTTTCTCTTTCTAACTCTCTCTCCTTTTTCTGTTTTTGGCTGAGACCTCTCTTCACATTCTCTTTTAATTTGTTTTAAAAACACAACCAACCTCATAATTACAAAACTACCATTCCCTTTCTTTATTTTAAAAACCAACCACCAAAAGTGTGACAAGTGTCAAGTGGCTCCCACCTTTTAGAAAGATAACTTCCTAGATATTTTTCAGTCAGATTCGCGAAATTCGGCCGTCTCGGGCCCGAACGGGCCCATTTTTCAAGAAATTACGAAACTTCACGGACTACAAGGAAACGACTCAACTAAGACCGCTATAACGACGGCTAAGCTATTTGGATCCAAAACGGGCCTCGAACGGACCAAAACGTCGCTCGGTTGACTTTTCCGGTAAAAAGTCAACCTTTCCCAAATTGGTCAAAAAGTTGCATTGAGTCCCCTTGAACTCACTTTGGTCGATATCGGGGTCAACTTAAGCCCGATATGACCATCGGGGTCAAACTTAGGTTCATTTAGGTGTATGTCCCAGAATTTTAAATTTTTCCGTTTTTCCGTTGATTTGACCGGCGTTGACCGGGAGCGGTTCTTACAATTTACCCCCCTTAAAGGAATTTCTTCCGCGAAATTTAAACCAAACGTACCTCCGGAGTCGAACAGATCGGGGTACTTCGAGCGAACCTCGTCCTCGCGCTCCCAAGTCGACTCAGCCTCGTGGTGCCGCCACTGCACCCGTTCTAAGGGGATAACTTTTCCGCGCAGGACCTGCTCCCGTGGATCCATTTCCCAAACTGGTTTCTCCTTATACGAGACATCACCCGTTACCTCGACGTCTGCCCACTCAATGACGTGTGAGGGGTCCACATATACTTCCGCAACTGGGAAACGTGGATAATCCCAAGCTGCGATGGCAGTGCAAGTCGGTATGCAACTGCTCCCACTCTGCTCAAGACCTCGAAAGGCCCGATACACTGCGGGGCTAACCTGCCTCCGCCGCGGTTGAAACGCACCAGTCCACCTTTCGGACTAACATCCAAGGATACATGGTCACCGACTGCTGACTCGAGAGGTCGGCGTCGTCTGTCAGCATAGCTCCTGTTGACTCTACGCGGTCTTCAACTGCTCACGCTTCGGCACGACCGACTCAGTTGTCTCTCGGACCAGTTCTAGACCCAGTAAACTCTAATTCCTCACTTCTGCCCAGCACACGGGCGATCGACACAGCCTACCATAAAACGCTTCGAACGGTGACATCTTGATACTGGCCTGAAAGTTGTTGTTGTAGGCAAACTCGGCTAACCGCTCACGAAATCCATCGTGACGTGCCCCCATTTCCACTGTGCAACCCGCAGTGGTTGCAATAATCCAGCGGGACGGTGTTGTTCGGCTCTCACCTGCTGACGAGTGAGGCACCGCGATACTAACTCCCCAACCGCTCTCCGCATCCCGCTCCACTAGATATGCCGCCTGATGTCGCGCTCCTCTTAGTGCTACCCACGTGCACTGTCAGACGCGAATAATGCGACTCTCGCAGCTTGTCGCCTCCACAGTTACACGGTATGAACAAACCTCCACGATACCGTAACTCCCCATTAGCACGACGATCCCAACCCTCAGCGTCAACGCCACCGGCAACTCTCTCTCTGATCTCTGTCGTCTCCACATCCACCGACTGTGCCTCTATCCCCCGGCCAAGCAGGGTGCGCTGAGCCACCAAGAAGCACATGGCCACGCCGCCGGTAACCTCTTATAGCTCCAACCCGAACGTGCCCAGCTCTCCTATCATGTCCCACTCCCGGACTAAGATGCTAGTAGGACACGGCATCGACTTCCTACTCAAGGCGTCGGCAACCATATTCGCCTTACCAGGATGGTAGAGTAGTTCAAAGTCGTACTCCTCGAGTAGCTCCATCCATCGCCGGTGGCACATGTTTAGGTCTCGTTGGGAAAATATGTACTTGAGGCTCTTGTGGTCCGATAACACCTGAAATCGCTCGCCATACAGATAATACCACCAGCCCTTCAACGCGAACACGACTGCTGCTAATTCCAAGTCTTGGGTAGGATAGTTGCGCTCGTGTGTCTTCAACTGGCTGGAGCCATAAGCCACAACTCTACCCAACTGCATCAGTACACAGCCCAGTCCTTACCCAAACAAATCACAATAGACCTCATACCCGATCCCGCGCTCTGGCACTATCAACACTAGAGCGGTAGTCAGACGAGCCTTCAGCTCCGTGAACGCACGTTCACAATCCTCTACCCACCCAACCCGACTCCCTTGCGCGTCAAAAGAGTCATAGGTGCGGCTAGATGCGCAAAGTCCTAGACGAACCGCCGATAATATCCTGCCAGCCCCAAGAGGCTGCGGATCTCGAAGACGCACGTGGGCCACGCCCACTTCGAAACCGCGTCGATCTTCGCCGGATCGACCAGTATACCGTAACGGGATACAATGTGACCGAGGAATTTCACCTCAGCGAGCCAAAACTTGCACTTCTCCAGGTTGGCATATAGCTGATGTGTGCATAGCAGGGTCAGAACAGCACTCAGATGCCCCTCATGTGCCGCCTCGTTCTGCGAGTAGATCAAGATGTCGTCTACGAACACCACCACAAATTGATCTAAGAACGGCCAGAAAATACTGTTCATCAGATCCATGAACCCTGCAGGTGCGTTCGTCAGCCCAAATGGCATCACCAAGAACTCGTAATGCCCATAGCGTGTCCGGAATGCAGTCTTTGCAACGTTCTCCTCCCGGACTCGGAACTGGTAATACCTGGATCGCAGATCTATCTTCGAGAAGCATGTCAACCCTCTTAATTGGTCGAACAAGTCGACGATTCTCGGCATCGGGTATCGACTCTTCACCGTAACCCGGTTCAGCTTCCGGTAGTCGATGCACATCCGAAGCTATCCACTCTTCTTCCTCACGAAGAGTGATGGCGCTCCCCACGGTGATGTGCTCGGCCGGATAAACCCCTTCTCCCGAAGCTCCTCGAGCTGACGCTTCAGCTCGGTCAACTTGGCTGGCGCGAACCTGTAAGGCGCCATCGATATCGCTGCCGTTCCTGGCACCAGGTCAATCCTGAACTCCACCTCACGAACTGGTGGCGACCCGCTCAATTCCTCCGGAAGGACCTCGGGGAACTCGCATAGCACTCGCGGTAACTCGCGACTCTGCACAGCCGATACTTCCTCCACTACGGACAATGTCGTCAGGAGAACTCCGCTCTTACTGCCCAGAATACACGAAACCTTCGTGTTGCCTTCTGACACTGTTACCCGTCGCCTGTAACAGTCGATATTGGCTTGGTACTTTGCCCGCCAATCCATTCCCAGGATCACATCAGAGGTGGTCATTTCGTAAGTATCCTTTCCACAGATACACGCACAAGTTCAGTCGCTGCCGAACCTCACGGACCCTCGCAGCCTCTCTAAGACCTCGCTCCACTACCGCCGTCGTGCCCACCAACTCCGAACATACCTGAATCCTCGGGGTAAGGACTCGATCCAGCATCAGGGCTCTTGAGCCCTCTCTCGAACCTCCTGTATCATTTCGCTTCTCTAACTCCGCAGGCACGACAGACCCTAGTCAACACCACATAACCACCCACCGACGTGTCCAGATGCAGGGGTGGACTCAACGGCTCTAAACTCAGCCCTAACATCTCAGCACAATTTGACGAAGCAAACGAGTGTGACGCCCCGGTATCCAATAAAATGACGCTCAAATCAGAAACCGAACAACCACTCCATTAGTCATACTGATAAGGTATAGCACAACCCTCACACGATCCTCTATGCATTTACTTATAACTTTCCGCAACCAAACCAGTATTTGCTACTCATCCCCTGCGGGAAAAGTAGTAAAGGGGATGAGCGTTCTGCTCACCTCCATGGACACCCGTTCGGTTATGGCATACTAGTAAAGCACTAACGACTTACCGATCTATCCAGGGCAAACCATTACCTCAAAACCTGATACCAAAACGTCACACTGCTCACGCTATCAATACCTCAATTACTCGCTCACGTAAGGGAAACCTCGAATGGGGATTGTATTCTCAACTCCGCAAGCCACTATTTCTCACAACCTCAATACCCTAATTACCCGATCACGTAGGGAAACCTCAAACGGGGATCATGTTCTCAACTCAGCAAACCACTATTGCTCACAATCTCGATGCCCCCAATTACCCGATCACGTAGGGAAACCTCAAACGGGGATCATGTTCTCAACTCAGCAAACCACTATTGCTCACACCCTCGATACCCCAATTACCCGCTCACGTAGGAAACCTCAAATAACCCACTCACGTGAAGGAAACCTCAAACCACCCGTTCACGCGAGGGAAACCTCGAATAACCCGTTCACATAGGGGAAACCTAGTTCGTATGGCGCCGCAGCGCATCAACCCTAACCCCTCTCCGTGGTGAGACTCTCACACCGAGGCGATGTATCACTACCGTAGGTTATTGATGAGTCTCGAACCCAAGATCTCACCCTTTAACACCGAACTTACGACCTCTACAACCAACACAAACATGAACACAGCCACGCAAAACCAACACACAAACTGCACAAACAAGACGGTGGAACAAGGCAGGAAATCACGGATCCGTGACAGACCCTGTCACAGTTGGGGTCACGGAGCCGTGAAGAAGGCCCAAAAATCGCCAAAACGCGATGCTCCGTCACGGATCCGTGACAGGGTCCGTGACGCTCGTGCAGGCCTGTTTCCCAAATTCGTTTCAGACTCGATTCTTACCCCCTTTTAACCCCAAAAACAGCCTTAAGCGCCACACACGCTCGATCACCAAATTATCGACCACACGCACAACAATTCACAGACAAAATTCAATCACCCAACCTTAATCACAAGCCCACAAGGCCAACCAAAATCAAAACACGCCCACCGGGCCAAACAATTTAAACACACGCCCACAGGGCCAACCAATTTTAAAACACACGCCCACCGGGCCAACCAATTTAAGCACACGCCCACAGGGCCAACCAATTTTAAAACACACGCCCACAGGGCCAACCAATTTTAAAACACGCCCACCAGGCCAACCAATTTTTAAAACTTTCTCCTCTTCATCATAAAATCTCATTTTTGACATCACGTAGTTACAACCCGGTCCAGGCGTCCCCGACCTAAATTGTACCCACTTGATATCAGCACCGTCACGTTCGACTACAGGAGCGCTCCTGAGTTGAGTCGCGACAGCTTAAAAATGTTTCACGCAGCAACACACAATCATTATGCAAGTAACAACAATACTGGGTCTACACACGGTTTCCGACGGGACTTTTAATGACTCAACTCTCCCCACCCAATTCACGTACAGTCCGAGGTGTGAAACCTCGAGCTCTGATACCAAACTGTCACGCCCCGAATTCGGTATAACCGGACCCGGAACGCGAACGGTGAAACAGTAAAACAATTTTCAAACATTTTAATAAAACCGCTTAAAATTTCCACTTTGAGTTAATCAAAATAATATTTTACAACTTAAAATACGTCCAAAACAAGAGGACAAAAACCAAAGCGTACGTCGCTGAACTCCCAAAAGACCCGGACTCCCGCTCCCAGCTCTTCAAGCTTCGAGAGCTCTCCTAGTCCGTCTCACGACCAATACCTGTAGGAAAAGAAGCTAGGGGTGAGCGTTCGCTCACCACCACGGATACCAGACTGACTACGGCATACTAGCAGAAAATACCGGAAACACCAACAACAAACAAAAAACCAGGGACTACTATCCCCAAACTCACATAACTCGACTGTCATGCGAAAACTGTTACTTTCCCCTACCAAACGAAACACCCGTACACGTAATAAAGACCCGACACCGTAAGGACGAACTCAAAGAACACAACACAGAAGTGATCAAAATCACGCAAACCACAACCATAAGCCTCAGCACTTTACCGATCATGCGCCGGAAGATGCTACTCACCTGATGGGGACACAGCCCTCTGCTCTTTACTGACAGCGCACCGGAGGGTACGACACACCCCTCGGGCAAAAATCCAGACTCAGCACTTTACCAATCACGCACCGGAAGGTGCTACTCACCTACGGGGAACACATCCTTCTGCTCTTTACCGACAGCGCACCGGAGGGTACGACACACCCATCGGGCATAGCTCAACAGTACCACCAGAACAATCACAGTCATAACCAAATGACACACAATCCCCGCAAAGGAAAGGAAAAGAATACGACAACACGACTAACTACCACTTGACACGTCAGTCAACCAAATACGGACTCAACTCCCCACGAGCGCTCATGGCCACCCACAAACACAAACAAACAATAACATACGGGTTCAACACCCCAAAGGCACACATGGCCACCCACGACACACAAACAGTAAAATACGGGTTCAACGCCCCAAAGGCACACATGGCCACCCACGACACACAAACAGTAAAACACGGGTTCAACTCCCCACTGGCACTCATGACCACCCAAGACACACAACGCTGAAAATACGGGTTCAACTCCCCACAAGCACTCATGGCCACCCAAGACACACAACGGTAAAATACGGGTTCAACTCCCCACAGGCACTCATGGCCACCCAAGACACACAACGGTAAGATACGGGTTCAACTCCCCACGGGCACTCATGGCCACCCAAGACACACAACGGTAAAATATGGGTTCAACTCCCCACGGGCACTCATGGCCACCCACAACCACAAACATTTCAATCAACCTCCGGGCACAACCAAATGCCACCAGTATTTCTATTGTTCGATAAGCTCACTTATCCTACGGCACTACTAATTGTCACATGCCTTTCTATTGTTCGATACGTTCACGTATCATACGACACCACTAAGTGTCGCTTGTATTTCTAGTTTTCGATAAACTTACTTATCCTACGACACCACTAGGTGTCACATGCATTTCTACTGTTAACTTTCCCCAGTCAAGGCCGAGATCCGGCTACTTTTCCCTACCTCGTAACGCTTCCACAAAATTCTACGCCAAAGCTCCGGCGTGCTCGCGATCACTCGCCTAGCTTCCCTTTTCCGCGGTCGTCGGCACGATCTAACAAGAACACAATTAAAGCACTTTTTAAGTTTGCAGGCAAAGCTGAATTTTTAATAAACTTGACGCCCAAATGCAACCCCGACAATGTTGATCACTCCCAAACTTCCCAATTACTCCACATTGTCAATAATTGGCCCGGAATGGCCCGGCTCAGCGAATCTGCCCGGGATTGGAAAACGCTCTTCCGGGGCTCCGAAAATTCCCGTTTTTGTTTCTACGATCTTAGAATAATTCAAGGGTTCCAATGCAATCGACGGAATCAATTTCCGACTTCCGAGCGATTTAATTCACGTTTAAAGTTTCTAAACCCGAAATTTCTAACTTTCACAATTTAATCCCATAATTCGTTCCGGGTGTTAATTATCGATTCAGGGATCGTCCAAAACCACCCGAACACGAAAAACCCGAGGCCCGGGCAAGTGGGCCCCACACGGCCACAATGGAAAACGTTCGTTTTACTGGCCGTGTGGGGCCCACGTGCTCGGGTCACGGGTTTTCGTGTTCGGGTGGTTTAGAACGTTCCCCAAGTCATTAATCTACTCCCGGATCGAATTTTGGAATTAAATTGTGAAAGGTGTAATTGACTGGTTCAGAAACTTGAAACGCTAATTAAATTACTCGGAAGTCGGAATTGGATTCCGTTGAGTGCATAGGAACCCTTGAATTATTCTAAGACCGTAGAAACGAAAACGGGAATTTTCAGAGCCCCGGAAGGACGTTTCCAAAACCCGGGCAGATTCGCCATGTTGGGCGAATCGGGCTTTTCGTAGCCCATTATCGACAATGTCGAGTAATTGGGAAGTTTGGGAGTGATCGACATTTTCGGGGTTGCATTTGGGCGTTTAGTTCTTTAAATTCGGGTTTCGCCTGCCGTGGAAATAGGAGGCTAAGCGGGAATTATGGAGCTTTTCCGGAGTAAGAGTATCGGGTTTGACACGCTTCAAGAGGTAGGGAAAAGTAGCCGGATCTCGGCCCTGACTAGGGAAAGTTAACAGTAGAAATGCATGTGACACTTGGGTGTCGTGGGTTAAATAGGTTTTTCGAATATTAGAAAGGCAGGCGACACCGGGTGGTGTCGTATGATACGGGAACGTATCGAACATTAGAATTGCATGTGACGTAGTAGTGTCGTAGGAGCAGTGAGCTTTCGTTATTGGAACTATTGGAGGCACTTGGTTATGCCCGGAGGTTGATTGTGAACCTGTAGATATTAGAATTACTGGAGGCATATGACCATGCCCGGAGGTTGATTGTTTAGTTTGTGTCTTGGGTGGCCATGAGAGCCTGTGCTTTACTGTTCTGTCTTGGGTGGCCATGAGAGCCCGTAGTTTACTGTTGTGCCTTGGGTGGCCATGAGAGCCCGTACTTTACTGTTGTGTCTTGGGTGGCCATGCGAGCCCGTGTTTTACTGTTGGTGTGTCTTGGGAGGCCGTGAGTGCCCGTGGGGTTGTTGAGCCCGTGAGTTACTGTTGGTGTGTCTTGGGAGGACGTGAGTGCCCGTGGGGTTGTTAAGCCCGTGAGTTATTGTCAGTGTGTCTTGGGTGGCCGTGAGTGCCTGTGCGGTTGTTGAGTCCGTGTTTTACAGTTAGTGTCTTGGGTGGCTATGAGTGCCTGTGGAGTATTGAACCTGGGTTGTTGCTGTTTGTTGAACTTTGCTTGTGATTGTGATTGTGGTTACCTAAGGTTGGAGACCCGACTTTGTGTCGGGGAAGTTGCGTGAGGTGTGGCTAACCACCCGAATGGGATCGGGGGTAGGGGAGAGGTTGTGGGCTAGCCTCCCGAATGGGATCGGGAGAAGGTACGCGCGGGTGTGGCTAGTCACCCGACTGAGATCGGGGGTAGGGGAGAGGTTGTGGGCTAGCCTTCCGACTGAGATCGGGAGAAGTTGCGCGACAGGTCGACCGCCTGACCTGACAGGGATCGGTAAAGGGCGAGAGAGAGAGGAGTCACTGAGCAGCTGGCGTACGATCCTTTGTGATCTTGTTTGGTGTGCGACCCTTTGTGATCTTGGGTGTTGCGTGGTTGTCTGTTGTGTCGTTGGAGGAGGTCGTCAATCGTTGTGTCAGGTCTACATTACGAGTCCGAGTGTTGAGTCGGTTGAGGAAAGGTTTCGTCGTATGTCCGTCGGGTTACTTGAGTTGGGGATAGTGATCCCCAGTGTTGGGTCGTTGTTGGTGTTATCGGCATTGTCTACTAATTATGCCGTAGTCAGTCTGTTATCTGTGGTGGTGAGCGAACGCTCACCCCTAGCTGCTTTTCCTACAGGTACTGATCACAGGACGGACTAGGTGAGCTCTCGAAGCTTGAGGAGCTAGGATCGGAGTCCGGGTTTTACTTTTGAGTCTAGTGACGTACACCTTGTACTTTGTCCTTTTGTTGGGACGTATTTTGAGTTATAAATATTATTTTGATTAACTAAATGGCGATTTTAAAGTGTTTATTCAAAACTGGTTTCAATTGTTTTAGTATTTTAAATGTTCACGTCCCGAGTTCGGATTTACTGAAATTGGGGCGTGACAGGTTGGTATCAAAGCTCGAGGTTTCACACCTCGGACTGTACGTCAATTAGGTGGGGAGAGTCGAGTCAGTAAAGTCCCGTCGTGCGTTGGGTACGCAAGTCGGAACCGTGTGTAGAGTCGTTGTGTTTTGAGTCCTGTTTGTGTTTGTGTGTATGTGCAGTACGGGGTTATTGGCATACTGTTTGTGTGTGCTGCGTGCAACATTTTTTAAATTGTCGCGACTCGACTCAGGGGCGCCCCTGTAGTCGAGCGTGGTGGTGTTGATATCAAGTGGGTACAATGTAGTTCGGGGACGCCTGGACCGGGTTGTGACTACGTGATGTCAAGTAAGGAGGTTTTAAAATGGAAAGGAGAAAGTTTTAAAATTTGTTGGCCTTGTGAGCGTGTTTTAAACTTGATTGGCCCTGTGGGTGTGTTTTAAACTTGATTGGCCTTGTGGGCGTATGTTTAAGTTGGTTGGCCCGGTGGGCGTAGTTCGACTTGGTTGGCCCGGTGGGCGTGTGTTGTGTTGGTGGCCTTGTCGGCTTGTGATTGAGGTAGGTTGATTTGAGTTGGTCTGTGAGTCGAGGTGCGTGTGTTGTCGAGTTGGTGATCGAACGTCTGTGACGCACAAGTGTGCGGGTCACTGTGAGAAGTGTAGGTTACGAGTGCCTTAGGGTAGACGTAGCGGGTGTGATGAGTGCGAAATCGTCACAGCTACGGGACAGACCACAGACCGGCCCGGTAGGAGACATGGTCGGGGCCACTGTCTCGGCACGGAGGGACGCACGGTCCGGGCCTCTTGCCGGCCCGGAGGCGGCACGGTCCGGTACACTTGCCGGCCCGGAAGGCGGCACGGTCCGGTACACTTGTCGGCTCGGAAGGCAGCACGGTCCGGTTCACTCGCCGGCCCAGAAGGCGGCACGGTTCGGGCCACTTACCGGTCGGGATCAGACGTGACTTCAAAAAAAAAAATTATTATATGGTTTTACTTGTGTTGGTGGTAGAGGTCGTAAGTTCGGTGTTAAAGGGTGAAGTTTTGGGTCCGAGACTCATCAATGGCCTACGGTAGTAATACAGCGCCTCGGTGTGAGAATCTCACCACGGAGAGAGGTTAGGGTTGGTGCGCTGCGGCGCCATACGAACTAGGTTCCCCTATGTGAACGGGTTATTCGAGGTTTCCCTCGCGTGAACGGGTGGTTTGAAGTTTCCTTCACGTGAGTGGGTTATTTTAGGTTCCCTACATGATCCAGTAACTAGGTTATCGAGGTTGTGAGCAATAGTTATTTGCTGAATTGAGAACATAATCCCTATTTCAAGGTTTCCCTTACATGTGAGAGTATTTGAGGTATTGATGGCTTGAGCAGTGTGACATTGTGGTATCAGGTTTTGAGGTGGTGGTTTGCCCTGACTAGATTGGTAAGTCTTTAGTGCTTTACTAGTATGCCATAATCGAACGGGTGTCCGTGGAGGTGAGCATAACGCTCATCCCCTTTACTACTTTTCCCGCAAGGGACGAGTAGCGAACACTAGTTTGGTTGCGGAAAGTTATAAGTAAATACATATAGGACCGTGTGGGGGTTGCACTAGACCTCACTGGAGTGACTAATGGAGTGGTTGTTCGGTCTCAGATTTGGGCGTCAGGTTTATAGGATACCGGGGCGTCACACTCGTTTTCTTCGCCGAGTTGTGCTGGGATGTTGGGGCTGAGTTTATATCCGTTGGGTACACTCCGGCGTCTGGACACGCCGGGTGGGGGTGTTGTGGTGTTGACTAGGGTCTGTCGTGCCTGCGGAATTGGAGAAGCGAACCGATACAAGAGGTTCGAGATAGGGCCCAAGAGCCCTAATGCTGGATCGAGTCCTTATCCCGAAGATCGCGTATGTTCGGAGTTGGTAGGCACGACGATGGTAGTGGTGTTGGGTCTCGAGGTAGGGTTGGAGATGAACCAACTCGCAGCGGAAAATCAATAAAAACCAAGAGACGATTAAAACCATGAAACAACTAACAAAGAATGGATTCACAAGAGAAAAATTCAGCACTATCTCTTACCAAAACAAGAACACCGGTTAACGAATGATTGGCTTGAGTCTCCAAGACGCCTACGTATCCACATGGGAATCAAAGCCACGTAGTTCTTCTCTTTGAGGACTCAAGAACACAAAAATGGAGGTGGAAACTAGCCAAACCCGAAATGGCCATGGAAGAGGGAGAGAAAATGTGTTTCCTATTCTTGTCTTGTGTTTGTTATGTTGAAAAAAGATGACTTAAACATAACAAAACCCATACTTGTCCAACTAAAGGCATGGGACAAGTATGGTATCAAGTAAGGTGTAAATAGGACAAAGTATGGCAAGACAAGATTGGGTTAGGTGGTGAATCACCAACACCTTAATCCTTGTCTTGCTTACTTAGTACTAATTAATCAAGACTTGATTAATTAGTTCCATGGGCCTTGGTTGCATGGGCCTTTCATGGGCCTCTTGGAACATGGCCCGTGGCCATTTCCAACGAGGTCCCGTGATTCGCTCATCGGTTATCTATGTTATCATCTGTTGCAATATCGGTTATCTTCACTTCACCTCAGTTCAGTATTTATCTGATGAGGTGGATACGCCGCAGTACATGTTTGGATTTGTTAAACGATCTAGGCTTTTAGCTTGCGCAATGGCCCTTGTGTTGTCGCAAGATGGAGTCACCGGGCTGGATGGGTTTTTAATTACACCCAGCCCTGCCATGAATTTCCAAATCCACATAGCCTCCTTAGCTGCCTCTGCAGCATCCATGTACTTGGCCTCTGTCGTAGATTCGGCAATGATATCTTGCTTTACGCTCTCCCAGCTAAAGCTCTGCCATTCAGCTTAAACACATATCCTGATTGACTTCTAAAGTAATCTGGATTTGTCTTGGAAACTAGCGTCTACTCATCCTTCGACGACTAGTTCAGCATTATCTTTCCCCCGGGTTAGAATGATGTCTACTGGTACAACATAAGGCTTACGAGACGTCTGGTCTCATACATGTCATGGCATATATGATCGATCCTGCCCCCAGGCGCATAGGATTCTCATCATCCTTTTCAGCTCATCAGGTGTCTTAAGACACTGAGTCTTGCTGAGATGAATGCCATGACTAGTGGGTAAGAGTCCTTTCTTTGAATCGAGCATTAAGAACCTACTCAATGCCTTGTTCACATAGGTTCCCTGACTTAAATCCAAGACCCTCTTGGTGCGATCTCTACATATCTTAATCCTTAAGATATAAGAAGCATCGCCTAAGTCCTTTATTGAAAAACACTTCCTCAACCAAGCTTTAGTCTCGTGCAAGGTTGAAAGGTAATCTTGCTCCCACTAGCCTTCTTATAAACGCAAGATTCATCCTCGTTCTTGATTAAGCCAAATCCAATTACAGCTTCATCAAAACGAAGGATCCAACTCTGAGAAGTTCGTTTCAATCCATAAATGGATTTCAACAACTTATAAATCTTTCCTTTATTCTTCGGATCGTCAAAACCTTTGGGCCGAGACATACAAACGTACTCAGTCAAATTTCCATTTAGGAAAGCGGTTTTGACATCCACTTGCCATATCTCGTAATTATGATACGCAGTCAAGAAGAATTTGGATCGATTTTGACCATAGCCACTAAGGAGAAGGTTTCCTCATAGTCAATCCATGCCTATAACCTTTCGCCACCAGTTGAGCTTTGTAGGTCAGAGGGTTGCCATCCATGTCCATCTTCACCTTGAAGATCCATTTGCATCCGATGGTCCTCACACCATTGATGGGATCAACCGGTTCCCAGACTCGGTTGTCCGACATGGATTGCATTTCCTCCCTCATGGCTCCCAGCCATAACTCGGAGTTGGGCCCATCCACGACTTCCTGAAAGGTGGCTGGATCATCGTGATCCACCATGACTTCATTGTCACCTCCGGATACCATATCTTGGAGGTGGAAGATTGATCCTTTCAAATCGCCTTGGACCTTTCGGAATTGTAACAGGAATTGGTTCTTACTCTACGACAATCTCTGGCTCCTTTCTACTAGGTTGCCAATTGGTTTAGACAGATCTGTACCATCCTGAATTTCTTCGAGATGCACAGTCCTCCCAATGACATCTTTGGAAACAAAACTCCTTTTCCATAAAGACCCCACCCCATGCGACGAACACCATGTTCTCACTGGGATTGTAGAAGTAGTATCCCCTTGTTGCTTTGGGATACCACATGAAGGTGCATATCTCAGATCTTGGTTCGAGCTTAGTCGAAACAAAATGTTTCACATAAGCCTCGCAACCACAAATCTTTAGGAAGGACAAAGCGGGCATCATCCCATATCATTTTGAAATGGTGTCCCTTCCACACCCTTCATCGAAGCCCGATTCACTATGAATGCGGTCGTCTCTAGAGCATAATCCCAGAAAGAGATTGGGAGATCAGTCCAACTAATAATGGAACGGACCATTGTCTAACAATGTCCGATTTCTCCGTTTGGATACACCTTTCATCTACAGTGTCCCAGGAGGAGTCCATTCCAAAAGGATCCCATTCTCTTTTAGATAATCTAATAACTCTGTGGTCAAGTATTTTCCACCTCGATCCAATCGAAGTGCCTTAATACCTTTGTCGAGCTGGTTTTCTACTATAGTCTTAAACTCTTTGAATTTATCAAAAGCTTCAGACTTATGTCTCAGCGAATAGACATAACCATATTTACTGTAATCATCAGTAAATGTGATAAAGTAGTTAAAACCCCTCCTGGCAAGTGAAATTATTGGTCTACACACATTCGAGTGTATCAGCCCCAATAATTCACCAGCCCTTTCATCGCGATCGATAAAAGGGCACTTTAGTCATTTTGTCCATCAAACAAACCTTGCACCTATCGATCGAATGGAATTCGAATGAACCTGAAAGTTCGCACTTCTGAAGTGCTGATAGGTGCTTCTTGTTTATGCGACCTAAATGAAGTGCCTTAACAGAGTTAGGTTTAAATCGTTGGATTTAGACCTCTTGGTATTAACGGAATATATAGAACTTGAGCCATTGTTACCCATATCTAATATGTACAATCCTCCAACCAAGTCAGTACTGGTATAAAACATATCATTGCATAGAACATTGAAAACTCCATTTCCAATATTAAAATTATATCCTTCCTTCTCAAACACGGATACAAATATAATATTCCTACTAAAAGTAGGTATGCAATATACATTATACAGTACTAAGACAAGGCCTCTTGGCAAAGCAAGACTCATGGATCCTACAGCAGTTGCCACAACTCTGAGGTCCACTTCGTGCTTTCCAAACCTCTCCTACTTTCAGCCACCATATATAAGTGCATGTGTGAGATTCAGTCCTGGTATCTAATACCCATGAATCTTTGGAAGTAGAGAGATGTAGCTCTATAGAGTTAATACCGGATGAAGGCACGGTCCCACCGCCCTTCCTTAGATCATCCAGGTTTCCTGATGAAGGCGCAGTCCTACTGCCCTTCTTCAGATCATCCACGCTATTTGATGAAGGCGCAGTCCCACTACCCTTCTTCAGATCAGCCGTGAACTTCCTGTAATCCCGGTTCCAATGACTAGGCTATTTGCAGTAGAAGCAGACATTCTCATGTGTCTCATCTTTCCTGCCAAGTGCGCATGGGCCCCGCCCTTGCCACTTCCAATTCCCTTGTTGACCATCAGAATATCCTTGGATCCCAGATCCCTGATATATTCTTCTCAGCAATTAATGACACTTCATGTAACTCTGATATGGTCTTAGAGACAGCCTTGTCAAGGACATATTCTTTGCGTTCAGACTTGAGGACTATCCTCAAAATTCTGTACTAGTCCAAATAGTTTGTCCCATTTAGCTTGACCCTGTCAAGAATGGTTTTTAATGACAAACTATTAATGTTCGCTGAATTTTCCATTTGATCTACAACAGATAAAATTCAATCAGTAAACTGAATAAATTTTATGAAGATCAAGCTTAAACACCAACAATCGATTCTAAACCTTTAGAATCTGAAACCAAGATCCTTGATTCACTCGATTAAGCTGAACTAATGCTCACCACTTAATCGAGCTATGTAGGTAGGACTCCATCCAATCACATCCAATGTGACTCTTGGCTAGGGTATGTACTTATGTACACGACTTACCCTATCTGTTACCCTAGCTCAACCTCAGGCTGAGAATCGTAGTCGGGTCCACCAATTTTCAACTATGGCTCGTCACTATGTAGGTGCTCCACTAATGCGCACGACACCCACATATGTCGTCCAAACCTACTACCCCGTTTCCCCATGGATGCTCCGCTAATGCGCACGACACCCATAGGACGGGGAGGTAGTAAGGTGTTAATGATTGGGAGGTATCGGACATGACCCGCTTTTACTTGTCCAGTTGTGTTCAAAACTTTGGCACATCCTAGATGCGATGAGCACATCAACTACATTCCAAATGCAATGATGCCTCAAATTACATCCAATGTAATTCTTCCTTTGAACCCGTCAACTACATCCAATGCAATGACGGTTCTAAGGGTTCACACACAAGGATTAAAATTCCAATTTTATCTTTGCATGTGAGGTGATATGCTCGGTAAATAAAGTTAAGCATGCAATTCTAAAACACATAGAATTAATCATGCATAAACTAAACCAAGCATAAAGCGTTAAATGTGCACATAATAGCCCCCTAAACTAACTCCCACTAGCATCTTGAGCTCCACCGACTCCAAGCCGATGCCAACACCCGAAAAGCCACCAAATGACCTTTTCGCCCTTTCTTCGTCTTGAGTAAAGTATTACAATTTAATACACGACTCGCAGGTCGGGAATAAATAAATATTACAAACAAGTGGTTCGACGACCACACATTGAAAGAATAATTACACGCTAACTCTAACGGCTCGCAGGCCGTGAAAAGCGATAAATAATTAAATCGAGCTCGGGGCTATTATGTACACCATGCCAACATCTCATCACACATCGTGTTATCAAACAAGCATGTTATCAAACATCATGTGATTTTCCGGTTTTAATTAATAGCCAAGTTTCGAAAATTTTTGATGCTCGATTTATCGAAACCGTTCAAAAATGAAACTTTTGAACATTTGATCTTCGAGTTCGTCATGACGGTTCTAAACTCGTCATAACTAACAAAACGGTTTAGCCTTGGCATATCAACCATCCAATGGTCATGCTTGGCCTAGCTCCGTCCAACGGAGCCCCGTTCGGTCCCGGTTTCGGCTCCCCGAGAGTCCCGCTCCCGAGACCCGAAAAATCAATTTTTTTTTTCAAAATTTCCAGATTTGAAATAATTTTCAAAAATTCATTTTACATGTATTAAATCCATGAACAAGAATTTAAAACATGTTATCAAACAATTTAGCAAAACAACATGCCAAAAACGAAAATTTCAAGCAAAACCGAAACTTTGAACACCGTCTTGTGAATCCCGAAGGTAGCACGGCTCTGATACCACTGTTGGATCTCGAGGTAGGGTTGGAGATGAACCAACTCGCAGCGGAAAATCAATAAAAACCAAGAGACGATTAAAACCATGAAACAACTAACAAAGAATGGATTCACAAGAGAAAAATTCAGCACTATCTCTTACCAAAACAAGAACACCGGTTAACGAATGATTGGCTTGAGTCTCCAAGACGCCTACGTATCCACATGGGAATCAAAGCCACGTAATTCTTCTCTTTGAGGACTCAAGAACACAAAAATGGAGGTGGAAACTAGCCAAACCCGAAATGGCCATGGAAGAGGGAGAGAAAATGTGTTTCCTATTCTTGTCTTGTGTTTGTTATGTTGAAAAAAGATGACTTAAACATAACAAAACTCATACTTGTCCAACTAAAGGCATGGGACAAGTATGGTGTCAAGTAAGGTGTAAATAGGACAAAGTATGGCAAGACAAGATTGGGTTAGGTGGTGAATCACCAACACCTTAATCCTTGTCTTGCTTACTTAGTACTAATTAATCAAGACTTGATTAATTAGTTCCATGGGCCTTGGTTGCATGGGCCTTTCATGGGCCTCTTGGAACATGGCCCGTGGCCATTTCCAACGAGGTCCCGTGATTCGCTCATCGCCTCCATGCATTCCATACCGGAAATGTCCAACATTATCCGACCCGATCAATCCCAAGACTCCAAGCCTTGTCTCGATCCGTAAAGTCCTATTCACTTACGGGCACATGACCCAAAACCCAGTTTTGGTCCTGTCCCGAGACAACTCCCTTTTGGCCATTCTCCATAAATGTGTCAATGAGTTTCATCCTCCAGTGTGACCCTTAGGTTTATGCATGTCAATAGATCAACGTAAAATCCCATTTTACTTGATCCTATTTAAGTGGCAACTAACGAGACTTTAGTATTGCCTGACACTACATAACGAATCGACCCTGTCGATTCTAACCTTTCCGTCGTCCCTGTCATTATCCTTTTATCTCCGATATCATGATTGAGATAAGGCATAGAGTCGTCATCCTTATTATTCTCAATCACCGTTCCTTGATATGTGAGATGACTGAAGATATGATACCCAGTATCATGTGCATGGCCATGCTATTCTTCCAGTCACTCTCGATCAAGCGGCCGAGAACCGATATCTTTCCCATACCTTAGTATGAGGGATAAATCCCTTAGCCGTCTTTCGTGTCACTCATGTAGCTCGTCCCCAAGCCAATCCTGGCCGTTATGGAAGCCCTGTTACGGACAACGTTAGGCTCAGGTCAAACTCAGTTGTTGACTACATAGCGATCACAAAGACTCCTTGGTCTAAGGATACATGACAAGCTACAACACTGAATATGTTCATGACTTAATCTATGGCACATATTCAGGGCGGGTCGTCCAATATCATGTCCCACATGATATCTATGATCAGACTCCGGAATCCCATTCCAATGACTAACAGAACGTAAGCCATAAAGAGCCATCTTTCATACTAGTCGCTTCTAGTGAAACTTTGTTGACTAGGGACCCATCGAGTGTGATCTATCTCGATCTATGGTTCTATTCGCATGGTGGGCATAGATCAGAGCACACATCGATATATTACTCCAACACATAAGTAATATAAAGCCGCTTTAATTTTATTTCTAACGATGATATATACATTTAGACATTTAGGATTGAACTACGGGCACTAAGACTAACAAGTGGAACGAGGTCTTAGAGAGACTGCAAGGACCCGTGAGGATCGGCAGCGACTGAGCTTGTGCGTGTATCCGTGGGGAGGGTACTTACGAAATGATAACCTTTGACGTGAACTTGGGAATGGATTGGCTGGCGAAGTGCCGAGCAAATGTCGACTGCTATAGGCGACGAGTAACAATGTCAGCAGGCGACACGAAGGTTTCGTGTGTGCTGGGTAGTAATAGCGGGGTTCTCCTGTCGGCATTGTCCGCAGTGGAGGAAGTATCGGCCGTGCAGAGCCGAGAGCTACCGCAAGTGGTGTGTGAGTTCCCCGAGGTCTTTCCGGAGGAGTTGAGCGGGATGCCACCAGTTCGTGAGGTGGAGTTCGGGATCGACCTGGTACCGGGAATGGCAGCGATATCGATGGCGCCTTACAGTTTCGCGCCAGCCGAGTTGACCGAGCTGGAGCGTCAGCTCGAGGACCTTCGGGAGAAGGGGTTTATTCGTCCGAGCGCATCGCCGTGGGGAGCGCCAGCACTCTTCGTGAAGAAGAAGAGTGTAGAGCGTCGGATCTGTATGGACTACCAAAAACTGAACCGAGTTACGGTGAATGACCGATACCCGATGCCGAAAATCGACGACTTGTTCGACCAGTTGAGAGGGTCGACAGACTTCTCGAAGATCGACATGCGATCCGGGTACTACCAGTTGCGAGTCCGAGAGGGGGACGTCGCAAGGACTGCATTCCGAACATGCTATGAGTATTACGAGTTCTGGGTGATGACTTGGACTGACGGGCGCGCCGACAGCGTTCATGGATCGGATGAACAGTATGTTCCAGCCGTTCTTAGATCAGTTTTTGGTGGTGTTTGTACACAACATTGTGATCTACTCGCAGAACGAGGCGGCGCAGGAGGAACATCCGAAGGGTGTCCTGGCCCTGTTGCGCACACACCAGCTATACGCCAACCTGGGGAAGTGCGAGCTCTGGCTCGCAGAGGTGAGAGTCCTCGGTCACGTTGTGTCCCGTGTCGGTGTGTTGGTCGATCCGGTGGAGATCGACGTGGTTTGGAAGTGGGCGCGGCCCACGAGCGTTTTCGAGATCCGCAGTTTCTTGGGGCTGGCAGGATATTATCGGCGGGTGGTCCAGGACTTTGCGCGTCTAGTCACGCCTATGACTCTTTTGACGCGCAAGGGAGTCGAGTTTGTGTGGACAGAGGATTGTGAACGTATGTTCACGGAGCTGAAGGCTCGTCTGACTACCGCTCCGGTGTTGATAGTGTCGGAGCGCGGGGTCGAGTATGAGGTCTATGGTGACGCGTCCAGGGGAGGACTGGGATGCGTGCTGATACGGTTGGGTAGAGTCGTTGCTTGTGGCTCAAGGTAGTTGAGAACACACGAGTGCAACTATCCTACCCATGACTTAAAATTATCAGCAGTAGTGTGCGCGCTGAAAGGATTGAGGCATTATCCGTATGACGAGCGATTTCAGGTGTTCTCGGACCATAAGAGTTTAAGTACATCTTTTCCCAACGAGACCTGAATACGCGCCAGCGGCGATGGATGGAACTACTTGAGGAGTACGACTTTGAGCTACTCTACCATCCGGGTAAGGCGAATGTGATTGCCGATGCCCTGAGGAGGAAGCCGATGCCGTGTCCTGCTAGCATCTCAGTCCGGGAGTGGGACATGATGGGAGAGCTGGGCACGCTCGGGTTAGAGCTAGAAGAAGTTACCGGCGGTGTGGCCACGTACTTCTTGGTGGCTCAGCCCACCCGGCTAGGCCGGGGGATAGAAGCACTGTCAGTGGATGTCGAGACGACAGAGATCCGGGAGAGAGTTGCCGGCGGTGTTGACGCCGAGGGCTGGGATCGTCGTGCTAATTGGGAGTTCCGGTATCGCGGAGGTTTGTTCATACCGCGTAACGGTGGAGGCGACGAGCTGCGAGAGTCGCAGCATTCGCGTCTGACAGTGCACGTGGGTAGCACTAAGAGGAGCGTGACATCAGGTGTCATGTCCAGTGGAGCGGGATGCGGAGAGCGGTCGCGGAGTTAGTATCGCGATGCCTCACTCGTCGGCAGGTGAGAGATGAACAACAGCGTCCCGCTGGATTATTGCAACCACTGCCGGTTGCACAGTGGAAATGGGGACACGTCACGATGGGTTTCGTGAGCGGTTAGCCGAGTTCGCCTACAACAACAGCTTTCAGTATCATGATGGCACCGTTCAGAGCGTTGTATGGTAGGCCGTCTCGGTCGCCCATGTGCGGGGCGGAAGTGAGGAGTGAGAGTTCACTGGATCTAGAACTGGACCGAGAGACAGCTGAGTCGGTCGTGCCGAAGCGTGAGCGGTTGGAGACCGCGCAGAGTCAGCAGGAGCTGTGCTGACAGACGGCGCCGACCTCTCGAGTCAGCAGTCGGTGATCATGTATACCTGGAGGTGAGTCCAGAAAGTGGACTGGTGCGTTTCAACCGCGGCGGAGGCGGGTTAGCCCCGCGGTGTATCGAGCCTTTCAAGGTCTTGAGCGGAGTGGGAGCAGTTGCATACTGACTCGCACTGCCACCGCAGCTTGGGAATATCCACGTTTCCCAGCTGCGGAAGTATATGCGGACCCCTCGCACGTAATTGAGTGTGCGGATGCGAGGTAACGGATGATGTCTCGTATAAGGAGGAACCGGTTTGGGAAAATGGATCCATTGGAGCGTGTCCTGCGCGGAAAGGTTATCCGCCTAGTATGGGTGCAGTGGAGGCACCACGAGGCTGAGTCGACTCGGGAGCGCGAGGACAAGGTTCGCGCGAGGTACCCCGATCTGTTCGACTCCTAAGGTGCGTTGTTTTAAATTTCGCGGACGAAATTCCTTTAAGGGGGGTAGATTGTAAGAACCCCTCTCAGTCAACGCCAGTCAAATCTGCGAAAACAGGAAAATTTAAAATTTTTGGACAGGCACTTAAATGAACCTAAATTTGACCCCGAGGGTCATACCGGACTTAAGTTGACCCCGATATCGACCAAAGTGAGTTCCGGGGGACTCAGGGCAACTTTCTGACCAATTTGGGAAATGTTGACTTTTCGTAGGAAAAGTCAACCGAGCGACGTTTTGTTCCATTCGAGGTCCGTTTTGGATCCAAAAACCTTAGTCGTCGTCGCAGCGGTCTTAGTTGAGCCGTTTCCTTGTAGCCCGTGAAGTTTCATAATTTCTTGGATAAAATGCCCGTTCGGGGCCCGAAACGGCCGAATTTCGCGAATCTGATTGGAAAATATCTAGAAGATATTTTCCAAAAAGGTGTGGGACCCACTTGCCACATGTCACCAATGTGGTGGTGTTAGGTTTGTTGGACAAGACAAGAGAAGACTACTTTTAGTATTAGTTTTGTAATTAAGTATTAGTTTTGATTTTTAAAACAAAATAAAAGGGGGATGAATTGGTATGTCTCGCCCATATTCAAAAAAAGAGAAGACTTGGAGAGAGAAAGTGGTGATAGAAAGAAGAGAGAAGAAAGGGAGAAAAAGAGAAGAGAGTTGGAGATTGGTGGCTTTTCCCGTCGATCAAACCGTTGGATCGTCTCAACGATAGAAGATTCAAGCTCACACCGTCATTCTCTACGGTGAGCACCTAACCGATTTTCGTTTTGTTAAGTTCGAATTTTAGGGTTTAAGTTTAAACGATTCAAATATGGTTGGGTTTTGGTTAGAATTGGTTTAAAGATGAATGGTTGAGGTTTGGGGTTCGTTAGGAACGTTTTGGGGCAAAAAGGGAATTTTTCCATTGTGGCCGTGTGGGGCCCACATGCTCGGGTCACGGGTTTTCGTGTTCGGGTGGTTTAGAATGTTCCCCAAGTCATTAATCTACTCTCGGATCGAATTTTGGAATTAGATTGTGAAAGTTGTAATTGACGGATTTAGAAACCTGAAACGCTAATTAAATTACTCGGAAGTCGGAATTGGATTCCGTCGAGTGCATAGGAACACTTGAATTATTCTAACACCGTAGAAACGAAAACGGGAATTTTCGGAGCCCCGGAAGGACGTTTCCAAAACCCGGGCAGATTCCCCATGTCGGGCGAATCGGGCTTTTCCGAGCCTATTATCGACAATGTCGAGTAATTGGGAAGTTTGGGAGTGATCGACATTTTCGGGGTTGCATTTGGGCGTTTAGTTCTTTAAATTCGGGTTTCGCCTGCTTACTTAAAAAGTGTGTTAATTGTAATGATTGTAGACCGTGTCGCCTACCGTGGAAATAGGAGGCTAAGCGGGAATTATGGAGCTTTGCCGGAGTAAGAGTATCAGGTTTGACACGCTTCAAGAGGTAGGGAAAAGTAGCCGGATCTCGGCCCTTACTAGGGAAAGTTAACGGTAGAAATGCATGTGACACTTGGGTGTCGTGGGTTAAATATGTTTTTCGAATATTAGAAAGGCAGACAACACCGGGTGGTGTCGTATGATACGGGAACGTATCGAACATTAGAATTGCATGTGACACTTAGTAGTGTCGTAGGAGCAGTGAGCTTTCGTTATTGGAACTACTGGAGGCATTTGGTTATCTCCGGATGTTGATTGTGAACCTGTTGATATTAGAATTACTGGAGGCATATGATCATGCCCGGAGGTTCATTGTTTAGTTTGTGTCTTGGGTGGAGATGAGAGCCCGTGCTTTACTGTTGTGTCTTGGGTGGCCATGAGAGCCCGTAGTTTACTGTTGTGTCTTGGGTGGCCATGAGAGCCCGTACTTTACTATTGTGTCTTGGGTGGCCATGAGAGCCCGTGTTTTACTGTTGGTGTGTCTTGGGAGGCCGTGAGTGCCCGTGGGGTTGTTGAGCCCGTGAGTTATTGTTGGTGTGTCTTGGGAGGCCGTGAGTGCCCGTGGGGTTGTTAAGCCCGTGAGTGCCCGTGGGGTTGTTGAGTCCGTGTTTTACAGTTGGTGTCTTGGGTGGCCATGAGTGCCTGTGGAGTGTTGAACCTGGGTTGTTGCTGTTTGTTGAACTTTGCTTGTGATTGTGATTGTGGTTACCTGAGGTTGGAGACCCGACTTTTTGTCGGGGAAGTTGTGTGAGGTGTGGCTAGCCACCCGACTGGGATCGGGGGTAGGGGAGAGGTTGTGGGCTAGCCTCCCGACTGGGATCGGGAGAAGGTACGCGCGGGTGTGGCTAGTCACCCGACTGAGATCGGGGGTAGGGGAGAGGTTGTGAGCTAGCCTTCCGACTGAGATCGGGAGAAGTTGGGCGACAGGTTGACCGCCTGACCTGACAGGGATCAGTAAAGGGCGAAAGAGATAGGAGTTACTTAGCAGCTGGCGTGCGATCCTTTGTGATCTTGTTTGGTGTGGGACCCTTTGTGATCTTGGGTGTTGCGTGGTTTTCTGTCGTGTCTTTGGAGGAGGTCGTCAATCGTTGTGTCAGGTCTACATTACGAGTCCGAGTGTTGAGTCGGTTGAGGAAAGGTTTCGTCGTATGTCTGTCGGGTTACTTGAGTTTGGGATAGTGATCCCCGGTGTTAGGTCGTTGTTGGTGTTATCGGAATTGTCTAATAATTATTCCGTAGTCAGTCTGTTATCTGTGGTGGTGAGCGAACGCTCACCCCTAGCTGCTTTTCCTACAGGTACTGATCACAGGACGGACTAGGTGAGCTCTCGAAGCTTGAGGAGCTAGGATCGGAGTCCGGGTTTTACTTTTGAGTCTAGTGACGTACACCTTGTACTTTGTCCTTTTGTTGGGACGTATTTTGAGTTGTAAATATTATTTTGATTAACTAAATGGTGATTTTAAAGTGTTTATTCAAAACATGTTTCAATTGTTTTATTATTTTAAATGTTCGCGTCCCGAGTTCGGTTTTACTGAAATTGGGGCATGACACCTTGAGTCCCCCATAACTCACTTTGGTCGATATCGGGGTCAACTTAAGCCCGATATGACCCTCGGGTCAAACTTAGGTTCATTTAGGTGTCTGTCCCAAAATTTTAAATTTTTCCGTTTTTCCGTCGATTTGACTGGCGTTGACCGGGAGCGGTTCTTACGCATCAAATTTTATGATACGGCATGATCGTTTAGACCATCTGGGTTTCATAATGATACAAAGAATTATAGAAAATTCACATGACATACCCTGAAGGGTAAAAATGTCCTTTTTGTCAAAAGATTACCCATGTGTTGCTTGTTTTTAAGGAAAACTTATTACAAGACCATCTCCAATGAAAGTTGAGACTAAATGTCCAACATTTTTAGAAAGAATTCACATAGATATACTGGAATTCATGACATGTGATATGTTTACGGCACGATTTCCCGACTGTCAATTTGATGAGACAATTTCCCTGCATTAGGGGGAGATAAAGAAACGTCTGAAAAAGAAAGACGAGAAATTTCATGGAATGCATTGACATTGTCTCATTTTGATCCTCGTACGAATCAATATGAACTAGAAGTTTATAAAATTATCCACTTACAAAAGGTTGAAAATACATTGCCTGATGCATTTACGGATATTAAGACTGTGATAAAATCACGGATACCAGTTGCTAATGTTCCTTGTAGAATTACTCTTCCTGATGAAGAAATGGGAAATTTGTTGGCGCTAGCAAATGAGTCTAAAGCACGCAAGAAGCGTGGTAGACCTATTGGATCCAAAGATAAAAACCCAAGAAAAAGAAAGGAACAAGTTCAACAAGTTGGTACATCAAATGATATCACAATTCCCGAAGAACAATCAAATGTGATAAATGAAGAGACGTCTTCAAAAGATGATTAAACACCTGAAAAAGATGACATTAAAGAGATCTCGATTAACTATGTCACTTAAGGTGAAAGATGGAATTAAAACAGAAGTTATTGTGGATGATATATTTGTACATGCATTTGCATTAGATATTTCAAAAGAAAACGAGGATCATGAACCAAGATCGGTCAGTGAATACCGACAAAGAAATGATTGGCCGAAATGGAAAAATGTCATTAATACATAATTGAATTCACTCAATAAATGCCAAGTATTCGGACCTGCTATAAGAACCGCTCCCGGTCAACGCCGGTCAAATCGGCGAAAAAATGGAAAAATTTAAAATTTGGGGACAGACACCTAAATGAACCTAAGATTGACCCCGAGGGTCATATCGGACTTAAGTTGACCATGATATCGACCAAAGTGAGTTCTGGGTGACTCGGGGCAGCTTTTTGACCAATTCGGGAAAAGTTGACTTTTTGCCGAAAAAGTCAACCGAGCGATGTTTTGGTCCGTTCGAGGCCCGTTTGGTATCCAAAAAGCTTATCCGTCGTTACAGCGGTCTTAGTTGGTCCGTTTCCTTGTAGCACGTGAAGTTTCGTAATTTCTTGGAAAATGGGCCCGTTCAGGGCCCGAGACAGCCGAATTTCGCGAATCTGACTGAAAAATATCTACAAAGATATTTTTCTAAAAGGTGGGACCCATTTGACACTTGTCACACTATTGGTGGTTCATATTTTAAAATAAAGAAAAGGAAATGAGGGGTAGTTTGTAATTAAGAGATGATGTGTTTTTAAAACAAAATAAAAGGAAATGAAGAGAGAAAGTGTCGGCCAAATAGAAAAAAAAAGAGAAAGAAGGAGAGAGAAGGAGGAAGAGAGAAAAGAAAGAAAGTGAAGGGTTTTGGTGATTTTCTTGACGATCCGACCGACCGATTGACTCAATTCCCTACGGTAAGAACCCATTCTTTTCTCGTTTTGGTACGTTTGAAAATTAGGGTTTGAGTTTAAACGAGTCAAATATGGTTGAGTTTTGGTTAGAATTGGTTTAATGATGAATGGCTGAGGTTTGGGGTTCGTTAGGAACGTTTTGGGGCGAAAAGAAAATTTTACCATTATGGCCGTGTAAGGCCCACTTGCCCGGGGCTCGGGTTTTTTGTGTTCGGGTGGTTTTGGACGATCCTCGAATCGATAATTTACACCCGGAACGAATTATGGAATTAAATTGTGAAAGTTGGAAATTTCGGGTTTAGAAACTTTAAACGCGAATTAAATCGCTCGGAAGTCGGGAATTGATTCCGTCGATTGCATTGGAACCCTTGAATTATTCTAAGATAGTAGAAACGAAAACGGGAATTTTCGGAGCCCCGGAAGGGCGTTTTCCAATCCCGGGCAGATTCGCCAAGCCGGGCGAATCGGGCTTTTCCAGACCCATTATTGACAACGTCGAGTAATTGGGAAGTTTGGGAGTGATCGACATTGTCGGGGTTGCAATTGGGCGTCAAGTTTATTAAAATTCAGCTTTGCTTGCGAACTTAAAAAGTGTTTTAATTGTGTTCATGATTAGATCGTGCCGACGACCGCGGAAAGGGGAAGCTAGGCGAGTGATCGCGAGCACGCCGGAGCTTGGGCGTGGACTTTTGGGAAAGCGTTACGAGGTAGGGAAAAGTAGCCGGACCTCGGCCTTGACTAGGGAAAGTTAACAGTAGAAATGTATTTGACACCTAGTGGTGTCGTAGGATAAGTAAGTTTATCGAACAATAGAAATGCATGTGACACTTAGTAGTGTCGTAGGATAAGTGAACTTATCGAACAATAGAAATACTGGTGTCATTTGGTTGTGCCCGGAGGTTGATTGAATTGTTTGTGTTTGTGGGTGGCCATGAGTGCCTGTGGGGAGTTGAACCCGTATTTTACTGTTTGTGTGTCGTGGGTGGTCAGGTGTGCCTTTGGGGTGTTGGACCCGTATTTTTTACTGTTTGTGTGTCGTGGGTGGTTAGGTGTGCCTTTGGGGTGTTGGACCCGTATTTTTACTGTTCGTGTGTCGTGGGTGGTCAGGTGTGCCTTTGTGGTGTTGAACCCGTGTTATTGTTTTGTGTGCCTGTGGGGTGTTAAACCTGTGTTGTCGCTATTTGTTGAAACTTAGGTGATGACTATGATTGCATGGAGGTTGGGGCCCGCCTGACAGAAAAGGGGCCATGTGGTCGCGCGCGTGGGGGTTGGCTAGCCTTCCGACTAACCATCGGTAAAGTCGTGCATTCTTCGGCGATGAAGGGCGGCTCCCCTTCCGACTAGCTATCGGAAAAGTATTGTTGTATATATCGCTAACAGGTCGACCGCCTGGCCCGACTGAGAGTCGGGAAAGTTGCGTGGGGTAGGCTCAAGCCCAGCCGGTTAGCAACCGGCACTGAGTAGCTGGAGTGCGATCCTTTGTGATCTTGATTGTTGTGTGCGATCCTTTGTGATCTTGGGTGTTGCATGGTCGTTATATTCGTTTTTGGTTGAGGTCGTAACCGCTGTGTCGGGTCTACATTACGTGTACGGGTGTTTTGAGTTGGTTGGGGAAGGTAACAGTTTTCATGTGACAGTCGGGTTACTTGAGTTTGGGGATAGTAGTCCCCGGTGTTTTGTTTGTTGGTTGGTGTTTCCGGCATTTCTGCTAGTATGCCGTAGTCAGTCTGGTATCTGTGGTGGTGAGCGAACGCTCACCCCTAGCTGCTTTTCCTACAGGTACTGGTCGTGAGACGGACTAGGAGAGCTCTCGAAGCTTGAAGAGCTGGGAGCGGGAGTCCGGGTCTTTGGGAGTTTAGCGACGTACGCTTTGGTTTTTTTCCGCTTGTTTTGGACGTATTTTAAGTTGTAAAATATTATTTTGATTAACTCAAAGTGGTGATTTTAAGCGGTTTTATTACAATGTTTGAAAATTGTTTTATTGTTTCACCATTCGCGATCCGGGTTCGGTCCTACTGAATTCGGGGCGTGGCACCTACAGTCCAGACACCTAAAGATGTCAAACCCGTAGGATATAAATGGGTATTTGTGCGCAAAAGAAATGATAAAAACGAGGTCGTAAGATACAAAGCTCGACTCGTTGCACAAAGATTTTCACAACGACCATGAATTGATTATGAAGAGACATATTCACCGGTTATGGATGCAATCACACTCTGATTTTACTTCTTTTTATTTATTTATTTATTTATTTTGTTTTATTTTGTTTTATTTTATTTTAATTTATTTTACTTACTTTGGGTCACTTGATAATGACGTTTACATAAAAGTCCTTGAAGGATTACAAATGCCTGAAGCATGCATCTCAAAACCTCAAGAAATGTACTCAATAAAGCTCCAAATATCTTTGTAAGGGCTAAAACAATCTGGTCGAATGTGGTATAATTGTCTCCGTGAATACCTTTTGAGAGAAGGATACAACAACAATAAAATATGTCCATGTGTTTTTATTAAACGGACGAAAACCGGATTTTCCATCATCGCGGTTTATGTTGATGATTTGAACATCATTGAAACACATGATGAACTTGTAGAGACGATAAAATACTTGAAAAGTGAATTCGAAATGAAAGACTTGGTAAAAACAGAATTTTGTATTGACCTTCAAATTGAATATTTTTCGAAGGGAATTTTTGTTCACTAGTCATCAAATATTGAGAAGATCCTTAAACTATTCAATATGGATAATTCACATTTTTTGAGTTCCCCCATGGTTGTTCGATCACTTGATGTGAAAAAGGATCCATTTTGCCCACGAGAATAATAATAAGAAGAAGAACTCATTGGTCCCGAAGTACCACTTTGGTCGCGTAGTACCATATCTTAGTGTCATTGGGGCGCTAATGTATCTTGCTACTTGCACTTGTCCTAATATGACATTTTCTGTTAATTTGATAACAAGATTTAGTTCTTCTCCAACTCGAAGACATTAGACTGGTGTTCAACAAATTTTAAGATATCTTCGAAGAACATTAGATTTGGGGTTATTTTATTCAAAAGACTTGAAGTCTGAATTGATTGGATATGGTTGATGCCAGCTATTTATATGATCCCCACAAAGCGTGGTCACAAACTAGGCATGTATTTACATATGGTGACACCGCTATAACTTGGCGCTCCACAAAACATACCCTTACAACCACTTCTTCAAATCACGTTGAATTGATAACTCTTAATGAAGCAAGTCGTGAATGTATATGGCTAAGGTCTTTGATCCATCATATGTGAGAATCATGCGATCTTTCAATAAATGAAAGAAGTCCAACTATTATACGACGACAATACAACTTTACTCAGATCAAAGGAGGCTACATCAAAGGAGATAGAACGAAACACATTTCTCCTAAGTTCTTCTTTACTCATGAACTTCATAAAAAAGGAGATATCAATATTTTTCAAAATCGTTCTTGTGACAATCTTGCAGATTTGTTCACTAAAGCGCTTCCTACAACTTCCTTTGAAAAGTTGGTTTACAAGATCGGCATGAGAAAACTCCGTGATTTATGAGGAGATGTTGTAATCAGGGGGAGAAATACGTGTTACACTCTTTTTCCCTTGCTTTAGGTTTTATCCCAATGGGTTTTCCTAACAAGGTTTTTAATGAGGTAACTTATATACGTATTGTACAAATTATGTACTCTTTTTCCTTCTAGGGTTTTTCCTATTGGGTTTTTCCTAGAAAAGTTTGAACAATGCATAATAATATTTGTACATGTCATCTAAAGGGGGAGTGTTACGAATATTTGGTTGGATGACCATTTTATTACATTAAAGATTTTAGATTGGAGTTACCAGACTTTTGAGTTTTATAACTCCCTCATTTATGTATGGATTAATGTAGGTCATTAAGGTTATGTCTTCATATTATGAGCCTATAAATAGAGGCTATTGTAAAGTGTAAAATGATGATGAATACAATGATCTATTTCTACTCTCTCCATATTTTCGTGTTCTCTCTAATTTTGTTCTTCCATTCTCTTATACTATCTCAACTATTGTTCTTACTTTCATAACATAATTAATATTTTGGTTATGTATATGTAATATATTCCAAAATGAAAATCGACACAATCTCCCACTAACTAGTCTCCATTAATCTTCGAAGGTTTAATTATTCGACTGACACCTACTCTTTTTTACGGTCTTGGGCATGGTTCAATCTTACCATTTATATTTATAAAAAAATTTATCTTTAAAAATTAGTAAATTAAAATGGATATGTTCAAATACAAAATAAAAATCTCCTAAAATACAAACACTTGATGATTATAAATACAGTAAATGATCATTGCTAGCACAATATATGATAGTTACAAAAAAATAAAATAAAACCCAAATAGACTTTTAATTATATGAAATGATAATTCTAAATCTATTATTGGTAAAACAATCATACTTCTTCGCCCAGAGGTGAAATCGGCTACAAACCACTCTTAACCTAAAAACTAGAGAACCTATCCTAGCCACACACACCTAACATCCAACATTCCCCATGATGCCACATCATCACCCCAATTCCACCCATACTCACGCCACTTTCATCCTTTCTCACACAAGCAAGGGCATAATTGTAAAAGCATGGTGCCATGTGGACAAGTGTCCATTTTTTTCTTCACCAATTCACCAATTTAATATTTCCCGATTCGTTTGAACTCCGATTAGCTTCAAACTTGCGCCAATATTTTTATTTTTTCAAGGGCTTTAAATCAAGATCAATCATGAATATATTTTGAAGCACGAAAATAAAAAGGTATATCGGAATGATAAAAAAATGTTGAGTGTTGATAAATCTTCACTAATAAATGTTTTATATCGGAGGTATCAAACTAGTGCTAAATGTTGATAAAAACATGTACTGAGGTGATAAAAACCATGTTCAATTTTGATAATAAGTGTGATAAACTAATCATGATCAGTTTTGGAGAATGGGGTGATAAAACCAGTGTAGAGTGTTGATAAAAACAGTGTAAAGTGTTGATAAAACTAGAACAAAGTGTTGATAAAAATTAGCCAGATATAATTTCTTTAAAAACCAGCCCCGAAATAATTTTTTTTTCGTGCTTCCAAAAAACCATGTGATGGGGATGATGAAACACACGTAATTGAATGATAAACCTAGTGTTTAGTGTTGATAAAACTAGTGTTCATAAAAAGCACGCGATGAGGTGATAAAAACATGATCAGTTTTGGAAAATGAGGTGATAAAACCAATGTAAAGTGTTGATAAAACCAGTGTAAAAGTGTTGATAAATCCAGAGCAAAGTGTTGATAAAAATTACCCAGATTTTTTTTAAAGAAAAATCAACACCGAAATAATTTTTTTTTTCGTGCTTCAAAATATATTCATGACTGATCTTGATTTAAAGCCCTTAAAAAAACAAAACTAATGGCGCAAGTTTGAAGCCAATCGGAGTTCAAACGAAGCGGGAAAAATTAAATTAGTGAATTGATTAAAAAAAATAACATGATAGTTTTACTAAAAAGCCCTTACCACTTATTAAAAAGTGCTGTTTTTTTTTGCAGTCAACTACTCAATTGCATCTCATCCATTCATTCTTAAAATGGATGGCTTAGATTGGTTCTCTAGTTTTTAGGTTAAGACATGGTTTGTATTTGATTTCTCCTCTATTCGCCCATATTCGAACTTTGTTTAGCGGCTCTTTCCAAAAGGCGTGAATATAAATATAAATCATCTCCAGAGTTAAAAATCAAACAATATTTCGAGGTTTCTTAATAAACCAAATGTGTCGCTAATAGCTACTTTGCTTCAACCTACCGTCACAAAAATCCCAATGAAATATTTAAGTACGATTATAAAAAACGACATTTTCCCCTTGTCCATGGACCCTTTATTTATAATAAAAAAATTGGAAATTTGTTATCCAGCTTAATAAAACTTTTTTTCGTAATTCTAAGTGTATGTCGAAAAATATTTTAGAATTTTGAACAATTATAATAGCTGAAACTAATAATAGTGTGGACTTGCAGCCCCTTTTGGCAGCGACGTTCGTCCACCAACCCGTTTGTACCCATCCCAAGTCTCGATCGCCGACATCCTGCTCCGCCGCGTTGCTGTAGTCGTCCTCTCCGCACCGTTTGACAACGTCGGCGCCCTCACCTGCATCGTCTGCTCCGTCTGTCCCCACGCCGAGAGAGCCCCTGTCTACACCAGGAAATGGAACCGGACCAGTAGATTTACTTCGTCGCCGCCCCACTACCTCCGTCGGGTTTTTTGCCCGACGTCATTTTCTCGACACCTTCGGCCGACAGCACCACTCGCTCCTCATCTGAGATCCAGCGTCTCGCCAACAACGTACCTCCCTTGAAGTACAAACCGCTCTCGGTGATGGACGAAGCCCTCGTCCCGTTTGAGCCCCAGCCACTGGTGCCTCAATCGCTAGCACCCCCGTACCGGTCTTCTACTGCAGCCGCTGGAGGTCAGCCCGGCCAGGTGCACCACCCCCGTCCATCGCCGCCGGTGTCCTATCCCAGGTACCGCCCCCCGGTCGTGCATGCCTCGTCCTCGACGGGCCGCTCAACACCCGTTAGCAGATCTGGTCTTCGACAGACGGAGGTGTCTCAGCCTCCTTTGGAAGAATGAGAAGACTCGGCGGGGGTGGGAGGGTCCGTCTACAGACTATACCCACAGACCCGGGGCTACTACTGCCGGGGAGTCTCGGGAAATCCACACCAAAGGCATTATTTCCTTCTTTTTATTTTGTTTTAGGTCGAATAAGTTTTTGGATGATAGGGTTAGGACTTTGAATATTAGTTCTTTTGAAATGTCGTTAAGAGGAACTCCTAAGTTCGGATATGCGATTCAAAGCAGGCCACCTTTATTGATCCATGAGCGTTGATGGACTATGGTCGATCGGGACAAATATCTAGAATCCTGGACAGTTATGTCCTACCCTGTACTGTTGCTGTTCTACAGTAATACAATACTTCTCTACTCGTTTAAAAAAAATAGTGTGGACTTTCAACCCCTTATTTATGAATGAAAATGTTAACCAACCACCACACTAGACACCTCGTGTAATAGCCCTATAATTATAATTTGTTTTAAAAAATATATATTTATCATGTATTGTGTTTGTAATTATTAGCACTCTTGATCTACTCGCTTCTGTCGAAACCCTAACTTCTAAAACCCTAATAACCATGTGATCCCGTATCGTTGCGTACTTCGCCGAACAATCTGCGCGATCGGTCTCTCCACCAGCGTCTCCCCCTCTATCTCCTTCCATGCCTGCTTCACCCTCACTCCCTGCCTCTCCGAGGAGTCTCGCCTAGGGTCCTACCCCATCGGCCGCATCATAACCGTGAACCGTTGTACCCTTCGGCCTTATCCTTATATCGTCATCCTCATCCTCCCCCTCTCGCTCTCCACCGGTGTTGAATCGTTTCCGTGCACCGTTGTACCCTTCAACCTCTTCCTCCCCCTCTCCCTCTCTATTTGTGCTGAAGCGGGGCCAGACGAATCGCGCGCTGCTGTCCCCCCGACGACGACCGCCTAGGTCGCCCTTTCCACCACAACGAGGCTTTGCAAGGGGGCGATTGTCGGCTCCTTTTTCCAGCACCGGCGTCTTCCCTCGATTTCCACGGCCAAGCCCTTCGGTTGTCTCGACCCATGACCTTTCTCTAGGTCCGATGTTGTTGAACTAAAGGAGCAGGCGTCTGGTTGGCCCTCCTTCTTTGATCCTCCCCTAGGAGGACAAGGGGGCTCTGGGTTGGTTGTACGATGCTCCGACTAGGCCGATGGTTGGGTCTCTTCGACCACCACGACGTATCGCATCAATTGGACCTTCTTCATAAAGGAGGGATCTCGGTCTCTGATCCCGGGATCCTATGGCGGAGGGTTCAGGGGTAGAGTTCGAGCAACTTTGGAAGTTCCACCGTCCATCGCTGGGAGGTATGACGGAGTTTGAGTGCTAAAGCAACTGGCAGGAGAAGAATGGGGTGGCCGACGAATCACAGTTTGAGCGAGGGCTGGGAAACAGCCCCGCCGACACGCATGAGTCATCAGACATGGCTTAGGGACAGGAAGGAGTCTCTAAGGGTGCCCTGTCAGCCCTTCTCCACTGCTGATCACATGTTCGGGTTTATCAACGAAGTAGAGCGTCTCCCTCGAGAGACCCAACGGTATTTAAACGCCCCCCCCCCCTTGAGCAGTGATCCTCAACGGATTTTAGTTTTATTGTCTTTCAGTTTCTCGTTATTAGATTTAAGTGTTTATTTCATTACTGTTCTAGTTCAGTATCTTTGGTTGTCAATTATGTTTGTCCTGATAGGGTTTAGAAGCATGTATTGACTCTTTTAAAGGAATGAAAGTCGCTTTTACTCAAAAAAAAATTAGCCACTCTTTATGTAATTATCATTGTTTGTATTGTAAGATACTTTTTTAATAAAATATTTTATAATAAAAAATAAAATTTGAAATTATTGGATACACGAATAATTGAATAATTTCAAATTTTATTTTTTATATAATTGAGAAAACGGGTGAAAAAAGAATGGCGTCCACCTCAATGCTCCTCTTTTTCTCTGCTAGGGTTTCGACCCCTGTAGGACAGGCGCAACGCCGCCATCGCTCCCGGCCTATGTCCGGTTCCTTTCTCTCGCCTCTAGTTACCACGGTGTGGGCTCCGCTCCGCCACCAACATCGTGTCTCTGGTCTCATCTCCGCTCCCCTGCGACTGCTAGGCTTTCCTTGGCCTTAGCACGCCGCCGTCACTCCTGGCCTATGTTCGGCTGCTTGGCTCTGCCCACGCCGAGGGCCTCGCCTCCATTGAAGCCGCCAGTGGTGTACCCACCTCCTTGTCCTCCACCGAGACATCCTTTTCAATCTCTATCCCAATTTTGGGGTACTATGATAAATGGGTTTAGGGTTATTTCACATGTTATGTTCTTTTTTAAAAGGTAATTAACTCACGACTGATGGATTAGGGCTTTTACTCAAGGACTTGACGATCACAGGTTCGGTTTCATATCAGAAGAAGTGTGTCGCCTTCGTGGGACCCAGCGGTATACAGGCCCTACTTTGAACGGTGTCCGTCCTCTTCGTTCTCTATCCAGATTCTGGTTTACAATGTTCGAGGGTTTTTGGGTTACTTTACATATTTTGTTCCTTTTTGCACGGTTCATCATTCGCAAGAGATGGTTTAAGTTTTCTACTAAAGGACTCAACAACCACAGATTCGGTTTTACATCAGAAAAAGTGTGTCGCCTTCGGGGGACCCAACGATATACATACCCTACTTTGAGCGGTGTTCGTCAGTCTTTTTTAATTTATGTCTTATTTAGCCTTAATGGAACTCCGTTAAAAAAACGTCCTAGACGTTTACAAAGTTACAGGGTTATTGTGTTTGTCCCGTCAGGGCCTTCAGACATGTACTAGCTCTTTTTAAAGGAATAAAAGTTGCACTTACTCAAAAAAAAAAAAGTGAACGGGTGATATTTCTAATATAAAAAAACAAAACAAGATCTTCTACTAATTATTAGTGCCAAACTACACAGGCATCTTAGCAAGAGCATGGTTGGAAACTCGAGCGTAAAAGGAAGAAGTCTATTTCGAACAAATTAATATAGGAGAAATCGAATAGACTCCCACCCTTAACCTACAAATTGTGAGAACCCATCCAAACCATGTATTTCCTAAATGGACGGATGAGATACAATAGAGTTGTTGGCTGCAAAAACATAGTACTTTTTAATTAGTGGTAGAAGCTTTTTAGTAATACTATCATATTACTTTTTTTTACCAATTCACTAATTTAATCATTCCCGCTACATTTGAACTCTGATTGGCTTCATACTTGCGCCATTATTTTAATTGTTTTTCAAGGAATTTATATCAAGACCAGTGATGGATATATTTTGAAGCATGAAAAAAATTATTTCGGACTGATTTAAAAAAAATATATCTTGGTGATTTTTATCAACATTGAACACTAGTTTTATCAACACTATACACTAGTTTTATCAATATGGAACACTAGTTTTATCATCTGATTCGCCAAATCTGAACATGATTTTACCACCTCATCACTTGTTTTTATCACCTCGGTACATGTGTTTTATCACCTCATCACATGTCTTTTATCAACACTGAACACTAGTTTTATCAACATTAAACACTAGGTTTATCACCACATCACATGTGTTTTATCACATCATCACTTGTTTTTTATCACCTCAGCACGCATGTTTTATCACCCCAACATATGTTTTTATCAATATTAAATACTAGTTTTATCAACACCAAAGACTAGTTTCATCACCCATGATACGAAACATTTATTAGTGAAGATTTATCAATACTCAATACCAATGTTGTAAAAGTGCCGCCTAGGCCCCAAAATCTATAAAAACGTCCGACTTGTCGCCTCATCTAGGTCCCAAAATCTTAAAACCATACGACTTGTCGTCACGTCCGATTAGTCGGAAACTTGGGACTCTAATTTGTGAAATTAGACCTTTAAAACAGAGATGAAAATGTGAGAAACATAATATGTTTGTAATATTATGAATTTCTTGATAAAAAAATATGGGACATATCCCTCTTAGGCTGTTTATCATTATAATTTATATTTTTATTAAAGTTTAGAATAAAAGAAAAATGAGAGCATTATTTGTTTTTTTTTTTGTATTTTGATACTTGATATTTTTTATATTATACAAATATAGAATATATTTTGAATTTTTTATTATATTTGTGTGATATATATTTACTAACAATTAAAAATATTAAAAAATTAAATCCATCTAGGCCCCGACTAGTCCCCGCCTAACGCTTTTTACAACCATGCTCAACACGAGTTTTATCACTCTCATATAATTTATTTTTCGTGCTTCAGAATATATTCAATATGCTACTTGATATATAACCCTTAGAAAAATAAAATAGTGGCGCAAGTTTGAAGCTAATCGGAGTTCAAACGAAGCGAAAATGATTAAATTAGTGAATAAGTAAAGAAAAAAAATGAATATTTGTCCACATAACACCATGTTACTATAATTATGTCTTGTTTATGTGGGGGATTTTTTTTTTGAGCGAAAGGTGCAATTCTTATTACTTAAAAACGATTACATAATCATGCATCGGGGAAAAGGCTCCAGACCATCAGGTCAGTATTCATGAACAATGGTTCAATAATCCTATTAATATCATAACCGTCACACACAGTATTTGGATGCCTCGAGGACAAGCGAAGAAAGCGATGAGAAGGAATGAGATACCGGAGTTCCTAAGGGACCTCGACAGTAATGGTTACGGCGGGAGGCAAAGCATTGTCCGGGGACCCCTCCCTAGGCCAATCCCAAATGTCAGGGCCGTGCATCATCCCTCCAGGCGGGGCCTCACCCCCACCTATGATCGGACGTCCAACACCCCTATGGTTGCCTCCTTCATCAGAGTGCCAACATTAGCACCCCCCGGGTCAGTAACTGAATCAGCCGGGGGACGAACAACTCCATGTCCCCGGATGATCCCGTGTACAAAAGAGCCTGGGGTACCAGGTAAGAACACACATGGTGACCTGTCATTGGCCACTTGTTTTGAACAAGGGAAATAAAGTGGCATGTCACTGGCCACTTGTTTCGAACCCAAATAGGGTGCCCGGGACCTGTATTAGGTATCAGGTCTAGTGTTCACTGGGTACCCTACTTTGAGGTAACTCGTTCTTAGGTATCGGGTCTAGTGTCAACGTGCCGACATCCTTCAGAATCCCTGGTCGGAGCTTCCAACGACCACAAGTTGCACATGGGGGAGATCTCTGCATCAGAGAATATCACAGTGAAGCTCTTAGATATGCTGGGGTTCCGCGGGTACCAGTCGAAATACGCCGACCGGGCTTCCCTCAGAGGTGTCACCGCCCCGGGCACCATAACAGCTTCCACCGTAGCCTGGACGAAATTGCCCCCTACAATATGAGGCCCTAAGTCGTGCCCTCCAGGAGGCCATTATTCACCCTTCCAATGCCGACTTTAACTCCGGCAAAGCCGCTTGACGCTCCTTTTCAGGCCACCGTGGTCGCCCACCTAGCACCTAATTCGAGCGGTCCCCAATCGGGCTGAGGCAGCCAACGAGTATGTTGTTCCCTCTCAAGTCCTCTTCCTCGCCATCCCAGGAGTAGCAGACCACGACAGAAAACCCCTAACCCTAGAGGGCATCAGGGCAAGGTCGTGGTGGGCCCTGAGGGGCGGATTAGTGTTTTTTCCACACAGCTTATGGTTTGGCCCCCGTAGATTAGGGTTCGGCCCACGCGGAGAAGACCAGAGGCATCGAGCTGAAATCGTCCAGATCCCCCAACACAAACAGTTCGACCGGCAGGGGTTAGTAACAAGGGGAGTAGGGAGCAAGCCTGGCGAACCACAAGTCCCCGGCGAGCACAGCAAATCCGACCACGAAGTCCCCGAGCCCACTCGCAGAATAGATTGGGGCACAATAGGGAGATCGGAGCACAAGAAGGCAGCGGCAGAAGGACCATCTGACCAGAAGAAAAAAGGGAACCAGATGCAGCCGACATAGAAAGGGAAGGAGGCATGGCGATTGGGTTAGGGTTTTCCGAGATCGACGTATTAACAGGGGGAGGAAGAGGCACAGGGATTGGTGGATCAAGTGAGACCCGCGAGGAAGATCGAGGTTTCATGGCAGGCGGAGTACGAGATTCTGAAGTCGCAAGAGGGATGGGGGAGGAGAGAGACGACAAGGGTTGGGGGAAGGCCAACCACTCCCATCCGTAGATAAACTCCGCATCAGGCGTGGTCTGCGAGGTCATTTTGACAGGATAGGCGAACACGTGGACGACAAAGCTGCGTGTCCCATGTGGCACAACAGCAAAAGCGGCATACGGTAGCCCCCGGGTTCAACACAAGTGACCATAGCAGCAGAATAGGCTCGAGTTCCGAGATAGTTTTTTTCCGCTACAAGCTTTCCAACTAAAAAAAATGCTTGTGTGATTATAATAAATGTTGGATTTCAAACATGTACGACTAGAGTAAAATTTCATATTTTTTAGGACAAAATAGAATTCTAGCCAATTTGTCCTTCAAACTAATAATACAAAAAGTTAATCTTATAATTATCCTCTCTCATGTGAGAGCCTAGTCCTAGCCGACTGTGCTGCTATGGAGCTTTCGTCTGCCGCTTTTGCTGCTGCGCCGCCTGGACCCGACGCTTTGCCATCCCCGTGTTCGCCTTCCCTATCTAGTTGATCTCGCAGACCATGCCTGGTGATGAGTTTAACTACGGATGGGAAGGGTTGGCTTTCCCCTAATCTTCGCCGTTTCCCTCCTCTTCCATCCCTCTTGTGCCCTCAGAGCCTCTTTCATCACCAGCTGTGGGCCTTGGGTCTTCTTAGGGGGTCCCAATCGGTTCCTTTATCCCAGGGCCCCTCTCCCACTCGCTCCTAAGGCGACCCCACCAAACCTTAATCCGATCGACATGGATTTTACCCACCCTCTGTCGGGTCCATCTCGCTCCTGTGGCGCCTCTGGTCCGTTGGTCCTTCCGTCGCCGCCCTCTGGTGCTCCGCTCGCCCCTACTGTGTCCCACGCTAATCTATGGGTGGGCTCGGGGAATCTGGGACTGGAATTGCTGAGGTCGGGACCTGCCTTGCCAGCCTAGTCCTCCACTCCTCCGGGTCTTAAACTCTGCAGGCAGATCTAGGAGTGTGGGGGGGTCTCGTCGTTAGCACCTCGTTGTCTCAAGTCTTCTTCGCGGGGGCGGAGCCCGAGTCTGTGTGGGTCTCTTTCTAGGGTTAAGGGTGTGCCGTCGTGGTCTACTCCTGGACGAGTGAGTAAACACCCTCGGAAGGGGACGACATCCTTGTCGGCTACCTCGGCTTGGTCGGGGCCCGCTCGACTGGTGTAGGGTTGGGTGTGTGCCTATGGTGGCTTAAGGAGGAGCGTTGAGCGACGATTGTGGAGGGGGGAATCGGCATCGGAAACGGGACCAAGGGCCCCTTGGGGAGCATGGTCTAGGGCCTCATCCTGCGCAGGGTACGGTCGTCTGGGGTGATGCGGGGGACACTATGCTGCCCGGGGAGGGGATGCCTCGGAGGGAATCTCGGTCGGCGCGTTGGGACTGCTACCCAAACTACCGTCCCCAAGTGTCTCGACGAGCTGCACTGCGTGATTTTCTGATGTAGGCTCTAGGCCATCTGCATCCCGTGGTCATCGGGAGTGCTGATCAGGGAATCGGAAGTCTGTCGGCATGGTGACACTAGATCCGATATCTAAGAACGGGTTGTCTCGAAATAGGGTACCCGGTGAACCACTAGACCCTTACCTAATCTGGGTCTCAGATACCCTACTCGGGTTCAACACCAGCGGCCAGCGATAGGCCATTTCGTTGCCCGGGTTCAAAACAAGCGGCCCCAGGTTCAGCACAAGTGGCATGTGGCAAGTCACCCTGAGGGTCCATATTTGGTACCCCCGGGTATATTCGGACACGAGATCATCAGGGGACATGGAGCTGTTCGTTCCCCGAATGATTCAGGTTCTGATCCTAGGGGTGCTCAGGCGGGCACTTTGATGCAAGATAAATTCACAGGGGTGTGGGGTGGCCGATCATAGGCGGGGAAGAGGCCCCGCTTGTAAAGACCGGATAATTTAATAGTTTTAAATTATTGTTGGAAGTTGAAAATTTTGGATCGATTTCAAAAAAAAAAAGAAAGGAGGAGTAGGCCTGGGCCAGCCTGACCGAGGCATTTGGGCCGAGCCGGTCAGGGTGCCAGGCCCAACAACACGCCTGAGGCCCAAAAGCCTGAGCTGCTAACCCTAGCTCGCTCTCCCTCTCTCCTCACTTCAGCGCACGCAGCCCGAGGCACCTCGTCGCTTCCTCTCTCTCAACCCTTCGTCTTCTCTCCCTCTCGACACCTCGCCGGAGCACCAAAATCTCTCCGTAGCTCCGATATTCATCCTCCTTCACCTTCTTCTTCTTTTTCTCCCACCCATGACAAAGCCTCACCACCAGAACCCCTCGTCTACGATTCAAGCTCGCCGCGCCTGCAACCTTAGAAATCAGAGACGGTGAGTCCTTTCTCGGCCAGATTCACCGTCCCCGTGACGTCCTTACCTGAAAATCGAGCTCGCGCGAACTCGTTTGGGTCGAGTTCGGTTAGAGAGGCTCCCCGGAGTGTTCGAGCTCCAGATCTTCGCTCCCACGCCGGCGAGCTCCTTTAGCCGTCAGATCTGGACGGAGAGGCACGATACTCACCCTGACGACCTCCCCACGACTTTCCGAGCCTCCTTGACGCCGTCCGCCGCTACGACCAGACCAGGACATCGTCGTCGTCGCCCTCGACCTCGCCATGCTCGGACCAGACTCGAACCCTAGCGGCCTGGGCCTTGAGCCGAGATTGGCTTCGGGCCTGGACCAATCTCGAGCCGGTTAGGCCTTGGGCTAGACTGGATCCTGATTGGGCCTCGGGCCGGGCCAGGCATCGGGTCAGGCCCTGGTCCGACAAGGCGGGTTCTGGACCGGGTCTAGGTCGGGTCTAGAGCCGGGTTTGGGTCGGTTCTGGGTCCGATCGGGTCTGGTTTCTGGACCGGGTCGGATTCGGACCTGGTTTTCGGATCCGGGTTTGCAGTTTAAATTAATTAATTTATTTATTTTTAAATGATTTAAAAATGGATAATTAAAGGACTAATTGGACAAATCAGATGACTTGTGGACTACCGGGACTGATCGGACATTTTACCTGTTAAACCTAGACTTGGACTTCGCCCGAGAAGACCGGAGGTAGGCCCGGACGTCAACAGCTAGGAGACGTAGCTGTTGGTTCTTCTTGAGGTAGGGAAAAGTACTAAACTTATCTGGTAATTTAAATACCGCTAATAGTATCACTATAGGGTAATAATAACCGGAAAGGTCCTAGTTTGCATATAGGATGTGATTCACTAGAATAACCGTCTTTCAATCATAATAATAACCGGATGAGTCATAGTATGCATATAGGATGTGATTCACTAGTTAAATGCTTTCAATATATTGAGAATTTCCGTGCTGGTAGAATGGTCACGTCGAGCCTTAGGGTTGATTGCTAATTGTGCTTGATTGTAGTCTTTAGTCCCTAAATGTTGATGCATATTATCTTCTTGATTACTTTAAGAGTCATAATATGCCTTATGAATTATGATGAATGTGATATGAATGGTTGTTCGTGATATGATTGGTTGGATGAATGTGATGAATGTAATATTGAATGTTGACTTGTGTTATGATCGGGCGAGTGATAGACCGATGATACGTGGTTGGTAAGTTATGCCGGTAAGCTTGGTTGATAGTATGAGTTTGTTGTGTTGTACCCTGTTGGGAATTGCGTACTTTTGTTGTTTACTTGCCGAGGGTATTTCCGAGCTGATATCCGACTGAGGGGGTAAGCCGGTACGATACGTTTACATTGTTGTTTCACCCCGATGCTACGTGTTCTGGGAAGACCTAGACCGAGAGTAGGGATGGCAATTTGACCCGGCCCCGACGGGGACCCGGCTGTCCCGACCCAATCGGGGAGGGTTCGGGGCGGGTGTCACTGCCAGCGGGGTGGGTTTCGGGGCGTTGACCGGGGATATTGACCGGGGCCGGGGCGGGGCCGGTATTGATACTACCCGCCCCGAACCCTCCCCGATAGTATTTCATGTATAGCCCAACCCCACTGCTCTCCATTTCGCACAACCCATTATAGAGCCAAGCCCAAGCCCAACTCCAAGCTGCTCCATGTGCACACAGAAAAAAATTCTGTAGCATGATTCAAAACTTAGACCTGTTGGTCAACATAGACACACCTTACCAACTCGCCCAACACCACTTTGTGTCATAACTATGTTACTAGTATATAAATATAAAATACGAAGTTGAAATGATAAAAATAATATTAGCAGAATTGAAATTCAAACCCAAGACATATCAGCATTTATTACTCTATTTAACCAACTCAACTACTCTATCTTTTCGTTTTCTACTCAGTTTATGTGATATAATTATATATATGTATATCTGTATTTATTCCACACAATGTCAGAAGTCCCACATCGGTTGTATTGTACCAAAACTTCTCTTCATCCCTCTATAAAATAAGACCAGTTTTCACATTCCAACCCATATCCGAGTTTCTTGGCCATTTTTGGCTTTACATTATGAACTCGTTCTTATTAGTTAATTATTTTTTTGGTCCAATTTTTTGGATCTACATAATAGTCTAATAATTTTTTTGAGGTTTTAATTTATTTTCTAAACAAGAGTTTGGCACTTCGGAGCGGGTCGGGGAATCCCCGACCCGAACGGGGCTAAATCGGGGCGGGGAGTGACCGGGGCGAGGTCGGGTACGGGGCGGGTCGGGGTGAAAATTTTGGGATCGGGTCGGGGTCGGGTATCGTGAAACCCGCCCCGTTGCCATCCCTAACCGAGAGACATTCCGGTATGGTGTATTATTGTCTTATCCGATGCTACATGATCCGGAAAGACTGGTTCCACCCCGATGCTACGTGTTCCGGGAAGACCTAGACCGAGAGACATTCTGGTATGTGTATTTTTGTCTTATCTGATGCTACGTGATCCGGAAAGACTCGTTCCACCCCGATGCTACGTGTTCCGGGAAGACCTAGACTGAGAGACATTCCGGTTTGGTATATTATTGTCTTATCCGATGCTACGTGTTCCGGAAGGACTGGTTCTGTCACGCCCGAAATCCGGTTCTTGCCCGGACTCGAGGCATGACTAGGACAAAACGATAAAAAGGGCAATAAGTCAACAGTAACTTCCTGAAAATCTCCAATATAGAACTCAAATCCACATAACTCAATTTAAAACATAAATAACCCTCCAGGGGTGTAATAATAATCCTCCAACAAGGTTTGTTCAAAACTGAAATGAAATGAAAACGAAGTCTCTACAGGACACCCACACCAAGAAGCTCCCGAGCCTCTACTCCTCAAACAAGCCTGTAATCACAACAATAAACTCATAGGGGTGAGCTTGCGCTCAGTAGGGAAAATACATAACATGGTGGACTTTAAACTCAATAATTTCATCAGCAAAGTCAACAAGATAAATCTTAACAATCACAGGCAATAGGTAAACTGATCAATGCCATGGCACATGGAGTCACCACCCTCCGATCCACATATGATGTGTCCTCTCGGATTTTCCCTCCAATCCAAAGGAGACGCATATCATTGAGGCTACCAGAAACAACCCTTCAGGGCGCATATCGTTGGTATTCTCAGAAACGTCTCCAAAGGATTTTATGTCCTCGGGAACCAAGATATTACTCCCATAGGAAGCATACACTTGGGCAATTCAATAATAATCTAATAATAATTGAGCACACACTCAAACCGAAACACGAAGCAATCCATTCCCAACAAACACCACTTCACTATCACACATAGCTCACGCATCACCGTTTCACCACAACACACAGTACACGAATAACACAATCACAACTTACCGTTCACTTACCAGTTACGACCCATCGGGGCATCGATCACCTGATTGCACCGCTCGGTACAACCAGTCATACTCGATGCTCCAAACAACCATTTAAGGAAATCAAGCAATCATTCAAATACAGCCAACAGTCAGCACGAGTTCAATCAACCAATCCTGGAAACCTTCAAACGAGCATTCAAATATGCAATTCAACTAGTGTTGGAATTCTAGGGAGCAAAACGCAGCGGAAATTAAAAAAACCTTCCCTAGAATAGCCTCAGGATCCATGTAATTCCGAGTAAACCGACAAACAAAAATTAAAGGAGAGATTAACTCTTTCAATTTTTCAGCTTGGTTCGAGACAGGGACCAACTTGCAGCTCGTATAACTCAGCAACGAACCGTTGGAATGAAAATCCCTCCGGTCAGATTGAAGGCCAATATGTGTAGAACGTTCACCGGAAAAATCAGCAAGATCAGACATCGGATGAACCTCCGATCGAACACTTTACAATGGCTGGTCGGACAGAATCTGGGCAGATTTTTCTCTTCTTCTTGCAAACCAAGAACACTCGAAACAAATGAGTTTGGTGGATTAAGTGTGAGTTGAGACGTTTCCAAAAGGATCCGTCCTCTACCGGTATCCACACCAACAAGATATCCCAAATCGCTTGTGTGCTAGCACAAAGGAAGAACACTTCTTCCTCTCTTTCTCTCTAACTCGTTTCTCTCTCTACCCTTTGAGAACCATTCTCAACACAATGAAAAATCTGATTTTTCTTCTCTCTCTTGCATGCATATATTGTCACGCCCCGATTTCAGCGAACCGAACTCGGGACGCGAACTTTTAAAAACATGAACACTTGAAACCTGTTTTCAATAACAGCTTTGACATTTCCATTTACTTCTCAAAATAATAGTATCTACACTACAAAAACGTCCCAACAAGTGGACAAGGTACAACATCCGTCACTAGACTCAACAAAAAGTAAAGACCAGACTCCGCTCCAAGCTCCATGAACTTCAAGAGCTAACCTAGTCCGTCCGGTGATCAGTACCTGTAGGAAAAGCAGCTAGGGGTGAGCGTTCGCTCACCTCCACGGATAACAGACTGACTATGGCATAATTAGCAGAAAAAGCCAGTAACACTAAAACCAAACCCAACGCCGAGACTACAGTCCCCAACTCAAGTACTCAACTGACCCACAACCCGTCACCTTCCTCAACAGACTCGACACTCGATAAAAACAGTGTAGACCCGACACAACTATCGACGACCTCCTCAAGGACTCGAACGAAACGACACAACACCAAACAAGATCACAAAGGATCGCACACCAGCTGCTCAGTAACCAATCTCAATCAGGTCAGGGTTCGACCTATCGCAATTCCTCGACACGAAGTCGGATCAGGCTGTCGACCTTTCAAACTCGCAATTCCTCGACACTAAGTCGGATCAGGCTGTCGACCTTTAAAACTCGCAATTCATCGACACTAAGTCGGATCAGGCTGTCGACCTTTAGAACTCACAATTCATCGACACTAAGTCGGATCAGGCTGTCGACCTTTAAAACTCGCAATTCATCGACACTAAGTCGGATCAGGCTGTCGACCTTTAGAACTCGCAATTCATCGACACTAAGTCGGATCAGGCTGTCGACCTTTAGAACTCACCACCCCAGGTAACCACAATCACAATCACAGGCAAGTTCAATCACACAGGCACTCAAGGCCACTCAAGACACCTCAACAGTCAAGACTCGGGTTCAACAACCCCACGGGCACTCGCTGCCACTCAAGACACCAAATTAAATACACGGCTCTCATGGCCACCCCGACTCAACAATTAAATACGGGCTCTCAAGGCCACCCAAACTCAACAATTAAATACGGGCTCTCAAGGCCACCCAAACTCAACAATTAAAGACGGGCTCTCAAGGCCACCCAAACTCATGAATTAAATAAAACGCACGACAACCTCCGGCATACTCGATGCCTCCAACGGTCCTAAAATCACTAGTTTCACAAACAACCTCCGGGCATGGTCATATGCCTCCAGTAAATCAATTACGCTAAGTTCTCTGCTCCTACGACACTACTAAGTGTCACATGCCTTTCTCATAATTACTAAGTTCCCGTAACATGCTTTTCTAATAATTAAATAAATCTAAATAACCCACGACACCCCGGTGTCACATGCAATTCTACTATTAACTTTCCCTAATCAGGGCCGAGATCCGGCTACTTTTCCCTACCTCGTATACAATCCCAAAAGCGCTCCAACAACACCCGAAGCACACTCAGTCACTCGCCGAGCTTCCCCTTGCCTCGGTCCGTAGCACGATCTAAAAGAACACAAATTTAAAGTACTTTTAAACTAGTACGAATAAACCGAAAATTAACACACTTAATGCCCAAACGTAACCCCGAAAATGCCGATCACTCCCAAACTTCTCAATTACTCGATATTCCCGAAAAAGGACCCGTAAGGGCCAGATTCGCCCGACATGGCGAATCTGCCCGGTTTTGGTTAATTGCCTTCCGGGGCTCCAAAAGCCCCCGTTTTCGTTTCTACGGTCTTAGAATAAATCAAGGAACTCAACGCACTTGACGGAATCGAATTCCGACTTCTAAAACAATTAATTAACGTTTAAAGTTTCCCAAAACCCGTTAATTACAACTTCTCCAATTTAAATCCAAAATTCGATTTGGTTTGGGAAAAAAGGTCCGGGGAACGTTTTAAACTACCCGAGTAATTAAAACACGAACAACCGAGCACGTGGGCCCCACCCAAAGGGCTTGGCCGTGCCCTAGGGTTTGAGGGAGGGGCTCGGCCACCAAGTGGTGGCTGCTGCCACCTCCGGCCAGCCACCACATGGCCGGCCGGCCACCACCCACGGTGGCCGGAGCTCCTCCCGAGCCTCCGGTCACCAGAAAACGTGAAATTTCTCTCCCAAACACCTCTAAAACGTCTCCAACACCTCTCTAATCTCTACACAACCCTAAACCAAAATTTAAAACCAAACCCTAGCTCTTGAAAATAATCGAAACGAGAATCGGTTCGGGTATTACCGTAGAGGAGAACGAGGGGAACGAGATTGCTCTTTGCTTTGACTCGATCCAAGGGCTCGATCACAAACCCTAGCTCAACCTCCCTTCTTCTCTCTTCTTCTCCTTCTCCTTCTCTCTCTAAAACCTCTCTTCTAATTTCTAATTTAATTAAACTAACAACAAAACTAACTTTTTCCCTTTTAAAACCCCATACTCGGCCAACCCTCTCCAACCACACCTTTTCCCTCCAAAAACACACCACCATATACTTGACAAGTGTCAAGGTGGGTCCCATACCTTTTGGAAAATATCTAGTTGATATTTTCCAATCAGATTCGCGAAAAACGGACGTTTCGGGCCCCGAACGGGCACTTTTCCCAAAAATATTTTAAACTGGACGGGCTTCAAGGAAACGGCCCAACTAAGACCGTTACGACGATGGCTAAGCTTTTCGGGTCCAACACGGTCCTCGAATGGACCAAAACGTCGCTCGGGTGACTTTTCCAGCGAAAAATCAATCTTTCCCAAAATGACCAGAAAGTTGCCCTGAGTCCCCCGTAACTCATTTTAGTCGATAACGGGGTCAACTTAAGTCCGGCATGACCCTCGGGGTCAATTTAAGTTAAGTTAAGTGTCTGTCTTAAAAATTTTAAATTTTCCTGTTTTTCGCAGGTTTGACTGACGTTGACCAGAAGTGGTTATTACAGTCTACCCCCCTTAAAGGAATTTCGTCCGCGAAATTTAAAACAGACGTACCTCAGGAGTCGAACAGGCCGGGATACTTCGCGCGAACCTCGTCCTCGCGTTCCCACGTCGACTCAGCTACGTGATGTTTCCACTGCACTCGGACCAAGTGGATAATCTTGCCTCCCCGCAGAATCTGCTGCCGTGTGTCCATGATCCGAACCGGCTGCTCCTCATAGGAGACATCATCAGCCACCTCGATATCAGTCCACTCGATGACGTGGGAGGGGTCTGCGTTGTACTGCCGCAACTGGGATACGTGGAAGACGTTATGTACTCTCCCAAGCTGCGGTGGCAACGCCAGACGATAAGCCACGACTCCCACTCTGTCTAAGATCTGGAACGGGCCTATGTACCTCGGAGCCAACTTTCCCCCGCTGCGCCTGAACCGCACCAGCCCCTTCCTCGGGCTCACCTTCAGGAACACGTGATCCCCGACTGCAAACTCAAGAGGTCGACGTCGCCTGTCTGCATAACTCTTCTGCCGGCTCTGCGCAGTCCTCAACCGATCGCGGATCAACGTGACCTTCTCCGTCGTCTCTCTGACAAGATCTGGCCCCAGCAGACTCTTGTCCCCCACCTCAGCCCAGCATACTGGTGACCGACACGGCCTACCATACAACGCTTCGAACGGTGCCATCCCGATACTGGCCTGGAAGCTGTTGTTGTAGGCGAACTCGGCCAATGGCAGGTGGGTCTCCCAAGATCCCCTGAAATCCAGCACACATGCTCGCAGCATGTCCTCCAAGATCTGAATGGTACGCTTAGACTGACCGTCTGTCTGAGGATGATGTGCTGTGCTGAGTAGGATCTCTGTCCCCAGTGCCTTCTGCAGACTCGGCCAGAACCTAGACGTGAAGCGGGGATCCCTGTCAGACACTATCGACACCGGGACCCCGTGGAGGCGCACTATCTCCTGGATATACAGACTGCTCAACTTGTCGACCGGGTCTGTCATCCTCATAGCCAGAAAGTGGGCCGACTTGGTCAGCCGGTCAACCACCACCCACACGGCGTCGTTTCCCCTTGGTGATCTCGGTAGTCCACACACGAAGTCCATCGTAATGTGCTCCCACTTCCACTGAGCAATCGGTAGTGGCTGTAACAATCCCGCTGGACGCTGATGCTCGGCCTTCACCTGCTGACAGACGAGGCATCTTGACACAAACTCTGCGACTGCTCTCCTCATGCCGCGCCACCAGTAGTGCCTCCTGAGGTCACGGTACATCTTGGTGCCCCCCGGATGCACTGCGAGACGCGAATGGTGTGCCTCTCGTAACACGGCATCTCTACAGTTAACTGGTACGAACAGCCCCCCGCGGTACCGTAGTCCCCAATCAGTACTGTCCTGCCAGCCCACCACCTCGTCACCCCTGACGACTCTCTCGCGGATCTCTGATGCTTCGACGTCCTCCCTCTGCGCCTCCAACACTTGGGCAAGCAGTGAGGGCTGAGCCACTAGGGAGCACATGGCAACACCGCCAGTAACCTCCTCTAGCTCAAGCCCGAATGTGCTCAGCTCCCCCATCATGTCCCACTCTCGGACAGATATGCTGGCGAGGCTCGGAGCCGACTTCCTACTCAAGGCGTCGGCGACAACGTTCGCCTTGCCTGGGTGGTAGTGTAGCTCGAAGTCGTACTCCTCGAGTAGTTCCATCCACCGTCGCTGACGCATGTTCAGGTCTCGCTGGGAAAATATGTACTTGAGGCTCTTGTGATCCGAGAACACCTGAAACCCCTCGCCGTACAGATAATATCGCCAGCTCTTTAGCGCAAACACGACTGCTGCTAGCTCCAAGTCGTGGGTAGGATAGTTGCGCTCGTGTATCTTCAACTGCCTGGAGCCATAAGCCACAACTCTACCCGACTGCATCAGCACGCAACCCAGTCCCTCTCCGGATGCATCGCAGTAAACATCATAGCCAATCCCTCGCTCGGGCACCACTAACACTGGGGCTGTAGTCAGTCGAGTCTTCAATTCCGCGAACGCACGCTCACAGTCATCTGTCCACACGAACCCAACACCCTTGCGCGTTAACAGAGTCATCGGTGCGGCTAGTCGTGCAAAATCCTGGACAAATCGCCTATAGTAGCCTGCCAATCCCAGAAAGCTGCGGATCTCGAAAACACTCGTGGGCCGTGCCCACTTCGAGACCGCGTCGATCTTCGACGGATCGACCAGGATACCGTCACGGGATACGATGTGGCCGAGGAATCTCACCTCAGAGAGCCAGAACTCGCACTTCTCCCGGTTGGCATATAGCTGGTGCTCGCGCAGTAGGGTCAGAACAGCCCTATGTAGAAATCATGATGACTATAAGGTCAGAGGACTTAAGTCATATTACGGTACTGAGAAATACTCATGACAGTTCCTATGTAGTATTCTCATAGTGGGTCATCCAATGCCATTTCCCTATATGACATCTATGATTTAACTTCATATCCAATATGTATGATCAATAAAACGTAATCATCAGCCAACATCATACTAGTCTTAGTATATCAGTAAGACCAAGGATCAAGTGAATAATACTCTATTACTTCTAAGAGTTTTACTATCAGGTCCTCAACCCGATGATCTTAAGAAAGAGTATCATTCACACTATTAACATTTCACAAATGATAATAGTAGTGCCGGTGTATTAATGAAATGATAATGCCGTCCATAATCACGATTGGCCTAGGGCACAAAAACCAACACTCCCACTTGCACTAGGTCCAATCGACATTACAAGTAATGCCTATTGACCTGACATGACACTCATGTCCAAGGTGTGGAAGCGCCTTGGTTATATGATCAGCCACATTATCATTTGTAGGTACTTTGCATATCTTAGTGTTTCCTCTCTTTGAATGAGATGGTAACGACTTAGGATATGTTTGGATTTCTGGTGCGATCTAGGCTCCTTGGCATGTGTTATCGTGCCACAGTTATCACAATACATGTTTACCGGATCTGATATACTAGGGATGATTCCCAAGCCGGATCCAAACACTTTCTTTAGTTGCATCCAATGCACCTAACTACTCGTCTTCTGTTGTAGCAACCGTGTTCAGCTTCGAGCTTCTTAAGCTGAACTCACCTTCATTCAAACAAAAACACATAGCCAGACTATGATTTCAAATCATCTATGTCGGTCTGGAAGCTAGCATCTATGTAACTCTTTATAGCTAGTTCACTTTTCTGACCGCCATACAGCATAAAGGCATCCTCAGTCCTTCTCAAGTACTTAAGGATCCTTTAGCTGTCGTCTAGTGACCTTCACATGGACCTGCCTGGTATCTACTCGTTGCACTTAATGCATACGAGATACTGTGTTTAGTACACAACATCGCATATAAGATAAACCCAATATCAGATGCATATGGGATTTTACTCATGCGGTCCCGCTCATCAAGTGTCATTAGACACTGAGTCTTGCTGAGACTAATGCCATGGGACATTGGCAAAAACCCTCCTTTAGAGTCTTGCATACTAAACCTTGACAACACCTTGTCAATGTAAGTGCTCTGACTTAGGCCCAGAAGCTTTCTAGATCTATCTCCATAGATTTTGATACCTAATACATAGGCAGCTTCGCCTAGGTCCTTCATTGAAAAAAATTACCCTAGATAGGGATGTCATTTTCAATGACCAGTATGTCATCTACATACAGCACTAAAAATACGATCTCGCTCCCACTAATCTTCTTGTACACACAAGGCTCATCTTCGTTCTTGATGAAGCCAAACTCTTTGACTGATTCATCAAAACGAAGATTCCAACTCCGAGAAGCCTGCTTTATTCCGTAAATGGATCTTTGCAGCTTGCATACCATTCCAGGGTTCTCCGGATCGACAAAACCTTCAGGCTGTATCATATACACGTCCTCAAGTAAGTTCCCATTAAGGAAAGCGGTCTTGACATCCATTTGCCATATCTCATAGTCATAATATGCAGCTATGGCAAGGAGAATCCGAATGGATTTAATCATCGATACTGGTTAGAAAGTTTCATCATAGTCAACACCTTGAGTTTGTCTGAAACCTTTCGCAACCAATCTAGCTTTATAGGTATGTACATTTCCATCCATGCATGTCTTCCTCTTGAAGACCCATTTGCATCCAATGGTTTTCAAACCATCAGTTGATTCGATCAAGTTCCAAACTTGATTATCATGCATGGATTGTATCTCAGATTTCATGGCTTCAAGCCATTTCTCAGAGTCCGGGCTATTAATAGCCTCTTGATAGGATGTGGGTTCATCTCGATCCACATCTATCACGTCATCATTCTCCGAAGTGAGAAACCCATATCTGATAGGGGCTTGACGTGTCCTATCAGACCTCCTTTGTACTTGTGGTACAACCTCAGGTACTACATTCTCTTGTTCATGTACTTGAGTAACCATTTTAGGCACAACGCTACTTTGTGGGTCTGTAACTCTTTTAAGTTCAACAGCCCTCCCACTGTTTCTTTTGGAAATAAACTCTCTTTCCAAAATACTCCACCCCGAGCAACAAACACTTTGTTCTCCGTAGCGTTGTAGAAGTAATATCCTTTAGTTTCCTTAGGATATCCTATAAAGAGGAACTTCTCTAATTTGGGGCTAACTTATTCGTCATTAGACGCTTCACATAAGTTACACATCCCCTTATCCTTAGAAAAGACAAATCAGGAACCTTTCCTGTCCATATCTCATATGGTGTCTTATCTACTGCCTTTGGTGGTACTCTGTTCAAGACGAATGTAGTAGTTTCCAGAGTATATCCTCAAAATGAGATTGGGAGATCAATGTTACTCATCATAGACTGAACCATATCCTATAGGGTTCAATTCCTCCGTTCATACACACCATTCCAATGTGGTGTTCCCGGGAAAGTTAATTAAGAAATGATCTCACAATCTTTCAGATGATCTACGAACTCTTGGCTTAAATATTCACGACTTCGATCATATCGTAGTGCCTTAATGTTTTGGCCAAGTTGATTTTGTACTTCATTCTTGAAAATTTTGAACCTTTCAAAAATTCCGATTTGTCATGAAGTACCCAAATCCTCCTCTAGCAGTTGCACTTATTGGACCATATACATCCAAATGTATAATCCCCAATAAGCCACTAGCTCTCTCACCGTTTCAGAAAAAGGTGTCTTTGTCATCTTGTCCATTAAATAAGATTCGTACGTTTCAAATGATTCATAAAAGAATCCAAAAGTCCATGGAATTGAATTTTTGATACGTGTTTCTTATTTACATGAATCAAGTGACAGTGCTAGAGGAATATAGGGTTTGTCTCATCAGACTTAAACCCTCTTGTATCGATGTTATAGAGGGACTTCTCATTAGAGTCTTCTATGTTCAAAACATAAAGACCTCTAACTCGAGAAGCATTTGCATGATGAACGTTATCATGAGAAAGACTAAAATTACTATTCTCAATAGCAAACTTATAGTCTTCTTTGTCCAAACTCGAAATGGAGACGATACTCCTACAAAACGTAGGTACATGATAACATTGTTCAAAATGCAAAACCAGCCCACTAGGCAAGGCCAACTCGTATGTCCCCACAACTAAGGCAATGACTCCATGGTCATCCCCAACTCGTAGGTCCACCACGCCTTCCTTCAATGCCCTCTTACTTTTGAGTACACATTTATACAAATGTGGGATTCAGATCCAATATCCAATATCCAAGAATCAAAAAGTAGATGCATTTATTTCTATAACATGAATACCTGAAGAGCTGGGTACACTACCCTTGTTCTTCTTCAGATCATCATTATATTTCTGGCAGTTCCTCTTCCAGTGACCAGCCTCATTGCAGTAATGGCAAACCGAGTCCTTTGGGGTTGGGATTCGAGGTCCAGACCTCGGTCCATATGCGGTCCTTGGTGTGTACTTGGGCCCTAGCTTTGACATGGGCCTTAAACCCATAGGAGCTATATGACCCTTTCCATTTCCAATAGGAGTCATATGACTCTTTCCCTTGCTTACCCCTTTCCTCTTGAACTCGATTCTTTTCTTGACCATCAAAACATCCCTATCATTACTCTTAATGCTCTTCTCAACAGTTTGAAGCATCCCATGCAACTCTGAGACGGTCTTTACCATACTATGCATATAGAAGTTCATAATGAAACCATGAAATTCATCAGGAAGTGACTGGAGGAGAATATCTGTAGCCAACTCTGGTTCCAGCTTGAAACCGAGCTTTTCAAGATGCTCTAGATAACCCTTTATCTCGAGCACATGAGGGCCTACATTCTTTCCAGTGTGCATCTTGCATGACATGAGTTTCTTGACGGCATTGAACCTTTCAATCCTGGCTTTCTCTTGGAACATTTCCTTGAGTTGAGCCATCATGTCATACGCACTCTCCTTCATCAATTGCTTCTGGAGATCAGCCTCCATGGAACCAAGCATTATACAAGTGACATCAACATAGTCATTAAAATGTTTGGTCCAACCATCTCTAATGGATTTTGAAGCATTTGAGGCTGGTTCCTCAGGAACTGGCTCATCCAGGATATACTCTTTCCTTTCCTGCCTGAGAACAATTCTCAGGTTTCTGGCCCAATCCAGAAAATTTGTCCCATTGAGCTTATCCATCTCAAGGATCGATCGTAACGATAAATTATGTGAATTGTTTGAAGACATGATCTACAGCAGATAGATATGCAAAGTCATTAATACGGATATAAAACAATCAACCCTTTGTTGTATCTTCAGGATACATTAAAAGCCAAGATCCATATTGAATTCCACTTAGAGTAAGCGTTTACTTAATCGCCCCAAGTAGAATTAATTAGGTAGGTAACTCTTTACCAATTGCATCACTATGCAACTCTTGGATAGAATAAACACATCATATGTGTTGGCACAAATTCTATCAGATGCCCTAGGTCCAAAACCTTTTTGTAAAACCTAGAAAAGTTCAACCATATCCGGATATGAAACCTCTCCTACTATGCGCACCACGCTTTGGCATAACCTACACATAGCAACCAAAATTTCACTCCATGCTATCAAACTTAAACGACTATGTGCACTACGCTTTGGCATAACCTACACATAGCAATTTAAGGTTTGATCCATCTAACTTTAGACAATTGTGTGCACCACGCTTTGGCATAACCTACACACAACGTTCTAAGGTTGGATAAGTGCTTAATCCATCCCATCTAGCTTAGAGGACTATGTGCACCACGCTTTGGCATAACCTACACATAGGTCTAAGGTTCGATAGGTGGACCAATATGGAAGGCATCTCACCGACTTAATATTTAGTTTTAGGGTTGATTTCACTTTATTGTATCATATACAAAAAGGTCTGTTGTATCACATACAAACGGTCTAAGCACTTTAACAACAAATAAGTCATGCAATACCATGCATAAGCATAAAAGTAAACGTGTCATAGCATAGCCCATTACTAAGTTGGTCTTCATAAGCCCATATGAAGACCAAAGGTCAATCCTAGGGGTGAAACAAAAACAAGCCTTCAAGAGAACTCTTCATCTTGAACATCCGTCTTTGAGTTCCACCTCCCACTTTTCTTTTTGACCTTCCTTCAAAATTGCTTCTCTTGAAAAACACCGTCTTGGGCTTCTCTTGTTACAAAGAACTTATTACAATAAAAAATAACGACACGCAGGCCGTATTTAAATTACAAACCCAAATAAAATTAAAGTAAGCAAATTGGTCGGGATGGGCTATGCTATGCACCATGCATCAAACAACACACCTACAATATCAACATATCATAAGAAACAAATTTATTTAATGATAATTGTAGCGCCTCTAACGGGGTGAAGGGGTTCGGAAAATTTTTCACTAAGGCATTTGAATTGCCAAAGAAAAACCTCATTGGAATTAATCCAACCATTGGATTTTATGATATTCGAACTTGTTTTAAAACAACTCGAATAACCACAATTCCATTAACAAATCACAATCATATTGTGAATTAAATCACATGTTCATAACATAGTATTAGTGCCCCCAAAAGGATGCTATCATCACTTGAACTAAGATGATACTAGCACTTATGCATGCATGCTACTAGCACTTGCAAAATATGGTACTAGTACTCATGCATGCGTGCTACTAGCACCTTCAACATTTCATAATCACATTATGAAATCAATTATCCATTCTCAATAGATTATTTTCACGGTTCATAACCGTGCACCCCATTAGAAAAACTAATTTGCATAATCATAGTTCACAACTATAACACATGTTGTATAATCCTATTATCCAACATGCCTAAATCATGCAAATTCAGCCTACAATCAAACATGCATCAACATACAACAACAAAACCTCTTAAAAACGAAAGCTCAAACAACAACCAAGCATGCATGGTCGGTTTAAACGAATTACAAGAGGCTCTGATACCACTGTTGGAATTCTAGGGAGCAAAACGTAGCGGAAATTAAAAAAACCTTCCCTAGAATAGCCTCAGGATCCATGTAATTCCGAGTAAACCGACAAACAAATATTAAAGGAGAGATTACCTCTTTCAATTTTTCAGCTTGGTTCGAGACAGGGACCAACTTGCAGCTCGTATAACTCAGCAACGAACCGTTGGAATGAAAATCCCTCCGGTCAGATTGAAGGCCAATATGTGTAGAACGTTCACCGGAAATATCAGAAAGATCGGACCTAGGATGAACCTCAGATCGAGCACTTTAAAGTGGCTGGTCGGACAGAATCTGGGCAGAAAAATCTTTTTCTCTTCTTCTTGCAAACCAAGAACACTCGAAACAAATGAGTTTGGTGGATTAAGTGTGAGTTGAGACGTTTCCAAAAGGATCCGTCCTCTACCGGTATCCACACCAACAAGATATCCCAAATCGCTTGTGTGCTAGCACAAAGGAAGAACACTTCTTCCTCTCTTTCTCTCTAACTCGTTTCTCTCTCTACCCTTTGAGAACCATTCTCAACACAATGAAAAATCTGATTTTTCTTCTCTCTCTTGCATGCATATATAACCCAACATGACCACACTTATTTTATTTGGAAAAACCCAACACTTGGACTTCCAACTTGGACAAGTGTCTCACTTAGGTTTTGCATGCTTACTATTCCTAAACATGACTCCACTAAGTCATTTCAAGCAAGTCCAACTCTTAGACTTTCTTTTATGACAAGTGTCTCATTATAGGAGTAGTGCTCATGCAAAAATACCTTCTTTGAATTTCACAAATTCAAGAGTCATTTTTGCATTTTAATTGCCGAACATAATCTTTATTATATTGGCAATTCGAAAAACGAGTTAAATGAATAAATAAATATTATATCGAATATAATATATTATTTTATTCACTTGAGGGACTTCAAAAGTCCGATTCGATTTTGGGCTCGTTGTTGTGTGCGACCCTGTAGGCTCATAACACGTGTTGGCAGTGGGCCCGAAATCCTCGTTTCGTACACATGTCATAGTTGGCCCCTAGCAAGGCATTATGACTACCCAAATGTTTATGATGATCGTTAATCCGACTTAACCTTTACCCGCTAATATGCTAACCCTTCTGTCAACGATATCTCGATCGAATAAGGCATAGGGCCGTCATCCTTATTTTATTCGATCGCTGTTTCTTGATCTTAAGTAGACTGCCAGTGATAACTCTTTATCAATTCGCATGGCCATGCTTTTCCTGCAGTCCCACTTATCAAGGGCCCAAACGATATCTCTCATATTTATATGAGTGACAGATCCCTTATCAGTCAACCATATCTCTCACATAGACACTTATGCACCCAATCACAGCCTTTATAATTGCCCGGTTAAAGACAACGTTTAACTCTGTCAAAGCACACAGCCATCTATGTAGAAATCATGATGACTATAAGGTCAGAGGACTTAAGTCATATTACGGTACTGAGAAATACTCATGACAGTTCCTATGTAGTATTCTCATAGTGGGTCATCCAATGCCATTTCCCTATATGACATCTATGATTTAACTTCATATCCAATATGTATGATCAATAAAACGTAATCATCAGCCAACATCATACTAGTCTTAGTATATCAGTAAGACCAAGGATCAAGTGAATAATACTCTATTACTTCTAAGAGTTTTACTATCAGGTCCTCAACCCGATGATCTTAAGAAAGAGTATCATTCACACTATTAACATTTCACAAATGATAATAGTAGTGCCGGTGTATTAATGAAATGATAATGCCGTCCATAATCACGATTGGCCTAGGGCACAAAAACCAACACTCCCACGTGCACTAGGTCCAATCGACATTACAAGTAATGCCTATTGACCTGACATGACACTCATGTCCAAGATGTGGAAGCGCCTTGGTTATATGATCAGCCACATTATCATTTGTAGGTACTTTGCATATCTTAGCGTTTCCTCTCTTTGAATGAGATGGTAACGACTTAGGATATGTTTTACTATCAGGTCCTCAACCCGATGATCTTAAGAAAGAGTATCATTCACACTATTAACATTTCACAAATGATAATAGTAGTGCCGGTGTATTAATGAAATGATAATGCCGTCCATAATCACGATTGGCCTAGGGCCCAAAAACCAACAACTAGTTCCATTAGACTCTTTAGCCTATTCACTAAGCAACCAAACAACCAAGCATGTGATCCTAACACGCAACTAATCCGAGGGCTTTGCCAAGACCGCTCTACCAGTAAAACAATTCCCAAGTATTGAAAGCGAGTTACACTAGTGATTGGCATCCTAATCATTCACCACTAGACACTTCCGGTTATTAGTAATTGAAGGACAATTAATCTAGTTATTCGCATCCTATAGGCATTTCTAGGACCTTTCCGATTTTATTGGCCTAACATGCATACTAAGCATTTAAACGAGAAGTTAAGACTTTCCCTACCTCAAGGTCTTCCTCTTAACACTCTGATGTCACAAACGATAGTCACCACACAGTTCTTCACACGAGTACCGGTAAGGTCTACGGTCTTCAAGGTCTTCGTTCTTCAACTCGCGTCCACGTTCTCCCTTCTTTCCTAGCTTGGTTCCACGGTCTTGGACCACAAAAAGACCACAAATTAGTTCCCCCAACAAAGTGTTCTTCTCCTCAAAACACACAACAATGCTCAGAAATGGACCAAGGTTTGAAGAGGTGATGAGGGAATCAAATTGAGCTAAAAGGAAGGGTTTTGGGCTCTGGGGGTCTGATCCGGAATGCCATACGGACTGTGTGGCTAGCCGTGCCGGAACATGGCACGGACCATGTCACAGGTCGGCCCGGAAGCCAGCGCGGAACGCGTCACAGACCGGCCCGGAGAGCGACACGGACCGTGTCAGGTACCGTGCCGGACTCCCGTCCGTTCCGTGCCGTGTGCCGTGTCGGTACCAGGCCCGTTCCGTGCGGCATACCGTGCCGGCACCTGGCCCGGTCCGGGTCAGCTTCCGTATCAGACCTGACCAGCTCCTTCCCCTTTCTTCCCCAACTCGAATTTCACGAAAATCTCAACACAAACCCCATTTCTAACCTCTCTTAGCTCCAAAATGTTCAATCAAAGATACCCAACAGCCACACCCTCAATGGGTTCATCAAACTTCAACCAAAAACACAATCCAACATCCTACTTCACTACTTCTTCTCCAAGCAACAATCAAAAAGCAAGTTCTTCAACTTTTAAGCCAAAACCCACAAAACCCCAAAGATTGGAAGTGGAAAAAATGGAGAGTTAAGAGTATCTTTACCTCTAGGTAGTTGAGATGGAGAAGATGAAGTGAAAATGGAGGCAAAAGGATCAAGAACAAGCTCCAAAATCCAAGCTTTCTTCTCTATCTTCTTCCTCAAGAAATGAGCTCTCCTCCTCCCCTCTCCTAATGATTTTCGGCTGCACCAACAATGAATGAGCTGAATTGTTGCTCCCTTTCCTTTAAATGACCTAAAATGTCAATTTACTCAAAAGCCCTTAAGGTCTTATCCCTTTAAAGGCAAGTTAGGAGGGTATGAGGGTCATTTGGATTCTATTTTCATCCTCCAAAACAAGCATGACAAGTGTCATTTGTGGTCACTCCTACTTAATAAATTTCCAGCTTTCCAAGATTTTATCGAAAAACAACCGATATTAAGCCCAAGTTTGACCGACGGTTGACTTTAACAATATTACAGTCAAACTGAAGGAAACGGCCCAACTAAGCTAACTGTTATATTGGCTAAGCTTTTTGGGCCCCGGAAAGGTCCCGAATGACTTTCCGAGTCATCGGTTGACTTTTCCGATCGAAAGTTCAACTTTGTTAGGATTCACCGGTTCTACCGGGATCGACCGGTGGCGGGTTTTACAATCTACCACCCTTAAAAGAATTTCGTCCTCGAAATTTAAAGACAACGGTGTACCTTAGGGGTTGAACAGGTGGGGATACTTCGCGCGGATCTCATCCTCGCGCTCCCACGTGGACCCAGCTCCTTGGTGACCCCACTGCACTAAGACCAACGGAATCGTCTTGTTCCGCAAGACCTTCTCCTTTGTACCCAAGATCTCGACGGGCTGCTCCTCATAAGTGACATCATCAGCTACCTCGATGTCTGACCACTCAATGACGTGCGAGGGATCTGCCATGTACTTCCGCAGTTGGGACACGTGAAAAACGTTATGCACGTTCCCAAGTTGCGGTGGCAAGGCTAACCGATAAGCTACAGCTCCGATCCTCTCTAATACCTCAAATGGTCCAATGAAACGCGGTGCCAGCTTGCCTCCGCTGCGGTTAAACCGCACCATGCCCTTCTTCGGACTCACCCTCAGAAACACGTGCTCCCCGACCGTGAACTCAAGTGGTCTGCGACGTCTGTCTGCATAGCTCTTCTGCCGACTCTGTGCGGTCTTCAACCGCTCTCTAATCAACACGACCTTTTCGTTCGTCTCTCTGATCATGTCTGGTCCAAGTAAGCTCCGGTCCCCAACCTCAGCCCAACATACCGGCGATCTACACGGCCTTCCATACAAAGCCTCGAATGGTGCCATACCAATGCTGGAATGGTAGCTGTTGTTGTAAGCAAACTCTGCCAAAGGCAAATGATCCTCCCATGATCCCTGAAAGTCAAGCACACACGCTCGAAGCATGTCCTCTAGAATCTGAATGGTGCGCTCTGACTGTCCATCTGTCTCAGGATCGTAAGCTGTACTCAACAGTACCTCAGTGCCCGAAGCCTTCTGTAGACTCTTCCAGAACCTGGATGTGAAACGAGGGTCTCTATTCGATACAACTGACACTGGTACCCCATGTAGGTGAACAATCTCCCTTACATACAACCGACCCAACATGTCCACAGTATCAGTCATCCTCATAGCCAGAAAGTGTGCCGACTTGGTCAGTCGATCAACCACCACCCAAACAGCATCGTGACCCTTCGACGACCTTGGTAACCCACACACAAAATCCATAGTCACATTCTCTCACTTCCACTCGGGGATCGGTAAAGGTTGTAGCAAGCCCGCGGGACGTTGATGCTCGGCCTTCACCTGTTGGCAGGTGAGGCATCGGGAAACAAAGTCTGCAACTGCCCTACGCATCCCACTCCACCAGAACTATCGTCGCATGTCTCTATACATCTTGTTGTCACCGGGGTGTACAACTAGACGGGAGTGATGGCACTCTCGCAACACGGTGTCTCTGCAACCGCTGGGCACAAATAACCGTCCTCTAAAACGGAGACCCTGATCGGTGCCCATCTCCCAACCCTCGAGTTTGACACCGTCGATCAATCTCTCACGAATCCCTGTTGTCTCGTCATCCTCGGTCTGTGCCTCTAGCACTCGAGCAAATAACGTGGGTTGAGCCACTAAGGCACACAAGGCCATACCATCTGTAACCTCCTCTAACTCCAGTCTGAATAAGCTCAACTGCTCCAGCATGTCCCATTCTCGGACCGCCATGCTGGCAGCACAATGACTCGACTTCCTGCTCAGAGCATCGGCGACAACGTTCGCCTTGCCCGGATGATAGAGCAACTCGAAGTCGTACTCCTCAAGTAACTCCATCCATCGCCTTTGGCGCATGTTCAGATCGCGCTGCGAGAATATATACTTGAGGCTCTTGTGATCTGAAAACACCCTGAACTGCTCACCGTACAGATAGTGTCTCCAGCTCTTCAGCGCAAATACCACCGCTGCTAGCTCGAGATCATGGGTCGGGTAGTTGCGCTCATGCACCTTCAACTGTCTCGAGCCGTAAGCAACTACCTTTCCACCCTGCATCAAAACACAACCTAGCCCTTCGCCTGAGGCGTCACAATACACATCATAGCCTACTCCCCGCTCTGGAACAATCAACACTGGAGCGGTAGTCAATCGAGACTTTAGCTCGCGGAAAGAGTGCTCACACTCATCCGTCCAAAGGTACTCCGCCCCCTTGCGGGTCAAAGCTGATATAGGTGCTGCTAGACGCGAGAAATCCTGAACAAAGCGTCGGTAATAACCTGCCAACCCTAGAAAGCTCCGAATCTCAAAAACACTGCTGGGTCTGGCCCACTTCGACACTGCATCAACCTTTGCCGGGTCAACCAAGATGCCCTCTCGAGATACCACATGCCGAGAAACTTCACCTCGGTGAGCCAAAATTCGCACTTCTCCAGATTGCCGTACAACTGATGAGTGCGTAAGAGTGTCAAAACGGTCCTCAGATGCCCCTCATGCGCCCCCTCACTGGGCGAGTAGATCAAGATGTCATCGACAAAGACTACTACAAACTGGTCCAGGTAAGGTCTGAAGATGCCATTCATTAAGTCCATAAAAGCGGCCGGTGCGTTCGTCAAACCGAACGACATCACCAGAAACTCAAAGTGTCCATAACGAGTTCGGAACGCTGTCTTCTCTACGTCCTCGGCTCGGACCCTCAGCTGGTAGTACCCCGATCGAAGATCGATCTTCGAGAAGTACTTTGCTCCCCTCAGCTGATCAAATAAATCATCAATCCTCGGCATCGGATAGCGGTTCTTGACTGTCACCCGGTTCAACTTCCGGTAATCGATGCACATCCTCAAGGCTTCACCCTTCTTCTTCACGAAGAGGGCGGGTGCTCCCCACGGAGATACGCTCGGGCGAATGAAACCCTTCTGCTGAAGTTCCTCGAGTTGTCGCTTTAGCTCGACCAACTCGGCTGGCGCAAACCGATACGGCATCACCGAGATCGGCGCCGTACCCAGGATCAGATCGATCCTGAACTCCACCTTGCGCGGTGGCGGAAAGCCTGATTGCTCCTCCGGGAAGACCTCCGGGAACTCACGCACTACCCTCGGTAGCTCTCTGCTACTCTGCACGATCTCTGCCTCAGATCCCGTAGTCAAGGCGGATAGGAGAACTCCGCTCTTGCTACCCAAAACACACGTGATCACCCTATCACCTGACCTCACTGTCACCTAACGTCGATAGCAATCGATCGTCGCTCGATACCTCGCGAGCCAGTCCATACCCAGAATTACGTCAAAGGCGTTCATATCAAGAACGAGTAAGTCACCAAGAAAGGGGCAATCTGCCACCCTAATCGCACAGTCTCTACAAACGTTGGTCAACACCCCCTCACCCGTAACCGGGGTCTCCAAACAAAGGGGTTGACTCAAAGTCTCCACCCGCAAACCCAAGGAAAAAGCAATAGACAAAGAGATGAACGAATGGGAAGCTCCCGTATCAAACAAAAAGAAGCCCACGCATTATAAAGTAAACACGTACCCTGAGTGGCCTCATGGCCGGCGTACGGCCTCTCAGCTCTGGAGTCAGTAACTGCAAAGACTCGGCCCTGCTGTGCCGGTGGTCCTCCTCTCGGTGGTGGGGGAAGTGCCACCTGCTGCACAGCTCTCGGCTGGTGTCTCTGACCTGCTGCTCCCGCCGCCTGACGCAGAGCTCTCTGCTGTTGTGCCTGACGTGGTCGGCCAGGTGGTGCATGGCGAGTCTGAGTCCGCTGGGGCCTTGGTGCAGGCGCTCTACCAGCTAGCTCAGGGCACGTCCGAATGAAATGATCAGATCGACCACACTGGTAGCATCCCCTCTGTCCCCCCCCCCCCCCCCCCCCCCGATGTACCAACTCAGGACACGCACGCACGAAGTGGTCGGGGCTGCCACACTGATAACACCCCCTCGGCTCACCCTGCTGTCTGTCTCTGGTCCCCTGGGGACGATCATCATGGCGCTCTACCGGTCCATTTCCCATCGGGCAGTCTCGTGCCAGGTGACCCTGCTGTCCACACCGAGGACACAGCTGTGCCATTGGGGCGGGTCCAACTAACGCTACTGTCCCTGCTCGGCGTATGCCGTCCTGCTGAAACTGAGGCTTAAAGGATCCTGCAACTCTCTGTCTGCGTCGGTCTCGACGATCAGACGACTGAACAAAACCACTCGGCCTAAGCCTAGTCTCTCGCACCCTTATAGTCTCTCTGAAGTGTCTCTCCATGGCTAAGGCCTGATCCAAAAGCGTGGCGTACTCTGCGGTCCTGAAGGCGATGACCCGGTAGGCTATCGACGGGATGAGTCAGTTCTCGAATCTCCTGCAACGGTCGTCCGCAGTCCGAACCAACTCATGCGCGAAGCGGGCCAGAGAAGTAAACCTCACTGCGTACTTAGAGACACTCAATCCTCTCTGACGTAGATCCAGAAACTGTTGGCGTCTGTCATCCCGAATGGAGCGAGGGAAGTACTGTTCCAAAAACAGCTTGCTGAACAACTCAAAATCACTACCGACCCTGTCCTGCACTGACTGCCACCAGTAGTAGGCCTCTCCCTCAAGCTGAAAAGTGGCGAACGAAACTCTTAAGCGCCCCTCCGATACCCCAGAGGTATCGAGGTTGCGGGTAAACCGCTCCAACTAGCCCGAAGCTGCCTCGGGGTCCGCTCCCCCGGAGTAGGTCGGCGTACCGAGCCTCCGAAACTCCCTGAGTGACTGGGCCGTGAGGCTGTCAAGCTGGCCTGGTCTCTCACCAACATCTGCTGAGGCAACGGGCACGGGCTCTGGTGCCGGTGCTGTAGTCCTTTGCTGCGCACTCAAGGCTGCTAGCACAGCGCGAACCACCTCCTCGAGAGTGGTCGCCTGAGTCGGCTTTGCGACTGGAGATGTCCTGGGTGGCGACCCTGCTGGTCTACCCTCAAAGCTCCGACGCTCTATGGAAGCAGCATCCTGGGCGTCAACTGCCCCCTCCTGCTCAGCGGCAGGTGCCTGACTCGAATCCCCAGCTGGGCGGCTCCGGGTACCTCTCGAAGCATACGTACGAGCCATGTCGCCTATCCGCCTGCACGGATAACGCACATGTTCAGTACTTAGCTCAACAACGGTTCTCACACGTTACAAGGACGTTCACGCGCGTCACACAAGTCACCCACAGTTTACGCCTCTTGCACTAGTAGATATATATATATATATATATATATATATACTCATATATAATAGCACACAAGTTCGCATCTCTATGCGTCTCACAACAACAACCATCGATTTAAGCAATCAACCACCAACTCCCACAGGAGGGTTCCAACTCAAGCACACCACACAAGCACAAATCAATAGGCATACCCCTTGCTCGGGTATCCTTTCACAAGGAGGGGTTTAGTACTTAACACAATTCAATTCAATAATCACCCTTAACCTTTCCTTCCCTTCCATAGATTCCCACTTCTTAACCTCTACCCAAACCTTTTCATGTCGATCTCATGTTGTTACAACCCGATTCAGGCGTCCCCGAACCTCATTGTAACAACTTAACATCCAACCATCACGCTCGGCTACAGTGGCGCCCCTGAGTCAACCTGTGACAGTACAATTATTACAGTTCTACCGAAAATTCGGCATGACCCATTCGTAATTTCCCTTAACCCCCCGCTTAAGCGGGACACTCACCAACACAATTTCACAAAACAGAAGTATGCCGAGTTCTCATGCTCGGCCAAAGACACCACACGGTCAATACAAAGAGTGCTCATGCTCTTCAAGTTACAAGACAAAGTCAATAACCGGAGTTCTCGTGCTCCCCAAAGTACACAACGCAATCAATAAACGGAGTTCTCGTGCTCCCAAATACTACGGGGTGCTCGTGCCCCAAACTCGCCACACACGGGCACACGGGGTTCTCGTGCCCCAAATCTCGCCACACACGGGCACACGGGGTTCTCGTGCACCAAATCTCGCCACACACGGGCACACGGGGTCTCGTGCCCCACCAATATTCTCAACACAAACGCTATACGGGGTTCTCGTGCCCCACTCAGAGTTCTCATACAACGGGATACGGGGTTCTCGCGCCCCACCCAAAACACTCAATACAAGCACACATGGAGTACTCATGCTCCAGAAAAGCGGTCAACCACAAGTCAACACTTGAACAAGACCAAACTACAACTTGAAAATTTTCAAAATGATCCACCAAAATGGCAACACCACCAACCGTTGGCTCACTCTACAATGAATGCTTAGCGGGTCGATCATTGCCCGTAAATCCAATTCCGATCTCAACCATTCGGCTTCACCGATCACAAGGGAGAGGATACCAATCAAGTAATGCAAACATTGTAGTGTAAAGATTTCATTTAGGACAAACATTAAGGCAACTCATGACTCATGTCGTTCCAACTCTCCGCGTCAATGTTTCCAAATCGCGTCACTGAGTATCACGACTCAGATTCCCTAACTCTACCCACCTAATTGACTTCGGTCCGAGGTTTGAAAATCAGTTCACAAGACACCTGTTTCAAATGAAACCAGGCTCTGATACCAAATTGTCACGCCCCAAATCCGGTTTGTGCCCGGACTCGAGGCATGACTAGGATAAAACGATAAAAAGGGCAATAACTCAACAGTAACTTCCTGAAAATCTCCAATATAGAACTCAAATCCACATAACTCAATTTAAAACATAAATAACCCTCCAGGGGTGTAATAATAATCATCCAACAAGGTTTGTTCAAAACTGAAATGAAATGAAAACGAAGTCTCTACAGGACACCCACACCAAGAAGCTCCCGAGCCTCTACTCCTCAAACAAGCCTGTAATCACAACAATAAACTCATAGGGGTGAGCTTGCGCTCAGTAGGGAAAATACATAACATGGTGGACTTTAAACTCAATAATTTCATCAGCAAAGTCAACAAGATAAATCTTAACAATCACAGGCAATAGGTAAACCGATCAATGTCGTGGCACATGGAGTCACCACCCTCCGATCCACATATGATGTGTCCTCTCGGATTTTCCCTCCAATCCAGAGGAGACGCATATCATTGAGGCTACCGGAAACAACCCTTCAGGGCGCATATCGTCGGGATTCTCAGAAACGTCTCCAAAGGATTTTATGTCCTCGGGAACCAAGGTATTACTCCCATAGGAAGCATACACTTGGGCAATTCAATAATAATCAAATAATAATTGAGCACACACTCAAACCGAAACACGAAGCAATCCATTCCCAACAAACACCACTTCACTATCACACATAGCTCACGCATCACCATTTCACCACAACACACAGTACATGAATAAAACAATCACAACTTACCGTTCACTTACCAGTTACGACCCATCGGGGCATCGATCACCTGATTGCACCGCTCGGTACAACCAGTCATACTCGATGCTCCAAACAACCATTTAAGGAAATCAAGCAATCATTCAAATACAGCCAACAGTCAGCACGAGTTCAATCAACCAATCCTGGAAACCTTCAAACGAGCATTCAAATATGCAATTCAACTAGTTCCATTAGACTCTTTAGCCTATTCACTAAGCAACCAAACAACCAAGCATGTGATCCTAACACGCAACTAATCCGAGGGCTTTGCCAAGGCCGCTCTACCAGTAAAACAATTCCCAAGTATTGAAAGCGAGTTACACTAGTGATTGGCATCCTAATCATTCACCACTAGACACTTCCGGTTATTAGTAATTGAAGGACAATTAATCTAGTTATTCGCATCCTATAGGCATTTCTAGGACCTTTCCGATTTTATTGGCCTAACATGCATACTAAGCATTTAAACGAGAAGTTAAGACTTTCCCTACCTCAAGGTCTTCCTCTCAACACTCTGATGTCACAAACGATAGTCACCACACTTTTCTTCACACGGGTACCGGCAAGGTCTACGGTCTTCAAGGTCTTCGTTCTTCAACTCGCGTCCACGTTCTCCCTTCTTTCCTAGCTTGGTTCCACGGTCTTGGACCACAAAAAGACCACAAATTAGTTCCCCCAACAAAGTGTTCTTCTCCTCAAAACACACAACAATGCTCAGAAGTGGACCAAGGTTTGAAGAGGTGATGAGGGAATCAAATTGAGTTAAAAGGAAGGGTTTTGGGCTCTGGGGGTCTGATCCGGAATGCCATACGGACTGTGTGGCTAGCCGTGCCGGAACATGGCACGGACCATGTCACAGGTCGGCCCGGAAGCCAGCGCGGAACGCGTCACAGACCGGCCCGGAGAGCGACACGGACCGTGTCAGGTACCGTGCCGGACTCCCGTCCGTTCCGTGCCGTGTGCCGTGTCGGTACCAGGCCCGTTCCGTGCGGCATACCGTGCCGGCACCTGGCCCGGTCCGGGTCAGCTTCCGTATCAGACCTGACCAGCTCCTTCCCCTTTCTTCCCCAACTCGAATTTCACGAAAATCTCAACACAAACCCCATTTCTAACCTCTCTTAGCTCCAAAATGTTCAATCAAAGATACCCAACAGCCACACCCTCAATGGGTTCATCAAACTTCAACCAAAAACACAATCCAACATCCTACTTCACTACTTCTTCTCCAAGCAACAATCAAAAAGCAAGTTCTTCAACTTTTAAGCCAAAACCCACAAAACCCCAAAGATTGGAAGTGGAAAAAATGGAGAGTTAAGAGTATCTTTACCTCTAGGTAGTTGAGATGGAGAAGATGAAGTGAAAATGGAGGCAAAAGGATCAAGAACAAGCTCCAAAATCCAAGCTTTCTTCTCTATCTTCTTCCTCAAGAAATGAGCTCTCCTCCTCCCCTCTCCTAATGATTTTCGGCTGCACCAACAATGAATGAGCTGAATTGTTGCTCCCTTTCCTTTAAATGACCTAAAATGTCAATTTACTCAAAAGCCCTTAAGGTCTTATCCCTTTAAAGGCAAGTTAGGAGGGTATGAGGGTCATTTGGATTCTATTTTCATCCTCCAAAACAAGCATGACAAGTGTCATTTGTGGTCACTCCTACTTAATAAATTTCAAGCTTTCCAAGATTTTATCGAAAAACAACCGATATTAAGCCCAAGTTTGACCGACGGTTGACTTTAACAATATTACAGTCAAACCGAAGGAAACGGCCCAACTAAGCTAACCGTGATATTGGCTAAGCTTTTTGGGCCCCGGAAAGGTCCCGAATGACTTTTCGAGTCATCGGTTGACTTTTCCGGTCGAAAGTCAAACTTAGTTAGGATTCACCGGTTCTACCGGGATCGACCGGGGGCGGGTCTTACAGGTTCCATCCCGATGCTACGTGTCCCGGGAAGACCGAGGCCGATGGATGTTTCGGCACGGTATTTTATTGTCTCATTTCGATGATACGTGTTCCGGAGAGACTCACTCTATCCCGATGATCTATGATCCTTTGGGGACATTTCAGGGACTTCCGAGAACGTGCGTTCCTAGGAAACTTTTCCGGAAATCCTGATGATAGTGTTCCTCCAGACCGAGGGGCATTCTGACATGATGTACCAGTCAGTGTACGGATCAGAGTCGCGGAATTCAATGTTTAATATTTCAGTATTTGTTCTCTTTCCATCGATATCCTTGAGTGTTATCTTCTCTAAAGTATTACACTCGTTATTTTCCGTTGATTTCCTTGAGTATTATCTGCTTTAAAGTATCACAATTTTTATTGATCTATATTTAAAGCACCTTTTGATTAATCGTTTTAATTATAAACTTTGCATACTTGTACTAATTGGTTTTATACCTTAACGGGGGTTTCTTTTACTTTACTGTTTTTTCCTACTGAGCGTAAGCTCACCCCCTTCGTATTTACTATTGTTTTATGGGTTTTTCTTGCTGAGTAGGTTGTAGGACGTCTTAGGGCTCGGGATCTCACTGAGGGTTCGGGTGTTATTATGTCAGAGACGTACCTTCAATTGTGTCCAAAACTATATCACCTTTGATTCAATTTTGAACTCGTTTATGAGGATTACTTGGAGTTTTACGTTATTAAAGTTTATCTATTTATTGTTATTTATCTTTATTTGAACTCACGTCTCGAGTCCGGTCAAAACCGGATTAGGGGCGTGGCACCGCTGGGGGAATGACGCACGACCCTGGCATCGGGGACTGGCCTAGGGAAGGGTCCCCGGATGATGCTCTGCCTCCCGTTATCACCATTACTGTTGAGGTCCCTTATGATCTCCGGTACCCCGTTCATCCTTCCCGTATTCTCGCTTTTCCCAAGAGGCAGCATCTGTCAGTGGGAGCATCAAAATACCGTCTGGGACGGTTCTGATATGAAAAGGCACAGTAAACCTTTGTTCTTTGTACTAAGGCCGATTCTCAAGCCACCGTGAGTGATAAGTCGATTGCTCAGGACACGTATGGGCCAAGCCCAGAATCGCGAGTCCAAGGACAGTTGCAAGCGGCTGAAAAGGCCTGGGCTTATTGCAGTGCCATGGGCTTCAAATCAAAGTCATCCGAAGAACAATTCAGACGTGAACTAGAGGCTTTAAATGCAGAATTGTGTGTGGCTGTTGGGGATCGCGAACTTGGGATGGATTGTCACGCCCCAAATCCGGTTATCGCCCGGACTCGAGGCATGACGGGTAATAGAAGACAATAAAGCAATGAAACAATAATTAAATCTTGAAAACCTCCAATAAGTACCGCAATCCATAAACTTCAATGTAAGGTATAAGTAACCCCCAGGGGGTGTAATAATAAGTCTCTACAAAACTGTTTTAAACAAAAGGAAATAAACATGAAGTCTCTACGGGACCCACACCGAGAAGCTCCCAAGCCTCTACTCCTCAATCAAACCTGTAGACACAACAAAGAACTCGCAGGGGTGAGCTTACGCTCAGTAGGGAAAACACATAACAAGATAGACCTTCAACTCAATAAGATCAACAACAGAGTCAACCACAAGCATCTTAACAAACACAGGTAACAGATAAATCAACCAATGCCGTGGTACATGAAGTCTCCACCCTCCGATCCACATGATGTGTCCTCTCGGATTTTCCCTCAAATTCAGAGGAGACGCATAACATTGAGGCGACCGGAAACAACCCTTCGGGGCGCTTATCATCGGGATTCTCAGAAACGTCTCCAAGGGATTTTATGTCCTCGGGAACCAAGTGTATTACTCCCATGGAGAGCATACACTTGGACAATTTAATAATAAGCAGTTAATAATTGAATAACGTACTCAACCGAAACACGAAATAATACAAGCTCAACAACCACCAATTCAATGCCACACTTGGCTCACTCATCACCAATTCACCACAACAAGCAGTACACGAATCACGCAAACATAGCACACCAATCACACAATTCCAACTTACCGTTCACTTACCAGTTTCGAACCACCGGGGCATCGATCACCTGATTGCACCGCTCGGTACAACCAGTTATACTCGATGCTCCAAGCAACCATTTAAGCAAAACAAGTAATCATTCGAATACAATCAACGAGCAAGCACGAGTATAATCAACTAATCATAAAACCTTCAAGAGAGCAATTACCCAAGCAAATCCACTAGTTTCATTAGACTCTTTAGCCTATCCACCAAGCCATCAACAGCCAAGCATGTGATCCTAACACGCAACTAATCCGAGGGCTTTGCCAAGGCTCCTCTACCAGACAATCATATCCCAAGTATTTAAAGCGAATTACACTAGTGATTGGCATCCTAATCGGTCACCACTAGACTCTCCGGTTATTAGCAATTTGAAAGACGATTAAGCTAGTTATTCGCATCCTATATGCATGTCTAGGACCTTTTCCGATTTTATTAGCTTAGCATGCATACTAGGCATCATAAACGAGAGGTTAAGGCTTTCCCTACCTCAAGGTCCTCCTCTTCAACGCTTTGATGACGTCCGATGATCACCACTTTGCTCCTTCCTCGGTTCCCGGCGTGATCCTCGCTCCTCTAGCTCGATCCACAACGTCTTGGACACAAAGAAACACTAATTAGGCTCCACTTAGACAGTAAGAAAGAGCCCCAAACCCTTCCAAAGTTCAGCTCAAAACCAAGATGCCAAAATCCTCAAGAACCCTCAAGAAACCCTCACCCTGGTGGGTCACGGATCTGGTTACGGATCCGTGACGCTAACCCTCACGGTTACCGTCACGGAGCTGTGACGAGTGCCGTCACGGACTCCCTCACGGAGCCGTGACGTCGCCCGTCACGGGATCCGTCACGGATCCGCGGCGCACCAGGGCAGTTTCGCCCTTCTTCAACCTCCAGCTCCAAAACCCCGAAAAACCACTCTCAAACTCAGAAATTTACCCCTTACAACTCCCAAAACAGTCCAAATCCTTCAATACTCCTGTACCCATGGTAGGAATCAACACACAAACAAGTTTCCAAGGATTCATCAAATCAAACCCACCTCAAAATCTCCAACAACTATTGATTTCTCAACCAAAATCCAACAAGGTTCATCATCAACACCATCTCTCACCATCTCTACTCAAACCCAACATCATCTAGCACTTTTCACCCAAAACCCAAGAAAATAGATGAAGAGAAATGAGGATTAGAGAGTTCCATTACCTCTAGAGTGATGAGATGAAGAGGATGCTAGTGATTTTGAGGGTGGATGGTTAGAGGAAGACCCCAAATGACTCCTTCTTCTTTGATTTTCCTTCAAACCTCCATGGGAGCTCTCCTTCCTTGCTTCCCCTCTAAGTTTCGGCTACAATAAGAAGAAAATGACTTGATTTTGCTTCTCCAATCCAATATAATACCTAGAAGAAGTAAAGACCTAAAGGCCCTTGAGCTAGATTCCTTTGTAGTAGCTTTTGGGAGGGTAAAAGGGACAATGACCATCCCTTTTTCTCTCCTTCAACCAAAAGAGGACAAGTGTCCCTCTAGCTCATTTAATTTTCCAAATTACTTTCCAGCACTTTTTAAAAAAGAAGCTTTAGTCGATATAAAGTCTCGTTTTGACCAAAATTGACCTTATCCGATATTATACTCGAACGAAAGGGTTTTCTCCCCTGAAGCCAACTGTGATAGTGGCTAATCCGTTTGAGTTCCGGAAAAGTCCCGAGTGACTTCCGGAGTCACCGGTTCGACCGGAAGCGGGTCTTACATGGATCCTGAGGAAGAGTCGGATGTTGGAGGCTGCAATGCCTACTCTTCATCCTCTTAAATCTTCTGATCAAAAGAGGTGGGAGGTATCTAAAAGAGAAATCTGGCTTTTTGTCATGACTCAGGATTTAAATTTTGTGGTCTCCATGGTCCAGGTTGCTTCGTTTGGATTAGTCAAGACATCCCTCCCTGCTTTTTCCTCTAATCTTCTGTGGAATAGTGCAGGTACCCTTTCGTGAGCTGTAAGAGCTCCATTCGTTCCAAAGGTTCCAAAGACTATTTTTTGGTATTCTAGTTGTTCTGTCCTATGTTCATGTTCTTTGTTCTCAATATAGAGGTCTCTATAGTGTTATTTTTGTTGAGGTTTTAACCTTGGTTGTAGTCTTTTAAGACACGTTAGAGCCGTTTCTGGCTACCTGTCATTTAGACAGGGATATATAAAACATCTCTGGTAAAAAAAATGTTGCCGTGGTCGAAGAATATATTCCTCGATGTACAATAATATAATCGATTAGCGTTTTAAAGTAATAAAAACCTGCACCCTTCGTTCAAAAAAAAAACTAATAATACAAATGGTGAAACTGGTTTACCCTTTAAAACATTACAGAAATGTGTATCAGAATGCAAGGGGGATGGACATGAAGTTTTTTTTTTGAAACGGGACATGAAGAAGTTTGTTTTAGGGATAAATACAAATTAACCTAAAACACAACCTATCATGGGCAGTTATCAATCCCTTTCGCACATATGTAAGTAAGTTGCTACTATTGAATCATCCCTTTCCTCCTAATTATTTACAAAATTACAAAACTTGTATAAACCATGTGACGAAATGGAAGCTCCATTAATTGGTCCACATCTTAAGGAACCGAGAATTAAAGGGGCCCACAAGTGCTAAATCCGGGCATATATTAGATTAGAGCTGAACACAAACAAGCCACACCATTAATAACGTAATAGAATTGCCATGAATGAGTAACAAGGTTCAAGGATTGCGAGGATTCCGTGTGAAGGACGTTATCGTGCTGCCAAAGCTACATAACCAATCGTGGCGGTGCTAACTGCCATCTGTATGCTTCCTTCACTTTTCCTCCCAAACTTTCTCTCAACCCAAACACTCCTCTCCGTCTGTCCCCCTATATATACACCCGATTCCACACCAGACCCTCTTCTTTTAATCTCTCTCGAGAAAGAAAAAAACATTCGACTTTTCAATTAGACATTTTTCATCCTACAAGCGACCAGCAATGGCTATGAAGATCTGGCCCAAGCTGAAGCTCAATTCTTTTCTCACGAAACCAGGTACGTTTTCGACCAATAGATCGATTCAGCAATGGGTTTGTCTTCAAGTTTGATTTTTTCTGAGGTGGGTGTGTTTGAAATGGTTTTGTGCTTACGGGTTTCAGGTAAATCTGCGGATGAACGCGGAAAGAGTAACTTACGCGGCAAGGCAAGCGTGAACGAAGAGTACAGGGAAGCTTTCAGGACAAAATCTTACCTGGAAATGTGGGGCAATGAACAACCCCAGCTCGGCGGTGCAAGCATTACTAGATTTTCTTCTTCTTCTTCTTCATCCTCTTCTCTTCCCAATTTCCATGTGAAAACCTTGCTGGAGCCGCAGCAAGAAGCCTTATTGAGCAAATTGAGTAGCTCAGATCCAGATCCTCTGCTCATGGACTTCTTCGACGCAAGCCTAGAAGCTTGCAACATTTGTGAATCGCTCCTCCGGAGCGTCCACCAGACGCGCGCCAGCTACGGGAAGATACAGAGGGTCCTTAAGCTGAGCCAGAGCCTGTTCGAGGATGGTGGCTGCGATCAGAAACGCGCCAGGGCTATAATTTTGAGGGAACTCTCGGCAATCGCATTGCTGAAGAACCCATTATCCGTTATCAGCCCGTTGGATTTCTGGGAGATTCGGGACAGCAACACGGTGTTGCTCCGGAGGCTGACGGCGAAGCACAAGAAAACAAGGCGGAGAGCGAGATTGAGCCGCTGGTGCAAGAATGCCGGGGGGATCGGGCTTGTGGTTGTGTACGGCGCGGTGATGGTGGCGCTGCTGGTGGTGGTGGTTCACAGCGTGGTCGGGGTGGTGGCGGCGCCGGGCCTGGTGGCGTGCGGCGTGGGGATGGCGAGGAAGAGAATGAAGGAGGTGGGGATGTTGAGGACGGGGATGCTGGAGAGGGTGTGCGCGCAGCTCGATGTTGCGGCCAAAGGGGTCTACATTTTGGTCAACGATTTTGATACGATGAGCCGGTTGGTGAAGAGGTTGTGTGACGAGGTGGAGCACCGGCGGACGGTGGCCGGAATGTGTGTGAGGATGAGGAACGGGAAGGCCGACCAAGTGTTGAAGGAGGTGGTTAGGGAGTTTTATGCTCGCGAGACTTGCTTCTTGGAGCAATTGGATGAGCTTGAGCAGCATATACACTTGTGTTTCCTCACGATTAACAGATCCAGAAGGCTTGTTACTGATCAACTTCTGGTGGGTCACCGAGAGATCTGAGATAGTGGAACCAACAAATTATCTAAGATCTTCAATCCCTACAGGTTTAGCAATTATGTTGTTATTCTTTCTTTCTATAACGTTACAAATTTTGGATTTGATCCTAAAACATGTCAACTCGTTTACTTAAACTGTCCAACGATCTCTGTGGGCACTTATTGTAGATTGATAGATACAAATGCACAAGTGGACACAAATTATTTATACATATTACTCACACTTTTACTAGTCTATTGCATTCACGAAAAAGGGCTCTCATCTTCTCTCTCGCAAGATTTGAATTGTCCAGATTTTCTTATTGAAATCATAACCATAGTCACTGGTGGAGCACCGTCCTCCCCTTTCTCCCCCCTCTTTCGCTCATGGGCCACAATCGCCCTTGTCGGCGCCGGTTTGTTTGAAGCATGTGTCTGTATCCCAACCAGCACCGTAACTCCTCGGTCGTCTCCCACTTCCGCCATTTAGAACGCCAGATGATACGTTGGCGGCCATCCACGGCCAGATGTGATGCGTCTCACTAATTGATGATGAGGAAGATATGGTGGTAGTCGTCCCGGATGGAGTAGTTCCGACCATGGAAGATACCTAGTGCCGATATGCCCTGACGGCGCATCTCCTCTCTAGCGTCTCCTACAATCCGAGAACTCTCTATGGGGTGATGACAAAAAATTGGAAGTGCGGGGATTAGAGGTTCAACCCTTGACCCGAAAAGTAGTGCCATTCTTCTTACCTTCTCGGGATACCATAGAGGACGGTAAAGAAGACCCTATATAGGTGAGGGCTGCTAAACAACAATGCCAAGAGTCATGAGCTGGGGACGGGATGTGGGTCAGTAGAATGGAGTAATGTCCCACATCACCTCAGGTCGGCCAATCCCGACCCATTCCTGTTAGGACGAACATCCCCACTTGTTCCGGAGAACAAGACCTACCAGCAAGCGTTCGAGAAGACATCTTTGCAGCCTTTCATGAGGCATACCAGCGGGTTCAAAATATACCCCAGGAAATCTCAAACTGCGGTGGTTTATGTCTTTTGTTTTTATTTCTTCTGTTATTGCCAAATATGTAACTATGATGAACAGTATAGGGGTAACCATGAGTCCTAGCCCCCTTTTAGGTTTGTTTTGGTGATCTTAACTGGGTTTGACCTTTCCTTGCACTTCCGAACTGTGACCTTTCTATATTTTGCGCAAACTAACATTTTCCGTCTACTTTGACGATTCCGTTAAAAAAAATTTACTGTGCACGTGACCAACACGTGTCAAAAACTAACGGAATCCGTTAAAATAGACGGAAATAGTTATTTTTCGCAAAAAAAAAGGTCAAGCGTAGTTGGGAAGTGCAAGGAAAGGTCAAGCCTAGTTAGGATCGCCAAAACAAACCTCAAGGGGGGATATGACCCATGGTTTCCCCAAAAGTATATCGTTTCTGTGGATCTGGAGCGCTGGTAAGTCGGCCCCACGATGGGATCCCGGGTTATATTCTAGAACTCAAGATCCTCGACCCTCTATATATAAAAGTTATTGGCACTAGTTAATGAATAGTAATACTTCTCTTTGTTTTAAAAAAAAATCTATTGTACTTCATGTTGGGTTTTGTGCACTAGGACAATCCACATGGACATATTACAAAGTCTTTGTGATTAATAATAATTGGCAAACATTTTATTTTCACAAAGATGTAGTGTTAATGAAACCGTGAATATACTACTTCCTATAAGGTATTAAGGAACATTTCACTAATAGTAGAACACTTATAGATAAAGGAGTGAGTCTAATCACTCGTCCCTAGCCTAAATCGATAGTTAGAGCTAGTGTGACTTTTTACGAGAGGATCACGTTTTACTAATCATGCATATAGAGATATGATTCAAAGTCACAGATGTAAAATGATTTGGCATTGGATGACCCACCTTGAGAATACTCTATAGAACATAGATACGAGTATATCTCAACTACCTAAGTAGTTCTTAGTCGTACGACCATGCCATCATTGTCACGCCCCTAATCCGGTTTTGACCGGACTTGAGACGTGAACTTAAAGGAATAATAAATAAAGCAATTTTAAAGGAAATAAAGTTTGAAGTAATAATAAATTGTAACCATAAACCGGTAAAAGAGTCAACAGCTCATAAATCCAGAGTTAAAGTTTAATTCAAAAACACGGTACGTCTCTAAACAAGCTAGCCTAGGACCCTTGTTAGCTCCCAAGCATCGAGCATCCAGCTAGTACGAATCCCGCTCAAGACCTGAAACACAACAAGGTAAAGGGTGAGCTTTCGCTCAGTAGGAAAAGTAGTTAAGGTTATGAACATCAGTTCAATACCACGAGTAACCGTCCAATTAGGGCATACTAGCAAGCATAGCTATCAACAACGCCCATGAAACAAGCACCAATCACTAATCACCCTCGCAAGATCGAATTAACACAAATAAAATAACGCACAAAGTCAATCAGCACACACAACACACACAGCAGAACAATACATAACTTAGTACAACCAATCCCAACATCTCCGGCTATCGCAGCCCGTCACAATTATATCGTACCGGAACACGAAGCACCGGTCCCGACATCTTCCCGTCACGTAGAATCGGGGTAACATCCAAGACCGGAAATACCTCAGTCGGAATTCTTCCTGTCACGTAGAATCAGGGCCTCACGCATACCGGACCGGCACATACCTCGGTCGTACGCCTTCCCGGACCACATAGTATCGGGGTAATAGTTAAATCGTCCTCGTCCTCGATACTCTACACTGGCTTACTCTCTCAGTGTAGGTATCATGCCGGACCCACCTCCTCTTGGAACACACATCAAGAGAATAACACACATTACAAAACCATAGTTCGGCCACGGTATACCAACCGAGCCAACTCAGCATAACACACAAATCGGTCTATCACTCACCCGATCATATCACAACAAAGGATTCACATCATAACAAACACGACACATTTGCCCACACATAGTCACAACATGCTACACCGAGTGTAATCTTATTAAGACTCTCAAACCGCGGCTACAACAAGCATCATGCATCTCAAACAACACGCAATCCTAAGGCTCGACATGGCCATTCTACCAGCACGACAATTTCCCAAGAATTGAAAGCGATTAATCTAGTGAATCACATCCTACATGCACACTAAGACTCGTCCAGTTATTAAGTAATTGAAAGCGGTTATTCTAGTGAATCACATCCTATATGCCAACTAAGACCTTTCCGGTTATTAATATTACCTAACATGCATACTAGTAACTTTCCGTAATTAAACTGGTATTCGCTACTTTCCCTACCTCGAAATCAGTCAACGATCAACTCCTAGCTGCTGACGTCCGAGCCTACCTCCGGTCTTCTCCACGATCGAGGTCAAACTCTGATTTTTAATGTCACGCCCCAATTTCAGTAAATCGAACTCGGGACGCGAACGTTTTAAAAACATAAAAACACTTGAAACCTGTTTTCATTAAACCACTTTAAAATACCAATTTAGTTCAACAAAATAGTAATTACAACTTAAAACACGTCCCAACAAGTAGACAAAAACGAGGTACACGTCACTAGACTCAAAACACCCAGAAACCCGCTTGAAGCTCTTCAAGCTTCAGAAGCTCACCTAGTCCGTCCCACGAACAGTACCTATAGGAAAAGCAGCTAGGGGTGAGCGTTCGCTCACCACCACGGATAACAGACTGACTACGGCATAATTAGCAGACAAAGCAGGTAACACCAACAACAACTCAACACCGGGGAACACCATCCCCAACCCAAGTACTCTAACTGAACATACACCCACTGTTGCCTTCCCTGACCAACTCGACACCCTGACACGTAAAGTAGACCCGACACAACCATTGACGACCTCTTCCAAGGACTCAAAAGAAAGTTACGCAACACCAAACAGCATCACAAGGGATCACCCCAAACAAGATCGCGAAGGATCGCACACCAAAAAAGATCACAAAGGATCGCCAACCAGCTGCCAAGAACGCCCTCCCGGGACTCTAACCCGATCAGGCCAACCCAAGAATGCTGCAACTTACCGGGACTCTAACCCGTAAGTCAGCCGGAAAATGCTTGCACTTACCGGGACTCTAACCCGTAAGCCATTCAAAGTATGCGTGCAACTTACTGGGACTCTAACCCGTAAGCCAGCCAAAGTATGCTCACAAACCCAAACCACACACGCGCGGCCATGACCCCTTTATTGGCGGGCGGGCCCCCTACCCCGTCTGAACATGCAGACGCGTGTGCTCGTGGACCCCCGTTTCAGGAAGCGGGCCCCCAACCTCCAGTAACCACAATCACAATCACAATCACAAACACAATCACAAGCGAAATCAACAACCAGTAACAACACAGGTTCAACACTCACAGGCACTCATGGCCACCAAGATACCAACCGTAAAACTCGGACTCAACAGCCCCACAGGCACTCACGGCCTCCCATGACACACCGACAGTAAGACACGGACTCAACAGCCCCACAGGCACTAACGGCCTCCCAAGACACCAACCAATAGTAAGACACGGACTCAACAGCCCCACATGCACTCACGGCCTCCCAAGACACCAACCATAACCACGCTTGCAACTTACCGAGACTCTAACTCGTAAGCCAGCTAAAGAAAGCTTGCAACCCCCCTAGACTCTAACTCGGTCAGGCCAGCCAAAGGCACCAACCTTAGTACACGGGCTCTCAAGGCCACCCAAAACTCAACAATAAAACACGCTTGCAACTTACCGAGACTCTAACTCGTAAGCCAGCTAAAACACCAACAGTAAAGTACGGGCTCTCATGGCCACCCAAACACGAATAACAACACGGGCTCTCATGGCCACCCAAGACTCAACAATAATAATACGGGCTCTCAAGGCAACCCAAAACTCGATAATAAAACACGGGCTCTCAAGGCCACCCAAGACATTAAATAAACAATCAACCTCCGGCTTAACCAAGCCTCCAACAGTCCTAATATCAACAGTTTCACAATCAACCTCCGGGCATGCTCATATGCCTCCAGTACTCCTAATATCGATAAGTTCACAATCAACCTCCGGGCATGGTCATATGCCTCCAGTAAAACAATTAACGCTAAGTTCTCTACTCCTACGACACTACTAAGTGTCACATGCCTTTCCAATCATTACTAAGTTCCCGTAACATGCTTTTCTGATAAACGCTACAATCCCGTATCATGCTTTTCTAATAATTACCAAGTTCCCGTAGTATGCTTTTCTAATATTTAAATAAACCTATTCAACCCACGACACCCGGTGTCACATGCAATTCTACTGTTAACTTTCCCCAGTCAGGGCCGAGATCCGGCTACTTTTCCCTACCTCGTGCGTGTTCTCCCAAAATCCAAACACGAGCTCCGATGATGATCTCAGTCACTCACCCAGCTTTCCCTTGCCTCGGTCTGTGGCACGATCTAAAGGAACACAAATTAAAGTCACTTAACAACTCGCAGGAACAAACCGAAAACCATTAAACTCGATGCCCAAACTTAACCCCGACAATGTCGATCACTCCCAAACTTCCCAATTACTCGACATTGTCGATAAAGGACCCGTAAAGGCCCGATTCCCCCGACATGGCGAATCTGCCCGGGTTTTGTTAATTGCCTTCCGGGGCTCCGAAAGCCCCCGTTTTCGTTTCTACGGTCCTAGAATAATTCAAGGAACCCAACGCACTTGACGGAATCGAATTCCGACTTCTAAGTCAATTAATTAACGTTTAAAGTTTCCAAAACCCGTTAATTACAACTTCTCCAATTTAATTCCAAATTTCGATTCGATTAAGGGTAAATAGTCCGGGGAACGTTTTAAACCACCCGAACGATAAAACCCGAGCACCCGAGCACGTGGGCCCCACCCAACCATCTTGGCTGTGCCCTAGGGTTAAGGTGGGGGGCTCGGCCACCATGTGGTTGCTGCTGCTAGCTCCGGCCAGCCACCTCATGGCCGGCCGGCCACCACACACGGTGGCCGGAGCTCCTCCCGAGCCTCCGGTCACCGGAAAACGTGCAATTAAACCCCAAACACCTCTAAAACGTCTCCAACACCTCCCCAACCTCCACACAACCCTAAGTCATTCGTTTTAACAAAACCCTAGCTTTCCAAAATAATCAAAACGAGAATCGGTTTGGGTATTACCGTAGAGGAGGATGAGGTGAGCTTGAATGTCTAACTTTTGAGATGATCGAGTGGTGGAGATGACGTGAATAGTAGCTCCAAAACCCTAGAATCCTTCTTCTTCTCCCTTTCTCTCTTCTCCTTCTCTCTTCTAATTTCTAATTTAATTAAACTAACAACAAAGCCTAACTTTCTCTCTTTTAACACACATGGCCGGCCACCATTGTCATCCATTCATTTCCCCCCCAAAACTAACACCACCACTCATTGGACAAGTGGCAAGGTGGGTCCCACACCTTTTGGAAAATATCTAGTTGATATTTTCCAGTCAGTTTCGCGAAAAACGGACGTTTCGGGCCCCGAACGGGCACTTTTCCCAAGAAATTACGAAACTTGACGGGCTACAAGGAAATGGCTCAACTAAGACCGCTGCGACGACAGATAAGCTTTTCGGATCCAAAACGGTCCTCGAATGGACCAAAACGTCTCTCGGTTGACGTTTCCAACGAAAAGTCAACATTTCCCAAATTGATCAGAAAGTTGCCCTGAGTCCCCCGGAACTCACTTTGGTCAATAACGGGGTCAAATTAAGTCCGGTATGACACTCGGGGTCATTTTAGGTTCACTTAACTGTCAGTCTTAAATTTTTTAAATTTTCCTGTTTTTCGCAGGTTTAACTGGCGTTGACCGGAAGTGGTTATTACAATCTACCCCCCTTAAAGGAATTTCGTCCGCAAAATTAGAATAACGCTCATAAAAGGTACAAAAGAACACGTACCCTGATAGGTCTCGCGGTAGGTAGAGGATCCTGGGGCCCGGGAATCGGTAACTGCGTACATCCTTCCCGCTGGCGCCTGCTGCCTCTAATTCGGCGCACTAACTACTGGATATCCATAGCTCCGCTGCTGTCTCGGAGCTGGCCCACTCGTCGACGGCTGCGAAAACCTCGACCGTTGGCTCTGACGAGGGCGCGACTGTTGTGGTTATCGCACTATCGTTGCCCCCAACGGCTCATAGCACTGGCCAATAGTGTGCCCAACGCGGCCGCACCGGTGACACCTGGTCTCGTCGGTCCTTGGCCCCGTGTTCATCGGACACTCTCGCTGCATGTGGTCTAGCTGCCCGCAGCTAAAGCATCCCAGCTGTCTCCTTGAAGCGACTGGCCCCACTGACGCCACCGACCCCTGCTGTCTCGATCCATCCTGATGAACCTGTGGTCGGAAGGATCCCGTGGTCCTCTGTCTTCGCGGGTCTCGTGACTCGGACGGCCCTGCAAAGTTGGTCGGCCGCTGTCGGACCTCACGGGCCCTGTCCGCATCCCGGATACCCTGCTCCACCGTCGCTGCGGTGTCCACAAGGTCTGTGTACTTCCGCAACCTCAAGGCGAGAACCTGGTTCCGAATCACCGGTCTCAGTCCCCCCTGAAATCGCAGGCACCGGTTCAGCTCGGAAGTCACCATCTCCGGCTCGAATCTGGCCAAGGCCGTGAATCTGGCTTCATATTCTGCTACCGTCAACCCTCTTGCTCCAGGTCTAAGAACTGCCGATGTCGCTCCAGCCGAGCCGACTCGGGAAAGTATTGTGCCATGAACACCTCCTGGAAGATGTTGTAGTCGTATCCGACCGTGTCCTTCACACGTCCCCACCAGTGGTAGGCGCTGTCTCTCAGCTGATGGGCCGCGAAGGACACCCTACGACGGCCATCCTCGACACCCGAGGTATCCAGGTCTCGCGTGACCTGCTCCTCTCGGCCAGGTCGGGGTTCGGCTCCCCGACAAAAGTGGGTATCCCGAGCTTCAGGAAGTCTAGTAGTGCTCGGGAGGTGTGCTCCTCTGTCTGACCGGGCCTCACTGGGACCGCGGCTGCCTCTGGGGCTGGTGAAGCCGACTCTCGACTGGCGATGATCGCCACTAAACTCTTGACGGTCCTGGTCAGCTCATCCAGGGCAGTCATAACTGGAGGGTCCACGACCGGCGGGACGCTGGGCGTGCCCGTAGAAGATCCCGCATCGCTCCTTCTGTCCTCACCGACAGGAGTACCCTGCGCCTCGGCGTACTCGGCGGGCTCGACGGTGGGCACCCATCCTGGTGTCCCCGTTGACCGTCCCCGTCTGCCTCGCGCGGGCGCTCGTCCCCGTGCCACTGCTGCTCTTCCTCGTCTGCCACGAGCCATCAGCAGGTATCCTCTGCACGGGTACACGCAAGCGTTCAGTTTGCGAACTCAAATAAGGACAACCAGCTCGAATACACTAACGTTCCCACGGTCTACGTCTACCCCAACGTACTTGTTACTAAACGCCACACCGTTCAAGCTAATCATACTTTAATTATAATAACACGCAGGCGGAACCTCAAATTTAACCACACAAACGTACACCAAGCCCTCATTCGGTCCTTTATGCACTTACTCATAACTTTCCGCAACCAAGCCAGTGTTCGCTACTCGTCCCTTGCGGGAAAAGTAGTAAAGGGGATGAGCGTTATACTCACCTCCACGGACACCCGCTCGATTATGGCATACTAGTAACGCACCAAAGACTTACCACTCTAGTCAGGGCAAAACACCAACACAAAACTGAAGCCAAACATCCCACCGTCCATGCTAACAACACCTCAAGTACTCGCTCGAGTAAAATAAACCTCGACACGGGAAACACGTCCTCAAAACAGTAAAACACCATTGCTCGCGCTATTAAAGCCTTAAGTATACTAATACGTAAGCGTAAAACTCAACAACAATCCAACCGTACACCCGGCCTACGGCCTCTACAACCCACAACCGCGAACACAAACCCGTAAAACCAACGCTCAAACACACGAACATGAACCGAGTCACACAACCACAACCCTCAACGCACAACGAAACCAACCCTTTTCCTTTTTCTCCCTTTTTTTTTGAAAACCGGCTGGACCGGTCCGGTAGGTGGGCCGGTCCATGTGGGCTTCCGGGCCGGCACGCCGTCCGTGCCGGGCTGGTTGCCGGGCCGGCATGCCAGCCGGTCCCTGCTGGCTGCCGGACCGGACCAGCGAGCCCTTCCTGGTCTCGTACTAGGTCGGCCCGTGGTCCGTCCCGTAGCCACGACCGTTTCGCCCCTAACTGCCCGTCACGTCGATCCGAGGACACTCGCATCCTACCCTTCTCCTAGCGACCCACACGTATGTGCGTCGCAGACACTCGACCACTAATCATAAAACCCAAGTACCAAAACAACTACCAAACACGAGTCACTCAACCTCAACCACAAGCCAACCCGGCCAAACAGTCATAACCACAACAACAAGGACAACGACACCCGCCCACCGGGCCAACAACCGAAGTCGAACCTTGCCCACCGGGCCAAATAAAACTCCACAACACGCCCACCGGGCCAACCAACAACAAACACAATACGCCCCCAGGGCCAAACACAATCAGACACACACGCCCACGGCGTCAAACAAAATCAAAACACTCAAATTTCCTTTAAAGTTTTCTCCACTTCATTAAAACCTCAATTCTTGACATCAGGTGGTTACAACCCGGTCCAGGCGTCCCCGAACTACGTTGTACCGACTTGACATCAGCACCGTCACGTTCGACTACAGGAGCGCTCCTGAGTCGACCCGCGACAGCTTAAAAACGTTTCACGCAGCAACAACAATCAGCAAGCCAGCAACAAAACACTGCACGTACACACAACACAAGCAGAACTCACGACACCACGGGTCTACACACGGTTCCCGACCTGCGTACCCAACGTACGACGGGACTCTACCGACTCGACTCTCCCCACCTAATTGTCGTACAGTCCGAGGTGTGAAACCTCGAGCTCTGATACCAAGCTGTCACGCCCCAATTTCAGTAAATCGAACTCGGGACGCGAACGTTTTAGAAACATAAAAACACTTGAAACCTGTTTTCATTAAACCACTTTAAAATACCAATTTAGTTCAACAAAATAGTAATTACAACTTAAAACACGCCCCAACAAGTGGACAAAAACGAGGTACACGTCACTAGACTCAAAACACCCAGAAACCCGCTTCAAGCTCTTCAAGCTTCAGAAGCTCACCTAGTCCGTCCCACGAACAATACCTGTAGGAAAAGCAGCTAGGGGTGAGCGTTCGCTCACCACCACGGATAACAGACTGACTACAGCATAATTAGCAGACAAAGCAGGTAACACCAACAACAACTCAACACCGGGGAACACCATCCCCAACCCAAGTACTCTAACTGAACATACACCCACTATTGTCTTCCCTGACCAACTCGACACCCTGACACGTAAAGTAGACCCGACACAACCATTGACGACCTCTTCCAAGGACTCAAAAGAAAGTTACGCAACACCAAACAGCATCACAAGGGATCACCCCAAACAAGATCGCGAAGGATCGCACACCAAACAAGATCACAAAGGATCGCAAACAGTGGCGGATTTAGCTTTCCAATTGAGAGGGGGCACTATTATGTATGTTTTATAATCACAAGTAACATAAAGATAATAATGAAAAATAAATATAACGTACAAATATTTTTTAAATGACTATTTATCATACAATGTGTTGTCAAGATTTTGAAAATTTTATAAAACGTTCAAAAACATATCTCTTGATATATACTATCTATTATCATTTGATGCAGTTGACATGGACTAATCTCGATATTATGAGTATAATCTAGACTATATCTATCGTTTTTTTCATTTTGTTAAAAAATTTTTTTGTCTCATCTAGATCGGTAATTGGTATTTTTTGAAATATCTCTACATGATTATAACAATTTTATGGAGAATTAATCTCAAAACACAAATTAATAATAATATAATATTAATAATAGTCTTAAACTTTAATGGTAAATTTAATAAGACTCAATTTTTCATATTAGTTACAACTTTTTTTTTTGAAAATACATATCAATTAAAACAAAACATTATAAATAATAGAACTGGATTGCATTGGAACCACTTTGTGTGGCACTATACTGTAATTCCGGACTCATCTCTGTGTGTTTTGAACATGGAGTCGATGCACATGCACTAATACAACAATTATTATTCTTAAAAATATGATAAAATATTAATAAAATTGAAAATTTCAGGGGGGGCACGTGCCCCCCCTCACCACTGTGTAGATCCGCCTATGATCGCAAACCAGCTGCCAAGAACGCCCTCCCAGGACTCTAACCCGATCAGGCCAACCCAAGAATGCTGCAACTTACCGGGACTCTAACCCGTAAGCCAGCCAAAGTATGCTCACAAACCCAAACCACACACGCGCGGCCAGGACCCCTTTATTGGCGGGCGGGCCCCCTACCCCGTCTGAACATGCAGACGCATGTGCTCGTGGACCCCCGTTTCAGGAAGCGGGCCCCCAACCTCCAGTAACCACAATCACAATCACAATCACAAACACAATCACAAGCGAAATCAACAACCAGTAACAACACAGGTTCAACACTCACAGGCACTCATGGCCACCAAGACACCAACCGTAAAACTCGGACTCAACAGCCCCACAGGCACTCACGGCCTCCCAAGACACACCGACTGTAAGACACGGACTCAACAGCCCCACAGGCACTCACGGCCTCCCAAGACACCAACAAATAGTAAGACACGGACTCAACAACCCCACAGGCACTCACGGCCTCCCAAGACACCAACCATAACCACGCTTGCAACTTACCGAGACTCTAACTCGTAAGCCAGCTAAAGAAAGCTTGCAAACCCCCGAGACTATAACTCGGTCAGGCCAGCCAAAGGCACCAACCTTAGTACACGGGCTCTCAAGGCCACCCAAAACTCAACAATAAAACACGCTTGCAACTTACCGAGACTCTAACTCGTAAGCCAGCTAAAACACCAACAGTAAAGTACGGGCTCTCATGGCCACCCAAACACGAATAACAACACGGGCTCTCATGGCCACCCAAGACTCAACAATAATAATACGGGCTCTCAAGGCCACCCAAAACTCGATAATAAAACACGGGCTCTCAAGGCCACCCAAGACATTAAATAAACAATCAACCTCCGGCTTAACCAAGCCTCCAACAGTCCTAATATCAACAGTTTCACAATCAACCTCCGGGCATGCTCATATGCGTCCAGTACTCCTAATATCGATAAGTTCACAATCAACCTCCGGGCATGGTCATATGCCTCCAGTAAAACAATTATCGCTAAGTTCTCTACTCCTACGACACTACTAAGTGTCACATGCCTTTCCAATCATTACTAAGTTCCCGTAACATGCTTTTCTGATAAACGCTACAATCTCGTATCATGCTTTTCTAATAATTACCAAGTTCCCGTAGCATGCTTTTCTAATATTTAAATAAACCTATTCAACCCACGACACCCCGGTGTCACATGCAATTCTACTGTTAACTTTCCCCAGTCAGGGCCGAGATCCGGCTACTTTTCCCTACCTCGTGCGTGTTCTCCCAAAAGCCAAACACGAGCTCCGATGATGATCTCAGTCACTCACCCTGCTTTCCCTTGCCTCGGTCCGTGGCACGATCTAAAGGAACACAAATTAAAGTCACTTAACAACTCGCAGGAACAAACCGAAAACCATTAAACTCGATGCCCAAACTTAACCCAGACAATGTCGATCACTCCCAAACTTCCCAATTACTCGACATTGTCGATAAAGGACCCGTAAAGGCCCGATTCGCCCGACATGGCGAATCTGCCCGGGTTTTGTTAATTGCCTTCTGGGGCTCCGAAAGCCCCCGTTTTCGTTTCTACGGTCCTAGAATAATTCAAGGAACCCAACGCACTTGACGGAATCGAATTCCGACTTCTAAGTCAATTAATTAACGTTTAAAGTTTCCAAAACCCGTTAATTACAACTTCTCCAATTTAATTCCAAATTTCGATTCGATTAAGGGTAAATGGTCCGGGAAACGTTTTAAACCACCCGAACGATAAAACCCGAGCACCCGAGCACGTGGGCCCCACCCAACCATCTTGGCTGTGCCTTAGGGTTAAGGTGGGGGGCTCGGCCACCATGTGGTTGCTGCTGCTAGCTCCGGCCAGCCACCTCATGGCCGGCCGGCCACCACCCACGGTGGCCGGAGCTCCTCCCGAGCCTCCGGTCACCGGAAAATGTGCAATTAAACCCCAAACACCTCTAAAACGTCTCCAACACCTCCCCAACCTCCACACAACCCTAAGTCATTCGTTTTAACAAAACCCTAGCTTTCCAAAATAATCAAAACGAGAATCGGTTTGGGTATTACCGTAGAGGAGGATGAGGTGAGCTTGAATGTCTAACTTTTGAGATGATCGAGTGGTGGAGATGACGTGAATAGTAGCTCCAAAACCCTAGAATCCTTCTTCTTCTCCCTTTCTCTCTTCTCCTTCTCTCTTCTAATTTCTAATTTAATTAAACTAACAACAAAGCCTAACTTTCTCTCTTTTAACACACATGGCCGGCCACCATTGTCATCCATTCATTTCCCCCCCAAAACTAACACCACCACTCATTGGACAAGTGGCAAGGTGGGTCCCACACCTTTTGGAAAATATCTAGTTGATATTTTCCAGTCAGTTTCGCGAAAAACGGACGTTTCGGGCCCCGAACGGGCACTTTTCCCAAGAAATTATGAAACTTGACGGGCTACAAGGAAATGGCTCAACTAAGACCGCTGCGACGACGGCTAAGCTTTTCGGATCCAAAACGGTCCTCGAATGGACCACAACGTCGCTCGGTTGACTTTTCCAGCGAAAAGTCAACATTTCCCAAATTGATCAGAAAGTTGCCCTGAGTCCCCTGGAACTCACTTTGGTCAATAGCGGGGTCAAATTAAGTCCAGTATGAAACTCGGGGTCATTTTAGGTTCACTTAACTGTCAGTCTTAAAAATTTTAAATATTCCTATTTTTCGCAGGTTTGACTGGCGTTGACTGGAAGTGGTTATTACATTTAACAAGTAAAGGTGGTAATCAGTCCCGGTTTAGTCCGAATCAGTCCTCTAACTTATCAAATTAGTCCTTTAAATTCTCCACTTTAAATCATTTAAATTAAATAATCAATTAAATAAACTGTCCGACCCGGATCCGACCCAAATCCAGAAACTGGATCCGAATCCGAACCGGATTATATTCGGTCCAGACCCAGACCCGGACCTGACTCAGACCCGATCCAAATCCGAACCCAGACCCGGTCCATACACGGACCCAGACCCAGTCCGAACCCGGATCCGGTCAGTCCTGGACCTGGTCCAAGGCTTGACCTGGCCCGAGGCCCAACCTGGACCTGGCCTGAGGCCCATCCTGGCCCGAGGCCCAGTCTGGCTCGAGTTCATCTTGGTCGAGGGTGCCTCCAGTGAGGGTTTCGGTCCTAACGATACGGCGGCCGGCAGGTGGAGAGCTCGGAGGAACGAGCGGCGGTGCTCGGGAGTGGCGGCAGAGCACCGGCCTGACCTGGATGAGGATGGCGATAGTTGGCGCGCAACCAGTGGCCTCCTCCATCTCAGATCTGGCGAGAGTGAGAGCTCGCCGGCGTCGCTCCAACAGAGCTCTTCCAACCCGCGTCGCTCGTGAGAGGCTTTCCGGGGCCGTTGTCGGGACCGCTGACGGGACGAGGGAGCACGAACCCGTGCTGCTTTCTCTGTCGCTGAGAGCTCTTCCAACCCGCGTCGCTCGTGAGAGGCTTTCCGGGGCCGTTGTCGAGACCGCTGACGGGACGAGGGAGCACGAACCCGTGCTGCTTTCTCTGTCGCTGGCGCGGCACGATTCGAGCTCGGGAGAGACGAACCAGAGCGAGGAGCTCTCGGCGGCGGCGTCCCGATTCAATTGTCGGCGTGGTTCGACTCGTACGCGGAGCGGTGATGGCGAGGGCGGCTTCGGGTGCGAGAGAGAGAGAGAGAGCGAGAGAACTGAGGAGAGAGAGAGACGCCTCGTGATGCGTGAAGTGAAACGAGGAAGAAGCACAATGTTAGGGTTTGGGTAGTGGGCTTGGGCTCAGCGAGCTGGGCCTGGTCTGTTGACTGGGCCTAAGTCTGGCCTGGTCCAGGCCTGTTCCTTTTTTTTTCTTTTTCTTTTGAATTTGGCCCGAAATTCAACCCTTTTTCCAACCAACGACGTTCCAATCTAATCATTTAAATATTAATTCTTTTAACCGGGGCGGTCTTTACAATCACCATGTTATCTACATAATGTTGATTCATGCCTTGACGAAACTAAATACTTGTCATAACCAGATGATTATAAAGGTTATGCTCATATATGGATACACACATGTAAGACATATAAGTGATGGTCATAGGGACATGTCACTTGTATTCATATAAGTTAGATGTCATTAAAGGGGCGCTCTTGAAGAGTAGGAAGATTGTAAAAAAAGCATGGTCATGCGTGTGATTGTCACCTACAACCCTAACAATCAAGAGAAATTATAGACTAAATTAGAAATGATGATAGCTTTATGCTTTTGTCCAGTCATAACATCGCCAAAGACAAGAAGATAAGACTATTTATGGTTATCATGATTTTAAAAAGTAATAGTCATTAATTATATGATTTGAATGGTCATGGGTCTTGGTAGGAGTTACACATGACTTGTGGATGAAACGTTTGTTTCATTTCACTATCAACGTCATATGAATTCTAAAGGGTCACATACAAAGAGAAGGGCCGCAACGAAATTGACGAAATATGTTATCGATTAAATAAATTGGTGACGGATTATATATTGATGTAATACATTTTATTTAATCATACACTGAAAAGAAAATACCAATATTTGTATTTAATCATTTAGAGTATAGTAATTAAATGGAATAAATACCCTTAATTCGAATGGATTAAGGAAAAAAAGATTACAATTAAGTGGAATATAATACTAAATTTGATTGTAGCCATCAGAATTATGCGACTAGAAGGCTTTGATTGATTCGTATTTCGTAAAATTTTGGGCTATTTACACTTGAATATTATCCTATATATATAGGGGAGCTTTTTTATACAAACCAATCTTTAGATACGAAATACGAATTAATCCTAACTTTGGAATCGTAGAATGCCCAGGGGCTGCGATTTCGCAAGACTGATTTTTTCACCAAGTTTCTTATTTTGATCTTTCCTGCTTCGTTTCAACTCCGATTTATTTTTTTCTTGCGCCAAAAACTTTCTTTTTTCAAGATCTATCTATCAAGTAGCATAAGGAGAAGTCAAATACAAATCATGTCTTAACCTAAAAACTAGAGAACCAATCTAAGTCATCCATTTTAAGAATGGATGGATGAGATGCAATTGAGTAGTTGACTTGTTGACTGCAAAAAAAACAGCACATTTTAGTCAGTGGTAAGGGCTTTTTAGTAAAACTATCATATTTTTTTTAATCAATTCACTAATTTAATTTTTCCCGCTTCGTTTGAACTCTGATTGGCTTCAAACTTGCGCCATTAGTTTTGTTTTTTAAGGGCTTTAAATCAAGAACAGTCATGAATATATTTTGAAGCACGAAAAAAAAATTATTTCGGTGTTGATTTTTTTTTTTTTAAATCTGGGTAATTTTTATCAACACTTTGCTCAGGATTTATCAACACTTTTATACTGGTTTTATCAACACTTTACACTGGTTTTATCACCTCATTTTCCAAAACCGATAATGATTTTATCACCTCATCGCGTGCTTTTTATGAACACTAGTTCTATCTACGTTAAACACTAGGCTTATCATTCAATTACATGTGTTTTATCACCCTCATCACATGTTTCTTTGAAGCACGAATTTTTTTATTTCGGGATTGGTTTTTAAAGAAATTATATCTGGCTAATTTTTATCAACACTTTGCTCTATTTTTATCAACACTTTACATCGGTTTTATCAACACTTTACACCGGTTTTATCAACTCTCTACACTAGTTTTATCACCCTATTCTCCAAAATTGATCATGATTTTTATCATCTCATCACGTGCTTTTTATGAACACAAGTTTTATCAACACTAAACACTATGTTTATCATTAAATTACATGTATTTTTATCACTCCATCACATGTTTTTTTATCAATACTAAACTCTAGTTTATCACACTTATTATCAAAATTGAACATGGTTTTTATCACCTCAGTACATGTTTTTATCAACATTTAGCACTAGTTTGATACCTCCGATATAAAACATTTATTAGTGAAGATTTATCAACACTCAACATTGTTTTTATCACTCCGGTATACCTTTTTTATTTTCGTGCTTCAAAATATATTCATGATTGATCTTGATTTAAAGCTTTTGAAAAAATAAAAATATTGGTGCAAGTTTGAAGCTAATCGGAGTTCAAACGAATCGGGAAATATTAAATTAGTGAATTGGTGAAGAAAAAAATGGACACTTGTACACATGACACCATGCTTTTACAATTATGCCCTTGCTTGTGTGAGAAAAGATGAAATTGGCGTGATTTTGGATGAAATTAGGGTGATGATGTGGCATCATGGTGAATGTTGGATGTTAGGTGTGTGTGGCTAGGATTGGTTCTCTAGTTTTTAGGTTAAGAGTGGTTTGTAGCCGATTTCACCTCCAAGTAGCATATTGAATATGTTTTGAAGCAAAAAAAACATGTACAAGCAAAAACACAAATTGTTAACTGTGCATTAATGTATGTGTTTGCAACTGCATTTGTATTAATAAGATAATCTTAATGTATGTGTAAGCTAATCTTAATTTATTAGCTTACACGTACAAAACATACATACCCATACAAATGAAAATATTAAGAACATACATTAAGTTTAGCGTACACATACAACTGAAACAACATGCTTTAAGGTTGGCTTACACACAATTGAAAATGGAAAGAACATACATTGAAAATTGCATAAACATACATTAAGTTCAGCGTACACATATAACTGAAAATTACAAAACATGCAGTTGCAAAAACATATGTCACGCCTCGAATTCGGTATAACCATGCCCGGAATGCAATCGACGTAATCAATTTCCGACTTCCGAGCGATTTAATTCGCGTTTAAAGTTTCTAAACCTGAAATTTCCAACTTTCACAATTTAAATCCATAATTCGTTCCGGGTGTGAATTATCGACTTGGGGATCGTCCAAAACCACCCGAACACGAAAAACCCGAGACCCGACACGTGGGTCCCACCCGGCCACCATCACCCGTGGGTGGCTGGACCGGTTTTGGACCGGTTCACCATAGTGGTGGCCGGTCCCAGCTTCGGCCAGCCACCACCCACGGTGGCCGGAGCTCCCCCGAGCCTCCGGTCACCGGATTCCGGTCATTTTCGCCCCAAAACGTCCCCAACAAACCCTACACCTCAACTCATCCATATTTAACTCGTTTAAACACAAACCCTAACTTTCAAACGTACCAAAACGAGAATCACAAAGGTTCTCACCATAGGGAATGACGACGGGAGCTCGATTCTACAACCGTTGAGACGATCCGTCGGTTGGATCGTCGGAAAATCCACAAACCCAAACACTTTCTCTTCTTCTTTTCCCTTTTCTCCTTCTCCTTCTTCTCTCTTCTTTCTTTCTCCTTTTTCTCTTTATTTTTTTGATCTGGCCGAACCTACCTCTTCTCTTCCTTTTGTTTTGTTCAAAAACTAACAACTACCACCACTTGTGTGACATGTGGCAAGTGGGTCCCACCCTTTTGAAAATATCTTTGTAGATATTTTTTGTCAGATTCGCGAAATTCGGCCGTCTCAGGCCCCGAACGGGCCCATTTTCCAAGAAATTACAAAATTTCACGTGCTACCAGAACACGGCCCAACTAAGACCACATTAACGACGGCTAAGCTTTTTGGATCCAAAATGGGCCTTGAACGGACCAAAACGTCGCTCGGTTAACTTTTCCAGCAAAAAGTCAACATTTCCCAAATTGGTCAAAAAGTTGCCCTGAGTCCCCCAGAAATCACTTTGGTCGATATTGGGGTCAACTTAAGTCCGATATGACCCTCAGAGTCAAATTTACGTTCGTTTAGGTGTTTGTCCCAAAATTTTAAATTTTTCTGTTTTTCCGCCGATTTGACCGACGTTGACTGGGAGCGGTTCTTACAACATACATTACAATTGTAAAGCACGCTTGGTTTAAAAAGGGTACTTTTTCGCTTTTTGAAACGTCGAGGTGGGTTTTGCAGCGAACGAATTTTGAACAGAAGAATAAAAAAAAAGATCGGGTTGGGCCAAGGCTGGTCAGGCCCAGCTCAATGAGCCGAGCCCAAACCGCCCAGCCCAAACCCACGCTGTCACGAGACCCGGGCCCAAGGCCCATACGCGCGCGAACCCTAAAACTACTCGACTTCTTCTTCGTGTTAAAGCGCCACTCCCGAGGCAGAACGTCGTCCGTCTTTGATCTCGATCCTCTCTTCTTCTCCGAGCTCCACCTCTTCCCTCTCGCACCAGATCGCCAGCTACCGTCGTACCCTCCTTCCTCGAGCAACAACCGAGCACCACCGGCCTGCATCGTGACATCGTCGCGTGTGCTAGCCGGAGATCCAGAAGCGTCAACGCTGCCGTCTACACCTCCAATCGCCCCGGGTCATGAAGTGAACCGCGCCGGTACGGGACGACGCCAAACCCTCCGCCTTTGAGCCCGTGTCCGGGAGCGAGTATCGCCGTCGAAGAACCTCTCGGACCGGATATGGTTCGCCGCCGAAAACCGAGGCTGATTCTCTCCCTCCTGGCCAAATATCACCGTCCCGGAGTCGTGGGAGTGATTCCAGGCTTGGGCTTCGCCCGAGAAGACCAGAGTCGAACCCAAACTTGGATTTCGTGGACTTCTCCCTAGAAGACGGAGTTGGCCCGGTCGTCAGCAGCTAGGAGTCGTAATTGTCGTATCGTCTTGAGGTAGGGAAAGTAGCGGATACCGCTTTAATTACAGAAAGTTACTAGTATACATAATTAGGGTTAATAATAAAAACCGGAAAGATCATAGCTTGGCATGTAGGATGCGAAAAACTAGCGTAGACGTATGAACTGTGAACATTTATGTTTTCTGTCTTGGGAATTGTTGTGCTGGTAGAATCGGGCCATGTTGTGCCTGTAGGATTGTTTGCTTAGTGTATCTACTGTTGTGCTTTGTGTTGTTTGATCGGATAATAAATAACGAACATGAAAACGGATAGGATTCAACTGGTGATGCATGTTGATGATCTGTGTGGTTATTTCCTGTTTAGTAGATATGTTGAACTGTGGGATGGTTGGGGAATTGATACTGGTTAAGACGGTGGGGTTACCACGTGGAGTGTGGAGACGGTAAGTGATGGTAAGTACGTGACGGTTTTGAGTGCGGTTAAGAGTCTAATAAGATCGACTCGTTGTTGCATATTGTGACTGTGTGTGGGCAAGTGTGTCGTGTTTGATTATGTGAAATCTTTGTTGTGATATGACCGGGTGAGTGGTAGACTGGCTGTGTGCTATGTTGAGATGGCCTGGTTGGTGTACCGAGATCGGCTTGACTTTGTGTTGTGTGTTTTATCCTTTTTTTTGTGTATCAAGAAAGGACGTAATCGGAGTAATACCTACACCGTGGGATAGTTCCTGTGTAGTGTATCGAGGCCAAGGATGGCGTGATGGATGTTACCCTTCGTCTATGTGAGGAGGAAGATATGACCAGTTCGGTACATATGTTGAGCAGGGCCCTATTCTGTGTGAGTGGAAGACATCGGACTGAGGGATTCTCGGTCGAGCATGTTACCCTTCGTCTGTGTGAGGAGGAAGATGTCGGGACTGATGTTGTGTGATCCAGTACGATATAAGTGCATGTGTGCATCCGGTGGTGTGGGCTTATGCCGTTTTATGATATATGTGTGTGTCTTGTTGTGTGCCAGTTCAGTACGTATGTTGAGTAGTGCCCTTCTTCTGTGTGAGGAGTAAGACATCAGACTGAGGGATTTCCGTTCGAAGATGTTACCCTTCGTCTGTGTGAGGAGGAAGATATCGGGACTGATGCTGTGTGGTCCAGTACGATATAAGTGGCTGTGTGCATCCGGTGGTGTGAGCTTAGTGCATTCAACGACGTTGGAACTGTTGTACGATATCTGTGTGTATCTCGCTGTGTGCCCTTTCCTTGCGCTTTGTGCATTTATTCTAAATAAGTTTATGACTTTGTGAGGGTAATCGGTAACCGGGTGTGGGATTCGAGGCTTAGTGTTACGGTGCGATATAAGAGGACGGGTTGTGATAGCCGGAGACATTACGAATGGTTATACTATTTTTAGGGGGTTCTGCTGTGTGTGATGTGCGTGTTGTTGGGCTTTGTGCGTTGTCCACTATGTGTGTTGTGCGTGTTGTTGGGCTTTGTGCATTGTCCGATGTGTGAGCTGTGCGGGCCGTCTGGCTTTGTGCATTGGGTTAAGGGAGACTTGGGTCTTATGAGAGCGTTGGGTGACTCGAGGTGATATTGGACCTGATTCCTGTGTTATAGTGCGAGTTCGCACGTGTGGTCGGTTGTGAGATAACCGTAGGTGTTGTTCATTGAGAATTGTTAGGTGATGAGTGTCAAGAGCTAGTTGTGGAAAGTGGTATGAGTTCGGTTCGTTGGTAGTTGTGTTACGGGTTTTTCCTGATGAAAGGCTAAGGGTTGTCTTGGAGTAATTGTGTTAATTAGAATTTCAATAGTTGTGCTTTACTAGTATGCCCTAATTGGACTGTTACCCGTGATGACGAACTGGGGTTCAGAACCTTAACTACTTTTCCTACTGAGCGTAAGCTCACCCCCTTACTTTGTTGTGTTTCAGGTGTTGATTGGGATATGTACTAGCAATATTCTCGGAGCTTGGGACCTAGCGAGAGTTTAACTAGTGTCTAGCGACGTACCTTTATTTGTTTAAGTATTTTTACCGTTGTTTTATCGAGCTGCGACTCGCGAGGTTGTTTAAAGTTTTAAAAGGATGAATTGAGACTGTTGGATTTATTCTCGTTTGAAATTATTATTCATTTAGTTCACGTCTCGAGTCCGGTCAAAACCGGATTTGGGACGTGAAAATTTGGTATCAGAGCCTGGTTTCATTTTGAAATGAGTTTTCAAAACCTCGAACCGTACGTCAACTAGGTGGGTAGAGTTGGGTCGTTAGAGTGTTGTGTGTCGATTACGCAAGTCGGAGATGTCATATGCGTAGAACCGAGACGAAAGAGTCTTGGGTTGATAACGTGTCCGACCCGAGTGTCATAGACTTTTGTTGAACCTGTGTGGTTGTTGTCGTGTTGACTTAACTATCGTCCAAGATTGGATTTGGCCGGGCGGTAAGAGCGAAATTACCAAGACTCGAGGTGTAAAGTTGAGATAAATTGTTGTGTGCTGAAGTTGTGATTGAGTGCTATGTGTAGGTGTTGGTTCGTTATCCCGCATAAGTGGATGGTTAGCTTAAATTACGAACGAGTCATGCCCGATTTTCTGCATAAACTGAAGTGTATGTACCATCACGATTCAGCTATAGGGGCCACTGTAGCTGGACGTGAATGGGGGGATGCCAAGTGGTTACAACGTAATTCGGGGACACCTGAACCGGGTTGTAACGACGCGGTGTCAACATGAATGTTATGTTAGAAAGAGGACTGCTAAGAAATTGACACCGAAATATGAGTGTGCTTGTGGTTTTTCCTGTGGTGTAACTGTAGCCTATGTGGCTTAAGTGTGAAATCGTGTGTAATCATGTTGTGTGTATATATGATCTGTGTGTATATGTATGTCTGTGTGAAGCACTAGTGTGCTAACTTCTTTGCTGTGTGCATCTGTGTGACAATACTATATTAAGTATATTATTAATATGAGTAGTAATGAGTGGACTGTGTGTGACGTTAGTTATTTTAAGCGTGTCGTCTTTAAGAGTAAGAAACTGAGCCTGGGCGTTACCGTGTAGAGGGTAATCACGTTGTGCCACCTCGAGGTAGGAGAGGTAAGTCGTTGGGGGCACAAGTGCCCGGGTTATCCCCACTGGGGAGGTTAGGAAGGGCAACACCAATAGGTCCCAGGCTGTAACGGGACGGAGTACCAGAGATGAGGTACGAAGCCAGAGTTACGGCGTAGATCGTTTGCACCAGTTCGGGTGGCCATCGAGGCGAACAGATACATGAGATTCGAGAGAGGGCCCCGAACCCAGAGTTTGGATCGAGTCCTCACCCTGATGGGTCGGATGTAGTTGGGGTAGTGGATACGATAGCAACAATGAAGCGAGGTCGCAGAAAGACCGTGAGAGTCCGTAAGACTCGGCAACGACCGAGCAGTGATGCGGAACCGTGCGAGATTCGGAAACAGAGGGGACAGAGACTCGCAGGGTTCCCTCGGCCATAGGCGTTGTCTGACGATTTGAGACAGACAGGTGTCAGCCCGGTCAGGAGAGGTGACCGAGTGACGATGAGATCAGAGTAGCGCAGCGGAAGCGCGGTGGGCCCATAACCCACAGGCGTCGCACTCCTCTGTGTTCTTCTACACTTGCTGAGAAGTTAGCCTTAAGCGTAAAGCCTCAAGACGACCCTTATGTTCGGATACCCCAATTACGGGTGAGTTGGTTTGACAAAGTACGTGTCATGCGCATGAGATTAGGGTGGACTGACCGTTCTTGGGGCCTTCTTGTGATGGACTACAACCGGGTGTTACGTGGAGATCGATGAGTTGTGTTGTGGTAAGTTGGCTCGGTTGGTATACTGTGGTCAAACTAAGGCATTATGATGCGTGTTATTCTCTTGATGGATGTTCCAAGAGAAGTTGTATCCCGGTGTAAGATGTCTAGACCAGCGAGATGTCTTGGTAAATCGTGTCGATGAGCGGCTTGGGGTGATGTGTTCGCCGTGGTGGGGTTTGCATAGTACTGCATGTATGAGTTATATGTCGAGTGACGGGAAGTTATCCGACCGAAGGCATGCCGGTCTGAGATGTGAGCTTGAGTTTTGCCCCGATGTGTGTTCCAAGAAGAACCCTAGACCGATGAGGTATTTCGGTATGGTGTGAGCATGCCGAGCCATAGGAATTTGGCCCATTGTTCAGGGATACCAGAGGTGACGCTGATTGTCATTTGACCTGGTGGTTGATCTGTGTTGATTGCTTTGACAAGCAAGGGAACGGAACTTGTGCGAACTGATGAGGGTGAGCACTCCTTTTCCGAGCTGAAGGCTCGTGTGACACCCCGACTAAGTACGTTGTGGTTGACGAGTATGTGTTGTGTATGGTAGAGGTGGGAGTACCTCACGAAGTACCCGGAAACAAATCGCCGAGTACAACTACCATAGCGCTTTCAGGCTAGTAACACTATGGCACCGTACGAAGCGTTGGATGGTAGGTCGGGTCAATTGCCCAAGCAGGGCACACCTGAGGAGTAACCGTTGACCTTGAGGTCTCGAGCTGCTCGAAAAGGCGACTGAAAGGTCGCGTGAATTAGGAACGATGAGAACCGCGACTAGTCGACGCGGGATCACGAATGCTAAGGTACGCACGAGGTATCCAAACTCGTTCGGACACTGAGGAAATGATTTTTGTGTATGTCATCAGTTCTGTGGCGACTTTGGGGGGGGAAAAGATTTGTAAATTGATTGAGATTGCGTGTTGTTTCCTAGTGCTATCGTGAGTGGTTGGACGTGGACTTTTATGACTGCTGTGTGCGTACTGCTTGTTTAAGTGAAGTGGGTAGTCGAGGAGAAGTGGTGGTGTGTTGGATCCATTTTAAGGACGACGTGAGAATTTTTTGGTACGATAACTATACCTACAGACGGTTCCGGTATAGGAGATCCCAACCAAGCTACGGGTGTCGTTGCGACGTCTCTACCGACGGAGAATTCCGGTATCGACTAATTGGATTAAGTGTTCCGGGAGCATGAGGGACAATGGACTGAGAGTTTAAGCGGACGTTCCCTAGGATAGGGTCAAGTATGATGCGTTCGTTATAAATTTCGAGGACGAAATTCTTTTAAGGGGGTAGACTGTAAAGCCCGCTTGGTTTAAAAATGGTACTTTTTCGCTTTTTGAAACGTCGAGGTGGGTTTTGCAGCGAGCGAATTTGGAACAGAAACATATTAAAAAAAAAGATCGGGTTGGGCCAAGGCTGGTCAGGCCCAGCTCAATGAGCCGAGCCCAAGCCGCCCAGCCCAAACCCACGTTGTCACGGGACCCGGGCCCAAGGCCCATACGCGCGTGAACCCTAAAACTACTCGGCTTCTTCTTCGTGTTAAAGCGCCACTCCCGAGGCAGAACGCCGCCCGTCTTCGGTCTCGATCCTCTCTTCTTCTCCGAGCTCCACCTCTTCCCTCTCGCACCATATCGCCAGCCACCGCCGTACCCTCCTTCCCCGAGCACCAATCGAGCACCACCGGCCTGCATCGTGACGTCGTCGCGTGTGCTATTCGTCATGAACTTCAATTTTTTGTTATTTTAAGGTTTTGAATTTTTTTTCATGAGTTTCTGATTATTCATGCATTGAAAATGAGAGGTCGTGTTTTTTTCAAAAAGAATTCATGGGTTTCTTTGATCTTTTTTTTGGTAAATCAATAAATTAATAGGAAACAATAATGTTTTTGTTGAATGGGTTTTGTTTGTGCAAATACAAGAAACTGTAATAATGCTTGACAAAAACGATAACGTAATGTTCTGAAAACTATAATAGTGTTTGATAAAAATTGTAATAATAGTTGTCAAACACTGTAACATAATGTTATATAAACTGTAATAATGTTACAAAAAAATCTGTAATAATGGTTGTCAAAATCTGTAACATAATGTTATACAAACTGTAATAATGTCTTGACAAAAACTGTAACAAAGATCGAAAAAAACTATAATAATGTCTTGACAAAAACTGTAACAAAGATCGACAAAAACTGTAATAATGTCTGACAAAAAATGTAACAAAGATCGATAAAAACTGTAATAAAGTTTAATGATTGCAGATTAAATGTTTCATTAGTTAATTTTTTTTAATATTATTGATCTTCTTTTTTGCTCAATGTGCAGAGGGATGTAAAAGTATCGCTGAAAGATGTGAAGAGCCCAAACAATTTGATTTTCAATTCGAGAATTTTATGTTTTATAATGTGTATGTAATTGTTTTGGTTAGGTTTTGGGAATAAAAATTATATAACAATATGTGTAACATCGATTTTTAAACTATAAACTACTGTAATATTGATTAGAAAGTATTGTAATATTAGCTATAAATTACTGTAATATTGATTATAAATTACTTTAATATTGACTATAAATTACTGTAATAAATTATTTGTAATATTGACTACAAATTACTGTAATATTGATTGCAAATTACTATAATATTAGCTATAAATTACTGTCATATTGACCAAAAATTACTGTAATAAATTATTTGTAACATTAAAAAGCTGAATATTTAAAAAAAAGTACCAAAAATAAAATATTAAAAAAATGATAATTTCGAATTTATTAAAAAAATCATATTTTTTAACCGTAAAAAAATCAAATTACAGTAATAAAATCAAATTTACCCATTCCATATAAAATGTCCTTAATAGATTTAAAGTTTCTTATATTTACATTTATGTCATTACTGACTAGTTTAATCTCATCCTTCCATCTAATCTAATCAAATGATTACAAACTATTTACATTTTACAACATAAGCTTCATTTACAACGGATTGTACACACATATATATATGGTAGCTATCCAATACAAACGCCTCTTATTATGCAAACTACGAACGCACGAGAGCCACATGATGCGGTCAAAGTGACATCAGCAGAGCGCTCTAGATGCTGACACGTGGTGCGCGCTGTTGGTGCACGCGCGCACAGTATTGATAGTTTACATAGCACAGTGCTGATAGTTGAGTACAAATGTAACCTATCAGCACATTTTGTACTAAACTATCAGCACCGTGCTATGTAAACTATTAGTACTGTGCGTCGCGCACCATCAGCGCGCGCGCACACCAGATGCTGACACGTGGGCACGCGCGCACCAGCAGGGTGCGCGCCCACGTGTCAACATCTGGTGCGCTCTGCTGACATCACTTTGGGCGGATCCTATGGCTCTTGTGCGTTCGTAGTTTGCACAATAAGGGCTTGTTTGTACCTGATACCAGTCCTATATATATACTCGGTATCAAATGGGAACTCGTCCTTATTGTGAAAATTGCGGACTCACAAGAGGATGACACGTGTCCTTTTCGTGCGCACGCGCACACAACTACTGTTCACACTTTCCTAGCTCTTGTTCACGCGCGCACGCGCTCTGGTACTCCTCATGCAAAGCGTTGGTACCCTTCCATACAAACGCTGATACATGTCCTTTTTTCGCGCATGAAAAGTATTGGTACTAACGTATAAGTGTTGGTACATATGGTACTAGCACCCGTGCATATAGAGTATCAACACTTGTGCATGTAATGTACCAGCACTACTCCCCCATGCAAAGCGTTGGTACCTTCCATACAATGTCGACACGTGTCCTTTTTCTCTCATGAAAAGTACTGGTACGTGACACCACCACACCCTTGCATGTTAGTACCAGCACACATGTATATAAAGTACCAGCACATGTGTATATGACATAGTCCATATCGTAGAAGTATTGATGCGGCAGTTAGAGAACCCGAAAAAGAGTCGGTGTTAGTATTCGACAAAACCCTAGTATTTTTTGGTGGAAACGTCCTCCCGAGCAAGACTCATCTCTATGCCATGATGTACAATTTTTTTCGGCCATCCAAGATCATATGGGGGTCAAATTCGTACGTTTTCGAGTACGAGTGTTTATTTCCTCTTTGTTTTAGAGTTTTCAGATTTCCTTTATTTGTTTTAGGACTTTGGGATTATTTTCCTTATTGTATTAGGACGTTGGGGTTTAGTTTCGTTGTATAAACACATGAGGTTTTGATTGTAAATCAGCTTTTTTGAATTAAAAAACATAAAACCAGCACTTGTGTATGTAAGGTAAAAGTACTTGTGTGTGTAAGGTACCAGTACTTGTGTGTGTAAGGTACCAACAATGTGCATGAGGCGTACCAGCACTGTGCGCGCGCACAACTAGAGCGTGTGTAACCAGCACTACACGCGCGCGAGGAGGACATGTGTCGTCTTCTTGTGAGTCTGCAGTTTGCACAATAAGGACGGTTTTTATTGTATACCGTCCCTATATATATAAGGACAACCAGGTGTGAATTACTCTTATTGTGCGAACTTGGGAACCCCAAATGTAGTTTGAGAAAATTGTGAATATGCTTTGAAGAAAACAACATCTTAGTTTGAGGGAAAAAATTGAGAAATATAACATTTTAGTTTGAGAACACCATGATTTCTATTTTCTCGGACCGTATTCAGTGAATTCGCGAGTAGTTCGTAGGTTTGCACCATAAACCTCGTTTGCACCTGATTGCACCTGTATATATATATATGGGCTTGTTGAACACTTCATTGGGATTTAAGGGGGTTCTACCAACTCTATAATATGTGTATTTATTTGTGATGTTATTTTTTAAATAAAATTGAAGGAAAAAACCTAATGTTCTAGAAAGCCTTGAATAAGGAATGCTATGTGATCCTTCTCTGCTCAAAAGCTAACTGTTGTGCTATGTGATCCTTCTCTGCTCGGAAACTATTGAAAATTCTTAAGGCTATGGCCTTTGTTCAATAGGAAGCATTAGTTGTTTATGATCCATTTTGACTTACTCTACATGCAAGTTGTGTGACCTGCCATAAATGGGCTGGAGTAAAATACCTTCTTGGTTGTGCTTCAGCATTAAGGTTCTGGTTTTGCTGCTTTTATTCAATCTGATCGGTTTAGTGTCAGTTGATGCCACTGGATTGGCTTCTGATTGCAGGTTCTTCAACTATTTGGTTTAAGAGGGTTGTACTTTGGTTGTTTGGTTTTAATTATGGTTCTTGTGAGAATAGGGTGGTTTTTTCTGGTTGTATTTTATGTTGGGGTTTGGTATAGCAGTTGTGTGGGTTGCAAGCCTCTTGTGTGTGAGTTTTGTAGTTGCGTGGGTTGCAAGCCTCTTGTGTGTGAGTTTTGTAGTTGTGTGGGTTGCAAGCCTCTTATTTGTGGGCTTTTCCTTGCTTTTGTGTTTCTTGGGCGTGAAGTAATGTGGGTGGTGAGTTGATTAGTTTGTTAGGGTTGGTTTGTTATTCTATTTTGTTGGTCCTCCTTGTATGTTGGAACTTTGTAACTCCTATTTCACTTCCAAAAAGGTTTAATTTAAATTCTCTTTGTTGATAAAAAAAAAAGGATCCATTTCAATCTCTGAAATTGGACTCTTAATAACTCTTACACTGTTGATAAAAAAAATAAAAAACTTGCTTCATCTTCTCTTCTGAGTGTCCAACCATAGCAGGGACACAAATTCTAACGAAGCAAAATCTTATAAGAGCATATCCATACCCTTTTTATTTATCAGCAAAAGCATATTGAAATCAAAGCCTCTTATGAGAGGTAAGAGGTTACATGGAGGAGATAGTACATAGGATACACCAAAATCACACCAAAACCAACAAAGGAACAATTAGGATCTAATCCCACAAACCTAACCCAAGCCTAGGACAAAAAACATCAAAAGAAAGCCTCACAGCAATTAAGAACACCAACAACGAATAGAGTTTCAAATACTTGCGCCTCAAGAAAGCGCATAACAGATGGGTTGAATACCCTTAATTAGCACCAAAACCAGATGTAGATGTAGAGATGTGCAGGAGTGATGTAGAGGAGGTGATCGACATCCATAATGACAGCGAACTTGATCTGGGAGTGAAGAGAATTACAAGGGGACAGGTTACTTGTGTCGCACGCAATAGTGAGAATTGCAGCAACAATGTTTAAACAAGTCTTTAGCTATGTGATGAAGGGCTTGAGATTCTTGAACTAAATCCCAGCACGCCAAAGAAGCTGCAGAAGAAGCTTGTTCCTTGAGCCTTATGCTAACCCAATCAACAGCTTGGGACCTGAGAATACGACTAAAAGGAAGCAAGACAGTAAAACAAAGTGATCAAACCAGAAAACACTCAATCCTAGGGGATGAACTACCCACGCACATCAGAGCAAACAAGCAACAAAAGAGTCCTAACTACCCACACACAAGAATGAAGGGAGAAGAAGAAAAGAAAGGGAGACCAAAAACTTACCAAACTCACCAAGCTCACCGAATACACCCAGTCCCTCTCCCAGAACCCCCACCCTAGAAACAAATTAATCTGCACTCCTCAGAAGATAAGCTTGAACTGGAGATGATCTTTTCCGAATGTTACAGCATGATCTTGGTGCTGTTCTCCAGCTTTGGTAGGAGAAGAAGAGATCTGAATTTTGGAAATTAGCCCATTCCAAGTTGTATGAATGTTGAATCACTTTGATGAAAATGTCTTCAGCTGAAATAAATACCCCTTTAAAGTAAGTTAAATTTCTAGCCAACCAAATCTGCCAAGCACATATTTGAACTACTTTTAGCCAAGCTTTTTTGCAATTAGAGGGAGCAATTGAGACCCAGCTTGCCACCAGCTCCTTCACTGATCCTGAAATTGCCCAACAAGCACCCCACCACTTCAACACAAAGCTCCATACTACCTAGGCTTTGGGGCAGTGAATTAATGCATGAGCTCCATCTTTAATATCCCAGTTACAAATATGGTAGGTGATTTGGTCCAGCATTAGACGCATACCTCTTTTCTCTAAGAAACATTTTGATGGTATTGAATCTAGGCAAGCTAACCAACAAAATGCTGTTAATTTAGGAGGGATTGAGACTGACCACAAGTATTTAGTCCAGGATTGATTGGATGATTCAGTGCTTCCATGTTGCTATAGTTTGGCATAAAGTTTCTTGACAGTAAATCCCTTTGCATCCCACTCCCAGCACAATTTATCTTCAAGCTCAGAGAGGTGAACATCTCTCAAGATAGTGTCTAAAAGAAGCCACTCATCCTCAGCTCTGCCCCTAGGAGTTGATCTGAGGTTGAGATCCCAACCTTCCTCGGTTTTTGCTTCAGCAATCACCATTCTTTTTTATCTGGCCTTGAGATAGAGTCTAGGAAAAATAAATTTAAAGGCCAGTTCCCTCCCACCAAACATCTTCCCAAAAAAGTATTCTGTCACCAAATTCAAGTTTCCAAGATAAACCTCTAGCCCCAAAAAGATCTGCAAAATGAGGATCTGAGTTTAAGTCCAGGATATGCTTCATGAAGCTTGAGGCACCTACTTCTGGAAAATTTCCAAGATCCCATTCCTGATATTTCCATCCAAATTTTCCACAGCTTACTACTTTCCACAAAGAATTCCTTTCTAGGGAAAACCTCCACCACCATTTAGCCATTAATGCTGAATTCATCAAAGCAAGGTCTCTAATGCCTAGAACTCCTACAGACTTGGGCTTACAAACCTGATTCCAATTAACTTTGCAAAAGGCCCTTGCAGTGGCTTTCCCATGCCAGAGGAACCTTCTTTGCCAGCTTATCATGGTTTTGATAACTGCTTTAGGGGCTTTTATGATTGAGAAGTAGTATAAAGGTAGTGCTCCTAAAGTGCTCTTTAGGAGGGTAATTCTCCCACCCAGAGAGAGCAACTTAGCTTACCATATACCCAAAGCAGACTTGAACTTTTCAATTATTGGATCCCAAGTTGCAACCCTTTTTGGATTGGCTCCCAGAGGGAAACCTAGGTAGGTGATGGGGAAGCTTCCTTCTTCATAATGTAATATCTGCAGTATTTCCTCTTTCTCTTCTTCTGATAAATTCATTGGTATAACCATTGATTTTGCATAATTAACTTTGAAACCATTGGCTAAGTGGAACATTGATAATGCATCTTTTAAACTATAGGCATTCTTAGAGGAGGCTTTAACAAAAAAAAAGGTTGCATCATTTGCAAATTGTAAATGGGAGATGCTTGGCCCTTCAGCTTGTAGTTGTATGCCTTCATGATTTGATTCAGTCCCTTAGCAACAAGCACAAAAATTAAGGGTGAGAGTGCACAACCTTGTCTAAGACCTCTGCTCATATTAAAATACGGGCTTGGAGAACCATTTAACAGCACTGACACACTAGCTTTGAAACATGAAATCATCCAAAACCTCCACAGAATACCAAAGCCCATCCTGATCAGTAGATTGAGTATAAAGTTCCAACTAACTTTGTCAAAAGCTTTCTCAAAGTCAGCATTGAATATAAGTGCCTTGAGTTTTGATTGTTTGATATGCTGCACTGTTTCTGAGGTTACTAGTACACCATTAATAATCTGCCTCCCCTTGATGAAGCCAGTTTGCTCATCTCCTATTAGAGTGCATATAACCACACTGAGCCTGAGTGAGAGCAATTTGGATAGAATCTTATAAGGACCACCCATGAGACTTATTGGTCTAAAGTCATCAAAGGTGATTGGGGCTTTAATATTTGGAACTAGGGTAATAAAAGAGGAGTTCAAACCCTTTCCAAGTTGGCCTCTCTGAAAGAAATAGGAAAGAAACAGCATGAGATCTTCCTTAAGTATATGCCAACAACTTTGAAAGAACTTTAGTGTAAAACCATCAGGCCCTGGGGCCTTGTCACCACTACAGGCCATTATAGCTTGTATGACTTCTTCTTCTTCATAAAAGGGCCTTTCCAACCAAATACTTTGCTATGCTGTTAGAGAAGAGAATGTCAAGGCACTGAGATCTACACAGTCTGAATTTTCTGCAGTGAACCTTTTTGAGTAATGATCAGTAGCTGCTTGTTTTATTTCAGATGGCTATGAGATGAGTTCTTCATTTACTATGATCTGAGATACTTTAGACATAGCTCCTTTTTAATTTGCTAGCCTATGAAAGTACTTGGATCCTCTGTCACCCTCATTGATCCACTTTTTTCTAGCCTTCTGGCTCTAAAGTTTAGAGAGCAACTTGTATTTCTGGATTCATTCAGCTTTTGTACCTCCTCTGTCATTGCATTCTGAGGGAGAGAGTGGTCTTGATTCCACAATAGCATCAAAGAGATCTAGATATTTGGTTATTAGAGAGATTTGGGTATCTAGATTCCCAAACACTTGGGTATTCCAAAGCTTGAGATCAGCCTTCAACATTTTAAGTTTCATCCATAACACATATGAAAGTGTACCTGTGATCTTGTATGAGTTCCAACACTTCACCACCATAGGCATAAATATTTTATCGTCAAACCACACATTTAGAAATCTGAAAGGTTTAGGGCCCTAGTCTATCACTTGATCAGAAAGAGACATAGGTCTATGATCAGAAATATTCCTTGGGATACAATTTTGTGTTACTGTAGAATGAGTAGATAGGAATTTCACTGAGACTAGAAATCTATATATCCTTGATGCTTGAGATCCAGCTCCAAACCAAGTAAATTTCCCCCCATTCATTGGAAGATAAATGAGACTGAGATTATTGATAAGATAGTGGAAGTTTTCCATATCCGATCTGGACCCCCTTTTAGAAGACCTTTCCTCTATTTCCATAACTGTATTGAAGTCTCCTCTCAAGAGAATGAGAGTTTCAGAAGGGACTTGAGATAATAAACTTTCTAGCTCCAACCAGAGATTCTTCCTCAGCCTTTTAGAATTTGGGCCATAAACATTCACAACACAGTAGTCTTTATTGTTACCAAGATTTTTCCCAAACCAGATTAAAGCTACGTCTAATTTTTATACATCAAACATGGAAAATTCTTTAGCTTTCCATAAAGAGATAATACCCCCAGAATTGCCAATAGACTCTATTGTAGAGAAATCCCAACCCCAACCCAGACCACAATGACTAGGAAAATTTGAGGGGATTACTTCCAGCTTAGATTCTTGCAACAGGATGAACTGTGTAGCTTCCTTATATACCAAGTTACCTAAACTTCTCCTCTTCTGTTTAGAGGAGATTCCTCTCAAGTTCCATGAGAGGAACTTCATTGGAATTAGAAAGAAGAGAGATTGATGAGCTTGTTGCTCACCAAAGAATCAGTCTCAGAATCTTGATCTAGATCTTCAAACTCATCATCAGTCCCTCTATCCAAGTCCACTTTCTGATTTTCCAACTTTTCGAAATTGCTCAGCTGGTGTAAAATAAAATCCTTTGAAATTTTTCGCTTCAAGCCTATTTTTTTCCCAAAGGACCAAGCTCTCTTGGCAGCAGGTGAGTCTTGCAGCCCTTGCAGACTTGGTTGATGAGTGTTTAGAGAGTTAGGGTCTTTGGTTTTGGATCTGGTGGTATAGTCATGGGCTTGGATAAGTTTAGTGGCTTTTTTCTTCTTCTTGGTATTAAACTTTGAATTCAGACCATCTTCTTTTCCTTCATTTGATAGGCACAAAAAGTCTGATACGTCCTTGACCTGATTCTGCAGCAAATTTGTATTTGGAAGAGAGTTGGTATGGAGGGAAGAGTGGAACAGATTTCCACTTTCAATTTCTTCTCGATTTGTAAAAATTTGTATAGCTGTTTGAGAGAACATATGATCAACATCCCTTTATCCACTTAGCTTTTCAGAGGCATTTAATGTAACCTTTTCCAAAGAAGACATACTTTGGGCCACTCCCTTCATTAAATGAGAATCTGACCTTGTACTTTTTTGCAATATAGTAATATTAGCTGGCTGGAGAGAGACTTCAGCTGAGGGATTACCAGTTGCTACAGAGACCACAGTAAGAGAGAGTTTGCTTCACCAACCATACCTTCTTTAGCTTCTAATTGGGTATTATAAATATGCTCATTGTTGAACAAGGTTTGAACAGTATTGAGTTGACAGTCTGAAATTTGAAAACCTTGGTGGCTGGTCTTGGGAAGTGACACTGTATCAATTACAATTAGAGATAAAGTTGATTCTCCTCTAACTTAGAGAGAAGGAGAAGGTGAGACCAGCAGGGTTTGAGTATTTGAAATGTGTTGACTAGAAGATGCATCAAAAGTATCCTTAATATCTTGTCCTTCCAAAGAGTTCAAAGAGGTTCAATCTGAATCTGCAGGTGGATGTTCCTCTTCCAAAAGAATGTTTGGAGCACTTAAGCCTTTGGAAATAACTACCCCCTTTGCCTCTTGATTGTACTTGGCTTCATGAGAAGAAACATTCTCTATAACATTCTCTGCAGCAACAAACTCTTTAATAAATTCAATAACTCTTCTCCCAACTACCAAAGTAGTAACAAGAATTAAGACTGGGCCTTCTTGAGAGCCTAAATTTTGTGAAGATGAGTTTTCCTGGAAGAGAGATTTTTGGCTCTCAAAGCTTACTTCCTGTGTTGAAACAATCTGGTCTCCTAATTGGGATGAGAGTGAATTGGAGTTTTTTTGGACAAGTTGGGGTAGTGATTGGAGGGACTTGATGATTTTCTACAGCAGCGATCCAAACTTTGAAAGGTTCTTTACCCAGAAATATTTGAACTTCTTCAGAGATGTCCATCAGATTGAAGGTGTGTATCAACACCAGATCTATAACCACCCCTTTTTCTGAAATTGGATGAGAGTAGACTAAGTCTCCATGACCAGATGTGGCTGCATGGAAGGTTTCTTTGCACCAACCTTGATAAGGTATCCCTTGTATTGTAAACCAACGAAAACGACCTCCTTTAGCTGCAAGATGACTATGATCTGGAAGAATGGTTATCCATTGTTGGAGCCAAGAAGCATCATCCTTTAGGATTTCCACTCCAAATTGATCGCTGGGGCAATGAACTAGGACAATTATGTTGCCTAGGGACTTCAATTGAACTTCAAAGACTCCTTGAGAGCCATATCTCTCATTATAGCTTCAGCACTCAGATTGAGATGAATGACTTCTAGTACTGAGTTTTTGATGAATTTAGCTTGAGCTGATACTATAGAGCCACAATGTTGATGGGCAGAAAAGGTTTGTTCTTTTGAAACTTCAGTTCTTCCTTCAACCTTCTCAAACTTGTGACTATTCTGGGCATCAAAAGGTCAATCCTTAGAAGACCTATCCCAAGCTTTAGTGATAAAGAGCTTGTGTCTGCAGAGGGTGATCCCATTGAATCTTGAGATTGCTTCATCAAGGCTAGCTTTGTTATGAAAGTGAACAAAACCATACCATCTTCATTTGTTGTTTGGCCTCTAGGCTACAATGGATTTTGTATAACCATGTATGATCTCAAAAATACTCTGAAGCCATGTAGAAGGAAAGTAGGAGGGATGTTATAAATAAAAGCAATGAAAAGCCTAGCTGTTATTGGTTGAAGATCCATCCTTTTTCTTTTGAAATGCAAAGATCTTCCAGAAGCAGGGGATTCATGAGGATGAACCATGGGAGGAAACCTCTCCCTCAGAGTAAGCCTCTCACTACCATCATTTGAGAGAGATATAATCTTTTCCTATTTGTGAACCCCTTTCTTAACTTATCAAAAGATTCAACATATCTCTCATGGCTCAGAATTGGTGTGTCTTCTTCGCCTGAGAGAACTGGCTGAAATTTTTTTATCATAGACCATTTTCCTTCCATCAATCAGTTTGGTCTTATCCCTAGGATTAAGACTACCAAACGCACATGACAGAGATTAAGACTACCAAACGCACATGGTGGTCCGATGGCTATACCATCCTGGACGCTACATCGGAATGCAAGGAAAGGGTTTGACTTTGTAGAAGTTCTTCACAAATCTTCAAATCTTCAAGTTGTGCACTGTAGCTGGCCCAAGAGCTTTTTTTTTTGATAAGCAGAACAATATATTAAATCTCTCCCTTTTCAAAGATTGAAAAGGGAGGACAACATCCTTTAGCTACAAAGGAGGAACAAAAAGAGAAGGAACCAACAACAAGAAGCAACAAACCACCAAGGAAACAATAGGGTGGCAAACTGAAAAAACTTTACACTTTTAATCTTACTTAATCAGACTAAACTGCAGCTGTCCAACACTAGAATCTGAGATGATATCTTTGTGATGAGAATAGGACCTTGCAGCAAGGAGACCATTTAGCATTTAGTGAAATGGTGGAACCAAAGAATGGGGTAATTATGTGAAACGCCAATAGTTAGGTAAAGAACTGATATGGTTATAACCAGAGATTTGAGGGTTGTTGCTTGCATCTGAAGATACCCTTGAACCATAACCAATCAAGATTGTATGGCCTTGGATTTTGCAGCAACCATGGAAGGAGAGTATACCCTTGAATTATGCAGCAACCATGAGATGAGAGTCTTGTTTTTGAAGATCAAACAAAGCCACCAGAAAATGGAATAGAGAAGGGAACCTGCACAGACACACAACAAACCAAAGCAAAGAAGCCAAAGCAAAAGGCTAAATACAAGACAGAAGACACAATGAAAACCCCACTCAAGAAGAAAGAAGCAAAAGAAACCCCCACACAAGTCAAAAACCACAGCCCCCAAGAAAGACACCCTCACCACAGTACCCAAACCACCCTCAATCCCTTCCCCTCACACCCAAACCAGAAGAAGACACTCTCAGTCTCAGAGAAAGACAAGCCAAAGGGTCAGACAGCCAAGCCTCAAATGAGAAATTAACCAAATCTGAAGAGGCAACTTCCCAAGAGAAGAGACGACTTTGAATTTTGCTGAGAGAAGAAATAGCAGAGGAAGGCAAATCATTAAAGACTCTGTCATTCCTTGCTAACCAAATTTGCCAACAAGCAAGTTTTAGCAACTTGACCCAGACTTTCCTATGGGGAGATGAAGATAGTTGAGACCAAGAGCAAAATAAGGCCTGAATATTCCCAGGCATTACCCAAGATAGTCCACACCAGCCAAGTAGGAGACTCCAAACCTCCCAAGCCTCTTTACAATGAAGAATTATGTGAGGTGCATCTTCAAAGTCCCAAGAGCAAGAGGGACATATTAGATCATCTAGAGAGAAGGTCATGCCTCTGGATTCAAGAAAACATCTTGAAGGAATGGCCTCAAGACATGCTAGCCAGTAGAAGGCCACAATTTTTGGAGGAACACCAGGAGACCAAAGAATTTTAGACCAAGCTGGAATTGATGTTCCTTGAGGAGCAAGTAAAGAATACATCTTTTTGACTGAGAAACCTCTATCATCATGAGACCACTGCAATAAATCATCTTCATCTGAAGGAGAGACCAAGTGAAGAATGGAAGAAAGCATGCCCCATTCATCCTCCTCTCAGCCCCTAGGATCTCTTCTGAGATTTAAATTCCAAACCACACCATCCCACAGAACCTCAATCAAGTCTTTTTTAGAATTTGCAAGTAGATATATCATGGGAAAGAGTAGCTTCATAGTGGTATCTCCCCACCAAACATCAGTCCAGAAGTGAATTTGATTACCTCTTCCTAATGTCCACAAAAAGGTTTTTGTGCCAAGTAACTCCACAAACCTTGGATCATTGGATAATTGAATTATCTGCTTGAAGAGGGTTGATGTGCCTAGCTCTGCACCAATGGAAAGGTCCCAATCTTTGACATCCCAATCAGCTTTGGCACACAGGACCAATCTCCACAAGGCCTTCTCCTCAGTAGCAAATCTCCACCACCACTTTGCTAGGAGGGCCAAATTCATATCAGCTAGTCTTTTAACCCCTAGACCTCCTTGCTCTTTGGATTTGCAAACTGAATGCCAATTGACTTTACAAAATACTCAGGATTTTAATGAACCGTGCCATAAGAATCTTCTTTGCCAACTTTCAAAAAATTTGATCACAGCCTTTGGAGCTTTCAACAGTGAGAAAAAAAATAAAGGCAAGGCACCCAGAGTAGATTTGAGGAGTGTTAGTCTTCCACCAAATGAGAGAAGCTTAGCTTGCCAAAGGCCAAGAGCTTTTTTAAATTTTTCTATCACAGATTTCCAAGTACTGACTTTCCTTGGATTGGCCCCCAATAAAAACCCCAGATATGTTAGAGGCAATGTATCAATGGAACATCCCAAAATCTCAGCCAAATGTAGTGTCTCTTCAGTGGTGATATTGAATGTGATCAGAGTGGATTTGTCAAAGTTAACCTTAAGACCAGATATGAGATAGAACATTGAAAGAGCACCTTTAAGATTTTCAACTCCCTGAGCTGAGGCTTCCAAGAAGAAAATAGTGTCATCTGCATATTGTAGGTGAGAGATTGAAGACCTTTGATTGCCTAAGATGATACCAGAAAAGAGACTACCAACAATCCCAGCCTTCATTATCTGATTTAAAGCTTCAGAGATAATAACAAAAAGGAGAGGAGAAAGAGCACAGCCCTGTCTCAGTCCTCTCTTCATTTCAAAGTCAAAGCTTGGGGAACCAATGATAAGAACTGAAACTGATGCTCTCATGCAAGAGGATATCCATAACCTCCAAAGAAGACCAAACCCCATTCTGGCAAGAATTTCCATAATAAAACACCAACTCACTTTATCAAAGGCTTTCTCAAAATCAGTCTTGAGCATTATAGCCTTAAGCTTTGATTTTTTGACATGATCAACTACCTCAGAAGCTACCAGAATTTTATCCAATATTTGCCTTTCCTTGATGAAGCCAGTTTGTTCAAACCCCACTAGCTTTCCCACAACAGATTTGAGTCTGGTTGATAACAACTTGGATAGAATTTGAAGAACACTAGAGAGCATTTGGAAATATACAACCTTCTTGGAAGAAAAATAAATTAGTAAATTAGATTATCCTAAAGACTCTAAACATTCCTCACATTTCTTCTCCTAATTCAAACTCTTCATAATGAAGACCACGCATCATAAACTAAAGTGTTACAGGTTTAGTACACCGAGAGATTATTTAGACGGAGTCTACGTAACTAGACATTACTGTCTTTGGAGTCAGAATGACTGTATTTGTGTGAGAGTTAGAAAACCCCAAGTTCAGTTTAAGACAACATTGGCCAAAGTTGTTCTAGTAACGTTATACCGTGGAGTTGTCACATGCCCATGGAAGGCTCGTCTTAAATGGGTCACTGGCTCCCTCAAGTGTTAGTTTAAGCCCACATGGCCTGCCTTTCCGTGAATCAACCATATCCTTTAGCTAGAGTAAGAACGGTGATTGGTGGGTCACTTGTATTACATCATGGATCATAGTGACTACTAAACTTACAATTCAGATAAAATTGAACAAAGAATGCACCGAAAGAGGATGACAAGGGGAAGTCGGACTAGTTCACTTCCCGTCTTATTGTTTCTTACAATAATGTTGTGTGATATGAAAATGTTGGATACAATATATATTTATGGGTTGATAGATAGATAGATAGAAATAGTATAGCAGTATGAGTGGATGGGTCTTCTCTCCATGGCCATCGCCACCACCAGAGCGAGATGATTTATTTATTAATCTCTCCACAGGACCCACCTTAGGAAGAATATGGCGGGCTGCTCGAGTAAATAATAAGCACGCCTCTGCCAGTGGAACCCTGAACCCACTTGTTATGAGAACTGTACTTTGCTGGAGAAGGTCTGCCCAAATCTCCAGCTGGAGGGCACAATGTTGTTGAAAATCCTCGTCTCTCCATCCGTGGTGGTGATCTTGAAGGACAACGATTGACCGTTGAGGTAAGCATTGGACTGCCAGTTAGCTCCCCAGTTCCTCGACATGGCCAACCATCCTGTCTTTGACCCCTTTACCCATGAAGCTTGGATCGACCCCGCTCCGGCCACGTTGCTGATCATCACAAGCTCAAAGTAGTCTCTCCCGTTGATCGTGAACCGAACACCTCCATGTTTCTTGCACGGAACCCTGTCAAAAACACACTCAAAAATGTTAAAACCAGAGTCCAATCGTAGTTATATTCTAACAGAACATAATTAGTGTTGAGAAAATGAATGAACCTTTTGAAGAAAATGGGGACGATCCCGCCGCGGTAGATGCCGATCTTCTGCCAGGCGGGGTAAGCCATGTCGAAGTGCTGGAGGGGAGGGTTGCACCACCCTCCGGCGTTGCTGGGCTGGTCGAAATTTGGTGGGCAAAAGTTGGTGGCGGTGATGGTCACGGAAGTTCCTTTGACGCACCACTTGGGGTCCGATTTGTAGTCACATATCATCTTGTAGCACTGTCCGCAAGAAGCTCCGTTGTTGAACAATGCAGTGCTCAGAGCCGCGGTTCTGGTCCCGTACCCAGTTGAGTACAAGTTACCATACCCACAAGCACCACCTGCAACCAAAATCATGCGTTTCAGTTCCTGATCCCGACGTAAAAACGAAAACCCAGTTGCCGAAACATGTTGAAGTATGTGTTAAGCATCGAAAAATATGAGGATTAATTGACCCCTAATATACATTTTGATGGTTTTACCCATTAATTCGAGTTTTTGGGTTTGAATGAGCTTTAACAAAAACACAAAAAACAGAACATACCCATGGTTCCTGAAGCATCCATGCCTCCATAGAAGGTGGCGTGGCCTTTGGTCCAGCCAGAGGCAGCAGTGAAGGCGTGGACATTGGAGGAGCAGTAGCAGATCTGGAGGAGAAGCACCAATGCAAGAAGAGTCGCCATTTCCCAAGAGTAAGGTGATTGGGATGTATCGGATTGATTGGCTTAAATAAGAAACAGAGGCGGAGGCTCTGTATCTGGCAGAGAGAAGGTCACATGCGAGGCTGTCTCTCAACTCAATCAATCGTTCCCACGTTCTAGGTACGGTGAAGGCCACATGCAGCAGAGGCAGAGGCAGAGGAGACGTAAGCGGATACAAAACCAGCCCTCTTGCTTCCCCTTTTCTGGGCTTCTTTTAATGCCTCTTGCTCTTTCAAACAATTATTTCTTAATTACATTTTTGGTCAGATCACTATATGCAACAACTCACATCACATGGCTTTTGCTCTTGACTTTTTGTGGGGCACATGACACATTTCCATCGCCTTGACGGTGCTGACTTGTTCTTTTTCGTATCGCGTTGCGGATCTTGCGGCTGGGGATTTACAGGTCTATCAGGCGTCGCCAACCGAGAATGTTACGAGTTGCAGGGATAATTCTTTTTGATTATTGATTGAGGGGTTCAAGGTTTAACTATTTCATCATATACGGATGAGTACTTTTCCTCCCATTTTTTTAAAGAAAGATTCATTAATCTATTGATAAAATTATACACAGAGCAATATAAGTATTGTATGGGCCTGTTGTTTTTGAGAACTTGATAGACGACCAGTAAGATGATAACTCTAAAAAAAGGACGGCACAATATTTACAACACTAACTACTAGGTCGTTCTTGTTTTTGAGAACTTGATAGACGACCAGTAAGATGATAACTCTAAAAAAAGGACGGCACAATATTTACAACACTAACTACTAGGTCGTTCTTTTTTATCGATGACCCATAAAAATAGATTGATAAAAAAGCATGACTGAACATACCATCAAAAACAACGACCATATCTATGGAAAGTCCAAGATTCTAATAGAAGAGTACTTTTCCTACTCATTCCACCTGCATGGAAAGATATTGGAATGAGATTTGAAGCTTGAAGTTGAACTATTAAAATATCCCTTCAAAACGAGTGTATAGTGTTTTTATATAAGATGATTAATGTGAACATTGTAATGGAGCATTATTAAGGAAAGGAGTAGGAATGAGCCCATTGTTAATTACTTGTGAAAAGGCAAAACAAGGGGAAGAAAACGACGTAGAGACAAAGGAGGCCTTTCCTCATAAGAGCTCATTGAAGATCTAAGAGATCAGTCAAGGATAAGAGGGCATGTGAACATGTCGCCCTACGTACACACCACATTATATATAGGACTTGCCTTTTAACTGTTTTCGACTCGATTTTGTGCAGACCCAATCAGATACTATATCCGATTAAGTATTTGACTCACTCAAATATAAACATAAAACAATCGTTAACAAAAACTTGGTATTTTCGTTTGCTCTTGACAGGACCTCTAAAAATCTAGGGTTTACTGTAAATACATGGCGGTGGCGGCATCTTCACCACCCAACACCAACCATGGATTAGCGATGGAGGGATCGGAGACACGGCCGATGAATGACATTCACTTAACACTCGGAGTTTTAATTCCCACGCGTTATGTCCTCCAGTCCCCGTTCGACATCTCCGGCCACCAGAGAAGCTGTAATGGCGATGGGTTGAGGCCATCGGTTCTCTTCCACTCCGACAGTAGAACGTGACCTTCCCGTGTTCTCTCGAGCGCGAGGAGGCAACCGATTGCAATGCAATCTACTAGAGAAGTCAAGGAGTTTGTTGAGGAGGAATCCGGCGATCGGTCCTCGACCACGACGAAAACACCATAACACCCTCCGTTCTCCTCTACCGGCTCTGTCTCGTCTCCCAGCACCTCTTTCTCCGAAAGGTTTCGGTCGAACGGGAGCGTTGGGGGAGATTGGAGCTTTCCATTAGGAGGAATTGGAGGAGGAGGAACCATGAAATGAGGGGCGACGTCAACCGCCTCGTGCATGGTAGAGTGGTGTTGGAGTCCAACCGGGAAGAGCCTCTTGGAGGGTTGAAAAGAACAGCTCAACGAAGTAGGTCAGTCGGGATAGGCAAAGACAATTATGCATGTCCAGTACCAGCGTGTGTCAACAAGTGGAGGCGACGTGAGAAATTGGAACCGGGTAGCGTTGTAGACACGAATGGACTACCCGTTGGATCAGAAAAACCGACTCATCAGAACCGGATCTACGCTAATGGGATGGCTTATGTAAGTGGATGTAAGAACCGCCCCGGTCGATCCCGGTCGAACTGGTGATTTTTGGCGAAAGTTGACGTTTTGCCGGAAAAGTCAACTGATGACCCCAGGAGTCATTCAGGACTTTCCGGGGCCCAAGAAGCTTAGCCATCGTTACGATTAGCTTAACTGGGCCGTTTCCTTTCAAATGGCTAATTTTGTGGAAAAGTCAAACTCGGGTCAAACTTCGCTTATTTAAGGACTAAAACTATTTAATTACAAGTGCTGGTTTTTATTTGGATATAAATGGTCCCCACATGGACACTTGTCCATGTTGGCTTGGGGGAGAATAAAGGAGGGAGAATTGACCATTTTGCCACCACTTGAACCATGGAGAGGGAAGAAGCTTAAAGGGGCATTATGGACTATTCTCACCTAGGTTTTAGGCACCAAATGAAGGCATTTCAGCCCATTTATTCAAGGGTGGCCGAAATTTAGAGAGAGAGAAAGAAGAAAGAGAGCTATGAAAGCTTGAAGAAGAAGAAGAAGAAAGGAGGAAAAAGGGTGTCTTGAACTCATTTTCTACCCAAATCTTCCCAAAATCACTAGTTTCTTCCCTTATTCTCCATCATCAAGGTAAATCTCCAACCCTTTTTCGTTTTTATTGAATTTGGTTCATGGGTATTGAGGAAAAAGGATGAACATGGTTGGGTTTTTGAGGTTTTGATGTTGGATGATGATTTTTGGTGAGAAAAGGGTGTTGGATGATAGCTTTTAATTGGATTGTTGTGTTTTGATGAAGAACCAACATGGGTATTGAAGTAGAGACATTTTTAGTGCTGTTTTGGAGGTTTGGGAAGGTCAAAAATGGAGTTTTTGGGTTTGATTTTCGTGAAACCGAAGCTGGAGGAAGAAGAAGGCGGAACAGTGCCAGACCCATCACGGATCCGTGACGGGCACCGTGACGGCACCATTCACGGCTCCGTGAGGAAAACTATGACGGTGCAGACCACGGGTCCGTGACCCGAACCGTGACAGACCAGAATTGAGCCTTTTGGGCCTGTTTTGGTGGAATTCGAGTAATTGGGACGGTTACCTATAACCGAGCCCTTTTGGGGTTAATTGGGAATGTTTTCCTCTTTAAACCAATAGTGGATTACTCTTGATTCTTGTATTAAATTTGTGATACTAGAATTTGGACCCGAGCTCGGAAGAGGAGACTTTTGGACATCGTGAAGTGACTAAGCGTTTGGAAAGCGATCGAGGTAGGAAAGTAGCGAATACCGGTTTAATTGCGGAAAATTACTAGTATTCATATAGGTTGCGAATACTTGATTTAATTGTTAGAATTGCATGTTAGGATGTGAGGAACGAGTGAAATGAGGGATAGCTTACGAGCCATGTGGAGCCGTAAGTTTGGGAATTGACGTGCTGTAGAAATGCATGCGGGCCATGTCGAGCCCTTAGGTTTATGTGTTGATTGTAATGCCATGATCTATGATTGTGATTCTTGATGTATGGTTTATCCGTTGTTAGATTGAGAATCATGATATGGTATATTCGGTGTAGTATGTTGCTATGTTTTGGCAAGTGTGTCATGCTTGATATGACGTGAACTATTGCTTGTGGTATGATCGGGTGATTGATAGACCGATATGATGTGTTTCAGTAAGATTGTTTGGTAATGATATATCGTGTGTTCCGATATGATACCTATACCGATGGAGATTCCGGTATAGGATATCCAAACTGGTGATGTGTTAGCATGATAGATTGGCATGATAGGTTAGTAAGATATGTTCGGAGTGATATGTTGGTTGATAGGTTTGACATGATACGTTGGTGTGACGTGTGCTCGATGAGCGGATTATGTGATAAGGTGCGCCTGCCTTCCGGCCAGGTGTCGGTAAAATGAGCTGTGATTTCGTGACAAGGTGCGCCTGCCTTCCGACCGGGTGTCGGTAAAATGGGTTGTGGTTATGTGATAAGGTGCGCCTGCCTTCCGACCGGGTGTCGATAAAATGAGCTATGATTTCGTGTTAAGGTGTGCCTACCGGGATGAGATGAATGCCATGACTAGTGGGTAGGAGTCCTTTCTTTGAATCGAGCATTAAGAACCTACTCAATGCCTTGTTCACATAGGTTCCCTGACTTAAATCCAAGACCCTCTTGGTGCGATCTCTACATATCTTAATCCTTAAGATATAAGAAGCATCGCCTAAGTCCTTTATTGAAAACACTCCCTCAACCAACCTTTAGTCTCGTGCAAGGTTGGGATGTCGTTTTCAATGAGAACCAGAAAGGTAATCTTACTCCCACTAGCCTTCTTATAAACGCAAGATTCATCCTCGTTCTTGATTAAGCCAAATCCAATTACAGCTTCATCAAAATGAAGGATCCAACTTCGAGAAGTTCATTTCAATCCATAAATTGATTTCAACAACTTATAAATATTTCCCTTATTCTTCGGATCGTCAAAACCTTTGGGCCGAGACATACAAACGTACTCAGTCAAACTTCCATTTAGGAAAGCTGTTTTGACATCCACTTTCCATATCTCGTAATTATGATACGCAATTATGTCAAGAAGAATTTGGATCGATTTTGACCATAGCCTCTAGGGAGAAGGTTTCCTCATAGTCAATACATTGGATCTGCCTATAACCTTTCGCCACCAATTGAGCTTTGTAGGTCAGAGGGTTGCCGTCTATGTCCATCTTCACCTTAAAGATCCATTTGCATCCGATGGTCCTCACACCATTGATGGGATCAACCGGTTCCCAGACTCGGTTGTCCGACATGGATTGCATTTCCTCCCTCATGGCTCCCAACCATAACTCGGAGTCGGGCCCATCCACGACTTCCTGAAAGGTGGCTGGATCATCGTGATCCACCATGACTTCATTGTCACCTCCGGATACCATATCTTGGAGGTGGACGATTGGTCCTTTCAGATCGCCTTGGACCTTCCGGAATTGTAACAGGAATTGGTTCTTACTCTACAACCATCTCTGGCTCCCTTTCTACAGGGTTGTCAATTGGTTTAGACGGATCTGTACCATCCTGAATTTCTTCTAGATGCACAGTCCTCCCAATGACGTCTTTGGAAACAAAAATCATTTTCCATAAAGAACCCACCCCAAGCGACGAACATCATGTTCTCACTGGGTTTAAAGAAGTAGTATCCCCTTGTTGCTTTGGGATACCCCACGAAGTTTCATATATCAGATCTTGGTTCTAGCTTAGTCGAAACCAAATGTTTCACATAAGCCTCGCAACCAAAAATCTTTAGGAAGGACAAAGTGGGCATCTTCCCATGCCATTTCTAAAATGGTGTCCCTTCTAAAGCTTTCGTTGGAGCCCAATTCACTATGAATGCGGTCGTCTCTAGAGCATAACCCCAGAAAGAGATTGGGAGTCAGTCCAACTAATCATGGAACGGACCATTGTCTAACAATGTCCGATTTCTCCGTTTGGCTACACCTTTCAACTACAGTGTCCTAGGAGGAGTCCATTCTAAAAGGATCCCATTCTCTTTTAGATGATCTAATAACTCTATGGTCAAGTATTTTCCACCTCGATCCAATCGAAGTGCCTTAATACCTTTGTCGAGTTGGTTTTCTACTTTAGTCTTAAACTCTTTGAATTTATCAAAAGCTTCAGACTTATGTCTCACTGAATAGACATAACCATATTTACTGTAATCATCAGTAAATGTGATAAAGTAGCTAAAACCCCTCCTGGCAAGTGAACTTATTGGTCTATACACATTCGAGTGTATCAGCCCCAATAATTCACCCGCCCTTTCATCGTGATCGATAAAGGGCACTTTAGTCATTTTTTCCATCAAACAAACCTTGCACCTATCGATCGAATGGAATTCGAATGAACCTGAAAGCCCGCACTTCTGAAGTGCTGATAGGCGCTTTTTGTTTATGCGTCCCAAATGACAGTGCCATAATAGAGTTAGGTTTAAATCGTTGGATTTAGACCTATTGATATTAACGTAATATATAGAACTTGAGGCATTGTTACCCATATCTAATATGTACAATCCTCCAACCAAGTCAGTACTTATATAAAACATATCATTGCATAGAATATTGAAAACTTCATTTCCAATATTAACATTATATCCTTCCTTGTCAAACACGGATACATATATAATATTCCTACTAAAAGTAGGTATGCAATATACATTATACAATACTAAGACAAGGCCACTTGGCAAAGCAAGACTCATGGATCCTACAGTAGTTGCCACAACTCTGAGGTCCACTTTGTGCTTTCCAAACCTCTCCTACTTTCAGCCACCATATATTAGTGCATGTGTGAGATTCAGTCCTGGTATCTAATACCCATGAATCTTTGGAAGTAGAGAGATGTATCTTTATAGAGTTAATATCGGTTGAAGGCACGGTCCCACCGCCCTTCCTTAGATCATCCAGGTTTCCTGATGAAGGCGTAGTCCTACTGCCCTTCTTCAGATCATCCAGGCTATTTGATGATGGCGCAGTCCCACTGCCCTTCTTCAGATCAGCCGTGAACTTCCTGTCATCCCGGTTCCAATGACCAGGCTGTTGGCAGTAGAAGCAGACATTCTCAGGTGTCTCATCTTCCTGCCAAGTGCGCATGGGCCCCGCCCTTTCCACTTCCAATTCCCTTGTTGACCATCAGAATATCCTTGGATCCCAGATCCCTGATATTCTTCTCAGCAGTTAATGACACTTCATGTAACTCTGATATGGTCTTAGAGACAGCCTTGTCAAGGACATATTCTTCGCGTTCAGACTTGAGAACTATCCTCAAAATTCTGTACCAGTCCAAATAATTTGTCCCATTTAGCTTGACCCTGTCAAGAATGGGTTTTAATGACAAACTATTAATGTTCGCTGAATTTGCCATTTGATCTACAACAGATAAAATTCAATCAGTAAACTGAATAAATTTTATGAAGATCAAGCTTTAACACCAACAATCGATTATATACCTTTAGAATCTAAAACCAAGATCCTTGATTCACTCAATCAAGTTGAACGAAGGCTCACCATTCAATCGAGCTATGTAGGTAGGACCCCGTCCAATCACATCCAATGTGACCCTTGGCTAGGGTATGTACTTAAGTACACCGCTTACCTTATCTGATACCCTAGCTCAACCCTAGCTGAGAATCATAGTCGGGTCCACCAATTTTCAACTATGACCCGCCACTATGTAGGTGCTCCGCTAAGGCGCACGACACCCACATATGTCGTCCAAACCTATTACCCCGCTTTCCCATGGTGAATGATAGTGGTTAGGGGAATAGTTGAGAAAGGTGATTCTAAGTCGGTTCAGCGACGAGGCTGATTTACGGGTTGCACCCGAGTGGGGACTAAGCGTTGTCTTGAATATTATGTTTAACCGTTTCATAGTTACTGTGCTTACTAGTATGCCCTAATTTGACAGTTACTCGTGGTGGTGAGCGGATACTCATCACCTTAACTACTTTTCCTATTGAGCGAAAGCTCACCCCTTTACTTTGTTATTCCACTGGTTTTGAGTGGGAGTTGGTCTAGCGGGATTCTCGGAGCCTAGGAGCTAGTGAGGGTCTTAGGCTAGTATGGTCTAGAGACGTACATTCTATTTTTTTTGCACGAAACATTTTGGTTATTACTGGATTTTCGAGCTGTGGACTTGTATCGTCAGACTTGTTACTTTAAAAATGTTATTGGAGATTTATTTCCTTTAAAGTTTCACTTGTATTTATTATTGTTTTAGTTCACGTCTCGAGTCCGGTCAAAACCGGATTTGGGGCGTGACAATTTGGTATCAGAGCCTGGTTTCTCAAAAACTTCGGACCGTACGTCAATTAGATGGGTAGAGTTAGAGTGCTAGGTTTCCGTGTGTCGGTTACGCAAATCGGAGATGTCCTATGCGTAGAACCGAGACGAAGAGAGTCTCGGGTTAGAGAAAGGTCCGGTCTAGGTACCGTGTACTTGTAGTGAACCATTATGGATGGCGTCATTGATTGGGTTATTTGATTGCTGAGTGTTGACGTGGCCGGGTGGTAATGGTGGAATTACCGGGACCCGAGGTGTGTAGCTGCGATGACCTGTTGTGTGTTATGATTGTGCTGAATGCGTGGTACAAGTTGTAAACTAGATGTCCAGCATAAGCGGATGGTTAGTGTGATTTACGAACGGGTCATGCCCAAATTTCTGCAAAACTGAAGTGTTTATACCATCATGATTCGACTATAGGGGCCACTGTAGTCGAACGTGACGGGGGGATTTCAAGTGGTTACAACGTAATTCGGGGACGCTTGAACCGGGTTGTAACGAAATGATGTCGACATGAATGTTATAGTAGAAAGAGGACGTGTTAAGAACTTGAATCTAAGTTGCTGTTTGTCTAATGATGAATTGTTGTGTGGTATGATTTGTGAATTGTGTGACTCGTGTGTGAAATTGTTGAAATGTATGTTTGACTTATGTGACGCACTAGTGTGCGGACTTCTCTGGTTATGTGAAATTGTATGACTATACTATACGTAGTATATTATTAGTGCGATTGTGACTTTTGTGAAACGTGTGTGAACGTTAGTTATGTAAGCGCGCCGATTTATGCGAATTTAGGATACTGAACATGTGTGTTATCCATGCAGCGGATATACGACATGACGCCTTCATACGTCCCACGAGGCACCAGGAGCCGGCCAGCTGGGGGCCGAGGGAAGCCACCTGCCATTGAGTTGGCAGGGGCAACGGGTGCCCAAGGTGCACCAGCTGAGGGGCACGAGAGAGTTGATGCTGGAGCATCGGGACTTCCACCTAGAGTTCCACCAGTCACCGAGCCGACCCAGGCGACAGTCCTGGAGGAGTTGGTCCGTACCGTTCAGGGCTTGACGGCGGTCATTGCCCAGAGAGAAGCTACGGCCCCGGCACCAGAGGTTGTGTCTGCTGCCACTGCAGCCGCCACCATGAGGCCTAGCCAGGGCGACAGTTACACCGCTCAGGCGCTGAGGGACTTCCGCAGGCTTGACACACCTGTCTTTTCCGGGGAGCCAGACCCCGAGGCCGCCGAGAGATGGCTAGAGCGGATTACACGCAACCTGGACACGCCGGGGATACTAGATGTTGGCATGAGAGTATCCTTTACTGCGTTTCATCTGGAGGGAGACGCATATCATTGGTGGTAACGCGAGCAGGCGCGAGTGGGGGATGACTTTCACCGGTTTGGACAGTGGTTCCTAGAGCAGTACTTCCCGCAGTCAGTACTAGATGACAGGCACCAGCAGTTCCTGGAACTGCGTCAGGAGGGGATGACAGTGTCCGAGTACGAGGCGAGGTTCACCTCCTTGTCTCGCTTCGCCCTGGAGATGGTGCCGACCGAGGCCCACCGCTACAGACGTTTTGAGGGAGGGCTTCGCCCCGCGATCGTAGACCGGGTCACCGCACTGAGGACCCAGGTATACTCGGATTTGGTGGATCAGGCACTGGCTGTCGAGCGACACTTCCGAGAGACGGCCAGAGTTCGGGAGACTAGGTCGAGGCCGAGCGGATTCTTGAGGCCATCTGAGGCTCGTGATCCGAGGAGACAGAGGACCTTGGGATCTTTCCAGTCCCAGACACAGTCGAGTGGGATGAGACAGGTCGGGTCAGTGGTGTGGGTTGGACTCGCCGCATCAGAGCAAACGCCAGTGTGTTATGTCTGCCAACAGTCAGACCATCGAAGCCGAGATTGTCCGAGGGATGGCAAGCGCCGGTGTTACACGTGCGACCAGGTCGGGCACTTGGCGAGGCAGTGCTCCGCCTCAGGTAGTGAGATGATAGTGCAGCGACCACAGCAGTCGCACACGGGGCAGTCATCACGGGTCCGCCAGGGTCAGGCCCAGTAGTCGAGATTTTCACAGCCGTCCGCGAGTGCACCAGCTGCGAGACAAGGGTCTCAGGGCAGAGTGTACGCGCTGACCGACTCGCGAGTCGCAGACCCTCCTATCGATTGGGAGATCGCTCAGGGTACGTGCATACCGTTTAACTTCGAGTATCGTTTTATTTGATACCAGAGTGTCACACTCCTTTACTGTTCGTGTTTACTGAATTGTTGAGACTAAAATTAGAACCGTTGAACCCACCCCGTGCCTTGGCACGTCAGTTGAGGGTGTAGTAGCGTCAATCGTGAGTGTGAAATTTGAATAGCAGGTCGTTGTTTCCTCGACGATCTTCCCGTTCTAGACTTTCTTCCTTAGAGTGTGATGAGGGAGTTATGAGAGCCAGATGGTGAAGTATCAGGCGTTCAACGATTGATATCAGCAATAAGTGTCAGCGTTAGCAGGTAACACGATAGTCTCGCTTGTACTGACAGCGAGAACGGAGGATACCGACCAACGTTGTCCGCAGAAGAGAAGGTATCGACCGTACGGAGTCCGTGACGAGGCGTGCCACTTGTCAACAAGTGAAGGCCGAACACCAGCGTCCCACGAGGAATAATGCAACCCCTACGATGGCACAGTAGAAGTGAGAACACCTAGCGATGGGGTCCGGAAACAGTTAGCCGAGTGCGACTACCACAAGCCTCCAGGCCAGTAACAAGATGGCACCGTACGAAGCATTGAGTGGTAGGTCGGGTCATCTGCCCATGCGGGGCACATGTGAGGATTAAGAGTTGACCCTTATTGGCCTTGATTGTTCGAGAAACGATTGAGAAGTCGCGCGGATGGTGAGCGGTTATGGGTTCGATTGTTAGTATGTGAGCAAGCGATGTCGGCAAGTGCAATGTCACTGGTTGGATAACCTTTGATGATCGATCTTGACTGTGTGTTACCCCCTTGTTGATTGTTGTCATGGGAATGTCTGACTTGTTGTGTGTTTTCGAGGCGCGCCTGCATTCCGACTAGGCATCGGTAAAATGTGATATTGTTCCTTGTTGAGGTGCGCCTGCCTTCCAACTAGTTGTTGGTAAAATGTGCTGTTGTTTCAAACCGTGCAGTGAGTATGAAATCCAATATCACGATGGATCTATTTGCTTGTTACTTCCTTGTTTTATTGTCACGCTCCAAATCCGGTTTTGACCGGACTCGAGACGTGAACTAAAACAATAATAATTTTAATCGAAAATAAAGCCAACAAGTCTCAATCTCAAAATTTTAAAACTTTAAACACCACGCGAGTCACAGCTCGGTAAAAACCAACGGTAAAACAATTCAAAATAAAACGGTACGTCTCTAGACTTTCTAGCCTAGGACCCTCGTAAGCTCCCAAGCATCGAGCATCCAGCCAGTACACAACCCGCTTAGGACCTGAAAAACAACAAGGTAAGGGGTGAGCTTTCGCTCAGTAGGAAAATTAGTTAAGGTTATAAGCAAGCGCTCACCACCACGGGTAACCGTCCAATTAGGGCATACTAGTACAGCACACAACTAATCTCCAACGGACCTCGTAACCACACTCCTCAACTCAAGATCAACCCCACTTACAAACACAATCACCCAAACAGAACAAACAACAATCAGCACACCAATTAACCAGCCATCGTACATAAAGTAAAATGTAAAAGTACTACACGTCCCATACGCAGTCCCCTACTCGGTCGGCTGTCCACAGCCCGACACCCTCATATCGTACCGGAACATCATCGGCCTAAATATCTTCCCGTCAAACAACCGAGGCGAATCTCAAATAGTCGTACCGGAATCTCCATCGGCCTAGACCTCTTTCCCGGAACTCCTTCGGGCAAAGGATAGGTAAAACAACTTTCCCGGAACTCCTTCGGGCAAAGTACAGAATACGTAACCGTCGGCGTAGACGTCCCACGTCGGATTACCCCCTCGATCCAGGCTATCGTACCGGAACCACTACCCGGGGGACAGCACCTACTGAGACCACTCATCGGACTAGGTACTACCCTACACGGCGTACCCCCTCGGTCATAGGTACCGTACCGGAAGCAACTCCTCGGAACACACAAAAAGATAGTATCACAATTAACATAAATAAACACGGTTAACCAAGCCCAACAACCGTTACCACAACCAGTCACGTCGGTCTATCACTCACCCGACCATATCACAACCAAGGGTTCACATCAACACAAAAACGGCACACTCGCCCATAAATATTAACAACATGCTCAACGGTTATACTAATCTTGTCTATTAACTCTAACGACACTTACTCACACGGCAGGCATCTCAAACAATAACAAGCAATTCCAAAACAACACACAACCTACGGCTCGACATGGCCGATCGAAAACAGATAAAAACAGTTAACTAGTGAATCCCGTCCTGCATGTTACTACGACTCGTCCGATTTATTATATGATATAAACGCCTTTCTAGTTTTATTAATTCCTAATATGCATACTAGTAACTTTCCGCAATTAAACCGGTATCCGCTACTTCCCTACCTCGAGTCGATACCACAGCAGTGTCTCCTAGCTGCTGACGACCGGGCCAACACCATCTTCTAGGGAGAAGTCCGCGTCTGGGTTTAACTCCGGTCTTCTCTTCGTTCGAAGCCGGACTCTACTTAACACAGAAAGTTACAATTAACACCGGTTTCACAAAAAGATTTAAAAGGTTACGACGGTTTCGATTTAAGTTCAAAAGTTGTCTTTTAAACTCGAGCGGGCTAAAAGCGGGATTTCAACGAATCGGGTTCGGGCACCCGAGCACAGAACCCGGTGCACGTTTGTCGAGGCATGGGTCCCAATGCACGGATCTCAAGGCGCAGTTTCGATGCACGATTCCTGAGGTATGGGTTTCGGCCATGCTTCCCGAGGTCTGATTCCGCGTTCCGTTTTTGTCCCGTTCTAAGTTCGATTTAACGTACAGTTTAAAAACAAATCTGACTTTTAAACCCCTTTTATCTAAATTAGTGTTTATTTTACTTTCCTTTTGAAAAATGTTTTCTTTAACATTACTGTTCCAACTTTGATTCCACACGCCCAAAATCAAAGTTTATTTGATCAACCCAAATATTAACCCTTTTTGATTAAATCTGATTTTCGTTTTAAAAATTCATTTCTTTTCTTTTCAAATCCCTTTTTAATTTCTGAAATTAATTTGGTTCATATTCAATATGATCCATCGAGTTCGAGAAAAAATAAACGAAGAAGAAAATGGGGGTTAGGGTTCGAGTTCTGACCACCGGCGACGACGTTGCCGGCCGAGGTCAACACGTGAGTTACGAACTCACCGTAGGGGAGAAGGGACGACAGAGGGGCGGTGGTTGCGGCCGTTGGCATGACGAATCCGCGTTGGGATGGCGTCGACGCGTCGATTCACGGCGGCTGGAACTCGGATCCAAGAGGGGAAACGGAGATGGAGGCGGCTGGCGACGGAGCACGGCAAAGTTTATCGCTTCAGATCCGGACTAGAACTACCCACATCTGGCGACGCCGACGAGTCTGTCACAGCTCTGGACGTGCACGGCGACGCCGTCGGCCGTGAAAGGCGAGTAAGGCTCAGGAACGGAGGAACTGAGATGGAGAACAGGTCAAAAAGGGAGGGAGAGCTCGGCGGGCGAGCGTGGGAGAAGAGGAGGAGACGAGGGATGATCGGAGGCCGTCAGAACGAAGAGATGAGGGGGAAAAAGGTCGGTGAGGGAGAGGTCGCCGGCGACGTGCACGGGAGGGAGAGAGGGAGACGTGTTCAAGAAGGGGGAGGCGGCTTTAGGGTTTCTGAGGCACGAGAGGAGTTAAATACCCCGGCCGGCTCTATTTGGGCTTCGGGTGGCGAACGGGCCTCGTAGGCTTCTTCTCTCACGGCCCAAGGTGAAGGGAAGACCGGTTGGGTCGACTGGCTGGATTAAGGCTGGGTTGCTGGTCGGGTCTGGCCCAACCCGGTCCAGTTTTTTTTATTAATATCTTTTTTAAAGATAAATCTGATTCAAATTCCATTTTTTTTAACGAATAAAAGATTAAACCCAATTTTCACCCTCGACGTTCCGACGAACACTTTTAAATAATTAAAACTTTTTAAACCGAGGCGGTCTTCACATCTATCGTGTGTGGTTAGTCTTGACATAACCATGTTTGAGGTCCAGCGTGAGTTGTCCGAGTAACGGCTACTAAGTGAGCAGTTGAGGAGAAGTGTCTTTGTGTTGGTTTCGTTTGAGGTTCGATGGGTTGTGTTGTGGTAAGTTGGCTTGGTATACCGTGATTGAATTATGGCATTAAGATGCGTGAGACTCTCTTGACGTATGTTCCAAGACTAGGTGTATTCCGGTATGATCCTACATCGAGGGGGTATGCCGGTGTAGGGTATCTAGGCCGAGGTTGATGTGATCAGTGTCGTGATTGTGCCCCGATGCGGTTCCGGGAAGACATCTAGGCCGAGGCTGTATGATCTGGTATGATGTATTGTGATTGTGCCCCGATATGGTTCCGGGAAGATATCTAGGTCGATATTATGTGTTCTAGTGTGTCTTGGTAATATTAGACTATGTATAGTTACTCGGTAATTCTTTGAGTTATGGTCTGAGTGGAAACATCGAGAAATTGTAAATTGTTGTTCAAGGTTGTTTTCGCGTGTTAGTGTGACGTTGGGTAAGTAGTGTGATCAAATGAGGTATGGTTAAGTGAGGTACGATCGTTTTAAATTTCGAGGACGAAATTCTTTTAAGGGGGTGGATTGTAAGAACCGCCCCGGTCGATCCCGATCGAATCGGTGATTTCTGGCGAAAGTTGACTTTTTGCTAGAAAAGTCAACCGATGACTCCAGGAGTCATTCGGGACTTTCCTTGGCCCAAGAAGCTTAGTCGTCGTTACGGTTACCTTAATTGGGTCGTTTCCTTTCAAATGGCTAATTTTATGGAAAAGTCAAACTCGGGTCAAACTTCGCTTATTTAAGGACTAAAACTATTCAATTAGAAGTGCTGGTTTTTATTTGGATATAAATGGTCCCCACATGGACACTTGTCCATGTTGGCTTGGGGGAGAAGAAAGGAGGGAAAATTGACCATTTTGCCACCACTTGAACCATGGGGAGGGTAGAAGCTTAAAGGGGCATATGGACTACTCTCACCTATGTTTTAGGCACCAAATGAAGGCATTTCAGCCCATTTATTCAAGGGTGGCCGAAATTTAGAGAGAGAGAAAGAAGAAAGAGAGCTATGAAAGCTTGAAGAAGAAGAAAGGAGGAAAAAGGGTGTCTTGAACTCATTTTCTACCCAAATCTTCCCAAAATCACTAGTTTCTTCCCTTATTCTCCATCCTCAAGGTAAATCTCCAACCCTTTTTCGTTTTTATTGAATTTGGTTCATGGGTATTGAGGAAAAAGGATGAACATGGTTGGGTTTCTGAGGTTTTGATGTTGGATGATGATTTTTGGTGAGAAAAGGGTGTTGGATGATAGCTTTTAATTGGATTGTTGTGTTTTGATGAAGAACCATCATGGGTTTGAAGTAGAGGCGTTTTTAGTGCTGTTTTGGAGGTTTGGGAAGGTCAAAAATGGAGTTTTTGGGTTTGATTTTCGTGAAATCGAAGCTGGAGGAAGAAGAAGGCGGAACAGTGCCAGACCCGTCACGGATCCGTGACGGGCACCGTGACGGAACGCGTCACGGCTCCGTTACGAAGACCGTGACGGCACCATTCACGGCTCCGTGAGGAGAACCGTGACGGTGCAGACCACGGGTCCGTGACCCGAACCGTGACAGACCAGAATTGAGCCTTTTGGGCCTGTTTTGGTGGAATTCGAGTAATTGGGACGGTTACCTATAACCGAGCCCTTTTGGGGTTAATTGGGAATGTTTTCCCCAATAGTGGATTACTCTTGATTCTTGTATTAAATTTGTGATACTAGAATTTGGACCCGAGCTCGGAAGAGGAGACTTTTGGACATCGTGAAGTGACTAAGCGTTTGGAAAGCGATCGAGGTAGGAAAGTAGCGAATACCGGTTTAATTGCGGAAAATTACTAGTATGCATACAGGTTGCGAATACTCGATTTAATTGTTAGAATTGCATGTTAGGATGTGAGGAACGAGTGAAATGAGGTATAGCTTACGAGCCATGTCGAGTCGTAAGTTTGGGAATTGTCGTGCTGTAGAAATGCATGCGGGCCATGTCGAGCCCTTAGGTTTGTGTGTTGATTGTAATGCCATGATCTATGATTGTGATTCTTGATGTATGGTTTATCCGTTGTTAGATTGAGAATCATGATATGATATATTCGGTGTAGTATGTTGCTATGTTTTGGCAAGTGTGCCATGCTTGATATGACGTGATCTATAGCTTGTGGTATGATCGGGTGATTGATAGACCGATATGATGTGTTTTAGTAAGATTGTTTCGTAATGATATATCGTGTGTTCCGATATGATACCTATACCGATGGAGATTCCGGTGTAGGATATCCAGACTGGTGATGTGTTAGCATGATAGATTGGCATGATAGGTTAGTAAGATATGTTTGGAGTGATATGTTTGTCGATAGGTTTGACATGATACGTTGGTGTGGCGTGTGCTCGATGAGCGGATTATGTGATAAGGTGCGCCTGCCTTGCGACTGGGTGTTGGTAAAATGAGTTGTGATTTCGTGACAAGGTGGGCCTGCCTTCCGACCGGGTGTCGGTAAAATGAGCTATGATTTCTTGTTAAGGTGCGCCTGCCTTCTGACTAGATGTCGGTAAAACGTGATATGATTCCGTGATAAGGTGCGCCTGCCTTCCGACCAGGTGTCGGTAAAATGTGCTATAGTGGTGTGATCCGACGTATTATGGGAGGCTCAATGTGTGTGTATTGCTAATGATTTGCTGCATGGTTGCTATTGCTTTACCTGTGTGTGTCTATTGGCTGAACGATATGAGTTGTACCCCGTGCTGCGGGAAGATACCCGACCGTAGGAGAATTCCGGTCTAGTATATTATGAGTTGTACCCCGATGGGAAGATGTTTGGGCCGATATCAATTTCGGTACGACGTGGTCAAGCCGGCTATGGGAGCCGGCGTATTATTCTAGGATACTATATGTGGTAGTGATTGTTGATATTACTCTGTGTGTTGATCTGTGTTGACTGATGTGACCGCTTTTGCATGCCAGGTGATGTTCCTTGAGTTGAAATACTGTTTTACCCAAGTTTAGGGTATTGTCGTGCGGGTTCGCACGTGTGGTCGGTTGTGAGATAACCGTGGTCGTTGTCCATTGAGACTTAAGTGAATGATAGTGGTTAGGGGAATAGTTGAGAAAGGTGATTCTAAGTCGGTTCAGAGACGAGGTTGATTTACGGGTTGCACCCGAGTGGGGACTAAGCGTTGTCTTGAATTTTCTGTTTAACCGTTTCATAGGTATTGTGCTTACTAATATGCCCTAATTGGACGGTTACTCGTGGTGGTGAACGGATACTCATCACCTTAACTACTTTTCCTACTGAGCGAAAGCTCACCCCTTTACTTTGTTGTTCCACGGGTTTTGAGCGGGAGTTGGTCTAGCGGGATTCTCGGAGCCTAGGAGCTAGCGAGGGTCTTAGGCTAGTATGGTCTAGAGACGTACAATATATTTTTTTTGCACGAAGCATTTTGGTTATTACTGGATTTTCGAGCCTTGGACTCGTATCGTCAGACTTGTTACTTTAAAAATATTATTGGAGATTTATTTCCTTTAAAGTTTCACTTGTATTTATTATTGTTTTAGTTCACGTCTCGAGTCTGGTCAAAACCGGATTTGGGGCGTGACAGTGGGTCTGGGGTAGTCCGTGGGCCTGACCTGGGTCAAGGATGTAGTATGGGCCGATCCAAAGGTGATCGTCATGAGGGCCTATAACAGAGATAGAACAAACATCGATTTCGGCCGGACTCGGACCAGAGCCAATATTAAGGCCAAAATGTTCATAGTCGGATTTCGAGGGTTTCCAAACAGGACGAAACAAGGGATTTAGGCTCTCGGATAGGGGGGCTCCAGATCAAAGAGGCTGTAGTACCTCCCTCGGAGGCCTACAGCTGAGGTTCGAACAAGCAATCACTAGTGGACTGAATGCGCAATGTCTAGCAATTTCACGATGTCGAAGCAAGGTCTTTGGATGATGGAGCGGTAGGTTTCTTTTTCAACAAGGAAAATGAGAAAGCAAAGGCTCTTGTAGGGGAACTATGGTTTTTCAGAAGCTCTTTAGTCTTCTTTGTAGACCTTCGACCAAGCATGAGATCACGAGATATGTTGTTCAATCGTTTCTCAATCTGGGCCCGGAGATATCCAACTTGTCAGTGAGGGTATGGTATAGAGACATAGGTTTTCGTCTGGGATGTACACTTTGAGCCTGTCTGGTAGTAGATGATGATGCGGATGGGATGTGATGGGGAGATTTTATGAGCATTCGGATTCGATTCTACATCAAGGTTCCTCTACAAAGCTAGTTGTGGTTCAGACTCAACGAATTGTAGGTACAAACGTTTTTCCATGTCTCTTATGAGAGGTTGCCGAATCATTACTTTGGTTGCAATTATGTTGGACACCTAGTGCTAGGGTGCCCCTTGGAGGAGGGACCTAGAGGACCGTCCCTATACTCTCTAGCGGACCCCCAATCAGCAATGACTCGAGCCCGACATGGGAAGGCGGTACCAAGAACATATTGGGTTATCTAGGGGGTTCATCAGGTCATTTGACCCCAAATTTTACTCCAGTGGCTCCAAGGGGTAGGTGCTAGGAAAGGGAAAGGGTTGGTCGTAGACTATTATCCCTAACCAGAGAACCAACATCACCACGACCAAGTCTTAAGGACTCGGGATCGTCGTGTCCTTATAAGGGGAAGTTGGTGGAAGAAGCAAGGTGGACTTGCAAGAGATGTTTTCCCGGGTCCACAAGCGGAGCATACGGGGGTGACCTGGAAGTTAGGCGTCTCTTCCCTTTCAACGGGAAGGAAGCAACCGGAGCAGGAGATGGAGATGTTTGAATCAGAAGGATCCACAAGTCCCAAGAGTCTACTACATGCGGGGGGTGGGGGGCTATAAGCACCCTCGTTACGACCAATGAGTAACCGGGATCGCAGTGGCGGTAACCAGACTTTTCACCACACTATCAGAAATGTGGTAGTGATTCCATCAAGTTCTGGTACGGTACTCTTCTATCATCACGATGGCCAGTATTCTCGCCTTTTGAAGCCCTACTTTTATCATTCTAAGGACGACGACGCACGTTGGCAACCCAAGAGAGTATATAGTCCGCCTCGGCGCTATTCCGTAAATAGGCCAGCTCAGTCCTAGCTCCCATTTTGGTCTCATTGTATCGGTGTCTTAGGACGCTACCGTAGTATCCCATTCCGAACATTTCAGTAGAGCGGTTCGATAATTTAAGCACTTTTGTTTTTCTTATCGTTTGTTCTGTTTTGAATCCCATGATGTTAGGACCAGTTATTACGTTATTTAGTACTTGATGTTTTTTTGCGCACTTTAGCTTGGACTACTTATTTGATATTATAAACTCGTGTTCTACTAAAAAAAACATATAACCACATATCTTTGGGTTCAAAACTCTTATATTTTCATGATATAATATTTTTGTTTTATCGTATATAAGAGGATTTGTTATCCATGTATACATATATGTATTTGGTGGAGAATTATGTTTGTGTTTTTTGATGTTAACTCGTATGTGGTCGGTCATATGGCATGATAAGTTTGTATTTAATATATGTGTATGAATACATGGAGAAGAAATCAAATAGAAACCACCTCTTAACGTAAAAATCGTGTGAACCAATTCAAGACATCCAATTTAAGAATGGATGGATGGATGAGATGCAATTGAGTTGTTGACTGAAAAAACTGCACTTTTTTGGGTAGTTGTAGAGGCTTTTTGGTAAAACTATCATTAATTTTTTTTTACCAATTCACAAATTTAATTTTTCCCGCTTTGTTTGAAATCCGATTGGCTTCAAACTTGCGCCAATATTTTTTTTTTCAAGGGCTTTCTATCAAGATCAGACATTAATATATTTTGAAGCACAAAAAAAAAATTATTTTGTGGCACATTTAAAAAAAAAATCTAGGTAATTTTTATCAACACTTTACATTGGATTTATCAACACTGGACGCTAGGTTTATTACCTCATTTTTTAAAACGAAACATGATTTAATTTTTCCCGCTTCGTTTGAACTTCGATTGGCTTCAAACTTGCTTCAATATCTTTGTTTTTTTCAAAGGCTTTCTATCAAGATCGGTGGTGAATATGTTTTAAAGCAAAAAATAAATAAATTATTTCAGGATGATTTAAAAAGAAATTATATCTAGGTAATTTTTATCAACACTTTACACTGGTTTTATCAACACTTTACTCTGATTTATCAACACTGAACACTAGTTTTATCACCTCATTTTCCAAAACCGAACATGATTTTTATCACCTCATCACATGTTTTTTTATGAACACTAAACACTAGTTTTATCAACACTAAACACTATGTTTATTACTAAGTTACTTGTGTTTTATCACCCCCATCACATGTTTTTTTATCAACACTAAACTCTAGTTTATCACACTTATTATCAAATTTGTATACATTTTTTATCACCTCATTAAAAAAAAATTATTACCTCAGTACATGTTTTTTTATCAACATTTAGCACTAGTTAGATACCTCGATATAAAACATTTATTAGTGAAAATTTATCAACATTGAACATTATTTTTATCACCCCAATATAACATTTTATTTTCGTGCTTCAAAATATATATTCATGACTGATCTTGATTTAAAGCCCTTGGAGAAAGAAAAATATTGGTGCAACTTTGAAGCTAATCGGAGTTGAAACGAAGCGATAATGATTAAATTAGTGAATTGTTGAAGAAAAAAATGGACACTTGTCCACATGGCACCATGCTATTACAATTATGCTCTTGCTTGTGTGAGAAAGGAAGAAAGAGGCGGGAGTTTTTTTGTGGGATTTGGGTGATGATGTGGCATTATGGTGAATGTTGGATATAAAGACTAGATGACTAAGATTGGTTCACACAATTTTTAGGATAAGAAGGGTTTCTATTAGATTTCTCCTCTAAATACATGTATGATAAAATTTGGTTGAATTATCTTTCTCCCAAAAAAAAACACTAGAGGCTTCTTTTTCATTTTTTTTCTTGTTTTCGTCGGCGGCCATCATGGCTTCGACCAGATGAGTTATGATGGCCGCTGACGACCTCTCTTTCTTTCTTTCTTTTTTCATTTTTCTTTTATCTATACACATATTTTCATCGGTTTTTGCTGCTCCTTTCTCTTTACATTATTATGGGCTGCTGTCGGAGCTTCGGGCCTCTACGTTGTTGGAGTTTCGCACCTTTCCACAGTCGGTCTTGTGAGCTCGTCGTTGCCGCTAAGATCCTGTGGTGAGATGTCCAAGCCGTGCGCCACCAGATCTTCCAAGACCATTGCCGCCTTCCTCTTCTCTTCACCAGATATGATCCTTCCACCTCTCTCCAAACCAGATCTGATCCTACTGGTTTAGCGTGTCCCGGTGGTTCTGGCTTGTCTTGTCGGTGCCTCCATCCTCAGCGTGTCTTCTCTTCCCTCGTGGGAACATCCGTTGTCTGGCCACCGTCCCCCCTCCTGTCATCGCCAATCGTCACCTTCCTCCGCTACCACCGCTTGTCGCTACTCCTCTTCCCCCTCCGCCCTCCATCGACCAGTTCTGCCTCCTCCACGAACCCTAGTTGTCACCCACCACCCTCCTATAGTGATTGTCACGCCCCAATTTCAGTAAACCGAACTCGGGACGCGAACATTTAAAACAATAAAACATTTTGAAACCATTTTCATAGATCACTTTAAAATCACCATTTGTTCAACAAAATAATATTTACAACTCAAAATCAGTCCCAACAAGTGGACAAAAACATGGTATACGTCGCTAGACTCAAATAAACCCAGAATCCCGCTCCTAGCTCTTCAAGCTTCAGAAACTCACCTAGTCCAGCCTGCGAACGGTACCTGTAGGAAAAGCAGCTAGGGGTGAGCGTGCGCTTACCACCACGGATAACAGACTGACTACGGCATAATTAGCAGACAATGCCGGTAACACCAACACGAACTCAACACCGGGGAACACCATCCCTAACCCAAGTACTCCGACTGGACACACACCCACAGTTACCTTCCTTGACCAACTCAACACCCTGACACGTAAAGTAGACCCGACACAACCATTGACGACCTCCACCAACGACACGACAGATAAATACGCAACACCAACCAAGATCACAAAGGATCGCACACCAAACAAGATCACAAAGGATCGCATACCAGCTGCCAACTGCTCAGTGCCAAGAACGCTTGCAACCTCCCGAGACTCTAACTCGGTCAGGCCATCCCAAGAATGCTTGCAACTTACCGAGACTCTAACTCGTAAGCCAGCCGAAGAATGCTTGCAACTTATCGAGACTCTAAATCGTAAGCCAGCCAAAGAATGCTCACAAACCCAAACCACACACGCGCGGCCAGGACCCCTTTATTGACGGGCGGGCCCCTACCCCGTCTGAACATGCAGACGCGTGTGCTCGTGGACCCCGTTTCATGAAGCGGGCCCCCAACCTCAAGTAACCACAATCACAAGCAAGTTCAACAACCAGTAACAACGCAGGTTCAACACTCACAGGCATTCATGGCCACCCAAGACACCAACAGAAAACACGGACTCAACAGCCCCACAGGTACTCATGGCCTCCCAAGATACCCCAATAGTAAAACACGGACTCAACAGCCCCACAGGCACTCACGCCCTACCAAGATACACCAACAGTAATTCACGGGCTCAACAACCCCACGGGCACTCACGGCCACTCAAACCACCAACAGTAACGACACAAGTTCAACAACCCTACGGGCACTCATGGCCACCCAAAACACCAAAGGTAAAGACACGGGTTCAACAACCCCACGGGCACTCACGGCCACCCAAAACACCAAAGGTAAAGACACGGGTTCAACAACCCCACGGCCACTCACGGCCACTCAAACCACCAACAGTAAAGACACGGGTTCAACAACCCCACGGGCACTCATGGCCATCCAAAACACCAAAGGTAAAGACACGGGTTCAACAACCCCACGGGCACTCACGGCCACTCAAACCACCAACAGTAACGACACGGGTTCAACAACCCCACAGGCACTCATGGCCACCCAAGACACACCAACAGTAAAGACACGGGTTCAACAACCCCACGGGCACTCATGGCCACCCAAGACACCACAGTAAAACACGGGCTCTCATGGCCACCCAAGACACAAAAATACACAATCAACCTCCGGCATCACCAATGCCTCCAACAGTCCTAATATCAACAGTTTCACAATCAACCTCCGGGCATGGTCATATGCCTCCAGTACTCCTAATATCGATAAGTTCACAATCAACCTCCGGGCATGGTCATATGCCTCCAGTAGTTCTCTTAACGCTAAGTTCTCTGATCCTACGACACTACTAAGTGTCACATGCATTTCCAATATTCGCTACGTTCCCGTATCATGCCTTTCTAATATTCGATAACCTACTTAACCCACGACACCCAAGTGTCACATGCAATTCTACTGTTAACTTTCCCTAGTCAGGGCCGAGATCCGGCTACTTTTCCCTATCTCGTGCGTGTTCTCCCAAAAGCCAACCAACGAGCTCCTGTGATGATCTCAGTCACTCACCCAGCTTTCCCTTGCCTCGATCCGTGGCACGATCTAAAAGAACACAATTTAAAGGCACTTAACAACTCGCAGGAATAAACTGAAAATCATTAAACTTGATGCCCAAACTTAACCCCGACAATGTCAATCACTCCCAAACTCCCCAATTACTCGACATTGTCGATATTGGACCCGAAAAGGCCCGATTTGCCCGACATGGCGAATCTGCCCGGGTTTTGTAAATGCCCTTCCGGGGCTCCAAAAATTCCCGTTTTCATTTCTACGGTCTTAGAATAATTCAAGGGTCCCAATGTACTTGACCGAATCGAATTCCGACTCCCGAGTCAATTAATTACCGTTTCAAGTTTCTAAAACCCGTTAATTATAATTTTTCCAATTTCCGATTCGGTTAAGGATAAATGGTCCGGGGAACGTTTTAAACCATCCGAACACTAAACCCGATAACCCGAGCACGTGGGCCCCACCCGGCCCAACTTGGCCGTGGGCCCTATGGCACTTTGGGGCCCGGCCCAACTTGGTCGTGGGCCGTAGGGCACTTTGGGGCCCGGCCCACCATGGTGGTGGCCGGCCCTAGCTCTGGCCAGCCACCCTCTATGGTGGCCGGCCACCCCCCATTGTGGTCGGAGCTCCTCCCGAGCTCCCGATCGCCGGAAAACGTGCTCCTTCAACTCCAAACACTTCCAAAACGTCCCCAACGCTTCCCCAACCTCAATACACCTCTAAACTAATAGATTTACAAAACCCTAACTTCCAAAATTAATCAAAACGAGAATCGATTCGGTGTATACCGTAGAGGAGGATGAGGGGAGTGCACTTTCTCCTAGCCTTGAGATGATCCAAGGGTGGAGATGACGTGAATAGTGGTCCAAAAGCCCTAGCTCTCTTCTTCTTCTCCTTTTCTCTCTTCTCCTTCTCTCTCTAACTTCTCACTTCTATTTTCTATTTTTTTTTCTCTTTGAAACCACCTTGGCCGAACCCCCATGTACCCCTCACCTTTATTTTCCCCCCAAAACTAACACCACCACTTGTTGGACAAGTGGCAAGGTGGGTCCCACACCTTTCTGAAAAAATATCTACTAGATATTTTCCAATCAGATTTGCGAAAAACGGACGTTTCGGGCCCCGAACGGGCACTTTTCCCAAGAAATTACGAAACTTGTCGGGCTACAAGGAAACGGCTCAACTAAGACCGCTTTTTGGATCCAAAACGGTCCTTGAATGGGCCAACACGTCGCTCGGTTGACTTTTCCAGCGAAAAGTCAACATTTCCCAAATTGATCAGAAAGTTTCCCTGAGTCCCCCGGAACTCACTTTGGTCGATAACGGGGTCAACTTAAGTCTGGTATGACACTCGGGGTCATTTTAGGTTCACTTAAGTGTCAGTCCCAAAAAAAATTTAAATTTTCCTGTTTTTCGCATTTTGACTAGCGTTGACCGGGAGTGGTTATTACAGTGATATCTGTCCTCCTCCAGAAATCTCCGGTCAGACCTTCCCCTTAGTTTTCCCCCCACATCCTTCTGCCCAGACCCCTCCCCTGTCTCTTTTCCACCTACGACGACGGTCAGCTACTTGCTCCCCCTCCGACCGTCTATCCTTGCGACGACGACAAATTCTCGACCGAGCCTCTCTACCACACCCCTTCACCGAACGGACGGTCAAATATGCACCCACCTTACGCGGAACACCGTAGTCCGAGTCGTTCAGTCGTGCTCCTGCATTTTGTGTTTACCCGGCCAGATCTGTGCACCATCCTCAAGCGGATCAAATCTGCACCCTCCAACGCTGCCCTCCTCGCCCTAGACTTCGGAGGCCGATCGCAAGTTATTTTTTACTCGTCGTCTTTATTTTTATTATTAATTTGTTTATGTTTTTTGTATTTTGTTGTTCCCTTTACCGGAATCTTGGATCTCCGGTAAGTGTGGATGTTGTCATTGGTGGCGTGTTCAGTCGGATCTCTCTAGAGAGTCGATAAGAAAGACCGACTTAGTAGTGTTTGATTACCTAGGCGATGTGTTTCCCTTTTTGAGAGCTATGCATCTCGCTAGTCGTCTCTCGTGTTCCTAAAAACGACTGATAGATGAAACGCTTACGTATATCGGAGTATGTTTTTTGTCTGTAAAATTTATTAGTTATTAATAAATCTTTCCGTTGAAAAAATACATGTATGATAGATGCATAAGAGAATTTTCAGCGGTCAACGAAATTCAGAAGGTGATTGATTACAAAAATAATTGTAAAGATATACATTAATGATTCTGTTATTAATAATTAAATATAATTTTTTTATTTCACGATCCAATAACTCAAATTGATTATTTATATTTATACGACAAATATAAATTTATATACGAAAGATATATACATTCCAAATACGTGTTTTCACATCCATGTATATTAATGAGATTATGAGATTCTGTTCATTGTCTTTTATTAATGGAAACTTTGTTTGCTTTTTTTTGAGAAGAAACATTTGTTTGCTGCATGTGTGTGGTATGACCCTTATGCTCATGTATACGGTTATATGTTGATTTATAATGTATGTATTTGTACAGTCATGATATATGGTTTTTGCTACCGTGATACGTTTTGTTTCGACCAGAGATCTTATGTATGCTTATGTATACACGTTTGGTGATTACACTGATATGTGATCTATAAACAAGTTCATAAAATCTTATATATAAATTACATTTTTGAGGTAAAGTTGGAAATTTCATTAAGCAATTAAATCGTCACTTAAAGCTACAAGGAGTATCTCCGGAATAGGAGAGATCTGGCAGTCGATTACATCCCAACAAGTAGCAATTCTAGCTAACAAATGAGCAACCTTATTTGCTTTACGATAAATATATTGTATCTTGAAGCTTGGCAAACATCTCGATTTTGCTCTGCATTCATCTACCAGGCTTCCCAGAGGGAATAGAAAAGCATTTCCACCGTTGACTGTTTGTACTATACTCAAACAATCGGAATCTATCACTTCTTGAGTCCATCCTGCCTTCCATATCCAAGATTTCTATAATCTCAGGATTTTGTTGTCCCGGTATGACAAAAACCTTAGCCGTTGTTGTCATCCCATCATGTCCTCTACAGACCATACCACCTCCACCCAAACCTCCGTCCAGTACTTCCTCATCAATGTTGACCTTCACTTCTCCTGCTAAGGGCTTCTGCCACCCCAGTGCCTGTCTCGTTCCTCTTTTGCCTGAGCCTCCTCCCATTCTAGAAGTTTCGAGCAAGTTGCTTTCCATATAGCTTCAACGTCCTTGTCTTTCTGCTGCTAGACACGCTAATTTCAGGCTAACCAAAGCTCCCACCATACCATTACCATCCTCTCCACTTTCCCTTGGCTTCCCGAGCTCCACCCTAGTTCCAACCACTCCGCGGGTTGAACGTCCGCCCATGGTGTTAACCCAAGCTTGGTCCAAACCTGCCTAGTTGCAACACACTCAAACAAAACATGAGTTTCGGTCTTAGGCCGACCATACCTAGCACAATTCTGCCCCACCAGTACGTATCTCTTTCTTAAATTCACATTTACCGGGAGAGTACCGGTCAATACCCTCCAAGCTAAATGAATGACTTTTGGGGGGACTTTAAGCTTCCACAACTTCTTCCAAAAATCGTCCCCCACTTGAACGTTCCACCTTCCTTCCTACCTTTCGATGAGTTTGTACGCATCTCTAACTCGATACAACCCGTCCCTAGCGGCCCTTCAATACCACCCATCTTCCTCTTCCAAATTGTGATCTGGTCTAAAGCTTCTTCGATTAAACTTATATTCCACTTGCGACTGTTAGGAATCATCAGATGATCCACCGTCCTCTCCTCCATGCCAGTCGGGACGTTCAAAACCACCCCATCTTGTTTGGTATCCATCTCTTATCACCCACCACCTTGATCGTTCTCATATTCCCACACGTCTGCAGGCTTCCTCCTAAACCAAATGTTGACTTGTCAAAATGCTAGTCTATAAATAACTACTCCCTGCTTTCAGCTGTGTTGACAAAAAATCCACATTCGGATTGTATTTGGACTTAAAAATCCTTGCTACTAAACTTCCAGGTTGAGATAAAAGTCTCCACCCTTGTTTTTCCAACAAGGCGATATTAACATCCGACAAAATTTTGAACCTAGACCACCTTATTGTTTATGAACACATAATCGTCTCCAGTCTTGCCATTTTATCCCTTTTACTATTTTAGCATCGTGGCTCCACCAGTACATGTTCATTAGCAACGTGGCTCCCCTATTGTATATGTTGGAAGTGCTTATATTACAACTTTCAAGAGTGTTTCCTTGCCAGCTTTACTGAGTAACAACTCGTCTCATCCCTGAAGCCTTTTGATAAATCTATCCTTGATGAAAGTAAAAGATTTATACCTGCTTCTCTGAATTGTAGACAGGAGTCCCAGATATAGACCCGGATCCATTATTTCCCTCATCCCAAGTTCACGCCCGATCTCCTACTTCACCGGACTAGGGGTGTTTGGGCTGAAAAATAGTGATGACTTAGCCACGTTAATTCTTTGACCGCAAGCTGACTCATATTTGGCTAACACTTCCCTCTACACTCTAGCTTCCACACCTGTAGCTCGGGAAAAGAAATAATTGTCATCGGCAAAGAGCAAATGTGATACCTGTGGTGGCTCCTCGCCACTTTACACCCGTGTATATTACCCTCCTGAACTTCCTTACAATTAGTCTGGATAGGCCTTCAGCACAAATGATAAACAAGTTAGGAGATAACGGATCTCCTTGCCTAATTCCTCGTTCCATCCGGATTGGACCGATCCTTTTACCTTCAGCTCCGACCCATAAGTTTGTAGTTCAGACACATTCCATGATTAGTCATCCAACCATTTCTCCCTGTTTTCTGGTTACGAACATGGTGTAATACATCTCTAGACACCAAAATATTGTCAATAATCAGTCTCCCCTCCACAAATGCACTTTACGACTCAGAGATAACCTTTGGAAACAGTCTCTTCATACGATTAATCATGACTTTCGTTATTACTTTATAAACCATGTTGCACAATGCGATAGGTCGGAATTCACTAACCTGTTCCGGATTCCTATAATCAGATTTGTGTCGTTTAGTCCTTCCTCCATCTTCCCCGTTCGGAATAAATTCCGAACCACCTCCACTATCCCTTGCCCCACTGTACCCAATACTCCTGATAAAACCCCGGGTTGAAACCATCAGGTTCTGGGGACTTCAATGGTTCCCTACTGAAAATTGCTCGTCTCACCTCCTCAGACATGACTTGTCTCAATAGGCTTTGGTTATCCTCCTGAGTAATCGTTTGAGGAACCACACTGCTTACCTCATCCCCATTTCCACCCTCTTGTGTAAATAGAGTACTAAAATACTCTGCAATTGTCTCTTCGATCCCTCCTCCCCAGAACTTCTAATTTCCTATGCCGTCTTTCAGACGATGAATCCTATTCCTCATGCTCCTAGCCAACGCTTTGGCATGAAAATAACGCATGTTTGTTTCCCCCATAGCCAACCAAAATTTCTTAGCTCGCTGCTTCCAGGCCAATTTCTTCCTTCTCCTTAACTCATTCAGTATACCCTGAAGCTGTTGAATACGTACCTCTGTAACCGCGTTCCACGGCCCCAAGAGCTGATTGAGCTCCGGTTGGTATTTTTTGATCTCTTTATCCACAGCTTTATAATGTTTGTTTCCTTAAATTTTTAGTTCCTTTTCCACCACCTGACCTCTCTTCCTAATCGATAAGTGGCCGCTTCTGTCCCAAGCTTCCTTCAGAACTTTAGCACATTCTTCATTACCGAACCAACCTTGCTCAAACCGAAATACCTTATGTCTCGTATCCAGCTCCACCCTCTCCACATAAACCAGAATTGGTCCATGATCTGATGGAGAAATGGAGCCAAGTACCAATCTCGTTTCTGGATAACGAGCCTACCATTCTCCATTTATCACCCCACGGTTCAACTGGCTCTCTATGTCTTCCCTTCTATGTCTCTTTCTTTCCCACGTAAACATGTGCCCACAGATCTCCAAATCCCTTAACACACTGTCTTCCAACGTTTGTCTGGAGCTAGTAGTCATATTCTCCAGATACTATTGACCCCCTCTGACATCCTCCTCTCCCAAGACATTATTAAAATCTATCAACATTAACCAAGGTGTTCTCCCTGTATTTTCCAAAGAGCGAATCAAATCCTATGTATTGTGTTTCAACTCTCTTTTGGGCTCCCAAAAAATACTAGTCACCCTAGCCTTAGTTTCATTATTAACCTTGAAATTCATATCAATATGGTTCTTTGAAAAAGCTCTTGGCATACCTTCATCCTTATTTCGCCATAGCATGGCTATTCCTCCACTCGCCCCTTAACTGTTTACTACAAACGCTCCTTCCATCCCCGCTCTTATCCTAATGCCTTGAATCACCTCCGCTTGAACTTTTGTTTTACTCAAGAACACTACATCGGGATACTTATAGCAATCAGCTCATCTATAAACTCAAATGCCCAGGGGTTCCCAAGCCCTTGGTAATTTCATGCTAAGGAAATCATGGCTCTTGGTAGGGCTGCTTTGCAGCCCTCGCCACTGTAGTTGGAGACTCCTCCAATGTTGTAGAAATTATTTTTCTAGAATACATAATTGGATCCACAAATTTGTTTTTACGTTTCCCTGGGGCACTATCTTCCCCGTATCCCACTTCTGCTTCTTTGAGTCTTGGTTTATTGTACTCGTGGTCTAGCCTTCCACTTCTTTACCAGCTTACTCTGTCCTTCAATCACCTTCATCCCACTTTCCTCCATGACCTTTGTTTTGTGTGTAAGCTCCTCACCTGCGGGGTCAGTAGGGAGGGCGTTCTCTTCCTTTTTCCTTCTCATCTTGCACCTCCTCCCCACCATTCCTAATTTGATCCTCAATACCCTTCCCCTCTGTAATAGTCAACTGCTTCCGTCCCGGGTTCTCAAATGGGTCTATCATCGCCAATCCAGTTTCTCTTCTAACCCCATCCCCGATCGGTGAACTTGAGTTTTCTCTCTTACTCCTTTCACTTTGGCGAGAGGACTTCCTGCTAGGGCTCCCAAAGCCCCTACTCCCCCCACTTTGTTCCCTACCGTCTCCCATTTCCCGACCCCTCCAGCCACCTACAAACGGCTTCGGAGGGTTTGTTTTCATATGGGCACCAACCTTACCAGGGAACTTCTTCCTCCCATCTTGCTTATAACAATATTTCTCTATATGCCCCTCAAACAACCACATTTAAAACAAAATTCTGGAAATCTTTCATATTGCAACAGAACAATAGTATACTCCAAGTTCCTTCCCAATTGATTTTCGTAGTGTTCTTCAAAGGCTTATCGATCTGCCACCTTGCCCGGATACGAATATAGTCCTCTCAAGCCCTCCCATCCTCATCAACATCAATAAATTGTCCCACCTTATTACCTATAATCTCCCCCACGACCTCCGTCAATGCTTTGAACTGCAAGTTTGAAGCATGTAACCATAACGAAGTATACTCAAATTTGACCTCAGCCACTTTATCCTCAGGTGTAAATTTTTTCATAGCTACCAAGCCTTTTTTGAAGTTCCATGGTTCCATCTCTAGAACTTTGCTCATATCCTTCTACGAAGCAAAGAAAAAGACCGTAATACCTGGTGTTAGGGTTTGGATTATCAGATCACATGCGTCCCAAGCATTCTTCATGATCGACCGAAAAATTTTCTCCATGTACTTCTTCTCCGTACACACCTTGACAACCAATCCATACTTATATTTCTCTCCCCCTTGATTCAATAGTTCCTCCGGTATCTATATGCCTTCCTCATCATCACTATTGATAATCCCCCCTTTCAATCTCTCCTGAATATCCTCTATACTGATTCTGCTTACCAACACCGTGACCTACCACCTGTCTACAACTCTCCACGAAACCGGACCTAGCGTCGGTACCATCCTTTGCACGTCACAAGTTGTGGCGGCAAAACCCTAGAACTCCTTAGGTCCGAAAAATTTGAAGCAAGGAGACGTGTATATATAAGTAATTGTTGTACACAATTACATAAAAAATTCACTCATAATGGTTATCGTGAGTGCCACGATGGACTTGAAGTGTAGTTAGTAAATATTATATTTAGTCACATGCTGACTTTCTAGGAGCACGTAATGAAAGAACTCTACTCCTCCCAAATCATAATTGTTACCTCCTCTCGTCATCATCGTCGCTATATTGTTAATAATGTGCAAACGGTCATCTTGTTCTGAGCCTTTCTATCTCTACCATCTCATCGAGAGCTATAGAGGTTGCACGCCTCTTCACGACTCTTTCTAGCTCCTGCTCCCTATAGCCAGGCCTCTGGATATCGAGTGTTTCGGTTTTCCTCCTTCCGTTAATTTAGTTCTTACTGATTTTTTTGCTGGTTTAATTCTCCGCATCTGCGTTGAACTGGGCGACGATTTGCAAAAGGGTTTTGTGATCCCTAACGTTTGGGCTAGTCAATAGCCTCTCCAAGAGACATGAAACAGTCGATTCAGTACAAGACTATGGGTTGGAGGACTATCATGTACCGATATCAACCAGGTCACCCTCCACCAGGTAGGGCACCTGAAAGTGTTCCAGTAAGGCAAGATCATCCACCAAAATAAAATCTTGTAACTTTAGTATCTTGTATTCATTTTTCTGCTCAATTAGATTCTTGGCAACGTAATATTCCATTAGTACCTATGATGCTAGATAGTTTGTGCTATGTGACTTAGAACATCGATACACCTACCTCGGGTGGGGGTCTCAGACTATATTCTCAGTCTTAGGGGTTCGCCCCATTAGTTTGTATATGACAAGTCGAAATTAAGGGCATCCATAGTGCTACCGTCGGCTGTTGGTGGGGAGTGGCCGGCGGGGAGTATTAAAATATTGGTTTTCTCCTTCCTAGCCAACTCACCGCCTGCGCAAACCGCCAGCAACCTGTAATGGTTGGCTTTTTTGCCGGCGGGGAACCACAAAAAAAAATAATTCAAAAAACTAATTTAAATTTAAAAAATTGCATTAATTTAAAACAAAATTACATTAAATTAAAACATAATAGAAGATAATAGAAGCTGACTGATCGAAATTTAAACTACAAAGTGATAGCTAAAAAGCTAGGTGTCTCCAAATGTGTTCGACGAGATCGTCCTTAAACTGGTAATGTATGTGTTCCTCTTGCATCCTTGATGTGTTTCCAACTATGACCTGGGACGGGACGAAGCCTCCTCGTGCAAAATTTGGTTGACTTGGCCCACCTTCATCTGTTTGTTCAATGTGGCCGTCGTAGGTATGACGTTTAGCCTCGACTATCATATTTTGGATGATAACACAAGCATTCATTACCAAGCCAATGTCCTGGGGCATCTATAAGCGTCTCGGTCGAGTGATCATGTGAAACCGAGCTTGGAGTGCACCGAATGCTCGTTCCACATCCTTCCTGCACGCTTCTTGGACTTCAGCAAACTTCTTCTGTTTCGGTCGTTGAGGTAATGGAATTGTTTTCACAAAAACTGGCCACGAAGGGTATATGTCATCAGTTAGATAATACTGGAGTGTGTAGTGGTTACCATTTATCGTATATTCAACCGGTGGTTTCCAACCATTGATAACGTCCGCGAACAGTCTGGAATGGTTAAACACTGTTAAATCGTTGTTTGAACCCGCCATGCCAAAGAACGAGTAGCAAATCCATAAGTCACATGTAGCAACCGCCTCAAGAACAACGGTTGGTCGATTCCCGTGGTCCCTCCATGAATAGGCGCCTCGTAGTGCCGTGGGGCCATTCTTCAACTCCCAGTGCATGCCGTCAAGACTGCCAAGCATGCCCGGGAACCCTCGCAATTCATTAACCGCCAAAATGTGGTCCATATCAGCCCGTGTAGGTTTACGCCGGTACCTAGGACCAAAGAATTTATTGATTGCACTATAAAACTTTCTCAATCATTCCAAGGACGTTGTTTCGCCTATCTTCAAGTACTCGTCCAGTCCATCGGCTGCAATTCCATAACATAACTGCATAATGGCCGCAGTACATTTTTGATAAGGAGATAAGCAAACTTTATGCACAACATCAAACCTTGACGTGAAATACGCATCTTGATTCTCCAATGCATCAAAAATTTAGGGGAACGCAACCTTCGACATTCTGAAGCGACAATGGATCTACATCGCCGTGTACACAAGGTTCGTGTTGAAGTAGTCCATCATTAAACGTTTATTTGCGGCTTCCCTGTCACGTGGAATGTATTTTCTCTTACGTGGTGGAGAATCGACCAATGCTTCATCTAACAAACCATCACCAAAGTCGGTGGACATGCATTCTTCGAGTATTTCGTGCAAAATGGCATTCAACTCCAAATTGTTGGGTAGGTAATTGGCCATTTCGACGAACAAATTTGTGAGAACAAGAATGCGGGGGAAGATGATCTGTGAGAAAGAGTATTTGTGATTTTGATTTGCATCATACATGTATTTATAATGTATTAGAGAGAATAACATTTATTTTTGTGTTATTTTCAAAAAAAATAGTTTGTCAAGAACTATTCATAGGCCATTTAGATTTTTTTTAGATTTCTAGCCGTTGGTGCCGGCGTTGAGCTCCCCGCCAGCTACTCGCCTCCTCCACGCCTGCTCCTCGCCGGAGATTTCTCCCCGCCAGCACCTCCCAGCCAGCTCCTAGCCCACCACTGTGGATGCCCTAATAAAAAGTGTTATAGCACCGATTAAAAAACATGTTCATAATTATTATTTTTTGATAAGTGATATATTTATTCAATAAAATCCGGATTACAAGGAAATAAACCATAGGCATAATGATACAACCCTTCAAGAAAAGGGGATAAAAAAGTGGAACAAAAAAAACCAAAATAAATCAATAACCCAAACAAAGGCTACAACTCCAAGCTCCATAAGAGCTTTACACCAAAAACCCAACTGAGACTCCATCTCAAACCCGACCACCAAGGACACAAGCAGCCGAGTTTGAAAGCTAGAACTCAAAAGACGTTATAGAAGTCGTATCTCTAGCATTTTCACAGACAAATGAACAATGGCTCTAAGTTTTCAAAAACATGTTCATAATGATCTCGTGTATGTGACGGCAACACAATTTTTTATAAGCGAAAGTTTATTAAGCTCTTGTCCTCTTAAGATGGAAAAACAAGGAAAAGAGAGACACCCGAAAAAGGGCCTCACCCTGAAGACCAAAATGAAACTCAAAGAGCTAAACAAACAACTCTCAGCCAAGCTAAAACCTCACATATGGAGGAACATAACAAAACAGAACAAGAAACCACCACAAACACCACCAGAAACTAAAGAACGACCCAAGCTACAAACAACACCTTGAAAACAACCCATCCCACCACATGGTGTAACAAAAATTCTCTCCTAGAAAACGGGACCCGTCGAACGAGTCAGACCAAAGATGGATCGTCACTAGAATCAGACGAAACTATAGTCTCCCCTTGAACCTCGTCCCCAAAACTCAAGGTCATACATATGGTATTAAAACTCATAGCCAAACAAGAGTCTAGAGAAAGTTGACCCACTTTACCAACCAAAGAGATCAAAAGCACAACGCCTTTATCCTTACTAAAAGACCTGGGCTTGACCATATAAAAAAACCTTTCCTAAATCTGTCTTCTTCCATTTACCTCAAGACCTCTTCTTCTCCAAACCCCGACCCTCAACGATGAAATCATCCTCAACAAGCGTGTTTACAATGGAGGGGGAGGGGCAAGGATTATACTCCTCAACCGGGGAAGAAAAAAACGGAGCTATCACACACTGATGCACTGTCGGAGGAACAAAGAAATCTGGGTCAATAAAATCAACTAACTCTGGAGTAGAAGGTGATGATTTTAAAGGATCATCACCCTCCTTAGACCTTGAAGCACTGAATTCTTAATTTTAATATGACTTGGACACATTATCAGAGGGTCACCAACAAAATCTCCCGAGCTAAGAAAAATAGGGACTATACTCTCATCAATGTCCTGAACAAAGACGCAAAAAACAGTTTCATCAAGGGCTAGCTCCACTTCCTCGCCACTCAAAACCTTTTCTCTATGGATCGTGACAAAACTACGACCAGAAGAAGCTCCAAGTTCCTCTCCTTCGATAGAATAGACAGAGCCAAACAACTTTCTGATGGAATAAAAATTATTGATGCTTTAACCATGAAAAGGCAAACCATTAACAACCACCCATTGGAAAAAACCAATCTTGAGTACCAAATTCTCTTAACAATTCCTTCGGTTCCAAAGACGGCGCCTCAAATCCCTTCTCGGAACAATGCGCTGGTATTATTGCACAACCCATCGTTCGACACGCCTATAATCGAGCATGTTGCAACTGACCAGGCTCCCTCCGATTTGGGCCTAGCTTCTCCTGCCGTGGGCCAGCTTATTAACAGACCTGCGACTGGTCCCAAGCCCAGCCCCTCCTTGGCAGCTCTAAAATCCTTGGACCCTCGCCCCGAGCCACAAAACTTCTCGTCTTTCATTGCCGACATCGTCTCCCCCTCTGCCGCCCCGCTCCTAACCTCTCTCGTCCCAAGCGGAAGATCAAACGGACCAAGAACGGTAAACATAAGCCCATTAAGACTCTCAAATATGTTAGCCCTTGCGATCGCTTCAGAAGAAGTCTGAGGCCAAGCGCGCTTGGGCCCTTTGCAAATCGATGGGTTTCACCTCTTCTTGCGGCAATGAGGACACTATCAAATTGTTCCAAGATTTGATGTAGTCTCTGCCCTTTGGGCCTTTCTTGTTTCTGCTCTTTTGCTCTTCGCCCTTTTGGATGTTTTTCTCCTCTGGAGAATCTTGATTGGTCGAATAAAATTTTATTTTTTGCTGATAAAAAAAAATTAGTTATCACGAACCACCTCTCTAGCCAACGCAACTTTGTATGCTTATCTCTGCTTCAGAAACAATGCCTGAGCAAGAAATAAGACACACTCTATTGCCAAAAGAACGTAACTCTAAATTCAAAATCGTTTTTCTCTCGATCTCTGCCCGAATCACTTCCAAACAACGAGAAGAGCGGGATACAACTAAACACCCTGACAAAACCATCGCACAACGTTCAGGAATGGTCGAGCCTCTACAACTAAATGGATTTTTCTAAGGGCAAACATCTACAATAAAATAAGGCCTCACTTTCTTCTTCCAAACCTTATCAAAGCAGGTTCTTGTCTTGCCTTTCTCACACGCTCGATCAACCAATAATACATACCCCTGAACCAAGCTTCCGTTGAGTTTAGTGATCATGACGTCGGCATCGACATCACATACCCACACAAAACAAAATTGTTACCTCCACGGTTAGGCCTTCAAATCTTATCCTCCTTAAACACATTTCCTTCCCTATTGAAAAGGTTGAAAAGTTAATCATCCATTGACTCATAAGGAAAATGACAAAAAAAAAGCCTAACGGTCTCAAAACTCTCCTTGCTTCGATCAGTAAAGGGCTTCGAAATGACTCCTTAGAACCCATGAGGAAGACCGAACGACAAGGATGAATTTTCTATTAAATACCATACAAAAACTCACCCCTTTGTTAGCAAATTCAACACCGATTTTCCTCGTGCAAGCCGAATAAAGCCTACACCACTAGCAGCCCGAGCTCAGGCGAATCTGCTTCTGGTTTGATGGAAAACCACAAAGCAAAGACTCACCTACAACGAGCAACAATGAGCATCGACAAAGTCGTATTCTTCTGTTCTTAAGATGAAGAACTCCAACGGCGCAACTCAGGTGATCTCCACCGGTTGAAAACGCAACCTACAACAAGCTTGGAAAAGGACCGATAGTACGAGGCCCCTGGTTTGATCGACGAAGGAGCCTAGAAAAATCGGACTACAAAAGTGGAATAAAAAACTATCAACGAAAACACGAACAAAGTTCACCTACAAAAAAAAGGTAAACATAGTAGCGAGCATGAACACGGAACTAGCAGCGAACGACGATCTCCCAAGACACCTAGATTGGAACAGGAATGAAACAGTGCATGGAGGCGCGTTCCAACTAAGGTCGGCTTGTTCTTAGGACTGACAATAACAATAACAAAAAATTAGATCATTTAAAAATATTGAGTTTAATTGACATAATATAAGATATTCAAGTAAAGTATTTTCCATCATAATGGACTTAATCTTTTTTTATCGATTGTTACATAAAACAAAGGGTGAATTACAACTGCATACCCTGAAGTTGGCACGTTTAGCCGATGATTACCCTGAAGTTTAAAGTTAACTTATGCATACCCTAAAGTTTCATGTTGTAGCCAATAACCCCTTCCGTCAGTCAGATCCGTCAGTTTACTGTTCATTCTTTCAAAAATACCCAAACTACCCCCAACTACCTATTAATATTACACAATATGCCATTACTTTTCTTTAACTGTTTTATTTTTTTTCTTTATTCTTTATTTTTTTTATCTTTCTTTTTAATTTTTAAAAAATAAATTTAATTTTAAAAAATCAGTTTTATGTATAAGAAATTAAATTAAATTTTTAAAAAACAATTTCATTTTCATATATTTTCTTTTTCTTTATTTTGTTATTTTTAATTCATTTTCCAAAATTGTTTTTTCAATTTATTTTTTAAATTCAATTTCAAATTTGATTTTATTTTAAATTCAGTTTTGATTCTTTTTTGGTTAATTTAAAATTTTTATAAAATTCATAAAATTCAGCCCCAAAATCTGTGTTCTTCCTGACCATCCCCAAAATCAAAACTAAATTCAGCCCAAAATTCATATTTGAATCTACATCTCCTTCAAATCAACTGAGAAATTTCATCAAACAATTTCAGCAATTCCATCCCCAAAATCAGCCCCAATTTCATACCATAGATTCAGACCAGATTCAACAAAAAAAACATAAATCGTAAATAAATTCAAACATTTGAACAAAAAAAACAGAGAGGAGCTTTGTTGGCACTAGCAATGCTTCAGCGAAGTAAGGGAGGAGAAGAACCCTATTTTTCGCCATTATCAACAATTTACACAACCTCGCGGCCAACAACAGCTTTGAAAATCCTCTTCTCTTCCTCTAGAAACCGATTGAGCCGATTCTTGTGTCGTATGAAAGGGATGAGATCGGTTTTGGGTTTGATTTGGTCTCGGTAGGTATCGAACAGACCTGGGTTTTGGTTGAGCAAGGCCGTGGCTCAGACATGTCGGCGAAGGAGCTCGCGAGCAAGGGTCGGAACTCACGGAAGAAACCCAACCGGTGGAAGCTCCTTGGCCTTAAACTTTTCTCCTTGGCCTTTCAAGGTTTCAGATCTGGAGGTATAACCAAGGATAACACGAATTGGAGATATGGTTTAGGGTTATAGGGGTCGGGAATCGAATTGGGGAGGGTTTATGGAGGAAGAAGGAGGGTTTGGGGTTGGAGCAGGAGAGGGATTGAATAGAGAGCAGCTGATTTAGGATTTAAGCTCATTATTAAATCATACTATAAATTTATTTTATTTTATTATAATTTGTTTGTTAGTAAATAAATATAATTTGTTAAAATGATTAAGGGGGCATTTTGGAAAAATTGAACAGTAAACAGACGGATCTGACTGACGGAAGGGGTTCTGGGTTACAACATGAAACTTTAGGGTATGCATTAGTTAACTTTAAACTTCAGGGTCGGTTAAATGTGCCAACTTCAGGGTATACATTTGTAATTTACCCTAAAACAAAATATATTTAATAAGTGTATTTATAATCTGGACTACTTAGAGGGTATGTTATTAATTAATTTTTTTTTTTTAAAAACTTCTATTGCATATAATATGTGTACAATAAAGTTACCTAATTTTTATTTATCGTCTGAACTACACAAAGACTATGATATTATTTATTTTATGTCACAAGGTTGGATGAACTCGAATTTATTAATAGGATCCACCTAACAATAGTGTAACTATATAGTATGTAGTATTTTATGAATTATGTGATAAAATCATGAAAACTTTCATTCTTGTTTTACAGTTTATGTTATCATTTTGATACAACTCATATGTTGGGTTTTTAATCTCGGGTTTTGATTTTGGGTTTCTGAATTTAGGGATTTTAATTTAGGGTTTTGATTTTAGGGGTTTGATGTTATGAGATTGAATATTAGGGAATCAATTTTAGGGTTTTGATTTTAGGGGGTTGAATTTAGGGTTTTAATGCTCCTATTTGTTCATGGTGTCTGTTTGGGAGCTGAGAAAATAATTGGGAAAGTAGGATTTCGATTTCAAAATTGCTCAGTTTTGGCATTTGGTGTTTAGGAGCTGAGAAAATTACTGAGTTTATGGTTGGGATTCATTTAACTATAAAGTTTTAGGTCAAAACACATTACCACTATGTATTAAAATATAGGATTGCAATGGCAAAGTTTTAATTGAAAGGCAAAAGTAAGGAAGAGTGAGAATAATATACATGGAGTAATAGTTTACATGGTGTTTTGGGGGCTAAGAAAATTATTGGATTAGTTTCTTTTGGTGTTTAGAAGATAATAAAATTATTAAATTTGTGGTTCAGATTGATTTAATTATAAAGTTTTAGATCAAAATATATGGATGATGTTATAATTGGTTGATGATAGTAGAATTGGATTACACTTAGAACTAGGTTAGATTATATTTTCTTGAGGCTATTAAGTTTGATTAGCATTACAATTGGATGATTTTAGAACTGCACACGACTATTTTGTATGTTTGATAGTATTTCCTTTTGTATTAATGTTTTTAACAAAACCAAGAAAATTCTCGTTGTATTTTAGGTGAAGGACAGAATGGTTATGCAAGACGCCTTGAAGAAGCTGACTGGGTCACAGCTGGGCGAATGCGGGGATTCTTCCCCATTAGTACTTCAGCCATTTACTCTACAACAAGAAGTTCCTCTCATCCAACTAGAAACTGGTAAAAATAGAAGGTCCGCATGCAGTTGGGGCTCGGGAAGATGATTAAGCTCCCAACGGTGAGGGAGACTTTGGATGGTGATTGTTGCTCCAGCACGAGGTTTTCCAGTTCATCAGAGGAGGTAAAAGAGTTCAAGGCTCGCGTCTTTCACATTGAGGAGAAGCACAAACAAAGGGAGGAAGCTTTGCGCAAGCAAATAGAGGCACAAATTTCAGAACAAGTTAAAGCTTACTTACAAGCTACTCATGCTGAGATGATGAAGGCGTACTTTAAAACAATGATGCGCTCCCAATCAACCGTTTCCCCTTCATCTACTGTCCCACCTTTCACACTCACATCGTAATGTTTGTACTTTCTCAATGTTATATTTATTATATTTGTTGAACAAAAACTATGGACAACTTTGTATGAGGTTGTTGTATGTGATTAACAATTATGGATTGCTTCTGTGTGTTGTGAATAAGAATTTCACTACTTTTGTGTTCATTGCAACAGGATTACATCACAGGTTTTTGTATGCAGGTGAAATGCACGTTCGGTGCAGGACATACAAATTTTTTTTTGAATCTGAGATATAATTGTTAGTCTTAGTATCCGTAGTTCAATCCTAAATGTCCAAATGTATATATCATCGTTAGCAATAAAATTAAAGCGGCTTTATATTACTTATGTGTTGGAGTAATATATCGATGTGTGATCTGATCTATGCCCACCATGCGAATAGAACCATAGATCGAGATAGATCACACTCGATGGGTCCCTAGTCAACAATGTTTCACTAGAAGCGACTAGTATGAAAGATGACTCTTTATGCCTTACGTTCTGTTAGTCATTGCAATGGGATTCCGGAGTCTGATCATAGATATCACGTGGGACATGATATTGGACGACCCGACATGAGTATGTCTCATAGATTAAGTCATGAACATATTCATTGTCATAGCTTGTCATGTATCCTTAGACCAAGGAGTCTTTGTGATCGCTATGTAGTAAACAACTGAGTTTGACCTGAGCCTAACGTTTTTCGTAACAGAGCTTCCATAACGGCCAGGATTGGCTTTGGGATGGACTGCATGAGTGACACGAAAGACGGCTAAGGGATTTATCCCTCATACTACGGTATGGGAAAGATATCGGTTCTCGGTCGCTTGATCAAGAGTGACTGTAAGAATAGCATGACCATGCACATGATACTAGGTATCATATATTCAGTCATCTCACATATCAAGGAATAGTGATTGAGAATAATAAGGATGACGGAAAATCACATGATACCGGAAAATCACATGATGTTTGATAACATGCTTCTGCTCTTTGATTTTCTCATCGCATCTAGGATGTGCCAAAGTTTTAAACACAACCGGACAAGTTAAAACGGGTCATGTCCGATACCTCCCAATTATCAACACCTTACTACCTCCATGTCCTATGGGTGTCGTGCGCATTAGCGGAGCATCCATGGGAAAGCAAAGTAGTAGGTTTGGACGACATATGTGGGTGTCGTGCGCATTAGCAGAGCACCTATATAGTGACGGTCCATAGTTGAAAATTGGTGGACCCGACTACGATTCTCAGCCTGAGGTTGAGCTAGGGTAACAGATAGGGTAAGCCGTGTACATAAGTACATACCCTAGCCAAGAGTCACATTGGATGTGATTGGATGGAGTCCTACCTACATAGCTCGATTAAGTGGTGAGCATTAGTTCAGCTTAATCGAGCGAATCAAGGATCTTGGTTTCAGATTCTAAAGGCTTAGAAACGATTGTTGGTGTTTAAGTTGATCTTCATAAAATTTATTCAGTTTACTGATTGAATTTTATCTGTTGTAGATCAAATGAAAAATTCAGCGAACATTAATAGTTTGTCATTAAAAACCATTCTTGACAGGGTCAACCTAAATGGGACAAACTATTTGGACTGGTACAGAATTTTGAGGATAGTCCTCAAGTCTGAACGCAAAGAATATGTCCTTGACAAGGCTGTCTCTAAGACCATATCAGAGTTACATGAAGTGTCATTAACTGCTGAGAAGAATATATCAGGGATCTGGGATCCAAGGATATTCTGATGGTCAACAAGGGAATTGGAAGTGGCAAGGGTGGGGCCCATGCGCACTTGGCGGGAAAGATGAGACACCTAAAAATGTCTACTTCCACTGCCAACAACCTAGTCATTGGAACCAGGATTATAGGAAGTTCACGGCTAATCTGAAAAAGGGCAGTGGGACTGCGCCTTCATCAGATAGCCTGGATGATCTGAAGAAAGGCAGTAGGACTGCGCCTTCATCAGGAAACTTGTATGATCTAAGGAAGGGCGGTGGGATCGTGCCTTCATCCGGTATTAACTCTATAGAGATACATCTCTCTACTTCCAAAGATTCATGGGTATTAGATACCAGGTCTGAATCTCACACATGCACTAACGTATAGAGGTTGAAAGTAGAATGTTTGAAAAGCAGGAAATGGACCTCAGAGTTGTGGCAACTGTCACTACTACTGTAAGCCACTTGTCCAAAGAAAGGATTTCCTCGGCTAAGAATTAAAATTCCTCGGCCAAGTGTTTCCCGATGAAATTTGACTCAGAGTTGTGGAAACTGTCACTACTACTGTAAGCCACTTGGCCGAGGAAAGGATTTCCTCGGCTAAGAAATAAAATTCCTCGGCCAAGTGCTCGTAGTTCAATCCTAAATGTCCAAATGTATATATCATCGTTAGCAATAAAATTAAAGCGGCTTTATATTACTTATGTGTTGGAGTAATTTATCGATGTGTGCTCTGATCTATGCTCACCATGCGAATAGAACCATAGATCGAGATAGATCACACTCGATAGGTACCTAGTCAACCATGCTTCACTAGAAGCGACTAGTATGAAAGATGTCTCTTTATGGCTTACGTTCTGTTAGTCATTGCAATGGGATTCCGGAGTTTGATCATAGATATCATGTGGGACGTGGTATTGGACGACCCGACATGAATATGTCCCATAGATTAAGTCATGAACATATTAATTGTTGTAGTTTGTCATGTATCCTTAGACCAAGGAGTCTTTGTGATCGCTATGTAGTAAACAACTGAGTTTGACCTGAGCCTAACGTTTTTCGTAACAGGGCTTCCATAACGGTCAGGATTGGCTACGGACTGCATGAGTGACACGAAAGACGACTAAGGGATTTATTACTCATACTACGGTATGGGAAAGATATCGGTTCTCGGCCGCTTGATCGAGAGTGACTGAAAGAATAGCATGGCCATGCACATGATACTAGGTATCATATATTCAGTCATCTCACATATCAAGGAACAGTGATTGAGAATAATAAGGATGACGGCTCTATGCCTTATCTCAATCAGGATATCGGAGATAAAAGGATAATGACAGGGACGACGGATAGGTTAGAATCAAAGTTCTAAAAGTCGTTAGGCGCTAGTCGGGCGACTAGGTCCTTCAAAGATTAATCGGGGACTAGACGGGGATTAATCGGATTTGTATTTTTTGTATTTTTAATAGATATATTATTATATATAGAAATAAAATATGAATTTCATTATATTAAAAATGGTAGCTAATATCTAAAATACCTAAAAAATAACACCAAAAAACTCAGAAGCAAAAACCCTAATATCACCAACACCATAACCATCTAATTATTTTAGTTGAGTCAGTATACTACACAAAATTGTTGTAATTGCCTACGCGGCTAGGCGGGTCGGCTAGGCGTAGGCGGGTGCCTAGGCGGCGCCCAGTCGGGATTTTTAGAACACTAGTTAGAATCGACAGGGTCGATTCTTTATGCTGTGTCAAGCAATATCGTTAGTTGCCACTTAAATAGGATCAAGTAAAATGGGATTTTACGTTGATCTATTGACATGCATAAACCGAAGGGTCATGTCGGAGGGTGAAACTCATTGACACATTTATGGAGAATGGACAAAAGGGAGTTGCCTTGGGACATGACCAAAACTGGGTTTTGGGTCATGTGCCCGTAAGTGAATAGGACTTTACGGATCGAGACAAGGCTTGGAGTCTTGGGATTGATTGCGTCGGATAATGTTGTACATTTCCGGTATGGAAGGCTTGGAGGCGATGAGCGAATCACGGGACCTCGTTGGAAATGGCCACATGCCATGTTCCAAGAGGCCCATGAAAGGCCCATGCAACCAAGTCCCATGGAACTAATTAATCAAGTCTTGATTAATTAGTATTAAGTAAGCATGACAAGGATTAAGGTGTTGGTGATTCACCACATAACTCCATCTTGTCTAGCCATACTTTGTCCTATTTACACCTTGTCACCATGCTTGTCCCCTACCGTTAGTTAGACAAGTTTGGGGTTTGTTATGTTTAAGTCATCTTTTTTCAACATAACAAACACAAGACAAGAATAGCAAACACATTTTCTGTCCCTCTTCCTTGCAATTTCGGCCAAGGGTGTGTTCCACCTCCATTTTTGTGTTCTTGAGTCCTCAAAGAGAAGAACTACGTGGCTTTGATTCCCATGTGGATACGTAGGCGTCTTGGAGACTCAAGCCAATCATTCGTTACCCGGTGTTCTTGTTTTGGTAAGAAATAGTGCTGAATTTTTCTCTTGTGAATCCATTCTTTGTTAGTTGTTTCATGGTTTTAATCGTCTCTTAGTTTTCATTGATTTTCCGTTGCGAGTTGGTTCATCTCCAACCCTACCTCGAGACCAAACAATAACTTGGCCGATTGATAAAAAGTTGATTCACCAACAGATAAAATCTGTGGACTGGTGATATAGTTCATCAACGGATATTATCCGTCGGTCTAGTGGAACAATTCATGCGTAAAATTTCACCAATGGATTCTATTCGTCGGTCTGGTCAACTAGTTCGCTAACGTACTATATCCGGTCAACTAGTTCACTAACGTATTCTAGTCGTCGGTCTGGTGGAAAAGATCACCTACGAAATATATCTGTTGGACTGGTGAAACAGTTAAGCAATGGATATTCTCCGTCAGACTGGTGAAAAAGTTATCCAACAGAAAATATCTATCGGTCTGGTGACACACTTCACCAACGGATAATATCCATCAAAAAGGTGACACCCTTCATCAACGGATACTATCTGTGGGCAAGTTTATGTCTTACCCGACGGATATATTTGGATTTTGGAAACATTCTTGGGCTACAGGACTGGCGACAGATCTTACCCGACAAATGTATCCGTTGGTGAAGTGTTTCACCCCACGAATAGCAGATCCTAGGCAGCGGATAGAATCCTTTTCCCATGAGTATTTCAGAAGTAGTGTCTCTAAAAATGGCTAAGAAGGATTATTTGTAGGTTATCACAACTAAATGTTTTTTTCTGGAGAGTAAAGGAATGTGTGTCAATTAACGAGGCCCTTTTGTCCATTTTGCTCCTTAGTTTTTGAAGATATAAGTCATGTTTTAGTCTTCTGTGAAAAAAAATTATTTGATTGTTTGGTTTTTGGTTCAAAAATTGTGAAATGTTTGTTGATCAAATCCAGGAGAACTTAAATCTCTAGTTAGTGTCTGTTTGGTATGATTTATGTGCAATAAGATAAAGACTCAATGGTCGATGATTGTGACATTAAAGTTGTGTCATATTTTGGTTACCAAGAGCGCAATAGTATTTCAAAATGAAGTCAAAGCTCATGTGGTTATATTTGAAAAAATCTAGAGCTTTTTTCAGTTTGGAGTGTGCTCAGTTTAAGAATGTTCAGTCTTTCTTTTTTGAAACATGAAAAAGAAAGTGCATGGTTGTGTGGGAGAATTAGAAGAGTTCGGATTCCACCTTAATCCTAAGGTTTGGGTCTATCCTACTCACTTCCTTAGGCCCAAAGTCTAAATGTCTTATAGTAGATATGAAGTTATGGTTGTAGGTGTTATGTTCAGGTTCCAGGTTTCCCTAGATTCCGTTGGTCTTAGAGAGTAGTTTATTGGAACTCTAGCAATGATTTTTTTGGATGTTAGAGGGTTTCCAATTATTGTTTGGAGGCAGGCTACAGCCGGTTTTGGTTTCCTATTCTGATAAGGTCTCTTTCTTTTAGTCATAGTCTAGTTTTTGGTTAAATACCTGTAGTAATTTGTTGTGATGAATGGTTTTGTTGAGATTTTGTAAGTTTACAAAATGCTCTGGTTTGTAAGATGACTATAGAGTGTTGATTTTTCATGCCAATATCATTTTCCTTCACTACGAAAGATAGGAATTTATTCAAAAAAGTTATTGATAAAAAAAAGTATGGAACATAGTGGTTATCTGCTAGGGTTTGAAAATCAAACCATGGCCGAGAATAATCCGGGGTTGGAACGATGGAATAAAGACACTACATTATCCTTATCAAAGTTTGTCTTCATTGGATATTGATATTCAAGTTATCTAGTCGTCGATGAGTGTTGTTAAACACCAACCTTGATCGATAATCAACGAAATTAATTACTATTGGTATAGTGTTGAACCTACATGGTCACACACTTACAAGTGACGTTTAATCTTTATAATCATTTAATTTATTATGATATAATTTATTAAAATTGTCTAGAACCTTATTCGTTATATATTTTACTAGCATGGAAATATGATTATTATTGAAGTTCTTGAATGAATTCTAGGTCCAATGAAAGATTGTCAGATATTGTCGTAGATATAGTCAGCTATTAGGTTCAGTTAAGTATTTGACCCAATCAAATACTTTTTTTTACTAAAAAGGTGTAATTTCATTAAATTAGATTTCAACTACAAGTGAGTGCATCAGGAGTAAATACCTGACCACGAAATGTAAAAGAGTCATTATACTATATAGAGCCCTAGAAGGTCTCTTTATAAATAAAAACTCTGAGACAGGTGATCTGGTACAACCGGTGTTGGAAGAGCCATAAAAGTGAACTAAAAATAAAATTAAACTATGACGAAACCAATTATTGCTGCTCAAGGTGTAGCCGTCATGATCCATTCGCTGTGTCAAACCGAACCTACGCTCGTTGATTTCAAGAGGAGACATAGCTCTTTTCAAGGACCCCTCCCAAGGCCAGTCTCTAGAGCACTGTATTCCTTTCATTCCTCCTGATGGGGTTGCTTTCCCTCCCTATCTTGATCTTCTCGGTGCTCCCCAAGAGAGTCCCACTTTAGTTCTCCAACATTTGCGCCCTTTCTATCTTTATGCCTAACTAGGAGGCTTGGGTTCGAGGGACTTCCAGAGGTGCGGCAGATCACCAAGTTTTTTCAACAAGGATCGGTTACCCGGGCTTCAGTGCTGGAGGATATAGTTGGGGCCCTTCCTTCATGCAAGGTGCCCTTATGTACAGTGTTGGGGGATACATCCTTCTCCTTGTTGGTCACATAGGCTTTCACCTAACGGTCCTTCTGATACTCAAGCATATAAGAACCAAATCATGGTGGGAGCCTTACCTCACGGTTGCATTCCTTAAGTAGATACCCTATCAAACCACAGTTGTAGCATAATACTGGTAATTTTGTGTAGGTGAGTAACACGCATACCGGGTCCGGAAAGCACAGGAGGAGTTGACGATCTAGTGGGCGATCTACAAGGTGCTAAAAACGAACCTTTATCGTTCCGCCCCAACAAAGGCCCCACTTGTCACACGGAACCTTAACACAAAGGCCCAGGGCCAAACCAATGGTTCCCCCTATAGCCTTGGTTCTGACTGTCGGGGGGAGGTCATGGGCGTGGACCCAAAGTTGGAGTCGATCCAGAGCAGGCGGTTCCCACGTCACCGGCTCCAAATCACCGAGGAGGAGCGGTCGTCTATCGAAACACCAATTTTCATTACCTCGAACCCAATCTCGAGCTACTGGCGTCCCGAAGTAGAAATCAAAGACACCAGGTCCTATGTCTTTGATCACAAGACCATTTGCATATATCCTCTGTGCCTTCGTTATTATCCAAAGTAGAGTCTCCTTATGGGGTGGCTTCGTAGCCCAGAGTTTTCCCATCATAGCAAAGCTCTAGCGGGCCTGGACCAAAGGTCTCACCGGAGTATATGGTAGGAGCACCTCCAGTTCCTATTCGTCATCTAGAGAACAGGCCGAGAGTCCATCCTGCAGCGCACTCAACTCGGGATCATACTCGGATTGGGGCGCTATCTCCCTGAGAGTCTGTTCAGCAGCATGAAGTAGAGGTTTTCGGTGGTGGCGCGTCATGCCCGGGGGTGTAGTGAGACAGGCTAGGATGAATGGGATCCTAGATGCATTGGGGAGGCCGAGCTTCACGAGTAGAGCGAGCACCTCTCCACTCCCTTTGTCGGTCATAGGAGCTTTACCCCGCCGGGGGTCCCGATAGAACGGGGGTCAGGGGTCTCATTCTCTATCTGGGACGGAGGGGACTAGAGAGGCCCACCCGAGATGGGCTCGCAAGACCTACTCGAGAAGGTTGAGGAGGTCCACCAGGATTGGGATGGAGAGACCCACCCGAGATGCGCTGGGTAGACCCACCAGAGTTGGGCTGCGGAGGTCCCTTAGCAAACCTTATGGGGGTTTTTCTTGGTGGACAAGCCACGAGGGAGAGCGCCAAGCGTGGCACTGACGGTGGTGGTGACGTCACCGAGGGCAACATCTTCACCCAGGAACTGGTCGGTGACGACCGCCCCACTGAAGGTGGCAGGTTGGGGCGTTGGGCGGTGTCTGGTGGCGGGAGCAGGCGGTGTATCCCTGCGTCCAAGATCTGATCGCCTGAGGGCACGATCGAAGGTAGAGCAATGGGAACAGGGACTTTGGGCTTGGCCGAGCGGCCACGGCGAGGTTTGATCACTGGGGTCAACGTCCCAGCTGAGAATGCCACAATGGCCAGTGAAGATGGTTGGTCAGCCGACGTCATTGGTGTGAGCGGTCCAGACGAGACCAATAGCAACGGCGTAGGAGAAAGCTAAAGAGAGAGGGGCAACGTAGCAGGGTCCTGAATGGGTTGCTTGGGTTTTCGGCGTTGTCGACCTTTTAATGGGGATGTAATCCCGGAGGATGGACGTGGTGGTGGAACAAGTGCCGAAACATATAGGGATGCAGACGACGATGGGACAAGACCGACAGAACGACAGAGCTCGACTTGTCAACGGTGGGAGCAAGAGTAGGCATAGGTAGCGCTATAAATTAGGACTAGAATTTCCTCATAAAAAGTATCATAAAGAGAGAGAGAGAGAGAGAGAGAATTACTTGTTGACCCAATCAAATACTAATATATCCCTTTAGAGAATATTAGGGTCCATGTGAGGAGAAAAAACAGTTTTTTTCTATCTCGCATCCCTCTTTTCTAAATGAAAGATATATTTTTAATCTTCATAATTATCTCAAGAGTTGAATATGTTATATCGTTTTTTAGGGTAGATATATCAAAAGTTTCATGTTTTTAGAACTGAAAAAGATATCGCTTTTTTTTTAAACGGGTAACCGAAGACTTTCATTAATACCAATAGGCAATCAAACAGGATGAGGCGTGATCGCCTCGGGTTCCAGATGTATGTCCGGGCCAACCGTAGCAAGCTCGGCGCTCATGGACCCATAATAATAGCCCACTTGAAATCGTGGGCACAAACTCAAGACAACTCCTTACCAGTGTCTCAAAACAGCAAGACATTAAATGAAAAAGCCTAAACGACCTAGCTAGCCAAAGATTTATTCGACCTAAAACATAATAATAATCAAAAGTAATGCCTTTGGTGCGGATTTCCCGAGACTCCCCGACAGTAGTATCCCCGGGTCTGTGGATATAGGTCCCAAAGTGACCATTCCACCCCCGCCGGGTCCTATCATTCGTCCTGCGGAGGGTCAAGTCCCTCCAACTGCGTTCCAGCTGCTCCTGCACGGACCTCTATCCCCGGTGCTTGACCCTTTGCTGGTCCCAGCGGGATCCACTGCTCTCCATCCAAAGGTGACGCCAGCGGTGACACCATACGATTGGGAACCCTACCGGGTTTCCCTTTTTCAAAAGGAATCTAGAGCATCGGCAGCGGCGACACAGGGGATCCCGGGACGTCCACCCCCGCCCCTAGTTGGGCTCTGATCGCGCCCGACCCTGTCTGTCCGCCGACTCCGTCGCCATCCGGAATTGGAGGGGAGATCGGCCGATCTCCATATCTGTAAGGCTCGATCATATGCCAACCCGGCATTAAATGGGTACGCCATGGTGGCCCTCGTAGAAGGTCAGGCCGACGATGATGAGATGAGGACGTCGGGGTGGAAGGTCGACGCGAGCGGTTGGGTAGCGTTGGAGCAAATCTGGTTACCTGGATCCATGGTGCAGAAGTGGTTGCGTGACGGCGATGGTGATGGCAAGGAGGGAGGCGGTGGTCGGCTAGGAGCACCAGTCGTGGCGGCGGCGGCGAACCCTAGCTAGGATAGAGAGGACCTCACCTGTAGATAGAAGAGAGCCTTTTTTTGATATTTTCAGATATCAAGTAACTTTTATGATTTTATCATTGATTTAGATAAAATAAATTGATTATTGCTCGAATGATTATATTAGGTTACATATATACGAATATTTCATTTTGATCGTGTAATTTGCTGATAATGGATTGGCAAAACTAATTAAATGTTAATAATGATTTGATGTACGGTAATAAATGTCTGAATCAATTTTACATCTCAATGATCATATAAATGAATGGAGATTCAGACAAATCATGTATGAAAATAATTAGCTCATGAACAGGTGAATGATGATCGTGGTGCTACAATACAAACTCTGTTGCTCAAAACGACAAGTTGATGGACGATGATGTTAATGTACGCGTATTGCTTCTCTATACATTGATTGTCTCTTTGCTTGTACTGTTGTAGGAGAGGCAGAGCACGGGTAATGTAACTTACCATGCATGTTCTCTGCCACGTGCTCTGCTGCTGCCATGTGACTCTTGTCACCCAATCACTTCACCTTCAACCTTATCCTCTAATGAAATCACATATTCAACACTGCAACCCAAACGTACGAGAGTTGCCAACCGTGACTACACACTCATCTCACATTAATAACACTAAAATAATAGTTTTTGGAACGAGTAATTGAGGTATTGTGAAACTTAAATCATACAGGATAGGGCGCAACAGTCCAGGATTCCAGATATATGTCCCGGTCGACCGTAGTCCACCAGGCGTTCATGAATCCGTAGAAATAGTCTGCGTGTGTTCGCAGACGTTAACTCAGGAGTTACTCTTACCGACATTTCAAATGTACAAAACAGAAAGTAAATAATCAAACATACAATAATAACTAACCAAACCAAACTAAAATAGAAAAAACTATAACGCAAGCCTGATAAATGTGCTTCGATTGTGGTTATTCCAAGACTACCTAACACCGCCAGTCTCGAGTTTATGGATATAGGCTCCGGTTAAACCTTCCCACACCCACTGAGTTCTCTAAATGCTCCAACAGGATGATCTACATAACGCTAAAATGATAGTTAAAACATTGATTTTGTAACAATTATTGTAAATGGTAACCATTTTTATATTCTAAAACATTGTAAAGCATTTTCATCCTAAATACAATACAAATATATATGTGTATATTCACATTAAAATCTATACAATTTCTCAACCGGTTGTTGATAATATTGTTTTAATAATATCGAGATTTTAACTGGCTCAAAAATTAATACTCATACTCAATTTTGTTTACTTCTTTCTAATATATATATATTCGGGTAAAAAATTATTTTTTAAAAAAAATTAACTAGCCTTGAAGCTCATGTATTAAACTATTTTCGCTCTGATCTCAAACTGGTTTATTAAGAATTTTCACATTTACACTTTTGGCTATAAATGACTTATTAATTCATTATAACATTATTAATTTTCAAATGAAAAGTGATTTTACTTTTTATATAGCTTTACCTTGATCAGTCATTGACGAAAGAACATAAACATCACTTTTGGTCAAAGATTTGGGACCATCATCCCCGATTCAATTCTTAATTTGTTTATTTTTATTCATTTTTTAGTTATCTAATTTTACATACTATGACAATATATCTGTGTCGTTTAGGTAGTTGATAACTAGGATTATAAATAAGTCAATTCTTAAATATTTCAGTTTGTTATAATCGGTTTGAGTTTAAGTTTGGAATTTTTAATTCAAAAGGTCGAACTCAAACCGAACCATTTAAGTTTCGCACATCGTCTCAGTTAATATTATATTAAATACATACATATATATATATATATATAATCTAATAATGTCATAGGAAATTTAATTTTTCACCGAATTAAACAAAACTTGTTGAGACGAGCTTGAGTATTTAATTTTTAGTCATCGAAATCTGAACATTATTGTTACGATGTAGAAAATATTTTTCAGTTATGAATATTATTAAAACTCGGTTAAGAAATCAAATAAGAGACTAATAGGTGAATGATAACGTTAACATAATCGTTTATATCGAATGGTATTTTTTATTGTATTGACCAAGAAACACTTCCAATATACTAAATGTCGAGATTTATAATTAGTAGTCTTTTTTTCATTTTCTTTGCAATATTAATATTTTTAAATCATTTCTCGTTAAGAAAAAATCCATATTACTATAGAAACGGTTACGAACTCGAAGGGAAACATTTTTCTTACCACTGGATCCCTCCTTGAAAGCATCATCCATGGTATAGTTACTTATTTTTTTTATGGGGTAAATGTAAAAACATATCCTTATTTATTGATATGAACAGGAAGTTATCTTAAAGTATCGGTCATTGAAGGTATGTAAATAATTTGTGATCGATTTCTGAAACATGTAAAAGATTTGTAATCAATTCATAAAGGTATGTAAACGATAATTAATACATGCATGCAAATGACACGTAATCAAAACATAAAATCTATCATTTAACAGTTTTAAACTTCGGGCAGTTTATTATACATAACCAATACATACAAGTAGGTTTCTACCTTTAACCCTTCTTTCATTCCCCATCTAAGCGTTTTTCAGCTATCAATTTGTGTCCCCAAAGAAATGTTTGTCTATCTATCGTGTTCCAAAGATTTTAGTCCCTCCGGGTGACACCTTCCAATGCGTCAATACCGTTTTGCAGGCACTAGATGGCAGATTCATCTCCTGCAAGGACCTCGACCACATCGTCACCACCAATTCAGAGAGAAGGCCAAAAGTTGAAGAAAGGATATAAGTGCATTTTTCAAATTTCAACAAAAATAATGAGTAACATGTCCAGTAGTTTTGCTTTTGGGGTCAATTCACAGATACTCATCCGCCTTAGAAGAATGCTCACACTTCTATGTCAATGAGATGATGAAGATGAAGACTCAAGCCACTGTCATGAACAGCACCAACCACCTTCCCCGGCACTAGGACTTCGAATTCTCGAACCTCAGCAGAGCCAGACCCCATCACAGAAATTAGACCAAACTAGATCACAAAAAATACTACTTTCAAGTTTGGCAAATCATCTAAATAGCTAATGCTGCAGTTACCAACGGAAATGCTGTCCAAACAGAGAAACAAAAGAATCTGCCGCTCAGTCAAAATAGGCAGTTTACAGTTGACACATCTATCCTCCTACTTCTACAAAACAAATGGGAATGTCCTAAAAGCAAACATCCACTTTGGGGAAAGACATGGATTAATAAAAACATAATGAGATGATAGAGTTCAATGGGCTGATCATGGTATTACACCAGCTTCCGGAGGTGCTCCATTTGATCTATATCCACCACGGCCTCTTCCACGGCCTCCCCTCCCGCGCCCACGCCCTAAGCCAATAAGACTGTAAGAAACTGCATTTGAATAATCATAAGCATATTTTACACTGCTGCTGTGACTCGAACCTCTGACCACCAGGTCACAAGGCCAAGCACTTGACCACTTGGACAGTAATTTGGTTTGATCAGGCAATTTGACTTGCAAAAGGCAAAAGCATGCAAACCAGAACTATTTGAAATCCATACCATGTCCTCTTTTATCTGTAGAAGCTAAAACCGATGAGCTGACCTAACCTTTAACACAATAGAACAAAAACAGAACTATTTGGCAAATTTTGCATTAGAATTTTGAACTTGATAGGACAAATACGTAAACCCTATTGCACACATCACAACGATCTCATTACCCACGTTTAATGGCCAGGACATCATTAAAGAAAGAATGCCTCTCTAAATTCCAAATTCTTAGCTTTTCTTTTTCTTTGAGAATATCTACAATCTTAAATTAGCCAGACAACTTACTATCAGAATATACAGGCTTATCTCTACAGCAAGCGATAACTTTAGTCAACTATAGTCCAGAAGTAGCCAATTTAACTTTAGACTACCAATTACAGGCAATGACAGGAAATATGATGCAAATTCTATAAGGAAAGTCATTGAATAGACAGTCGAACTTGATCAAACCTACTACATCCGTAGAAAGATAAAAACAGGCTTCTGTCAGTGGTGCTGACTGCTGACCTACTGTCATGTTAGACAGCATCAATCATGCAGAGCAAAAAGGTTTATAGAAATGTACCTCGACCTTGAGAAGGTGCTTCTTGATCATAGGCTCCATCTTGCTGTGTATCATACTGAGGTCTGTTGTACCCTCCCCTTCTACGACCATGGAAACCTCGACCTTGAAAAGGTGCTTCTTGATCATAGGCTCCATCCTGCTGTGTATCAATCTGATTTCTGTTGTACCCTCCCCTTCCACGGCCATGAAAACCTCGACCTTGAGAAGGGGCTTCTTGATCATAGGCTTCATCCTGCTGTGTATCAAACTGAGGTCTATTGTACCCTCCCCTTCCACGACCATGGAAACCACGACCTCTTCCTCGGCCCCTGCCCCTAGGATACCCTCTGTTACGGTCCCAACCTCCATCCTCAAACTCAGTGACTATGAAACCATTACCTGAAATAAATTAAACGGCCATATCAGAAAACGCTCACCATTTGAAATCATGTAGCCCTAAAATAAGATAGTAAATGAAACTGCTGTATCAGTAAACTGCATACCTCTTTCACCATGCCCCCTACCTCTACCGCCCCGACCCCTACCACGGCCATTGGGTGAGCCCTCTGCAGCATAATTAATTGTTATGAAATAAGATCACAAAACCTGTAAAGAAAGGACTAGATAATAAAATATGTGCAACCTCCTTCATAATCAAAATCTGTAGATGGCTTAACTAGTTCGGCTGGTAGCGGAGGCTGGTACCTGAGAGAAGTAATAATTTGATAATGCAAACATCTATATTACAAATCCAGATTGGAATGAATTACATATGAAGAACTGGAAAATGAATTGAAACAATTGCCAACATTAAATTTGCATATAAAGGATTATTTTACTTTATCATTGTACACTTCTAAATATTTTACGGCACATAATTGAAGGAGTGACAACCCTCCAATATACCTATCCATCTATAGCAAGGTAATGGTACACCCACATTAAATCCAGCCTACAATTTCTACTTCACAGTTGAAGAAATTTTGGCAAAGCGAGGTACAGATAACAACACAAGTAGTTGCTGGAACTAAGAAAGTTGCAGCAAATAAAAAAACATCATCACAATGCAAACTACACAGAGGAAATCAACTTCAGAAATACCATATACATTAGAGCTCTCAACCCCAATGAAGCTTTTTTATATCCCAAAATTAACAGCTAAACAATCTAACTATTCATGATCTAATTAAATAACATAAATATACCAACAATTAGTACAATGCCCTTGTACGTATACTGCATCATGGGTGTGACCCTAAGACTAGTCAAAAAGCCTCAGCATACAACATTACATGCATTATAGTTCAAGTTATATGAAGTACCTACGAAGTAGTATCCAATAGCAGAAACAATTCTAAACTTCATCCCACAAACATATTATCATATTCCATCTAGCAATTACATTATTATACAATTCAACCTAAGAAGTTACCGAAGGCACTAGACAGGTTAATTTATATTTCTAACAAGCAAACACAATTATATACTTACCCAACTGCTGACTTGTCCAGATCATTCTTTGAGAGGGTTATCACAATCATTGACACATGCCTAGTTGTTTCCAACCTGGAAAACAAGAGAATGCATGCACCAAAATAAGGAACACAACAGAAAAACTAAAACCTTACAATAAATATGGAACAGGACGCATCTCTAGCCTAAATAAGGTTTCAGCTATTCTTACGGAAGGAGGCCTTCTTCAAGTGGTTCCCATGTGTCTGTTATGTCTGTAGACCCAATTGATGTAATCTGATGAAGACCAACAATTCTTCTCTGCAATACAGATAAAATTCAAGATTTCAGTCATCTGAAAACCCCTGAACAAACAACGATAGAGTGTGGACTAATATAAAGATCGAAGTTTTCGATAACCTTGATTAGCTCCACAATTGTAACAGTCTTGTTAATAGCTCTTCCCATAGCCTTGAAAACAATCTCATTCGAACCCTTTTCCTACATGGATTGCAATAACCTATGTTAAATGCATAGCAAGAAAAAAAATGCACGAGAATGACGAGCACAATAGCTAGCATATGGAAAGAGGAAATGTTGTAATATGTTTTTCCATAGCTAGCATAGTATCTATCTACATCTCCCTCTCTCGTAAGAACCCACAATCAGAATGACAGAAAATGCACATAAACAAAATGATAAATCGACAAAAGTTGAAGAACCTGAAGCAGAGTCATGGCGTAAGTGATATAGTTTCGCGTCCTGCCTTGACTGGTAATCCTGATCTCATTCTCGTCAATAGGTGTCTCTGCTCTAGGCTTCTCCACTCTCTGGTACCGATCCATCTTCACAAAATCCAAAACATTAATTGCGGGCACTACAGATTATAGAAATCAATAAATAATGCATAAATTCCAAGCTGCAGGTTCCAAATTAAGACACGAGGAAGTGAAGAACGCGAGAAGGAAAGTAGTAAATCATAACCGAGCCATGCAAAAACACGGAAGAGAGAACATTTCTGGAGAAGAGGCAGTAGTGCGATTGAGAGAGGGAGGAGGAGGTAGGGTTAGGGTTCCGATCGGAGACGTACCTCTGTCACGTCGCAGTTCGGATAAGTTCGTTCTCCAACAGGAAAGGGTCCTCTCTTCTACGGCTTCGTTTCTTCTCTTTACGCCCTAATTCGATTACTCATATGATATCACAGCCGTCTTTGCGCTCAGCTAGCTCCCAGTCGTTTGCTACCCTAAATAACTAACTCGTCCTCAATCCGGTTCGAACCGGAACTTACACCGAACCGCTAGCCATCTCAAATCTCTGGTCAAACCAGAATTTCCATATTTATTTTTGGAGAAATAGCAAAAAAAATGTCCTCAAATATTTAAGGTTTTGAACAGATTCTAATATTTCAAGTGGAATAAAAAATGATCATCAATTTCTTGTGCATCCCTATTAGGGAGGCTCTAATGATAAACCACTGTAGAGTGGTTTGGAATATGGTTGTACTTTTAATATTTAAAAAAATACCCCAAAAATAATTATTATTTTTATTTATGTCAAATATGGAATACATTATTATATTACTCTAATTATTGGTGTCATCTCTAAATTTAACCCATATGTGTTCGACGAGGTCGGCGTGGAGACTATGATGAACATCCTGATCCCGGATCCTTCCTCTACGCCCCATGATACTATCCACGTTCACCGCTAGTGGTGGTCCTCTATGTGTCGCTGGGTCTAGGACACCAATATCTGTAAACGGATTAGTGGGGTACGGTCTCCGTTGATCCTCAACAATCATTTTGTGCAGGACAATACAACAAGTCATGATGATTGTGAGTGAGTGTTTATCCCACATTCGCCTCGAACGAGTGACGATATGAAAGCGAGCATGTCAATTTCCAAATGCTCGTTCGATATCCTTCCCGCACATTTCTTGGACTCTAGCAAATCACTTTTGCTTTTCCGTTTGTGGTGCTGGTATTGTCTTCAAAAATGTAGCCCAAGGAAGATAAATTTCATCGGTCAAGTAATAAGGGGTTGTGTACTCTTTGTCGTTGACCTTGTAATTGACATCTAGAGAGAAGCCTCGAACTGCCTAGTGAAACAATGTAGACCTATTGAGCACGTTGATGTCGCTGTTGGATCCCGGTGTTCCGAAAAAAGAGTTCCATATCCACGAGTCTTGGGATGCAACGGCTTCTAGCATGATTGTGGGGACGTTCTCGTGGTCCCTACTTGAGAATTGTGTAGCCCGTGCCACAGGATAGTTCTTCCAATGCCAGTTCATGCAATCGAGATTCCTTATCATCCTCGAGAAGCGCGTAGCTCGTTGATTTCCACTAGACGACAGGTATCTTCCTCGATCGGGCGTCGTAGATATGTCAGCCCAAAAATCTTGATGACGTTGATGCAAAACTTCTTGACGCATTCAAAAGCAGTGTTCTCCACCATTTGTAAAGACTCATCAACAGCATCGGTGGGACCTCCATAACAAAGTTGACGAAGTGCTACAGTGCACTTCTGGTGTGGAGAGAATATGTGCTTCCCGGTAGTATCCTTTTGTTGACAAAAGTATGTGTACCGGTCATTCAATGCATTCATGATCCGTAGGAAAAATTCTCACATTCGGAAGCACCGCTGAAAATTTTGGTCGTTGTACACCGGGGTAGGTGCGAAGTAGTCAGCTATCAACCGCTCGTGTGCTTCGTCTCGATTGCACTCTACCACTCTCCTCTTTAGTGGCGCCGATTGGGAACTCTCGGCCTCATCTTCTGCCCTTGGATGTATACTTATCAAAAGTTGGTCCTGAATTCTTTGTGTCGTTGTTGTAGCCATCCTTGCCATCGTTTCTTCTATTTCTTGAGGAGTCATTTTCTGTAACTCTTCCAACGTTGGAAAAACGATCCCTCGATAAAAGAAAAAAACGGGAGAACAAAGCTTGAGACAAGAAGATGAAGAAAGAAGCGTAGTGTAGAATAGAGGTATGAATTTGGGGTAGGGTGGTTGTGTATTTATAGGAAAAATTTAGGGGTTTTTTGAATTCTGGCGTCGCCACATGTCAGTGTGGGATAGGCCCGCCGACTAGCCGTTGGACCAGCGACGACACGTCGCGTCCTTGTAGGATTCTAAGGCGACAGCCTACAACGGTACCCCAAACCACGGCTCCAGCGACGATTAGCTATGGCTGCGAGCTGTTATAGAGCATGCGACGACACGCCTACCACGATGTTGAGACGACCGCTAGAACTATTCTTAGTTTTGTTTAAAAAGTTTGAGGGTTTTTTTTCACTATTTTCTCCTTTACTTTTCCAAGAGAAATTCAATATTTTTACATAAATAAATTATGCATGCTCCATACATCTGTTTTCATCCAATTAGATTTAAGATGTATATTTTTAAAACATCATTTTTTATATTAAGGTTTCAACTGCTTTAGATTATTGATTTTTTTACAAAACTTACTTTCGTAAATTTTCATATACAAGAATTACACATAAATAAACTTTAACAGTTTCTCAGGAACTGGAATATCACCAAATTTGGTTGGCTAGAAGATGAGATTGATAAACTCAGGGTGGAGATAAACTCCCTGGACACTTTGATTGAGAGCAGGCCTCTATTTTCCACAGAGGTGATCTTGAGGGCTTTTCTGGGTGCACAATTGATACAAAAGCTTAAGTTACAGGCTAAATTATGGTGTCAAAAGGCAAGGCTTCAGTGGAATAAAGAGGGTGATAGGTGTACAAAATTCTTTCACATTGTTGCTAACTTTAATCACTCCAAGAAACAGATTTCACAGATCACTGAGAATGGTATAACCTGGTCCACCCCAGCTGAGATTAAATTGATTGCCAGGGAACATTTTGCCAACAGGTTCAGAGATGATATGATGGTGAGTGTTGATCTAACCTCTCTCCCTTTTAATAAGTTGTCTATTGTTCAAGCACATAATTTAGAGATGTTATTCACAGAAGAGGAAGTTTTTAAGGCCATCAAATCTTGCAATGGAGATAAATCTCCTGGTCCAGATGGATTTACTATGAAGTTTTATCAGACTTGTTGGATTTTTATAAAAGAGGACATCATGGATTTCATGAATTATTTCCACTGTGGAGGATTTAGGGAAGGGGATCAATTCTTACTTTATTGCATTAATTCCCAAGGTGACCAGTCCTTCAACTTTTGATGAATATAGACCAATTAGTCTCATCACTAGTTCATACAAGATAATCTCTAAAGTCTTAGCTGCAAGACTCAAACTTGTGATGAATTATTTGGTTCATGATACCCAAACTGGTTTTATAGCTGGCAGACAGATACTTGATGGCATTCTCATTGCCTCAGAACTCATGCACTCAATCAAAGCTGGTAAACAAGAGGTAATTGTGTTCAAGGTGGATTTTGAAAAGGCCTATGATCATGTTCATTGGGGAGCACTTCTCACTTTACTGCAGAAATTGGGTTTTGGACAAAAATGGGTTTCTTGGATTGCTGAATGCATTAAGGCTCACTCATCTATTTTAATCAATGGTGCTCCATCTGGAGATTTCCCTCTACTGAGAGGCCTCAGACAAGGGTGCTCATTGTCTCCTCTTCTTTTTGCTCTCATGGCTGAATGTCTTCATCAGCTGATTTCCAAGGCTACAGCAAACAACATGTTTTCTGGGGTTCAAGTTAATCAACAAGGGACTTACATTTCACACCTGCAATTTGCAGATGATACACTCATCTTCATCAAAGCTGGGCTACAACAGGTTATACATCTCAAACACACTCTGAATTGTTTTCAACAAGCCACAGGTCTCATAATTAATTTCCAAAAATCAAAGGTTCTGGTATTAAATGCTTCCTCAGTCACTTGTGAAGAGGTTTCTGCTATCTTGGGTTGCTCTACCATGAAGCTCCCTTTTGACTATTTAGGGTTTCAACTGGGGGTTAATCCCAGAAGAAAGAAAGCTTGGGAACCAGTCATCAAAAAATTCAAACAGAAGCTTAATCTGTGGCAAGCCAAACACAGATCTTTTGGGGGTAGGATCACCTTGATCAAGTCTTCTTTAAGCTCCTTACCTCTTTATTACATGTCCTTGTTTAAAGCTCCCATAGGTGTGATCAATGAGATGGATAAGTGGCAGAGAAGGTTTCTCTGGAATGGGACTGTCACTAACAAAGTGCTGCACAAAGTTAGGTGGAATTTGATTTGCAGGCCTAAGAATGTTGGAGGTCTTGGCATCAAGAATCTACACATTATGAATAAAGCACTACTAGCAAGGTGGTGGTGGAGATTTGCACTTGAAACAGATTCCCTATGGAAACAGCTCCTTTGTGCCAAATATGGGTGGGACTTGACTAGTTGGGATCTATCCACTTTCATGCTACACAATGGTCAATCATTCATTAGACATATTAAGTCCCTCCTTAGCTATCCTGCATTTGCTGAAGCTTTTGGTGCTGTGGGCCTCACTTGGGAAGTTAAATCTGGTAATACAGTCCATTTTTGGGAGGATATTTGGCTTGTTGACATGGCCTTAAAATTTAAATACCAAAGACTCTTCCACCTCAGTACACAAAAGAGATTGACTATCTCTCATTTTTGGGTTGATGGTGACTGGATCCTACTCTTTAGAAGAGATCTTAGAGGCTGGGAGATTGGGGAATTCTATCTTTTGGCTGATGACCTTAATTTACAACAGCTCACTTCAGGCCAAGATAAGGTCTCTTGGATCCATGATCATAGGGGTTTCTCTGTTCAAATGATGTATAAAGTCCTGGACAATCAAGGCAATCCTCAACTGGATTGGCCTGCCTTGCTTTGGGCACCAATCATTCCCCCAAAAATTGCAGCATTTGTTTGGCTTTTGTGTATGCAGGCCATTCCTACCAGATGCTATCTGCTGGCTAGAGGCCTATATACAGGTTGCATTTGGTGTCCTTTATGCAATGTTGAACCTGAAGATCAAGACCATCTTTTCTTGTCTTGCAAATTCTCTTGGACAGTATGGTTCAAAATTCTGCAATGGTGGTCCATTTATACTGTTCCTCCTGAACAAATTCAACAATGGTTTATCTCTTGGAATGATCTTCAGACCAAGTCCAGACATTGGTCTTTTCTGGCTTCCATAGCCATTTGGATGATCTGGTTGGCTAGAAACAAAGTGATCTTCAAAGAGGTGTATGAAAGCCCTGACACAGTATTTCAGAACATTCAAAGCTATTCCTTTCAGCTGCTGTGGGCCAAATTTAATAAAGATAACTCCTTCACTTTCCTCAACTAGACTAATTCCCCCTCCTCTTGCAGCTTCAAGAAAAATAGGACTCACTTGTTGTCATAGTGTTTGCTTGAGCCACTATGTGTTACCATTTACATTTTGGGGGTTTTGGGGAGGGTTAGGGGCTGGGATGGGTACTGTGGTGAGGGGGGGTAAGGTTTAATTTTGTACATTACTTTGTGATACTGTTGGTGTGGGGGTAGTTCGTAGTTTAGGACCTTTCAACTTTGTTGTGTGGGCGTAAAAAAAATTTAGGTTGAGAGTGTTGTTGCATTGACTGGTTTATCTCTTCCCTTAGTATTTTTTGAATCAGGTCAACCTTCAGTAACTTGCATTGCTGGTTCTACTGACTTTCTCTGACTTGGGAAGATTTTATGCCTAAGGAAAATCTGAGGCTCCTTCTTGTGGAAGATGAGGCACTTTTCAATTGGTTCTGGACAGTGGTGGTGGATTTTGGGGACAGCATTGATACTTTGGCCCTTTTTGTTGCTACTGGTAGTTTTGCTGCAGAAGTGTGCTGTGCAGCTGGGTGTTGGGGTCATAAGGTGTTGTTGGGTTTTAGGAACATAAGCTTCTTAACTTTGCACTGATTTGGGGTTTTGTAACTTCATTAGTTCTACTCTTTGGGAAAAGAGGTGTAGATGGGTTTTGGTTTCAATTTGTGTTCACTTTGTACTGGTTTTTGGGGTTTTGGAAATACATTAGTTCTAGACCTTGGAAAATTAGTTATGGGGTTCATTAGAACGTTGGATCCCTTGGGTTGCAAGAAAGCTTTTTATTGGGGGGGAAGTTAGTTAATGACGGTTGGGTGCCTTGGGTTGCAAGAAACATTGGTTAGAACTTGGTTGTAACTACTTGAGGGCTAGTCCCTTGGCCTTGTTTTCTATTTCGAAAACAAGGTTTCTATATAAACAAAAAATTGCTGATAAAAAAAAACAGTGACATAAATGCTTTTAAGCCATGTGATATCTTTTTTTTACTGAATGTTACTATTTTATTAGATATCAGAGGTAACGATACATTGTAGTATGTCAGGGAGTGGCCCTGACTACTGAAGAACATGTATAGAACGCGCTTTCCTTGCTAGTCAATGGGATGCGTTGTTCGCAGTTCTTTTTACAAATTGAAAGATAATCTCCTCATTTTGAGAAAGCATATGATGGATGTCTCGTATAATTGTCCCTACAGGGGACGCCGGAGGGTTTCCTTTCATGATCATGTTGATAAGTACTTGATCATCCGAGCGGATGATAAATGGCTCCGCACTTAGGGTAGTTGTATTACGGAGGGTTGTGGCGATTGCACAAGCTTCCACCATAGGTGGAGACCAGCATCTTGGTAGAATTTCGTTTTCTGCCAGACAAACCACCCCCCCCCCCCCCCCCCGCATCCCGAGCTATGATTCCCCAAGATGATTGATTTGAATTCTAGAAGATTGCTCCATCGACATTTATTACTATAGTACCTCGAGGTGGTCGGGTCCATCGGGATGTCCAAACAGGATGAGGCATCTGTGTTGTTTCCATGTTAGCTCCAGCTTCACGTCAAGCCGTGATATGGGTGTGGGCTGCTAAAAATTACCCTTCAGGCTGGAGGGACCGTACCCCCTCTCCCTATTTTAGGGCGCTTCGGGCTTTCCAAATCTCCTAGAGGACAAACATGATATCTATAACTCGACTCTGCGGTCCCTTAGTCTCGATGACCTCCCACCATTTCTCGAATCCCATGGTGGGGTCATAGGGGGGCATTCCTCCGAACTGGGTCCAACATGTCTTCGCAAAACCACATCTTAGGAATAGATGATCGACAGATTCCGGGGCTCGCTCACATATATCGCATGTTGGTGGAATCAAGACATAACACTGATTTAACTTGATTGCGACCAGTAGGGTATCCGTGAGCCAACTCCAAAGGAAAACTTGGACAAGCGGTGGTACAGGAATGTCCCATAGAGATGACCAAACCACTAGAACAATGTGTATTATTCCTTGTTTTTTTTAATAGGCAATTTTTTTATAAATAAAACCTCCTTTGAGATAAAAGAGGAGAAGAACAGGCCAACAAGGGCACAAAAGGGCGATACCCTTATATGGTCATATGCCATCTATTAGGGAGATCAACTACAAAAAAAGACAAATAAACGATAATACAACCCCAAGACAAGACCATAAGAAGAGGCACCAAGTACAACAAGCAAAGAAGGTGCAGAAAACAAGAGCTTCCACCAAGGGCAGACCACGAGAAAGGCCACCAAGAACAACAAACACCCCTGAACGACTGGGAAAGACGGCAGCCACCAAACCAGAGTTGGCCACCAAGAAGAGCAGACAATCCAGAAATGCTGAAAACCGAATCAGAGTTGAACCTAACTCCCTGTATCATTAGTAACACTCAATCCTAGCGAGAGAGAGTACTAACAACGCCGGTGGCCAGGACCATGATCGACAGATACAGTATCAATGTAAAAAACACTGAGACACACCACACCCAACAGATAAAACGAAAGGCTTCAGACCAAGGAACAATCTAAAGGACTCGCCGGCGGCCAACACCGACACCTAATACCGGCGAGCTCGAACACCAAACAGTGGGTCGAGAAGAAGCGAAGCCAATCGAATTAAATGGAAGGGTAGTAAGGGAGAGGAATTACCAAACAGTGATCGGAATCCAGCAAGCCGCATACAGAGTCCAGGCAGAATCGGGGAGGTTGAAGAACCAGAAGCAACTAGAGAAGCTCAACAACGATCCACACCCGCTAGACTGTAGAAACGCGTCCCACGACCTGAACAGGAACTAGTCACCTCCAGAGACCCGAGAGAAGATACACCTTCAAAACCGCAAGACGAGTCAGGGTAGACGAAGAAGCTCGCACTCAGCCCTCCGAAACCTAAATTCGGTAAGCACCGAATAGAGGCCCAAAAAGGCGGAGGACCGGTATTTCTACCGAGTACAAGCTCTGAACTCCAAGCTGGCAGTAGCACGTCATCTTGAGAAGCATAAACTGAAAAGCGAGCTGAGCGTTCCGAAACCAAAACAGGTAACCCCTCACTGACAACAGCAAGGACCCGAAGGGGAAGGCCTGTAATAATACCGAGCTCGATCCAAGACAGAGTCCAACAGAAAACTCCGAAACCAGCTGAAAATTAACAAACTAGGCTTGGCCCAAGTCCAAACCCAGGCCCAGATCCAGACCCAGTGGCCCAGACCCAGACCTAGATCAGTCCGACCCGCTAAAGCCCGACCCGGTAGACCCGACCCGCGGTAATGGGTCAAACCCTACAGATCCGGGTCAGCCCTACCCGGTTCCAAAAAAACCAACTCCCGAGCCAGACGCCCCGGACCTCCACCCGAAGCAGCCGCCCCCAACCACACAGCACCAACGGAAATCCGGCGAGCCACTCCTACCAGCTACCGGCGAGCAACTCCTTCCGACAAGCAATGAATCCGCCGAACTAGCAACCAGGCGAGACTGAGAGCTCCGGCAGTGAACCGAAGGCCAACTCCGGCAAAAGATCTCGAGTTGCCTAGCCAACTCCGGCCAAAGAACACTAAAAACCAGGCCAACAATGGCCTAAGAAGACGAACACCAGATCTGGTCACAACCGACGAGGCCGACCAAAGAGAAGCGAGGAACCCCGACCTCCATATATCCCTGGAAAAAGGCTCCCGGAGAAGATGAAGCAAGCAGTCCGGAGTAGATGAAGCAGGCCGGAGAATAAGAGGCCGGCCGGAGAAGATGAAGCTGCCGTGCAGACGACCTTCGAAATCCAAAGCTTCCAGCAGTTACAGATCTGAACAGGGAAGAGGGAAAGAAAGAGAAGCAGAGAGAAAGAAACAGAGGGCCGCCGCCAGCAACTACCAAGACCGAGGCCGAGGAGGTCACCGACGGCGAAGAATGGCGTCGGGAGGGAGGTTGAAGAAGATAGACCTGGCGCAGTTCCCAAGTCAGAGCTCCCTTTGGTGTGTGTATTATTCCTTGTTATATATGTATTAATTCCAACTTAGATAATTGAGTTGGGGTTTGTAAGGATTTTAGCTTGTTTTGAGTGTAAATGTAGATGATGAGGCCTAAGATGGCCGTGAGTGACATATAGGGATGTCACAGTTCAACTGCAGCAGCAACATGTCATGTATATTTATATATTCAGCTTTGCTCATATAGGATCATCATTCATTACCACATCTATGTCTTTATGGTTAGCTTTGTTAACCGGCTCACTTTACAATCCACGTAGTCAGTTACAAAAAAGAGTGGCGCGACAGAGCCTGACGGAGAAAACGAGCAAGATGATTCGACATGACAATTTTGTAACAATTCATGGCTTTTTTAACTTCCGGATGGAGACTCCTAAAAAGAGAGTTAAAGAAACAAATGTTCATATAGCTGAGTTGTTAGTCTATGATGGAATGATGCCACTAGATGTACATATAAAGTAACTGAAAAGTAGTTTGGAATGGTTTTGCAAGATAGAGTTATGGAAGAGACCAATAACATGAAGAGTGACGTTGAGGCATATATATATATATGTGATATGAGGAACAAGGAGCGATAGTATTAATATTTTATTGTTCATATCAACATATTGCAAGATTTAAAATATATATATTCTTCGGTTTTTTTTTATTACGCGACATTACCTTTTATTATTATTAGAAATTATCAGTACCCGATTAATATTATTTTTCATCGTTCCCATGTTCGTGTTTGTACTATACATAAATAAACCGTTTCATTTGTATCTTATATTCAACATAACCACTGTTTACAAACCACACACTTTTAATGTACAACTACAACATCTTCGAATGATAGGTTAGTGCTCCCGCCAAGCACCACACATCGCGCGGTACCCCCTAACATAAATAACTCCATGGAAAAAAATTAAACTTGAAGATATACGGACCAAATTAGAAATAGGTGAAAATACATACAAACCTTGATGCAGTTAGGAGTCATTTTTCATGTAGAAAATTTATCAGCCTAGTGAGCTCACCTCAATACCTCCATCCATATTTTTATTCATTGTTATATCATATTTCCAGTCCTGCTCTCAGAAGGCTATAAACGACCCAAGTAACGATGAATGACATACACAAGCTACCCGCCGATTCATCGAATAATACACTTAAAAGCAAATTACAGTGTAGTATGCTAAAACAAAGAATAAGGAAAAGCATATGCGTGGCACAGAGAGTTGAGGTTTCATAGATACATATTTGGCTTATTGAGACTGTTTTATCGGCATATGCAAACTTGAATTACAGGCTGTCTCGGATAGCCAAGTCCTTCAGAGGAAGTAATGTATTTTCATCACTCTCTAGACCTTGCTCACGAATTAATGGATCGATGTAGCTTCTCCATCCCTTATAAGTTATAGCAGAACCAATACCGGATAATGTAAACCCATTAACAGAGAATGCAGGTGTACCATACACCCCTCTCGAAGCAGAATACTGCATAAGAAACAACATCAAATATGAACGGTGTGATGCCAAAACCAGTTGAACTGAGCAGCTTATGTACACTAATTTTCAGTTGTTAACAAATGACACTAACCTTGAAGGAGACTCTTGTTAACAGATCAGTCTGTCTGTTCTTGAAGCCGGATTTGAGCTGAGAATAATAAGAATCCCCAACCACTTCAGTTGCAGACTTCACAATGAGTTTTACAACATCAACTCTGGACATGTTGAGCGTCTGAGCATTGTATAACTTCTCCTGTTTAATGGTGCCCAACCAATCAGCTCAGTTTAAATATAACAAAGAAAGCATATATTAGGCTACAGAGCCACATTTTCCATTATTTTACCTATATTTACAGAGATTGTGTTACTTATATTAAAAGAGGTCGCTGATGCTGAGACGTAACATTTGGTTTTCCAGACCAGCTTAACTTCATACAAAAGAGAGACATCCTAGCAAGCAGACCGCTTAGAACTACTACAAAATTTATGGGCATAGTTGAGCACAAAACCCCATGAAATCATGAATTTAAAAGAAGATATTGTAAGATTCGGTTTTCATTTTTCTACCTGGTTTGATATTGTGTCAGTGAAATGCACAATTTAACTAAAGCTTGAGTTGCATGATGACTTCACAAACAATACCATATTAATTGTTCAGTAGCCAAAGTGAGTCCCATAGCATTAGTAACATTCACCAGAACAAAGTTAAAGGGTCAACTGAGGGCAACCAAGCCATCAGTATATGACGGAAAGTCAGCTAAAAAATATGAATGCCATCAAAATAACTTGTAACTGTGCATTTACAGTAATACTTATAAGCTGAAATAAAGTTACATTGATTGAGAAACATTCAAGCAAACTAGAGCTAAGGCAGGGTCCTGATGAAAGAAAGTGTTCATGTTGTTTAATAAAATTACAGTACACGCACTTTGGTTTCTGCAACTCAAGGATACATTCGAATTGATATCTGAAAATTCTAACCTGGTTTCCAAAGAACCACTCCAACATGTCAAATGTAGCAGAAGCATTCAGCTCATTTACAACATGCAAAGCACGAGAAGCAACAAATGCATTGTCGTGGTAGCTGCAATTTCCAAAATAAACTATTAGCCGAAACACAAGAACATTCGATCATATATACATCATCTTCAGGCTATAATGATTACTTAGCACCAACAACAATCTTCTGGGAGTGTAAAACTAACTAGAGCACACATATTAAGGCTACATACTTGAATGCAACTTACATACCTCAAATCATCCATAACCTATTTAGGCTTCAAATGAAAAAGAAGTTTACAATTAAATCCAACATCAGCATCCATAATAAAGGCAAGTTTAAAACTTATCTAATACCGGAATCAATCAGAGCATGAAATTGGAGCTCTGAACTGATTAGGAGCTCCAAATACAATCAAATTCCAAACTGGAGGAATTTGGGACTCCTCGGAGCATAAAAACGAATAGGAATTGATTATCGTTTGGAAACGTACGGTAAAGGAAGGAGGTGGACGATGAGGAGGACGTGGTGACCGTAGTGGTCAAGTGCTTGCTTGAGAGGGTCCCACGAGTCCCTGCTGTCGGGGCAGATAGGGTCGAGGAACGCTTCGATCATCACCGTGTCCGAGTCGACCCGGCGATGCGGGTTGTAGACGAACCCATCGGCTCTCGCCGGAGGCAGCGACTGAGCGCTCACAGTAGCAGCAACAGCGAAGAAGAAGAAGAAGCACAGGACTGAGCGCAGCGACATTATTTTAAGCCTCGGGTTGGAGACAACAAGTCAACGCACCCACCTTGAACGAAACTGTAAATGTAACGGCGGGTTACACTGAAACAGGGGAAATAATTATAAAAGAAGAATGGGGTCCACTGCCGTGAGTTCTCCTCCGCACTCAAAGACAAGCATTTTCTTCTAGCTATCTTTTCTTTCGATATAAGTTCTAGTGTCTAATTTTCATCTTCTAAATGTTTTCCACTCAAATGACTCTGTGATTTACGCCCTTCTTCCATGTGTTATGGCCTCCAATCCAGTTACTCCTTTTAACGCTACTTTCTTATCGAATCCCACTCAAATACTAACTCTCAATGTCACTGATTTATAAGGGTGTGAGTAAAAAACCGGATCCGGTAAAATACCCGAATCCGGACCTGTCCGAACCGGAAAATATATTATCCAGATGAATCTGGACAAAAACCGGACCGGAAATCCGGGTACCCGGATTATCCGGATCTGGATCTGGTTCTGTATCACCAGACCCGTCCGGGTAATAACCGGACCGACCATTTAATCATCAATTATAGCCTATAAGGCCTTATGGACCTTATTTGCCACGGTTGGCAGGCCCAAGTCCACGCCCATGAAATTAGTCAATTCTTAGTCAATCGGCAATTTCGTACAAATTAGGAAAGTGTGATTCCATTCTGCGATTCCTTTCTGCGATTCAGTCGGCAATTTCGCAGTTGAACACAAATTGGGAAGGTGCGATTCCTTTCTGCGATTACGGCCGGTGATTTTTATTTTTGTATTTGGCTCTCCAATTACGTATCAATCATCGATATTTTAAATCAATTCATCATCAACAACAATAATTTCTGTTAGCTACCATCATGTATAAAAGAGGAGAAGTTGCAGAAGAACCTTACGGTTCCAAACCATCAATCAAGTTCAACTTACCCGTCTTTACCCATCTCCTTCTTCTGATATGTTCCTCTGGTAATCGGACTCTCTAATAAACTGAGGTAATTTGTGTTTTGTTTGTTTCAATTTTTAAATCAATTGAATATTGTTCATGTGAATTGATTGTTGTTCTGAACTTGTTCATGCTTAAGTGGGACCATCTTTAATTCATGTATTTTTTCTGTGAACGAATTGTTTATGCTTAAGTGGAACCATCTAAAATTGTTCCACTTATGCTTCGGTCTTCAATAACTTCCTTTCATAATGATCCACAAGACCAATGACCGATTGAGATCTTCCAACTTGTTCATGCTTTAGGTAATTGAGGACATATGAACAATCTTTAATTCATGTATTTATTCTATGACCATTTATTATCCATTTAGGTGATACAATTCGTATTATTCTAAAAGAATAATGGTGAACGCTTGAAACAATTTACAGTTTGTATTATTCTACAAGGATAATGATCCCGATCCCCACAGTTCTGAGTGGCGACTTGAACCATGAGGATCATTCTCTCAGTTCCAGTTTAATAATTAGGAGCTACCCCTCAAACTGACTCCCTAATTATGGATTCTCAATCGCCCCCAAAACAATTATGTACATGCTCCCTTTAGCGTGCACATAAATTTGAATGTTTGTCTGTGACTGTTTTTTAGTTATATTAGCTCCTCTCTATACCACTTTGTGTCATTAGATTGATGTAGTAGCTATCTTTGTACCACTTTATATCATTATATTGACTGTTTTTACACTTTGTAACATTAGATGTACTGTCGTGTTGTGATTGTGTATAGTTTAATTATTTGTTCGTTCTTTTATCTTCAGTGTCTTGCAATAGCAATGATGACGATATGTCATTATAAATTTATAATTATATATGCAGCAAAACCTTGTTTATATTTTAAGTTATCCGTTTTTGTAAAATCTGTTCTTGTCTTGAATTTTTAGGGTGATGCTGACTCTACAGTAGTTAGAAGTGGAATGGAAAGTTCATTAGCATCTGGTTCTATTGTAACTGTACTAGATGCTGGAGGTAGGGGAGATGCAACAGCATCTCCCCAAGGTACGCTTCTTCCTAAAGCTAAAATTAAGAAGAAGAAAAATGCATCTAGTTGTTGGGATACTTTTGAATTGATAATGCACAATAGTAAAGAAATGGCTAAGTGTATGTTGTGTTTGAAGTTGTTGAGTGGTAATACGAAGGAGAATGGTACTACTTCTTTGAATAAACATGATTTAAATTGTCCCCAAAATCCGAAAAGAGTACAAAAGGGGCAACAACAACTTAATTACTCTCCTGCTGGAAAAGACAAACCATCAAGCTTAACTACTTGGCGATTTGATCAAGAAGCATCTAAAATTGCTCTCGCCGAGTGGATTGTGCTTGATGAGATGCCTTTTACAGCTGTTGAGGGTGATGGTTTTAGAAGGTTTTGCAAGGTTAATCAACCGTTGTTTGTTGTCACATGTAGGACTACTGTTGCGACATGTATGTTTTCATTGTATGAATCTAAAAAGTCGAAGCTTCTGCCTATTTTTTAAATGCTAAACCTAGAGTATCTTTGACAACAGACACCTGGACTTCCAATCAGAATATTAATTATATGGTTTTGACTGCTCATTATGTTGATGAAAATTGGAAGTTGAACAAAAAAATTCTGAATTTTTGTCCAATAGTTGGAAGTAGTGGGGATGCTATTGGTGCTGCTCTTAAGTCTTGTCTTACTAGTTGGGGTTTAAATAGAATTATGAACGTAACGGTAGATAATGCTAGTTCAAATGACAAGGCCATTAAGTACTTGCAAGAGAGTTTCGATTTCATGTCGAACTCTCTCTTGGGAGGAAAGTTCATGCACATGAGGTGTGTAGCTCACATTTTGAATCTTGTAGTGAGTGAGGGTACAAAGAAGTTAGGTGATTCTATCGAGAGGATTAGATTTGCCGTTAGGTGGATTAGATTATCTCCTGCTAGGTTAGCGAAATTCAAGGCCTTAATGAAGCAATTAAATATGAATTCTACCCACATGCTTTGTCTTGATGTTTGCACTAGATGGAACTCCACTTATTTGATGCTTGTGGCTGGTTGTAAGTTTGAGAAAGTGTTTTTAAAATTTCGTGATCTCAGATCTGAAATGGAGAAAATCATTAGGAAGGATACTCAGCAACCACTTGGGGTATTAACCGAATGTGATTTTTTGGGGCTGAACTATGTTATGGGATATTTGAAGCTTTTTTTAACATGATTGTGCGTGTTTCTGCTTCTTTACATATCACATCTTCTATGGTTTTAACTGATATTAGTGATCTTTATAATTTCATTGATGTTGGTAAAAAATCATCACATGTTGATATTGTTTCAATGGCTCTTCGTATGGAAACCAAGTACAATAAATATTTTACTGATATTGAGAAGCTGAACATGTTCATTTTCATAGCTCCGATATTAGATCCCCGTCGCAAACTTTTATATGTGAATTTCATTATTGACAAGATTTTTCCTTGTGATAAACGTGTTATGCTTAAATCACATGTTAGGACAGCTTTGGATGAATTATATGTTTAATATGATAAGTGTTTTGGTGTTGTTGTACCTATTTTAGAACCCACAAATGACTTGGATGATGGTATGTGTGAAGTAGGTGTTTATGATGCTATGTTCGCTAGGATGGCTGAGTTTGAGAACGATAATGTTAAGTCGGAATTAGAGCTATATTTATCTGAACCTAGAGTGAAAGCTGATAAAGATTATGATATTTTGAATTGGTGGAGAAAGAATGCTGAAAGATTTCCGGTCATATCCCAAATGGCCAGATATATTTTAGCAATTCCGGTATCCATTGTTGCTTCTGAATCAGTTTTCAGTTGTGGTTCTAGGATTATAACAGATTATCGGGCTTCTCTCAAACCAACCACAGTTGAGTGTTTGATTTGTCTCCAAGATTGGTTGAGGTCCTCAACATTTCCATCATTGAACGAGGAGGAAGTTATGAATCAGTTTGAGCAAGCTCAAGAAGGTAAAAAATTTGACTTTTCAATTTTTATTGTTTGTTTTGGAAACGTTTAAATTTTATCTCATTCAGATTATAACTTTGTTTTCTACTACTTGTTTCAGTGTTAGTTGATGGTATTCTTGTTGGTGAAACTTCATAAGGTAATGAAGAATTGAAGATGAAAATGAAGATGAAGGAAATTCTATTTGTAAATTTTTACTATCTTTCTGTTTTGAACAATTCATGGATGAGCTTGTTTTCTTAATTTTCATTTATATGTATTAGTTTTAGGGGGTGTTTTTTCACCATTGATGCTTGGATTATTGAGTTCACTTAATAATCCATGTTTCAATGGTTTTTCACCCAATGAATAAACAAAATTTGGAAGAATTTGTTTTTACTTGTTGAATTACTTAAAAGGGACTACAATGGACAATTTTGGGCTCAAAGTATGAGGCCATTAATGTTCGGGTAAAATCCGGAACCGGTCCGATCCGGTCCATATCCGGAAGGTCAAAAACCCGGGATTTTAAAGTTCATTCGGACAGGGTCCGGACATGAAAATTATGGACCCGGATAAAGCGGACAGGGTTCTTCAAAGGTCTACGGACAGGGTACCCGGTCCGTTCGCACCCCTACTGATTTATTCCAGGTGCTTCCGTCAACGCGCAGACTTCGAGTCAATCCCCCGACCCCATCAACAGGGTTTATAAAACCCAAGCGACCCAGGCAGAAGATAACTTGGCCCTTTTTTCGCCTTCTGTGTCGCTTTCGCCTTCGTGTCCAACATCGCTATCCCCATCGCTAGCATCCTCCAAGTCGTCATCTCGTCTGTCACCATGACCGTCACCGCAACAAGTCATCACATCCACTCTGTTGCTTCCAGCATAGTTTTCGAGCCTACGAGATTCAATCGCAGCAGTATTCATGGCTCTTGTCACGCATCAAATCCGGTTTTGACCGGACTCGAGACGTGAGATAAAAATGATAATAAATAAAACAAGTTTAAACCAAATAAACTCCAACGATGATTCAACCGATCAATCATGATAATAAGAGTCAAATGCTCAAAATTCAAGTAAAGCAGTTTAGTGCAAAAAGAAAGTGCGTCACTAGACAACCCTAAACCAATGACTCTCGCCAGGCTCCCCAACTCTGAGACGTCCCCTAAACCAACTCACGATCGAAACCTGTAAAGCAGTAATGAAGGGGGTGAGCTTTCGATCAGTAGAAAAAAGTAGTTAAGGGGATGAGCTATCCGCTCACCACCACGGGTAACCGTCCAATTATGGCATACTAGTAAGCACAATAACTAACGAATCAGTCAAACAAGTAACCCAAGACAACGCTTGACCCCCACTCGGGTGCAACCCGTAAATCAAATTCGACACTGAACCGAACTCATACATTTCTTCTCAACTATGCCCTTAACCACTGTCGCCCAATCAATTCTCGATGGACAACGACCACGATTATCTCACAACTGACCACACGTGCGAACTCGCATGACAATACATTTAACTCATGTATAACTGTATTTCGAATCACAAAAGATCACATAACAAGCATAAGTAATCACAACAACCAAAACAGATCAACACACAGAGTAATATCATTAGCAGCCACTTCCACACCCTTGGTATCCCAGAGCAATGCCCCAGACTCTCATAGCCCGACTCATCCACATCGTACCAAACTCGTCATCGGCCTAGACATCTTCCCAGAACACACAACATCGGGGTACAACTCATAATATAGCGGACCGGAATCCTCCGTCGGTCGGGTATCTTCCCGTAGCACGGGGTACAAATCACATCACACATACCATACAGGAAACTCATCATCGGCCTAGGTATCCTATACCTGAATCCTGTTCGGTATAAACATTGCTCTGGAACACCCTCCTCGGCTGTAGATATCTTGTATCAGAATACACACATACGGCACATGTATCGCACCGGAACCAATCCTCGGCCTAGATATCCTATACCAGAATCCTCCATGGTATAGATATCATACCGGAAGCCTCGGTCTAGATATCCCATATTGGAACCATCTATCGATATAGGTATCGGACCGGAACACACAGTCTCGGAACATATCGTGCCGGAACACACAACATCGGCCACGATATCGGACCGGAACATCATCCTCAAACACATCATACCAAACATATCACACTGGCATACCATATCGAACAAATATTACCGAACACACACCACCTCGGTCTATCAATCACCCGATCATATCACAAGACAATAACTCACACTAACATTCACCACGTTCTCATAGCATATCATGATCCTTAATTTAACAACGGACATAACGCATATCAAATATTACAAGCCACTAATTACAACAAACACAACCAACACGCAATCCTACGAGCCCATTCCATGCCACTCAAAGGGTCTTTCAAAGACCCATTCCATGCCACTCATAGGGCCTTTTAGAGGCCCATTCCATGCCACTCAGAGGGCCTTTCAGAGACCCATTCCGGGTCTCTTAGAGGGCCGGTCAGAGGCATGTTCTGTGCCTCTCATAGGGCAGCTTAGAGGCCATTTTCGTGCCTCTCAGAGGGCCTCCTTCTTCTTCTTCCCTCAACTTCGTCCCCTACGAATTTCCAACCTCCAAAACTCCATTGTTTCCCTCCAAAACCTCCAAAATCAGTCCCAAAACTTCAAACCCCAAGTGGGTTTCATCCAATCAACAAAACTCAATGAAATTTCATCATCAATCTCCACTTTTATCCACAAATCATCTAATTAAACATGAAGAACCTCAAATCCTTAGAATCCAAGCCTAGTTCATGCAATTTCTATCAAACCCACAACCCCAAAGTTTATTAGAAGTGTGTTTTTAATGGTTAATCACCTTAGGAATGAAGATGGGTGAGAATGAAGTAGGTTTTGAGAAGATTAGTGTTGAAAATCAACCAAAGGAGCTCCTTTTCTTCACTTTCTTCTTCTTCAAGCAATGGAGGATTCAAACTCTCTCTCTCTATGGAATTCAGCCAAGTGGGGAAAAATGAGCTGAAAATGCTCTCAAGTGGCTCTTTAACCTAAAAGGGCAATGCCCAAAATACCATTTGTGCTACTTTCTTCTTTAGGCCCAAAATAAGGGCAATAAGGTCTTTCTCCACCCTTTTCTTCCCCTCCAAGACATCATGGACATGTGTACATGTGGGGTCCACCTCTACCCATAATCATTTCAGCCTATTTAATTTAATCCGATTTCACCCCTAATTTGACCCCGTTTGACCCGGATTTGACTTTTTTGCCAAAGTAGTCAATTGAAAGGAAAAGAACTAACTAAGCTAACCGTAACTACGACTAAGCTTTTTGGGTCCCGGAAAGGTCCCGAATGACTCTTGGAGTCATCGGTTGACTTTTCTGGCGGAAAGTCAACTTTTCCTAAATTTCACTGGTTCGACCGAAGTCGACTGAGGGCGATTCTTACAGCTCTCCCCACAATCGACCCTAGCTCCCCATGGAGAAATCGCCACCCCCCAACGACACATATGTTACCAATTATTCTTTATTTAATAATGGAAAAAGGGGGGGCGGGAGGGGGGGGGGGGTACATCGTTACTAAACGTTAGTTCGGGGTAGGTTATTGTTACGAATGAACTTTGGTGTATTAATCCGTTAAATGCGTATAGTTCGGGGTATGTCAACGTAATTTTCTCGATAAAAAATTACATGTATTTAAGATATATATTAATAAATATTATTATTTAAAATGATTAATGATAAATATTTAACATAAAAACATAAAAATTGGATCAGTGTTACAAAAATCCTCGCTTAGGCCTAAGCGTGTTTTTTTTTATATAACATTGACCCATTATTTTCAAATAGCGATGCCCAGTTATTTCATATCGGGCCGGTGTCACAAAAATCCATATCGAAAAGATAATTTGAACCGCTTTTTATAACATTGAGTTACGTCGCCACGTGACATATGTAAGGGGGCGAGGAGACGGCCTTCAACACGTTGGCGAAAGTACGCCACATCTATTACGGCCTTAAAGTAAGTGGAATGGAACCGTAGCTCTTGCGGACGAAACGCCTGCGACTTGATACATTGAACGACCATTGAGTGCATAGAAGTAACCCCAACTGATATAATCAGCAGTCATTCGCCATCTGTTAGGTTTAAGAGTGGCTACGAAGCAATGACGTTTAAGAATGGGCTATATTAATTTCATATACTAAAGACAACTACGATGTAGTCGTAGACAAGGCTCCACAACGAAATCACGAAGAACTTCTCATGTATACCGATGATTTTGTTTTTTAGCGAAATATACTACTTATATTATTAACCAAAATAAAAGTCAGTACATAAACAGGTCCCCCAAAAGGTCCCTTTCCACAAACCCTATGACAACTAACTGGAGCCACAAACCAACTTTCTAAAAACAGTAGAAAAACATAAAACCAGTACTGCCGAGACCCGCTCAAGATGATGTCGCTACCCGCCCAACTAAGTTCTCAATATGATATATAACCTAACGAGTTTGCTTTCCATCCCTCGTCTGATCTTCTCATGGTTCTCCAGTTACTCCTCTCTTCATACCCATCTTCAAGGATGGGACAATCCATGAAGTGTCGGAAAACCACTCCTCGAGGATTGACCAATATCCCGAGTACTCCAGCATGGATCTCCGGTCCCAATCATTGTACCCCATGGGTTAGGTATAATGTTTGGGGTTACAATTGGTCCCCTTCCCTGAGGTAAATGTTACTTAGGTACGGTGTTTGGGGCCAATGCCGATAACCCTAGTTGGATGGTCAATGTTGGCTTGGGCTTTAAATCAATAACGTAGTTCAGTCCTGAGCATCAGATTTGAATTCCAAAAGGAGGAATCAAAGAGATGGACTCTTGGTATTTCTCGACCACACTCCTTAACTCCATGTCCAATCTGACCACAGTTGAAACTGAAATACGATAATTTGGTATAGGTCAAAGAGTCTCGTACCAGATCCTAAAATTCCTAAAATCTCAATAGTATTGATCGACGCAGTGGGTTGTCTAAATGGTGCCAGGACCGCACCTTGACTTCCCCTCCCCAAAAGAAGCCCCATTGATCACACGGGACATCCACACATCCTCCTAAGGTTGCCCCGATCGTCTTATTAGTAGCCATTGTCCGAACCAGCGGTGGTTGCCCCTTGGCATGCACCTAGAGTTGCATCTTATCCAACTCAGGAAGGTCTCTTGCTAGAGGGTCAATATCCCTTAACAGTAGAGGACGTCCGTCACAGCACTAGGGTTCATTCCTTCGAATCCATTCCCGAGCATCCCGTGTATTGAAATAAAAAGCAAAAAACTTGGGTTCGACGTTTTTCATCATCAGGCCCAACGCCGATCGGCCCCATGCCTTAGTGATAATCCGTAGCATGAAATCCTTTAGGGAAGGTCGCGAAGACAACAACTTCCCAACCATGGTGAAGCGCTGACAAGCTAGTATGACATGGCCCATCGGCATGAACGACACTACCACCTCCATGTCATCCTCCTCCGTGATAGAGTAGGATGAAAACCTTATTAAAGAGTAGCCATGTGTGACAACACCAAGGGTGGGGTTTATGGGTCTGAGGTAACGGGTGGATCGAACGGGACCAGGGGAAACTTCTTGGGAACCAATAGGAGGACTTGTCAAGTCGGCTGCAAAAAGGGTGGAGCGACGTCGTAGATTGGTGGTGGAATCGTGTTTGGGATCCACAACACTGGCTAAGCCATCTCCGTCTCAGACTCAAGACTGTCCGGGAGCGATGGTAGGGCTGACAGTAGTTTTCTAGAAGAAGACGCTAGAATTCCGATCTTTACAGGTCGTCCCCTCTTAGGCTTCTTCGAGAGGAACGCCAGCAAAGTCCTCCTCGGGGCGTAGGAAAAAATGGTAGTGGTGATCGCGAGGGGATCGAAGATGGTAGACGATGGTGGAGGCGATGTCAAAGGCGAGTTGATTTGCTTCGGCTTCCTCGTTCTTCCTACTCTAAAGAGGCTTATGACTTCATGTGATGGGAGACATGACCATGTCGACAGCCAAAGTCCCCTCCATTGGCTTGAGTGGAGGTGCAGTAGGGGATTTTTATTGAAGTAGATGGTGATGATACAACGACAAAGACAAGAGGCGACATAGCTAGGGTTCAAGGTAGGCTACAAAGAATTATAAAGAAGAGTACACAATAGAGTGTGGAGTTTTTACGAATGATTTTGTTAACGGTGTATAATAGTAGATTGCATATTAAAATTAAATAAAAAGTAAAAATATTTTGAGTATGTTCTTTTGAGCGAAAGGTGCAATTTCATTAACTTAACTTTCCGTACATACGAGTGCATCAAGAATAAATCCCCAACCACAAAGAATAGACATAAGACACAATGGTGTCGTAGTTATTCTCAAACTATAACCTCCACTGACGGTATTGAATGGGGTGCCACAGAGGCTACATAATAAAAATAAAAATAAACGAAGTAGACTACGACTGCTCGAGGTCTTTCCTAAACGCTGCATGCATAATATATGACCGAACCTGCTATCATCCACTTTGTTGGGAGGAAGCGCTCTAACCAGGGACCCCTCTCAGGGTCAGTCCCTAGAGCACTGGATTCCTTTCATTCCTCCATGCGGGAATGCTTTCTTACCCACTCTTGACCTCTTGGGGTTCACTAGTAGAACCCCGTTTCACTCCCCCAACTCATGCCCCTGTATCAGACCCAGACACAGTTCCAGGTCCACTTCTATCTCTATGCACTAGCAGGGTCTGTTTGTCAGGCTTACTGCCACTAGAGGTCCGGTCGACCACCAGATTTTTCCAGCCCGGATCCACCGAGTGGGGTTGAATGGTGCCCCGAGGACTCGCACCATTAGGTGCAGTGGTCGGGGATACAATCGTCTCGCTGCCTCGATACAACAGTCCCTTGGGTACAGTAGTCGCGGATACCACTTTCCAATCCATCGCGTATACCTTCTTGTCCCGCTCATTTTGATACTCCAGCATAGAAGAGTTGAACCGTGGGGGTCCCATCACTACCCGGGGACACTCCTCGATGCCATGTCCAATCATCACACAATTACAACATAAGTCTGGTAATTTAGAGTATGTGAGAGATACCTGAAATGGTTCGGGAAATTCCCGAAATCGAAGCAGAAGATGACGACGCAAAGGACGCTACATAGGATGCCAGAACTGAATCCGAACATTTCTCCCAGCATCTGCCCCACGCAGCCTTCCCCCATGTCCGGGTGATGACTCGGAGTAGCACGTCCTTCCGAAGCGGTTTGGCCGCCCACAATTTGCTAATCATAGTAAATTGTTGGCAGGCTAACAATGAGGGGCTTAATGATGCACTCGGCATCACGACTCCACCTCCTCTTCATCTTCCAGGGAGCCGGCCGAGAAGCCATCCTGAAGATTGTTGATGTTTATATCCAAGGGTGGCCCCGCCGGTGGAGGCTCCGAGGTGGAACCGGTCTCTATGGACTTGAAGACCCATCGACGCCGAGAAATTCTCGTGGGTAGATCCAGAGCAGCAGGGGTGATAGGGATATGGTTGAAGTTTGGGGTATGCCTTCCCCCACAGAGTTCCCTCAACACCGTCCATACTGGTTACTCCATCGGAGCCTTCCCTCGGATAGGATCCCGATAGCGTGGAGAGGAGGGAACCTGGGCTATTGGAGGGTGGAGAAGCGGAGTCCTGGGCTTGCTTGCAGGAGACGCAAGCCCTGGAGTTTTATGCGGCCGACCCCGACGAGGTTTGATCACCGGGGTTGCTTAGCCAAGGGAGAAGGAGCCCTCCGTCGTGGCCGGAGAAGAGAGAAGAGGGATGAGAGAAAAAGTAGAGGACGTCTTGGCCGGTTGGAGGTGCCATGTGGCAAGTGAGGCACATGCTGGGGGAGAACTGTTCGAATTCGGTTCTGATATTTGATGGAACGTCCTTTGCACCATCATCTTCTACTCCGATTTTGAGAATTTTCCGAACCAATTCAGGTATCTCCCACATACTCTAAATATTTCGAGTATATCAGTTTTAATGGCTACAAAATAATCATATTTATAAAGATAAAAATAGACAACAAGTGATCTTGAATAGTAGAAGTCTATCAATCAAAATGAACGGCTGGTATGTATGGACATACGGAAGAAACTGTTGTATGGGAACTTTAACACCGCGTTACAGCAATTGTAATACCATACCATCTCATCTCATCTCTTCGGCTGTCCTCTTCTTTCACTCCATAGTCTGCAAAAATCCAAAATGACGTCACTCTCTTCAAAGAAAATGCATTTGTATCAAAGAATAAAAATAGTATGCACCTTGAAACTCGGTAATGTGGAATAATGTGCAAATTAAACTTATATACCAAATATATATTCAAGTGGGCATGTGTAGTAACAAAGGTTTTTGGTTTGATATCCTTTATAAGATTAATTTACAAGTTGATCAATTTATAGATGACGTGGTTCTGATTTGATAAGGTCAGAACAAACTTAGAAGTGTATCACCCGAATGGTGAACGATGGGGGTTATAAATGGTAGATATTTTTCTTGCAAGACACGAAAGAGAAAAAATCCAATCATGATTGAGCCCGTAGACGTCACCTACCAAACTAACACCCCTTCCCGTGAAAACAAAACCCACCTCCTCCTTCCTCCTTTTCAATACCTTGTTCTCCTTCTCTCTCCCATTGCTATTGCCATTGCCATGGTTCCTTCCTCCTTCACATTGCCTCCTAATTAAGGACTTCAAGTTTCAACCATGCTTGTGTCGGTGTTCCTAGCTCTGTTTCTTCCCTGCGCCGGCATGAGCGCCATCTTCATCGTCTACATCTGTTTGCTGTGGTACGCCAGCGACGGCGGCGAGGGGATTCCGGAGGAGGGGCTGTCGGGGGAGGAGCTGGAGAAGCTGCCGAGGATCGCCGGGAAGGAGCTCGTTCTGGGGACGGACTGCGCGGTGTGCCTCGACGAGATCGGGGCGGAGCAACCGGCCACGCTGGTCCCCGGTTGCAACCACGGCTTCCACGTGGAGTGCGCCGATGCCTGGCTGTCCAAGAGCTCTGTCTGCCCTGTCTGCAGGTACAGGCTCCATCCAGACACGCTCACCGCATCGGATCAAACCCCTTGTTAGTAGCTAGATGTTGATGTTGTAGAAATCTGGGTCTGTACTGCTCTAGTTGTTGATTAATAAATTTTTGTTTTATTTGCTTTCGTGAAAATTAAAGGCACCTGAAAATGGAGTGATCGCCTTCTCTGAAAACTGACGTGGCATATATTTCCGACTTAATTCATTAACTAATCGAGGAAGAGGTTGGGGTGTTGTTTTCTTCCGATCTATTTATGGGTTCATCGCATTTACTGGTAATAAATTCATTCCCCAACTCAAGAGATACGGTTGAGAAGTAATATTGTAACATATGTTGGCCCGGCCCATCCAGATTGGGCCCACTTACTAATAAAATCAGCCCCTAAACAAACCGATAAGCATTGATTTTTTTGGGGGTTAATTGGGATCACCTATCCAGTACTATACACGTTTAACGGATAAATACCTTAAAATCATTTCATAACGAATACATACTCCGAACTAACAGTTTGCAACATCCTCCTTCCATCCATTTTTTCATCCATTTTAAGGATTATATTTAGGTTCAGAGAGAAATTTAGGGTTGGAGTTGGCTTTAGGATTGAACATTACGGGTAGTTTCGGAGATTCTGAAAAAATAAACTGTAACTGGAATGAAAAATGGATGGAATGAGGGATGTTGTTACAACTGTTTGTTCGAATTCGAAAGCGTTTGGCGGAGCATTATTGAGGAACTCATGTCCAAGCTCATATCCGACGAGGGTTTATGCTTTCTGCTCAGCTCTGCGACGACAATCGATGCAGTTCGTCTTTCTTGAAGAAGCACCTTCAGATGCCCCCATCACTGCTCTAGTCCAAAGCCCAACACAATGTCTATCTTTCCCCCTCGTCGGCATCGTAGTATATCTCTCTTGTACAACAGATTTACTCAGCTTAGAGGCGAGGAAGATGGAACAACAGAGGATGGACGACGACTTTACGACGATTACAAAACAACTTTAGAAATTAGGGTTATTTTCCAGATTTTTTCTTCATCTCTTCATAAGATTTAAATATCCCATATTGTTTTTTTTTTGAAATTGTTCATCAGATTGCTCATTATCTTTTAAAAATCCAGATCCTTAATGGATTCAAATTCAAAAATTATTCATCATACTGTTAAGAAATTCTTTGAAATTTTTCACAAGGTTAGGGTTCTTAATTAATGAATTGATTAAGAAATTAAGATAAATGGAATTTTAATGAATGAATGAATTAAACAAATAAAATAATTAAGGAAATATAATTTAATTAAATAATAATTATAAATTATTTAACAACTTAATAATGATATTAATAATTAATTAAAACATTAAGGAATCATTAAATAATTAATTTGATAATTTTTAGAAATAAGAATAATTAAATAAATTATATAGATAATAATAATGAAGACAATAATTATGAATTTAAATGTCATGATACTATCTAAATCCAACTCCATTCGGAACTTATAGGCTTCTATTTTCCCCCAAGTATCTATTTCCGTTATCCTGCCTCGTCTCATCCTCTGATCACCACTATTTTCACTCTGTTTTTCGTGCCAATCACTATGGCATCACAACCACCACGCCTTTTGAACTCGATCGCTTCTCAGTTGCCAACTCGTCGTCCATTATCGGCTCGACCGACAAGATGGAGACCATAGATCCTTCCCCGGGAAGCCTTCAACACCTGCACCACATATCGCTCAATGCTCGTTCAAAAGATGGCCTTCCCCTATCCCGGGGATCATCCTACCATGGCGGACTCTCGCCGCCTGCAATCGCGCAGGAGGGTTGCGAAAGCCGACGACGAAGACCTCGCCTTCCAATGGCTGTTGTATGACGCTACAATGGGAGAACATCATGGGGACCCATTCGGGCACCGACGATGCCCTTTGTCCCGCCCCACCCATATCACCGGGAATCCAAAGCCAGATCTGGACCTAGACGAAACCAAGAGACAAGACGACCAACCTGGTCTCGGGAAGAGGAGATAACTCCACAACCATGCCCTACGCAGGAATGCTGGTCCAGATCCAAAGAGCCTTACCTATGGAAGACGATTCATAACCATGAGAAGGTTTTTTTTCGAACTGATCAACGTTGTCCGAGTCGAGCAAGACCCCGACCGCCCATCGTGGATGGCAGATTTGATGCTTAGGATCCTTGTTGCAGTGGACACCCCAAAAGAGGTCAGTCGACACCCCCATGACAACAGGCGAGCGGCGGATCGTCGACCTACTCCGTCTCTCTAAGACCCCTCTGGGCTAACCGTGAGGAGTCCCGCTGGTACCCATCCCTTATTGGGTCGGCCGACACCGACACCCCTACCCATCAGGTGGTAGAGCACTGATGGTACTTCTCTTCCCCGAGATCGGACGAATCCAACATCCCTACCCAAAGTAGCCTGGACTACACGACCATTATTGAGGACGATAGCCCTAACAGGGAAGTAGCGAGGCACATAACGATGCCTTGCGGATCGCCATGAGTCACCTAGGGAACCTATGAGTGTCAATGAGGAGCCACACCCAGACCTATGCGTATCAGATACCTTCTAATTCCCAGCCTCCACCTTTCCTTGGTATACTCCTTGACCGACTGTTACGACATAACAAGATCAGTCAAGTCGAGACTGAGAAAGCCTCATGGATCTACAACGCCAAGCATAAATGGAATAGGAAACCACCCCCTAATGTCTCCATAGCTTCTACCGGATACGTAACTATAACATTGGGCTGCAAATAAGCTTGTTAGAAGTTGGTTTGGGGTTAATCTCTTGGGGTAACTTCTGCTCTTGGTGGGTATCCTAACTACTTGTGTAATTTGTTTTTTGTTCTCCTCTTTTACCTCAAAAGAGGTTATAAATTCAATTTGTTTTGCTGATAAAAAAAATTATAAGATCAATGTTTCACTGTCACCAAAACTGTATCTCATCTTAATAGTTGACTTCCACGTTTGTACGGTCATCTTGGTCTTTTCATTTTTATACTAACAAAATCCCTTATGCATGCTAAAAAAAATATGAATTAATTAAAATAGTAAAAAAATAATACTTAAAACTTAATGATACTATTAAGAATTAATAAAAAAATAATGATAAATACAAATGAGAAAAAGGTATGTGGTCATTTCATATCATGTCCGCAGTTTTTTTTCTAACAGGCGACCATGGCTAAACTTGGCATAACTTATTGCATAGTGTAGTTATTTTGCAATGTGAACAATACAGGGATAACTTTTGAAAATTAACCTTTAACTTCACTTATATCTTAAAGTCCACAGCTTTAATAAAGAAATGACGAGTAAACCTTGTATTGATATTTTATCTGTGTCTGTACAGTACATGTGCGATTGGTCAGCAACACTAATAATCTATACCAGGCAAAGCCGGTTTTATTATTTTTCATAAAGGTGGAAGACAAAAGAAAACAAAAAGAGAGCCCTAAAGCAACTTAGCTGAAAATGGTTGTCCAGTGGATGGATCCCTGAGGAATTCTATTAATCAATTTATGATCCACATGTTAGGTAGGCCTGTAATTTCTGCCACAAAATACTAGTAATATAAGCTCCAGAAGCAGTGGTAATAGAAAACAAACATGTATATTAACAGGAACAAGCATTGCTAGTTGCTTTCATTTGGAGGTCATTTCTCTTTGCAGCTTCCATACGGTATCCAGAGTAGTGTAAAATATACAGTGACAAAAAGATAGAGAACAATTATGGAGCCACAACTTATGGTCATCAACTATCTAGATTCTACATCATGCCTTCTAAAATCTTTTGGCATGCCAAGGATGTCCTTCCCAGCAGTAATGATATTGCATCATGTGGAAACACTTCATTATTTTAAATTCCACCCGTATATTAAAAGAAGATTTGATTGAAGAAATATATTTCGATATTGCAGTTAACATCAGCAAGGAACATAGAATTGAGTTTTGATGCCAATACAGAAACAGAAATAACATTTGTCATGGGGAGTTCGAGACAGGGATGAAATGAAGTATGAGATAATAAATGGCTATATGTTGTGATACTCAAGTTTGATCAGAACCAACACCAAGACACCAATGGCCCAAGAATAATGAGAAGGTTGGTGTCTACGGGTTGGTCACCAAGCAAGACAAGAAATAACACTTGGAGATTAAGAGTAGAAAGAATTTCTATTCAAGAGAGTGTCTTACAAGAGGTATTGTATTTAGTGTTGTGTATATATCTCATCTAATACAAGGGGTTGACACCTCTATTTATAGGAGAACAAAACACACGAGACATTGCCACATAATCCCCTAACATGCAATTAGTGGTGACATGCTAATTGTGGTGGCCACATGTGGCATCCACTTGCCACTTCACAACACTATAGATAAAAATTATGGAAAATTACACATAACCCTGTTTAATTATCGCCCTTTTTCACATCACCCCCTAATTTCATTTTTTTCACTTTAGTCCAATACTATTAACTTTCCATCCAATTGACGTCAAATGTCCAAAATACCCCTCAATGACCATCAAATTTTCAAAAGCATGCCATTGATTCTATAATACCTAAAAGCTATGAAATGTCTATATTAACCGTTACAAACTTTCTAATTTTCGAAATATACCATTAAAAATATTTTTAATAATTTTTTTTATATTTTCAGATTATTTATTTCTTTATAATTCTATTTTTTCATTAATAATTGTTTTATTTATTTTTATGCTAAATTTTAGAAAATTAATTTTTCATTAATAATTTCTTTTCAGTTTTTCAATCCCTCTTGTGTGTCAATCTTTTACTTTTCATGACCCAAATTTAAATTCAAATTGATGCAAAAAAATTGCCAATCCAACAATCTCCGTGTGATTCCTATTCTTAAATTTGAAAAGTCAATAACATCATTTTGGCAATGCCTCCATCTCCTTTATCATTTGCACAAAGAACAACCAAATAACTAATTTCCAGTAAATCCCAGTAGATTAACAGTGCATTCATTACCTCAAATTCAAAATCCAGATAAATCCCTAAAGCAATGAAATCACTGGGAACAACATTATGCAGAAACAAACAAAAGCTATCTCTTCCCTTTTGCTTCGAAAATCTTCAAAATCCATTTACAAATCAAACAAAAAGAAGAAAGGCCGTTTCGTGCGGCGGCGGCGGGTTTCGGATGGCCGGCGAGGTGCGAGGTGCGAGGTGAAAGTGAGGGAGGTGGAGGTCCGTGAGTCTGGAACGGAGAGAACCTCTTTCTCCATCTAGTTTTGGTGGAAAGTCAGAGAAACAAAAAGGGACGGCCGGATTTGATCGGAGGAGAGACTCATGGTGGAGATGGAGGTTCACAAGAGGAGCTTTGATTTGGTCATGTTTTGATTGTCGAAAATCAAAGAGTGGATGAGGAAGCTTAAGAGGAAATGGTGCAGGAGGAAGAAGAAGTTAATTTGCAGAAGAGAGGGTGGCTACCATGAAAGGGAGAGTAAGGTGCATTAGGTTATTTGGATTAGGTATAATGTGTTAAAAAGACTAGGTAGAATGGTCATTTTTTGAAGAATGCAAGGTCATGTGCCTGGCACTGTCGCACATGCTATTTTCCGTAAAAAAATGGACAGAAAAGAGTAAAGTGAAAAAAAGTCACGGGAGTTAAATGCCACAAAAAATAGTTAGGGGGTGATGTGAAAAAGGCGATAATTAGGAAGGGTTATGCATAACTTTTCCCAAAAAATTACTCCCTTAGTCCATAAATAAATGTCCTACTACCCTATATTAGTCATAAGTTAGTTCATAGCAACTTGAGAGGAAATGGGAGCTCATGGGGTAAAGGGTTCAAAGTCAGGCACTAAAATATGAATCCTAATTTTTGCAAGACATTTATTTTGGGGAGGTAGTATATATCATCACAAAATAATAATTTGGGTGGGTAGCTAGAATTACCTTCACTTAATTGTTCAGAGATCATAATCCTGAACATGCATCCATTTTGTAGCAGACCACTTGTTCCCTTTAATCACAGGGCAACTACCTAGTGTCAATCACAAAATCATTTGCTTTTATCAACATATTTTAGAAACCTGATAAGAAATAATTTATGCAAAATAGTGTTAATTCTTCCATGCACTCAACACTAACCATGCATACTTGATGGATCAAGTGTGGCATCCGGATTCATGCTCCAAAATAGCAACGCGTTACCCATTTTTGGCTTCACAGAAAGTCCCTCTCTACCACATTCAGACAACTCATTCCACCAAGGCACATTACTGATATTTCCCCTTGCACCAGGAAATACTGTCTCACCTCCTTCTTCAACATCTGACCTGCTCTCACCAAACAAGCAATTCAAATGCAACAAGTAAACAGAAATGGATAACCATAACACTGACAATGGAAGAGACTTACAAATACATAAGGACGGTTGCTATCCGTTGGCCTCCATTCTTGACATTGAACTCATCTAGGAAGTAATCATAGTGGGGCTCATATTTCTGTCCAACTTCATAGTGGAGAATTTGAAGTCCTTCTCCATTCTCTGCAAATTGTAATGTTAGCCTAAACAACTAGCATCTCATGCCTTGAAGAACGAACACTAACGATTATTTATATAATTTCGCTGATCAAGTGCAAAAAAGTAATACATGTGTAAGGGTGAGCAGGGAAATGCAGGAGAGATGTATATACTTATATATAGATGCATCACATACCTACAGGTATGAATGTGAAGTCTGCTATCCTCTGTTCTATGGCCATAATGATTTTATCTCGTCCTCGCTTCAGAAACATGCCAGTGCTCGTACGGACCCTGCAGGCAAGAGGCATTAGTTGTCTTCATAAATTATTAATATTTTGTTTTAAAATAATAATACCACTAAGTTGGTACAAGGAAAAAAGAAGCATAGCAAACCCAAACCCCTTTCTGGTTTGATCTAAGATGCAGAGAGGTTGAAGATAGGAAAATAACACAACCTGCTATCTGTACTCTGACCAGTTGTGCTGTCAACCACAGTTGACTTCACCATGCGAGGGGCTGCAAGAGCTATTAAATACTCACATTCTTCCTTGGACTGTCAGAGCACAGTGTCCAGAGTTAGTAAAGGAACAACGAATTAACCTGTTTGTTGCTTAAATCTGTCAACTTCATCTATCTTTTGAAGGCTTGGGCATGAGTATTTATAATACCTTCCTAACAGATTTCCAATAAACAAAAGATCATAATCAGTAGAGAAGTTGCATTTGAAGTTCTACTTATGGTGATACCAAGGTAATGTTCATTCAGAGTTACTAGCATAAGTTGGGTCATGTGGCAAAGAGCTTGAGTTCAAACCTTTATACACACAATTGCTGATAAACAAAGTTTACCAAAGTCATTAGTTTTGACAAAAACAATACCACATAAGAGAAACAAAAAAAGATTATTGTGGAAGATAGGTAACACCCCCACCCAAGATCCACCATCCAAAAGCTATCATATACTATATATTGGAGGGACCAAAAAAGTTATATAGGTAGGAACCTTTACTTATGTATCTAAACAATGTGCTCTCTTCACTTATTTCTCTAGTTTCATTACTATTTACAGCCATTTAACTATCAAATTGCCAATGCCCTTTTCAAGACATCTCCGTGAAACTTAACCACCGAATTTTGTCTGTTTTCCACCAATAAGTGAAAATCGGGAAAAACTCAATCAAATTCGGTAAACTCAATCAAAACTCGGTCAAAACTCAATCAATTAGTTTTCATATGTAATTCTAAAATGTGTGAAAATTTGTACTCAAAGATCTGTCCATGACACGAACACAAAAAGAGATTATCAATAACAAGTTCAATTCACTTTTCAAATACAATTCAATTTCACAAAACATGAATTAAAATGTGATTGGACCTATCTTATTTTACTAAACTATTGCTAGTTGTGCCTTTAATATGTGTATTATATACTTATTTATTTAAGAGTTAATTGCTAAAAACTACGTTATGTATTGTCCACGCTTTTAAACTACACTATCTTTTGACCACGGTTGTTTACTTACAAAATTTGGAATATCCCGTAAAATTAGGGATGTGGACAATACATAAATGTAGTTTTCCGCACGTGGACATTACATAAATGTAATTTTTAGCAATTAACCTTTTATTTAATACAAAAGGCCAATATCTCCCTAATAAGTTAAAAGCCCTTTGCCAAATATAGAATGTTACTAAGCGTGAACCTTGATTAGAACACTAACCAAAAATTGAGCTCAAAGTAGTAAGACGGCACAAAAGAATGGATCTTAGAACTAACCAAGAAATTGTGATAGAGGAAGGCCCTGGGCTGCCAAGAGGACAACACTTGAACCCACTGCTCTCCTCTCTCCCCCAACCCATCACCACTGCTCCACCACATAAAAAACAGCAATTAGCAAAGGGAATCGCCACTAATTTGAACCAAATCAACACCTCAATGGAAACAAATTGTGAAAACGAAAGCACCTTTCAAATGCTTTTCGCCTGAGAGATTGGAGCTTGTTCGGGATAGAAACGTGATCCCGCATCGGGAGGGAGACAGCACCGAGATCCAGGAGCATCAGGAGAAGCACGCTGAGCATGAAGAGCATGGCCAGGATGAGTGTGATTGTGGAGCTACGCTTGGTGTACAGCCTCGAGAACCTACCCTTGGCCATTTCTGTACCAGTAGCTGTAAGGACCCAGACCTGAAACCCTATAGCCCACCGAACAAAAAACCCAGAAGCTAGAGATTTCTTTTCATGTTATGTGTAAAAAGGAGAAAGAAACGAAGCTCTCTGCAGATACAGATACAGATACAGATACAACGACTCTGCTTCATCATTTACTGTTATTCATAATGACGTAATTACCCTACGGAGGTCTGAATGTGAAAGCAAGTTGGCGGGCATTTTGGTCACTGTGATCCGCTAATGGATTTAACCGTTTTGTGCCACAGCACCCGGTTTTGGTAACTTCCCCTCTTTTATATTCTTTGGTGGCAAGGTTCTAAAAGTCGCTAGGCGCTAGTTGGACGGTTAGGTCCTTCGGGGATTAATCGGAGACTAGACGGAGATTAATCGGGGATTAATCGGATTTGTATTTTTTGTATTTTTAATAGATATATTATTATATATAGAAATAAAATATGAATTTCATTATATTAAAAATGGTAACTAATATCTAAAATACCTAAAAAATAACACAAAACAACTCAGAAGCACAACCCCTAATATCACCAACAATATAACCACCTAATTATTTTAATTGATTCAGTATACTACGCAAAATTGTTGTAATCGCCTAGGCGGCTAGGCGGGTCGGCTAGGCGTAGGCGGGTGCCTAGGCGACGCCCAGTCGGGATTTTTAGAACATAGTTTGGTGGTGGGGGGCAACCATTTCAAACTTCAAACCATATATGTTAGAGCATCAACCATTTGAAAATTCTGACCTTTGACAATAGTCCGAATTCAGCAACAATAAATATTTTTAATTAAATTCAACACAAAAAAATATTTTATTTCTCTATCTGTAAATACGTCTTCACAACACTTTTCATAATATTATATCAACTTTCACTATCAAATTATCCATTTTTTCTCTACAAAATCCGATCAATAATGTCCGACAATTCGACTCAATTGTCGAACTCACTAGAGCAACAAGAATACACGTTGGATGAAGTCAATGCGGCTATCAACACACATTTAGGAGGGAGCTACCAACAAATGTTGAACACATGTTTCAACCTACCGATCCTTAGAACCCTGAGGCTTTCACCCAATATATGCAACAACATTGGAACACCAGTACTTTGAACTTCTCGTCTTTAATTTGTTTTTTTATTACAAATACTGTTAAATGCATTTAATTTCATTAATTAGTTTTTTAGTTATAAATGTCGTTAAATGCAACTCATTTTATTAAATATTTTTTTTATTATGTATGTTAATTAATCATTTGAACCTAGGTCCAATCCAACAACCGTCCAATCCCGTTCAATTTTGGTCAGGAACTTTCAAAACCCCGTCTTACAACCCCGCAATCAACTATTACGGTTGTCCCGGTAATAGTGAGTACCACCAACAACATGTCGGTGGCAACAGCGGCACTCGGATGTCGTCTACGTCATCCTCTGTTGGCCTGAGACAGCGGAGGAAGCCGGTCTTAGACCAACGAACCAAATGACTCCCTGAGGTGGACAAGATCCTGATAAAAGTTTGGCCACGCACAACCAATGACCCAATCAAGGGAAACTCCCAAGATTGAAACACGTACTGAGGAACAGTCGTCAAACGATTCATTAAAGATGGAAAATTCGACCCATCAGATTGGACGTGGCAAGCCGTCAAGAGCCATTGGAACTAACATGCGCCTAGAGTGTGGAGGTACATCATCCTCTTGAAGAAGGAGAAGGATCTTGATCATAGCGGATGAGACGAAAAAAGGTACAGAGAGCGGGTCAATGAACTCTATCTAAAGACGGTGAGGAAGGACAAGCTGAAGCATTTCAACCCCACAATTGGATCGAGCCGTTGGAAAACGAAGAGAAGTTATGGGCAGAGGAAGGCACGACCAGGGCTATACGACGACGATTGGACGAGGCCAGTAGTTATAGCTCAACCCACCCACTTCATTTTTCATCGATGATGACAATGATACAACTCTCGGTGGCGACTCCCAACTTGGTGGGGGATCCTCCGATCAGATCGAGGGCCCAAATGCCTCAATTTCCTCTCAGCTTGTACAAGAACGCCCAATTGGTAATAAGGCCGCAAAAAAGAAGGGGAAAGGGTGTCGTAGACCGAGTAGCTTCCATTACCCAAATAGACAACGCAAGGTGTGAGAAAGCCAAACTTGTATGCACTCTTGAAGAATTGCAGAGCGTGGACGTGTCAGACTTCACTGAGGAGCAGGCGGTCAATCACGCGAAAATATTGTCTTTATATTTCTCACAATGTGAGAAGATCCATAAACAAATTGACTCCTTCCAATAAAATTTTAATACTTTGACGAATTAATTAATGTATTATTTGGTTTCTATTTTTTATTAATTACAAGTTGAAGTTTAATTTTCATTTTAGTTTACAAAAATTATTAATTAATTTTATCATTTTTTTTAATTTTATTTAGTATTTACTATTTTAAATATGAATTAAACAAATTCAACAAAATAATAATTAATTATCCAGTCAGCATCCACTCAGCACTTCTACTAACCATGATCCTCACACATGATCCCCTCACTATATAACTCAGCTCAGTTTTAGGGGTTCGCATCACAAATCATCCCAGTCACCACATGATTCGCGCATCATGATCCTCATACATGATCCCTCATTGTACATGCTCTTAGAGCACATGCGACTCATGTCCCGGACCACAATCGCGATTCATGCTTTAGTGATTTATAGTTCGCGATTCGCATATTGTAGCGTGCGTGATTCGCGAACCGTAAATCACTAAATTACGAATCGTGATTCGGTATATGAACCGCGACTCACAGTTGTGATTTGGTAAATGAAGACTGAAAGGAGTGAGATTGAAAACACAACCATTGAAATCACAAGGTTACTCAAAAACTGATGAAGTAATTAAAAAAGAATAACTGGAAAAGGTGATTAACCTTTTACAATCCTACCTTCAAATTTAAAATCAAATAAAATTGATCAGTTAGATTTGTTGAGAAAAAAACATTAAATACACAAAAAAGATACAAAAAAATAGTTAAAATGAAAAATTAATAAAAGAGAATTATTGAAAATTAAAAAAAGGAAGAAATAATAATAATAATAAATGGGAAAATTGAATAACTATACTTCAAAATATGTTATATTTATTTAATATGCCTCCATAGTTCAAAATTGGATAACTGTGCCTTTTTTAATTATTGAGGCAAAAATACTCTTGTTGAGTTTAACCAAATTTAAACGAATTTTTTGTTTTCCTTATTCTCTCTTCTTCTCCTGCAGTTGTCAAACGTCGACACTGTTCTTCTCTGTTCACCCAATTATCCCAATCCTAAGTTCTTGTGCAAAAACTCTATCAGATGTATAACTCTCTCCTACATATATCATAATCATGATAAATGAATTATGTTTATATATGTAAATTTGATTGCGGTTATGTGTAATTATGTATTGTGATAGAGAGCATGTATGTGTGTGATTCTGTGTAATGGTGGAGAGCTAGATTTATGCAGATGATCAGAGTATTGATAGTGTGAATCTATTAGGTATTTCCCACAAATAAATCATGTGTAATATCTCACCATGATCAGTGTTATATACATGTCTCTATTAGGTCTTTCCCACAAGTAAGCGTATGATTACTGCACTGATAGTTCTAATCGAATGGGTCTTTCCCATAAACAAGCACATACAATAGTCTATCATGGATAAAAGCATTAGATGTGCTGAAAACAGGCCATTACATTGAAATAATAATATTTTTTTGAAGTCTTCAGTGAGTATAAAATATTTCTCTATTCTTCTACATTTGTCATTGGCTTCATAATATTGTGTTAAATTCTTGTATGATCTTTAATCATATTTATGTGTTTTCTTTTCTTTAAATTGTGTTGTTATACTGTGTTGTACACTTTCTCAGCTTCTCAGTAATCTCAACTGCTTTAATTTATGATTTTACGAATAGTTATTCCATGTTCAGAGTGCATATGACTTCTCCAGTGTATACTCCAGAAGATATTCCATGTCCCTCATATACTATCTCGACTGCATTTGGAGTTTCGCATGGAATAATCAAGGTTGGGAAAGTGTTTGAGGATAAATTAGACTTGAAGACGAAGGTCCACCTATATGCAATGAAGATGAATTTTGAGTTTGTCGCCAAAAAGTCAGGTACTGATATCTGGTATATAACATGCAAGGATAATGAATGTAGTTGGAGATGAAGGGCAAGAAAGCTAGCCTGAGATGTTTGAGATTACATGTTTCACTAATAAACATACTAGCTCACTAGACCTTCGCCATAAAGACCATCGTCAAGCTGTACCTTGGGTAATTGGACATTGTATTAAGAAAAAATTTGTGATATGGGATAGCGAAAACTTGGCAAACAATATAAGAGAAGACATAAAAAAAGATTATGGAATTGAAATGTCATATGAAAAAGCTTGGAGATGCCGAGAAAAAGCTCCTATGTATGTTCGAGGGACACTTGAAGCATCATATCAGAAATTACCATCATATTTATTCATACTACAACAAAGAAATCAAGGAACTATGACAGATATTGTGGTTGAAGATGGACTATTCAAATATTGTTTTATGTCCTTGGGAGTTAGTATAAGGGGTTTTCCTTCATGTCGTCCCGTAATATGTGTAGATGGGACGTTCTTGAAAACAAAGTATGGTGGAAAATTGTTATGTGCTACTGCATTAGATGCAAATGACCATATTTATCTTATTGCCTTTGGTATCGTTGATAGTGAAAATCATAACTCATGGACATATTTCATGTCAAAGCTGAAAGAAGCAATTGGGGATGTGGAGAACCTAGCATTTATCTCTGATAGACATGCTAGTATTATACATGCATTGGAAACAATTTTCCCAAATGCATATCATGGTGCTTGCTACCATCACATTAGTATGAATGTCACACAGAGATATGGGCTGCAACATACTCTTTTAGAAAGCATGAGTTTCAAAAATATTTTGACAAAATAAAAGTCAAAGACCCAACTATAGCGAATTACCTTGATGGCATCGGTTTTGAGAAATGGGCTCGACCACATTTTCCTGGAAATAGGTAATCATTTATGATGAATACAATGTTTTTTTTCTAAATTTTAATTGATTTATTTTGGTTTTAATTTTTTAACGTGTTTTCCTTACAGATATAATATAATGACAAGTAATTATGCAGAAAGCTTTAATAGCAAAATAAGGGACGCACGGAGCTACCCAATCACTTCGTTGATTGAATACATTCATCACACACTTCAAGAATGGTCTTGAAAACATCGAGACGAAAATGAGAAGAGTACAACAATACTATCACCAAGCTATGAGACTGACGTACTAGCTAAAGTTGAAAAGGCTAAATTCTTAACGCCTTATGGCATTGGACAATTTGAGTTTTATGTGATGGATGGAGAGTTGAATGATCAGGTAGACTTGTTTAATAAAACTTGCAGTTATGGTTTATTTCAACTGATGGGCATTCCATGCACTCATGCATTATTTGCATCGTTACAGAGAGGTGTCAGATTTTATTCTCTGTGTTCAGATTATTACAAGACATCATTGTGGAGGACATCGTATGAGGAAACCATATACCCTTGTGATAATGAGGAAGAGTGGGAAATTCATGATCACATAAAAAATATGCAAGTAGGGACACATGTTCATAAAAATTCAGTTGGGAGACTAAAGAAGAAACTAGGTAGACCAAAGAAGAAACACCATCCTTCACAAGGCGAGATTTTGGTTGTGGAATGTAAATGCAGCATTTGTGGAGGTCGAGGTCCTAATAGGACAACTTGTAGAGCTCGTGTTTGATGTTTTAATTTTACATGTCCGTATTTAATTATGAGTTTATATGAAGGATGTTTGTTACAGTTTGCAGACAAGATTTCTATTTATATTTTACAGACATATTTTCTACTCATATGTTTGTAGACAAGGCTGTTAAATATTTGTTGCAAACAAGTTTTCTTTCTTATCAACAAATTTCATTAAAGGTCTTGATTCTCCAAGGTAGAGAGCAAGACATAAGTTGAATATGATGCATACAATGTTCAAGGAACAATATAATCAACTAGGTATAGATTACAGGTATAAATTCAGTAGACTCGAATGCTTCAATAAGATTCTTGACACCGGCCAACCGCTTAGTTGATTCCTTATTAGATTGCTTCCTCTTCTGTCATTTCAATTCAAGTTCATCCTGCTAAACAATATACCAAAAGTTAATGAATGAGACCTCAATGATTAATCATAAGAAACCCAATGGTTTGGGTATCATGTAAGGTTAAAATTGAATACATAATCGAGAAACATATGTAGATGTTGGGGAGACAATGATCATAGGAAATGGGGACCAAGTTTCCTTTCTTACTTGGAGAAATTCAAAAACAAGAATAAGCCACATGTTCATTACATTAGAGAAGAATACACAAGCATACACTCCACCCACTAATTTTTCCATACAAAACTCCATAATACTAAGCACATTAGAACATCAAAGATACAGAAACACTACACAAAACACAAACACATATTGGCAATTTAAGTTTGAGCCCCATCTGCCACAAACTTCTCAGTCTGCATTCAAGTTTTAAACACATTTCATAGACCCATAAATGATTATTGGAAAATTGAAACAGATACACATTTTTACGAACACAACAAATCTGAAGAATGAAGCCAAGAACACCAAACAGAAATAGAAACTTTCCAATGTTGATTGCCTGAGAGTAAGGTCCCAAGGCGGCCGAAGCTTTCTCGGTTTTCACGGCCTCCATCACACCTACTGTCACGCCCCAATTTCAGCGAATCGAACTCGGGACGCGAACTTTTAAAACATGAATACTTAAAAACCTGTTTTGAATAAAAGCTTTGACATTTCCATTTATTTACCAAAATAATAGTAGTATTTACAATACAAAAACGTCCCAACAAGTGGACAAGGTACACATCCGTCACTAGACTCAACAAAAGTAAAGACCAGACTCCGCTCCAAGCTCCATGAACTTCAAGAGCTCACCTAGTCCGTCCCACGAACAGTACCTGTAGGAAAAGCAGCTAGGGGTGAGCGTTCGCTCACCACCACGGATAACAGACTGACTACGGCATAATTAGCAGACAAAGCCAGTAACACTAAAACCAAACCCAACACTGGGACTATAGTCCCCAACTCAAGTACCCAACTGACCCACAACCCGTTACCTTCCTCAACAGACTCAACACTCGATAACACAATGTAGACCCGACACAACTATCGACGACCTCCTCCAAGGACACGACAGAAAGACTACACAACGCCAAACAAGATCACAAAGGATCGCATACCAGCTGCTCAGTAACCTCTCCCACTCACACGAACACGGATCATGCTAGCCAAAGAATGCTTACAACCTGTGATACTCAAACTCGGACCAGGCCAGCCAAAGAATGCTTGCAACCTGTGTTACTCAAACTCGGACCAGGCCAGCCAAAGAATGCTTGCAACCTGTGTTACTCAAACTCGGACCAGGCCAGCCAAAGAATGCTTGCAACCTACCGGGATCCGCAATCACAATCACATGCAAATTCATCAACTAGTAACAACACAAGTTCAACACTCACAGGCACTCATGGCCACCAAGACACCAACAGTAAAACTCGAACTCAACAGCCCCACAGGCACTCACGACCTCCCAAGACACCAACCATAAGACACGCTTGCAACTTACCGAGACTCTAACTCGTAAGCCAGCTAAAGGAAGCTTGCAACCCCCCCGAGACTCTAACTCGGTCAGGCCAGCCAAAGACACCAAACTTAGTACACGGGCCCTCAAGGCCACCCAAAGCACCAACAATTGACTACGGGCTCTCATGGCCACCCAAGACACCAATTTAAATACACGGGCTCTCAAGGCCACCCAAACTCAATCAATAAATGATACGGGCTCTCAAGGCCACTCAAAACTCAATAATAAAATACGGGCTCTCAAGGCCACCCAACTCAATCAATAAATAATACGGGCTCTCAAGGCCACTCAGAACTCGATAATAAAATACGGGCTCTCAAGGCCACCCAAACTCAATCAATAAATAATACGGGCTCTCAAGGCCACTCAGAACTCGATAATAAAATACGGGCTCTCAAGGCCCCCCCCCCAAACTCAATCAATAAATAATACGGGCTCTCAAGGCCACCCAAGACACCAAATAAGCAATCAACCTCCGGCTTAACCAAGCCTCCAACAGTCCTAACATCAACAGTTTCACAATCAACCTCCGGGCATGGTCATATGCCTCCAGTACTCCTAATATCGATAAGTTCACAAACAACCTCCGGGCATGGTCATATGCCTCCAGTAAAACAATTAACGCTAAGTTCTCTGCTCCTACGACACTACTAAGTGTCACATGCTTTTCTCAACAATTGCTAAGTTCCCGTAACATGCTTTTCTGATAAACGCTACAACCCCGTATCATGCTTTTCTAGTATTTAAATTAAACCTACTCAACCCACGACACCCCGGTGTCACATGCAAATCTACTGTTAACTTTCCCTAGTCAGGGCCGAGATCCGGCTACTTTTCCCTACCTCGTATATAATCCCAAAAGCGCTCCAACAACACCCGAAGTACACCCAGTCACTCGCCGAGCTTCCCTTTGCCTCGGTCCGTAGCACGATCTAAAAGAACACAAATTCAAAGTACTTTTAAACTAGTACGAATAAACCGAAAATTAACATACTTAACGCCCAAACGTAACCCCGACAATGCCGATCACTCCCAAACTTCCCAATTACTCGATATTGTCGATAAAGGACCCGTAAAGGCCAGATTCGCCCGACATGGCGAATCTGCCCGGGTTTTGGTTAATTGCCTTCCGGGGCTCCAAAAGTTCCCGTTTTCGTTTCTATGGTCTTAGAATATTTCAAGGAACCCAACGCACTTGACGGAATTGAATTCCGACTTCTACGTCAATTAATTAACGTTTAAAGTTTCCAAAACCCGTTAATTACAACTTCTCCAATTTAATTCCAAATTTCGATTCGATTAAGGATAAATGGTCCGGGGAACGTTTTAAACCACCCGAACGATGAAAACCGAGCACCCGAGCATGTGGGCCCCACCCACACTACTTGGCCGAGACCCTAGGGTTTAAGGGGAGGCTTGGCCACCATGTGGTGGCTGCTGCCATCTCCGGCCAGCCACCTCATGGCCGGCCGGCCACCACCCACGGTGGCCGGAGCTCCTCCCGAGCCTCCGGTCACCGGAAAACGTGAAATTAAACCCCCAAACACCTCTAAAACGTCTCCAACACCTCCCCACACTCTACACAACCCTAAGCCTTAGTTTATACTCAACCCTAGCTTCCAAGAAAATAACCAAAACGAGAATCGGTTCGGGTATTACCGTAGAGGAGAACGAGGGGAACGGGATTGCTCTTTGCTTTGACTCGATCCAAGGGCTCGATCACAAACCCTAGCTCAACCTCCCTTCTTCTCTCTTCTTCTCCTTCTCCTTCTCTCTCTAAAACCTCTCTTCTTCTTTCTAATTTAATAAACTAACAACAAAACTAACTTTTCCTCCTTTAAAACCTTATACTCGGCCACACCTTACAACCACACACTTTCCCCCCAAAACTAACACCACCATATACTTGACAAGTGTCAAGGTGGGTCCCACACCTTTTGGAAAATATCTAGTTGATATTTTCCAATCAGTTTTGCGAAAAACGGACGTTTCGGGCCCCGAACGGGCACTTTTCCCAAGAAATTACGAAACTTGACGGGCTACAAGGAAACGGCTCAACTAAGACCGCTGCGACGACGACTAAGCTTTTCGGATCCAAAACGGTCCTCGAATGGACCAAAACGTCGCTCGGTTGACTTTTCCAGCGAAAAGTCAACATTTCCCAAATTGATCAGAAAGTCCCCCTGAGTCCCCCGGAACTCACTTTGGTCAATAACGGGGTCAACTTAAGTCTGGTATGACACTCGGGGTCATTTTAGGTTCACTTAACTGTCAGTCTTAAAATTTTTAAATTTTCCTGTTTTTCGCAGGTTTGACTGGCGTTGACCGGGAGTGGTTATTACACCTACCACAAGAAAAAAAATCGATCACTACCCAACACCAATCGGTTTCAGATACAATTTAGACAACCCAATTCGTACCCCGACGCATAAATGACCTTAGACGAACGATAATGGTCGGCGATGTTTTGGTCTTGGAGGACCCTGTACAGCAATGCTCCTATGAGAAACCCAAGGTTGCTCTAACACTTGACCATGGTGGTTTTGAGGCTCTATCCACCAGAATCGAGAGACGTGTCCCCTACAAATCAATCCGGTGATCGCCTCCGCCGCACCGACACGGACATGAAGAATCTAAAGTGAAGACAACTTTCGAAATATATTCATTGCAAACTTGAGTTTGGCGAAAAGTAAAAGTTAAAGTACGTAAAAGGGTATTTTTGTCTAAAAAATTATAAAAAGCATAGATATCAAATTTTAAAGTATTGAAGCATATTTAAAAAATATGGTATGTTATCAAGCATATTTAATGAAATTTCCCTAATAAATTTAAATTAATTACTAACAAATCTATTACCAAAATTTATTTGGAGAATTTATTGTAAATTTAATTTATTTGTAAAAGTAAAATTGTTATTTGTTTGAATATTGAGGGGTAAAACAGTCATTTCGTCGAAAAAACTAACAGATGATGGTTGCCAAAACATGGGAATTGTATTTACACGTTACAAAATACAAGGGTACTAACTGTGTGTTACCAATTTATAAATGGTACAAAAGGTAGTTAGTATTAACAAAGTTACCCCATAACACATATACCATATGATCTCTTATATGAACAATTAAGATGGGTTTCTTTAATTAGTTTGTAAAGGGGTAACTGGTTCTTAATAGATAATTTATCACAATAGCATTAAGCTCTCCCTCCCTAACATAACAAAAAAACTAGAGTTTTTCTCTCTAGCCTCTCGTCTTCATGGCGCAGCAAACTTCCATCATTCCTCGGTCTGCCTTCTCTACTGCTTTGTCACCATCGATTGTCCCGCCCTTGTTAGCTTTCCCCAAGATGAACCTGACCATGTCAGACCGACCCTCGCATGAAGTGATATGTCTAAAGCTTGTTCCTAGGGCTACAAAAGGGAAGGCTCCTTCCTCCACTCGACAAACCACCATCGAAACACCACTATTGGTGCTCCCTTCTCCCACTTAGCATGCATTACAGGTTGCACCCATAGGCCTGGTGATGATATCTACTGCGACTTTTTTTGGTTGACCAGAATGATCAAGTCTGGAAGCCATAAAAACGGCGGTCCTCAATACCTTCCTCCTTTCGTACCTCATCTACGTCGTCCCTGATGTCGTCGTTGAACACGACCACATCGCCACCACCACAACTACCTCTACAGTCCCTTGATGATCTTCTGGAAGGATTCTCTATTGTATAATATATCCAGATGAGGACGCTAAAGAGCGAGTTCAGAGGGGAAAACCATGGTGCTTTGATCGTGTTCCACTCAACCTTTTTGACCTTCCGGTGCACGATAGGGGGCGTTGACGTCTCCTCAACTTGATTGTATCCAGTTATGAGCTTAGGCACGAGACATTCCGTCAAGGTTCATGACAGAGACGACAAGTACTCTTATGGGAAACACCCTCGGAGGATGTGTGAAGCAAAATTCGGGTTTGGTTCTTGATGCACTTGGGTAGCCCCATCAGCCGATCGATGAACTTCAGATTCCGAGAGTTTCCTAATTCGATTTGCATTAGTTTGAAGTACGAATGTCTGCCTCTTTTTTGCTTCAACTGTGGTCATCTAGGCCTTGTAGTTCATGAGTGCACGACTGCCATACTTAGGATACCCAAGTACGATTTCTCCCTAGTAGCCAAGTGGAACACTGCACTAGGACACTATTTCACTACAGACTTGGCACCACTGGAGAATCTCAACCATTTTGATCATCACCTATGATCCCCCCCGGATCTCAAACCACCACTCTTGACATAGAACATCATACCCAAAGTTCCATCATATTCCTAGATCCATTCACCCATCTGGCACCCCTACTTGGGGGCGGGACATAGGAGGGTTTGGCTCGGGGAGGAATATCGGGCATGAAAACAAACATCCTATCTAACCCACAATTAGGATGGATTGCCTCGCCATGAGGGTAGACAACATAAATAGATAGAACATTGGGCTCCTAGTAAGGTCGAGAAAGGGAAGGAAGCCACCCTGCCACTAACCATTGAGCTATAGAATACCTCGACAAGGAAGAGGGCCCTATGCTAACTAAGTATGATATTTCTAGAAGGGTCACATGAGAATCAAGCGAGTTTTGGAGAATAGTCTTGCCATGGCAGTTGAGTTGCCTTAGGGGACACGCGTCGATGGGAAGAAAAAGCGACGACCCCTACACGGTTAACACCTGCTAACTGACTTCCTCCACCAATTGTTGTGATCCCTAGTCAAATAGTGTACATTCCACATAAAGAAAATGACCTTCTATAGAGCCCCAAGCAGTAGTTAGGCAATATCACTTGGTGGTTCTTTTAATTTCTAAAGTCTTGTTTTTGGCATTTAGCCATATATCATGTCAAAGTTGTATTGGTTATAATTCCAGGATTAGTACATTGGACTGTTAAAAGGAAAATTCATTCCTATACATTGGTTATTTTCCTTTTATATGTGTTTACTTCTGAATAAATAGATTGATAGTCTCTTTCTCTCAAACAAAATAAATAATTTATATACCATGCCAAATTTATGGATCATTTCCACGTTAGAAACTCAAATAAAATTTAATATATCATATAAAGATTTTTATAGTAAGAATTTTTGTCGTATACATATGTTCGGACCATCACATTTTGGATCTCATGTTTAGAACTTGAGTTTGACGACGAGAGGACTATAAACACTATGTTTACCATCATACCATATCAACTTTCCAAACACATAGTCTGTGGGCCATTCGTCATCCTCTGCATCAGGCTTTAAAGTAACCTCGTACTTGTTCTTTTCATTTCGTTTCTCAAACGTCAATCTCGAAGGTTTCACCGAAACCGACACTCCCGTCGGGGCCTTGATAGCAACTCTGTACGTACCCGGAGAACCAACATTCTTGAGCTCTCGAGACAATGTCAAGGAGCTTCCCAGCTCAGGAACCGTGATTGATGGGTAATTGAAGTCGTGTATGCTGAATGAATCTAAACACTTGAAGGGGTGTTCCGAGAAGAGTCTCAATGCAGTTTGATTATACCCAAGAGCGCAAAGATAGTTCAAGTAATCAGTATGTGATAAGTCGTAGACGAGTCCAGGATACATAGCCTTGTTTGGGTTCACGTTTCCGGCACCATAAGCAAAGGGAGTCGCCGGAGTCAACTTATCAGTAATGCCTACCTCGAGTAATGGCACCATGTCACGCTCTGTTTCAGCTGTAGTCATGATTGCAGATCGGATAGCGGCAGGGCTCCATTTTGGGTGGATTGCTTTTAGAAGGGCAGCAATACCAGCAACATGAGGACATGACATGGAAGTTCCGGTCAATAGCTTGAAGGGAACGCCATAAGAAGATCCACCTCCAAGCTCTACTGGTTCGTCTGCTTCTGTGTGGGCTGCAAGTATATTTTGTCCGGGACCGACAATATCTGGCTGATATACATGCACTCATAAATATAACATATGCACAAACAACAACAACAAGAGCGAGAATTCCAATGTAATAAAACCTTGAGGATTGTTGGTATAAAAGAGTTGGGCCCTCTTGACGACACCGAAATTACCACTGGAGATGGCTTTATTCCCACTTCTGTTTTCACGGTAATGATGTAACCCACTGGGTTCCTGTAAAGTACCAAATGTGTGATCTAAAAAATCAAGCTGTTAAGTGAAGGTCCATTCATCAGTCATGATCTATTATGTAACGTGAATTCGAAAATTAATTGATTACTTGGTAGAATTTAGGTAAGCGTAAAGCAATTCAGTATCGTATTCACAAATGGATGAAGTAGGGAGGTGGTGAGTATCAGCTCCTCTGCCGATTGTGGTTGCTTTTCTGACCAAAATCATCCCAGCAACACCAAGATCGATGAGTTGTATCTCATCAATTTTTTTAGTTCCTCGACAAACCAATATCTTGCCTTCAATCTTATCTGGATCAAGGTAGTCAGGCAAGCAATTGCAACTGCTCAATTCAGAACAATGATTTAATAACCATATGTTTGTTTAGGCAATAGGCATCACAAAATTCAAGTAAAATAGACTAACTCACGCTTTTTCAGTATGGTCATTATCTACTCGACCGTCACACCCATCCATCAATGGATATAACGTTTTCTTCCTTAGAAAATTTGTTGACAACCCTATACCCTTGAACCACACATAGCATATATTAGAACATGTACAATGAAAAGACTCACATATGAGATTTATGTATGAGACTCATTGTGAGTTGGGCCCCTTAAATTAAATTGTGTTCTATAGTTTTTTTTATTGGCAAAACAAATTTAATTGAAACCTCTTATGAGGTGAAAGAGGAGGTACAAGATCCGGCTACAGATCCACAAAAATGAAATCCCAAGACGATCATATGTCGACTTTTAAAAGAATACAAGAGAGGAAAGAAACAATACAACAACCAAGATATGGTATGCAAACACAAAAGAACACAAACCAAGAACAAACCATCGAAACCACACCGCTTCACACAGGAAACCACCAAGAAGACGAGATAAAAGAAAACAGAGGTCTGAAACCTAGATTTCACTTCCATGAATCACTAAAAACTACAGAGGTCAAATACCTAGATTTCTCTACCATGAAGCCCAAAAGAAAAGGGTCGAATACCCAAATTTTCAAACCATGAAGCTCAGAAAAGACAGACTTCCACCTCTTAGAACCCTAAACCTCAAACTCGAAAAAGACATCTGTCGGAAACTCAAACCTCAATAGAAGGATACCGAGAGAACTCACTACCAAAGCAAGGCCAAGATGAGAACACCAAACACTACTCGAATCTCAGAAGAAGATCTTAGCCGAAGCCAACACCACCGCCCAACCCAAGAGGGGATTCGAAACTAAGGAACCCTGAAATCGCCGTCGGAAAATCAAGGACGAGAGTATCAGTTTAAAGCTTAGCGAACCACTTAGTCTGTGTAACTGGAAGAAGAGAACCAAAAATCACAGCAGAAACTCTGATTTCAACCCTCCATATACTGCTCAGTTATCGAAGATAACCCGACGAATGCCAACACATAACGACGATCCAAAAGGAGAGATGAAACCCTTTCCCAACGAGTTCTTCTCCGACAAAAAGCTGAAGAACAAATGGATCCAAATGAAGTAGCTGTCAAAACCATGTCAACGGAAAATCGGTCCCAAAAAAATCAACTACTTCAACGAAACCTCCCCAGAACCAATAAAATAAACAACAAGAAGCCAAACAAACAACACCACCACGACGACCAACACTTGCCGAAGGACCCGACCACAACAAAATCGTGAAGAGAAGAGTAAAATACCAACAATGAGGAGGAACGCGGACGAAGCGAAAGCCGACGCCAATAGAGAACAGAAGGCTCGAGAGCAACCAGTCTAGAAGCAATCAGAGGTAGAGAACTGTCCACAGACAGATCGAGAACAACATCCAACAGAACTACACCAAAGCTAGCAAGCCACAATTCCTTGAGCTGAGCGTGCCGATACCGTAAGTGGTAACCATAAGTGGTAACCCCTCGCCGGCCAACACCAAGCGAGGACCCGAGAGGGAAGGCCTGTAGTGATACCGAACACGAGCCAACCCTAATTCAGAGAAACCTAACACCAAAGCCAACCGAAAAGCGCCATTTCACCGAAGGTTGCACCTCCACCGCCCAAACCGAGAACTAGGGGTGGGCATCGGCCGGGGCCCGAAAATATTTTCATTATCCGTAACCCAAACCGAGAGGACCGGTTACTTGAAATCCGTAACCGTCACCGCACCGGTCGATTACGGTTTTTAACCGACCCATTGGGCTTTCTTTTGGGCCTTCAATTAAAGCTCAAAATAGGGAAAAAAACATCAATTTTTGTAACAACTAGAGCAATAAAATCAATTTACAACAAAAACACAATTAGTTATTACTAATAATTTGCTATTAAGCTATTACATCGAGAAAAACATTTCTAAAAAAGTCTTTAATAGTCTCTAAAAACAAAAACCATCTAAGTTAAATACATGCCACAAACAATAAATAATAATAGATTAAAATGTATATTTATTCAAGTACAAGAATGAAATTCAAATTTATTACAATCAAATAAACTTTGAACTTTAAAATCAAATAAATTCATTAATACTTGTGTCAATTTTTAATTTATTTTAACTTAACAACCAATTTACTACATGATTGTTTATAGGCAAATTTATGATTCGAAGTAAAATAATCTCCTACATCTTACATTTGTTATACTGTTAATCTAATACTAGTGTCAATATTTAATTTAAACCTGTTGTAATACTATAATCATCAAAATAGTAAAACAAAACATAAACATTTTTACATACACACATAAAGCCGGTTAGTCGGTTTTTTACCGGTTGGGAAGATAAAAAACCGTACCCACCAAAAATGCTACCGGGTTGGTATTTTTTTAACCGTGACCGTCGTCGGTGACACCGGTTTAGGTGATTCCGGTGATGGGGACGACCGGTGACGGTCGGTTTTCGGTGATGGCCGGATATTTGCCCAGCCCTACCGAGAACAAGCACCGCGTAACAACAAAGAACTTCCCAGACTTTGGAGTTGGGTGGTCCCGAGCACAGAGGTCAACTGGAACCATTGAAAGTCTATCTAAAGACCCAATCTGTCCGGATAGTCACAAAACAAAGAACTAGGGAAAGTCACACCGTAATCCAGTCGAAAAATGAGCTCAAACCGAACACGACCAATGGGCCCAAACCAAGATCTGGCCGGCAACCAAACCTGGCCCAGAGGTCGGAGATCAAGTCTCCCCCCAAAATGACTGGTGGTGAACCAAGGCCTACAGCAACAGCCCCACAGCAGCTCGAATCTCGTCGGACCAATAACCAAACTCGCCGACAACCGAAAATCCCATGCTTCAGAGAGCCACTGAACAGAAATTCCATCCACAACAACTCGCCACATCACCGGCCCCACAGGACCGACCAAACTCGCTAGGCTCTCCAGCCAAACTCGCGAGGCTCTCACCCCAGCAACTCTTACTAGAGCAAGACCTCAGACTCCCCTATCTTCAACAACAACTACAAGAGCTCTGAATTGGAGTAAACCACCAAGAAACAAGAAGGCGTGACCGGAGAAACTCCGGCCAGACCACGAGCAAGGGAGGGAAAAAGGGGAAAGTTAAGGGATGTGGAGGAGGAGATGGTCACCACCGGCGCCAACCATGGCCGGAGCCACGACCGTCGCTGGTGGTGAAGGGGAGAAACGTTGACGACGGATAGGGTTTCAAAATGGATCCTCTGAGTTGAGAGAGTTAGTGCATCTATAATTGTGTTCCATAGTGTGAGACTCATCTTCTGGGGTTTTATTCTTTTTCTGGATTCGAAGTGTAAATCAATGTATTTTTTTGTGTGATCAAAGACATTAAATAAATTACTTAGAACAATACGAACCTAATGACTATAAATTCGTAAATTTTGGACACCGTTTGCACAAAATTGAATTTTTTAGAGGCCACATGACGCGTTTTAGTTGGTTGGTCGCGACTCACAATTACGAGTCGTAGGTCGCAGCTCAACGACTCGCGATTTAGTGGGTCGCGATTTGCGAGTCGCACACAATGTTCGACTCGCGACTCATTAAATTACGAATCATGAGTTGTGGGTCGCTAACATAACGCGCATGCTGTACATACTCTTAGTACTACAAATCAATAACAACCATATTATGTGACTGCTTATAAACAACATATTGACGCCTCTACCAACCAGTTTAACACTTGACAAACAAGCCCGGTGTACGTACCTCAAGAACATGTCCGTTACCAAGAGCCACGTAACTGGCAAAGCGTCTATCAATGGTACTAGCTCCGACAGTGATCATCCAGGGAACCACATTAGTTATAGTGTCTGGATAAGGGCCTTCGTTGCCTCCCGCAGCAACCACAACAATGCCACGCTTAACCGCATGAAAAGAAGCTATGGCCAAGACATCCTCACAAGGCTGTTTGGCCTTGGCGATGTCCAGTCCTATTGACAAGGAAACCACATCGACGCCATCAGCTATGGCAGCATCGAACCCAGCCAACACATCTGACTCATGGCATGCATCCCCATCCACTAGTGCCCCGCATATCTTGTAAGCGGCCACACGAGCCCTCGGCGCTCCACCTTTCGCGGTGCCGTTGGCTTGCCCCAGGAAGTTTGCTCCCGGAACAAAACTGCCGCCTGCCGTCGCTAGTGTGTGCGTCCCATGGCCCACATAGTCGAGAGCGTTGTCGTAATAGCTCTTCTGAGTGCACCCCGGCGTTAAAGAACAGTTTACTTGATGGCCTTGGCTGAAATATCTTGCTCCGATCAGCTTCCTACGGAAACAAAACAATAGCATCCATATTGTGAGTATGGATTGGTTGGCGGGAGAGTGAGTGGTTTGTACCTGTTGCAAGCACATGTTCCATTTCTGGTCGGTAATTGGCAAGCTCCTCGCCACTTGGATGGGACTGGTCCCATCCCGTCGTCATTGAAACTGGGCGATTCTGGCCAAATACCTGGTACAGTCACCACACCCTTTACTACCATGTTTCCTCCTTTTTTTTGATCAGAGAGAAATACAGGAAAATCCTATTTTAGTCTAATCTAACCCATCATCCAACACTTATACTTACTCCCATATAAGTGTATCTATCGGGATTCATACCTATGACCACAAAGAGAGATGAGATGTAAAGAGATATTCGCCACGAGGCTAACCTAGTGGACTATCATATTTCCTCCTTGATTAGGTGACCATAGCAACTAATGTGAAACTTACCCATATCAAGATTCCCAATAATGATGTCTTCACCAAATCTTGCTTTATCCCAAATGGAATTGGGAGGAACTTGTCCATTTCTCTCCATGCCCAGAAATTCCCACGACCTTGTTGTCCGCGGTTTGATCCCGCTCTTGCTTTCAGAAATATAAACCACATCTGGGTGTCCTGTATTGTATTAATAAACCATAACACAGAGTTTGAATGTATCTATAATTGAACCTTCCGACTACCCGCTTGAACTTTTAGCAAAGCTGGTTTTGTAACAAAGATACATGCAGAAAAGACATATATTATATATTTCTTACTTGCGAGGTCGGCTGCCTCATCTTCATCAAGGACTGCAGCAAAGGCGTTGACATGCATGGCATAACTGTAATGGATTCTTTTCTCCAATTTGGCCTTGCTGCATTTTCCAGGAAACCAAACACAAGTTCATAATAGTTTAAATCAACATCAAGAGGTAGATTATAGTCATTACCTCCCCAGGAATGATTCCAGAAACTCGTGATGAGATCTTTCCACCTCATCAACATCAACAAGGTGAGGCTCTACATCATGTGGGTGTGATCCTAAGCATACTATATAAGGCTGCCAATACAACATAACAAACACAAGGCTCTAGCTTCAGCTTTAACAAAGCTAAGTATATATAAACCCTGATCCAAACATAAACCTGAAACAAATCAACATCAAATGATCTTACCTTTAACGCCGCAAGGGCGGGCCCTTGCAATGTAGTAATTACAAGGAGAATTTGTACCGACATATTTGAGAAGCTTAGCAAACTCATTGGCATTATTAGACTTTTAATGCGAGATTTACATGTCTCAGAGCCTTGCTAATTTCTCATGTCTATGCCTTTCTGCATTTTCCTTTGCTAAATGCAGAAGTAGTAGCATGAGATCGATATGAAGTGAGTTTATAGACATGGTAATTGTAATTTTCATACAGATTTAGTTACAATATTGTCAGCCAGACATTTTGTCTTCAAAATAGTTTATTATTTTTAGCTCTAAAATTAATGGTCATTACAAACATATCCAGTTATGGACAAAGAATCATGTGTTGTAAGAGAAGATTATCTTGTCTCTTTTTTTGTAATAAGATTTGAGCTCACCCTTTACTCTTAAGACATTGATTCAAGATTGAGATTATAAACCTATTCTTAGATTCAGAAAACAGAACTATAATAGCCCAAATATGATGTAAGCGCATTGATTGGCTCTGGTTTGAGGTATAATTCTTTTTTGATAACTGAGATTTATAGATTGAAGAATGGCATGTACAGAACAATTCGTATTGACACCATCTATTTCGACTAGTTTTTACAAATATCATAGGGGTGAGTTCTTTGTGGAGGCAAGGAAAGCAATTCCCCGAAAAGATCATCGAAACTTTGTAAGATTGGCAAAACAATGCGCTTCTTCAGGAACTCAAACAGATTAAATTCTTCGTCTTCTTCTTTTCTCTTGACTTTGGGGTAGCGGCCATTACGGTTTGGAGGAGAGAAACCTAAATCTGCCAACGAAACATAATTTGTTCTTGAGGAATGTTTGTTACCCATGTTTTTGGGTGTTGGGATAAAACATGTACGGGCTTCGAATTACTTAACATCTTTGTTGTATTTATTTGTATCATTCCCATCTCTTTTACTAATTGACTTATGATTCCAATTACTTAAAGATGTCTAGTGGGTTTTTGATTAAGAAAGTAAGTAGAGTTTAATAAGGGGAGTAGAGGTCTTTCTTGCGTACCAAGAATTGAAGTTCTGGCAACTAATATTAAGACGACGTCGTTTGCCCCCAACATTTCACGACTCTTACCGTTAACTCCCATTTCAACTCTACTGTTTCTGGGATCGTTTTCTTCATGAATGTTATGGTGCTAGATTGCAAAATGAAATGGATTATCAAAGGTAAAGTGGGCGTGGATTTGATTTTTTTGAAATACAATCCATTAAAACCTTGTTTTTTTTTTTATCAACGAAAGCATATGATAAATTACCCTCTTCTGAGGAAAAAAAAGGTTACAAAAAAACAATCTGTCTACAGATTGCAGGCGGAAGTTTTGAAAACAAAAGAAAAGCAGTAAACAGTGATGGGTACACAGACCCAGTAGAGAAATGGTACACATACCCTGAGTGAATGGGTACGCAGACCCTAAAGTGAATGGGTACACAGACCCAATAGTGAATGAGTACGCAGACCCTGAGTGAAAGGGTACGCAAACCCTGAAAGAAAGTGAATGGGTACAACGACCCAGAGTGAATGTGAATGGGTACGCAGACCCTGAGTGAATGGGTACGTAGACCCTGAGTGAATGGGTACGCAGACCCTGAGAGAAAGGGTACGCAGACCCTGAGTGAATGGGTCACTCCCAACTGCATAACCTCATCGGCGAAGATCCAAGCCCTAACCTTGAAAAGATGAACCGACTCCCATCTCAATAGAGCTGTCCGACTAAGGACATCAACTAAAAAGTCGGCGGCCAACACCTCAAACGGATGAAACAGATCCGAATTACCATACGAACCCTAGCAGAGGCTTCTGAGGGGCGCACGACACCCATGAAACTCGCCGGCGGTCAACGCCTTTAACCGACGAGCTCAACCCACCATCGGGTCGAGAAGAAGCGAAACCAAATACTAAGGTAAGCTTGAACGAATAGGAGAGGCCTAGCAAAGCAAGGAAAAGACGAAGACAAATATCGCACTGACCAACAAAGCAAGCACCCGTGTCGGGCCTCGACACGAACCTGGCCAACACCGAGAAACACCGAGAAACGCCTATAAGGGACTCAGTATGTCTACCGAACACCAGGCTTGCCTTACTGTCAGACATCGGCAACTACCGAAGAGGTCAAAAACACCAACGCATTCCGAAACCGAGAGCCAGCACCAGATCAGACCTGGCCAGATCAGGCCAAAAGCACAAACTGACCAGGCCAACCTGGGCCTAGACAAGGCAGGCCCAAAACCAGAACCGGGTCAGGCTGACCCGACCCAGTTCCGGGCCAAACCCTACCCGGACCGAGCTGCCGTTCGACTCTGCATCACCACACAACTCTCCGCACCGCCACACGAACGGATCCGGTCGACGACGAGATCGGGCAGTCTGAAGCCGTGAACGGAGTGAGCCGGAGAAGATGGCCGGCAACACACTCAGATCTCGACTCCATCACCTCCTCCCCGGAAAGAAAGTAGATCGGAGAGTCGTCGTTCCTCTCCGCACCGGCACGCGAACGGAAGAAGAAATTAGATCTGAGAGTCGTCGTTCCTCTCCGCACCGGCACGCGAACGGATGTAGTCGACAACGAGGAGACGCCGGAGCTTCGAGCTTGTGTCCGGGACGAAGACGCCAGAGTTGCAGCAGGAAGAGACGAAGACGCCGGAGTTGCAGCGGGAAGAGACGAAGACGCCGGAGCAGCAGAGGAGCAGAAGGAAGAGAAGAAGGGAGGTGGGAGAGGGTTTCCGCCGGCAACAACCAAGATGGCCGTCATCGGCAGGAGCAGAGGGTAGATGGAAGGTACTGAAGATAGCTAGGGTTTTGGGGGCACTCTTTTCAAGTCAGAGAGGTTTTTTTTGGCTTTTTTATCAGTCCCATTAAAACCCTGTTATCATCATGTCCTTGTTAAATTTGGAGCAAGATAAATTAGGCTATAGTATTACTAAGGATAAATTATAAAAACCGCATTAAAGTATATGCGATTGTTGGTTACATACACAAATATAAATACGCTTCACTCTGGCCTCTCAACTTTCCAAAAATTGTCATTGTCCGTTGTTTTGTCAAAAAACTGTTAACTTTTTTTGAAATGACGAAAATACCATCACCTTATAACCCTAATATCAACCGTAAATTTCAAATATTTACAAAAATATTATTATACATATAAATCTATAGCCCTAATATAAATCTATAACCCTAGTATCAACTGGGACAAATTGTTCGTAGTTCTTTGAAGTACTAGAACCGTCACATACGGTATTGAAATGCCACATGTGCAGGAAGGAAAGATGGGGGATAAGAAGATGGTACTGGAAGTCCTGCTCCAAGTTACCAGCATGGACTGCATCAGTAGTAGGAGGCAAGGCTTTAACCAGGAACCCCTCGGCCATAGCCAGTCCCTGAAGCTTGAGGAAGCTAACATTCCTCCTGGCGAGGTTGTTTCCCAGCCCTCGCCCGATCATCCCAGGGAGCATCAGCAGCAGTCCTCCCTTCTGGTAGCAGCTCCTTCACTATCTCGGTGCCCAGGCGGAATGGGTGCTGAAACTTCAGTGACCCTACCACCAGAGAGCTGGCCGGTCACCAAATATTTCTAGCCAGGATTCACCTTTCTAGGTTGGGTGCTAACTCGAGGCCCTATATGATTAGATACAGTGCTTGGGAAAACACACCGGCTCCTTCCTCTATGCGAGGAGCCCTTAGATATAGTGTTCGGGGAAACCCTCCCAAAGCTTGGGGTTACAGTCAATGGCGGGTTCCCATACCAGTTTGTCGCATACGGCTTCACCAGCTTGTCCTTCTAAAATTCCATGATAGAGGTATCATACCTCAGGGTTTCCTACAACTCCAGCCCACAATCCCTCACGACATGGCCAATTCTCCTACAATTGAAGCAGAATTTTGGGAGCTTCATATAGATGAGGCGACCTTCATAGGACCCGATAAGTCCTTGAACCTCAATACCAGTCCCCTCTTGAGGGGACGTTCAAGAAGGTGCCAAAAACGCACCCTCACAGTTCCACTCCGAAACATACCCCATTGATCACAGGGTACCTCCACACACGCCCCAAAGGCGTCACCGATCGTCTCCCCTATTGCTTTCGTCCGAACTAGGGGCGGCAGACTCGATCCAACGTGGGAAGTTCCTGGGCACATGGATTCAGCTCTCCGAGCAAAAGGGGGCGCCTGTCGAAGTACCAGGGTGCATGACCCCAGACCCAAGATCATGCCTCCGCAGTCCGGAAATAGAAGCCGAAGACTCCCGGGCCAAGATCTTTGACAACCAAGTCTTCCGCAGCCCACCCCACGCGGTGGTGATGATATAGAGGAGAATGTCCTTCCGGGGAGGCTTTGACGTCCATAGCTTACCCATCAGTCCCCACTGTTAACGGGCGATGACCGTGGCATTGGCCGGGGAGTAAGGGACCACGAACTCAACCTCCTTGTCATCATCGAAGGAGCAGGTGGAGTGCCCATCCTGGAGTACCTTCATGGATGCCTACAACTCCGGTAAAGCCACAATAGGTGAATGGGGCTCATCCAACAAGAGGGGCACCTTCCGACCACGGACCATACCGGGCGGAATAGTAAGGAGCGATGGGATGAGAGGATCTTATCCTTATTGGGAAGACAACGATGCAAGCCCAATGCCTCCATCGTCGTACGTGGGAGATCCTCCATCGACGCCTTGCCCCACGCCAAGTCTCGTTGAAGAGGAGGGGTCGGATCTACCCGAGTTGTAGGAACGTAAGTTGATGGAGCAGAGACGATGGTCAGAGGCGGCGGAGCGAGACCCAACGGCAAGTTTCTTGCGGATGAAGCAATGTCCTTCGTCCGTAACGCATGTCCTCGACGTGATTTTCCGGTAGTGGTTGGAGTAGAGGCACCCATGGCGAAGGGTACTAGTGCAGTGGAGAGAGAGGGTGGTGGACTCGCCGGAGTAGAAGTAAGCGCTGAAGTAGACCCGGGTAGGGTTTGCTTCGGCTTCCTTCTATGCCCGGTTCTAAGGATAGAGGTTCCACAAATGAAGACGTGGTATTCGAGGGAGAGGCCTGCACCAGGGTGACATGACGGGGCCGATAGGGAGTGCGGCAACGACATCTTCAAGGTTGTCGGTGGCGGAAGCGGGGCTAACAAGCACCATGGTCGCAAATAGGGAAGGCGACTAGGGCTATGGTTGCTCTCGATTAGCGAGAGAGAGTTTTACTTTCAACGATTCTTAAAATCATATTTTCTTTACAATAGTAATATTTTTTTTATTTCTCATTTTTCTTTTAAAGTTTTTATGTCTTATTTTTTATTTTTAAAAAATAAAAATATATATTTCTTATTTTATTAAAAATAAAATAAGATATATTATTAAAATTACTAAAATTAATCAAATTTATTTATTTTTCATATGTAATACTTTTTTTTATATTTTATAAAAAAAAATTTAAAAAATTGTTTTTTTATTCTGTTAGAATAAAAAATAAAAAAAATCGAAAGAAAAATGAGAAATAAAAATATATAAAATATGATTTCAAGAATTATTAAAATTAAAAAAAGTATTAAATGTGAAAAATAATTAATTTTATTAATTTGAATAATATAATCTGATTTTTTTTCATAAAATTTAAAATACTTATTTTGTTAAAATGATAAGAAAATAAATAAAAACAAGTAGATTTATATGTATAATGACATTTTTGTGAATCTTTGAAAGTCATGATTGATATAAATGTTTTATGACGACGGTACTTTCGTCATTTCAAAAAAAATTAACAGATTTATTGACTGAAAAACAGACGATGATATGTTTTAAAAAAGTTAAGGGGCTTAGATGAAGCGTTTTTATATTTGTGTATGTACTTGATCATCACGTATACTTTTATACGACCTTTTAAAGTTTATCCTATTATTAATTAAGGCTAAAATTTATTAAGGGGAAGTTGCAAGTACATACACAAATGAATAACGTTTTTTCTTGTTTTTATAATTTAATGTTCAAACTTATTAGACGGCACACTTAAGTTTCCAAAAATGTGTATATTTGTTTTTTTAACGATGGTGCAATTTTATTAAGGGGAAACCCTATTTCCTAACCCCATTTGAGCTTTGTTTTCCATTTCCTAACCTAGGTTTACCTTTGCTAACATTTCTCAACTGGCACTTTCCATTTTTTTTTACACGGAGTAACGTTTGGCGTCAGACTTAACAGATCTTTTATTTTTTGACACGAAAAGACCGAATTGCCCTCAATCTCAGTCATTAACCTCATGAGGTGTTTGAGACTCTTCAATTCTCACTTCATTCAAACACTCTTCACACACTCTCTCTTTTCTCTCTCGAGGACGAAGGCTGAAGCGAAGCGAGAAGTGAGAGGACAACGCTGGTGTTTAAGCTCGAGGAAGAAGAAATCGAGCTAGGGAAGTTCAGTTACTCGTATTTGTAAGTCCTATTTCTCCGTTGTGTAAGTTTTAAATGTATGGATTTCCAGGCATTTAGGGTTTGTGTGATGAAGTTGTTAACTTGATGGATTTGAGGGATTTCTATGTATGTTGGACGAAGGTGTAGTGGGGTTTTGAGAAATAATGAGTGGTTCCAGTTGAAAACTCCATTGTTAAAGGTTAGGGTTTTAAAAAAGTAAAGGTTAAAGGTTAGGGTTTTGATGTTGTTAAAGGCTAGGGTGTTGTATAAAATAGTTATTCCAGTTCAACATAATGAGTTTGGTTGGTTTTAAATGTTAGGGTTTTGGAAAAATGAATTTTTAAACTTAAAAAAATGAGTTTGTTTGTTGTAAATTGTAATATGTTATATTTTCCCCAAAAATAGAGATGCATGTACAGTAAAGAAATTTTTGTTGTTGGTGAATGTTAGGGTTCGAAAAAAATTTGATTCTAGTTACAAAAAATTATTTCAGTTGATGTTAAAAGTTAGGATGAGGAAATGATAAATTATTGTACTAAAAACATGAGTTTGTTTGTTGTTAAATCTTATGTTTTTCTAAAAATATGAGATTCGTGTAGTTGGTGAATGTTAGTGTTTTCCAAAATTTGATTACATATTAGTAATAATATGCAAAGAGATGTTTAACTGTTTAGTCTCAATACAAAATTTGATTGTTGTAGTTTACATATTTTATGTCTGCCTACGTTTAAAATGTGATCTGTAGATGGGGAACATGAAGGATAAGGGAAATGGTAGTATGAAGGATAAGGGAAAGGGTAAGATGGAGGATAAGGGAAAGGGTAAGGTGAAGGAGAAGGGAAAGCGTAAAGTGTTCATGAGAAGGTTAATTGATGAACCTTCTGATGACGAAAATATAATGGATGCAGAAATGTTTAGAGATGAAATGGTGGATAATGAGATGTTTGAGTCTGATGATGATGGAGATTATTTTGATAATGGAAGCAATGCATCATCAGATGATGATGTAGATGAACTGGAAGTGGAAAATGCTATGGAAGAGGGAAATGAAGAGGATGTGGTTGATGAAGACAAAGAGGAAAATGAAGGGGATGAGTGTACTGATGAAGAATATGTGGAGGAAGAGTGTACTGATGAATCTAGCTGTGGCGAAGAGGATTATATGGAGGACTTGGAATGTGAGGCAAAGATGTTAGAAGAATGGAGGCTGAGTTTTCTGCTAGGTTAGAAAGGGAGCCGAGGCTATGAGATAAATCTTATAAGCTGAAGAAGATTGAGCTTACTTTGGGAGATACATTTGAGAGTGCATTCTGGTTTAGGAATGTGCTAAGGATGTATGATGTGGAGAAGGGATTTAATTTCAGTTACACTAGGAATCAGAAGCACGGTGGAATTGGTGTTGTGTGCAAGGAGGTTGGGTGTAGTTTTTATGTATGGTGTGGAATGAACGATGTGGTAGGACTGTTGCAGCTGAAAAACTTCAGACCAAAGCATAATTGTCAACCCAAGAGCTTTGGGTTGAATATGACTTCAACTGCCCTAGCATATAGGTAAGCACTGTATTTTGTTGTAATGCATTCAAAATATATGTTTTTAACTATGTGAAAATGTGATGTGTTATGTGTTATGCATTACAAGTTCTTCAATTACATTCAGAGGCATAAGAAGATTGAAGCTGTTGCCTTCAAGGATAGGGTGTTCACCAAACTTGGGATTGCTATGAATCTCTCAAGAGTGTATCGTGTTCTGAGGAAGGGAAGGGAGTTGGAACACAATGATGAAGGACTATAGTATGGTATGTTGAGGAAGTATGGGGAAATGTTGTTGAAGAGCAACCCTGGGACGAGGTTCAATTTTATGACTGATGAGAGTGTTAGGACAAGGTTCTTGCGTGTGTATGTCAGATACCACGCTCAAAAAATTGGATTTCTAAATGGATGTCGACCATTTATAGGATTAGATGGGTGTCATCTAAAATCATATCATGGGGGTATTTGCCTAGTTGTTGTGGCTAGGGATGCTAACGATGGAATGTTCACCCTAGCAATATGAGTGGTTGAAGCAGAGACAAAGGATACATGGAGGTGGTTTGTTGATAAAGTTGTCGAAGACTTTGTTGTTGGGGATGGGAAGGGCATGGTGTTCATGTCAGACAAGCAGAAGGTATGTAGTCATTTGTTGTTTACAATTATTTGCAGCTTTGGGTTGTTATTTATAGTTAACTGATATTGATTTGTTGTTGTCGTAGGGGATGATTGAAGTAGTTAGCGACCTTCCAGAAATTGAACACAAGCACTGTATGAGGAACCTTTACGAGAATTGGTTCAAACAATTCAAGTCCCATGAGTTGAAGAAACTGATATGGAAGTGTTCTTGGGCAAGGAGTGAAGAGGTGTTCGAGGATGCTATGGAAAACCTGAGGAAAGTTAATGAGAAGGCATATCCGTGGTTGCGTGAAAGGCCTCCACAGCACTGGTGCAAGGCCTTCTTTAAGGTTGATTCCAAGTATGCTCACCAAACCAACAATGTCACAGAGTCGATCAACTCTTGGATGGGTAAGGGTCGAGACTTACCTATTTTCAGCTTCCTAGAGTTCTATAGGACGAAGCTCATGAGGTAGTTCTACACCAAGGGGAAGCTCATCCAAAGACACAATGGAGTGTTATGCCCAAGAATCAACAACATCATCGAAATCATAATGGAAGAAGCCAAGAGATGTCCTGTTAGGCGAAATGGGGTGACATTGTTTGAGGTGAGTGAGAAGAATGATATGTTTAGATTTGAGGTGAAAGACATCACATGTTCATGTCTCCAGTGGCAGTTAAGTGGCATACCTTGCAAGCACGCTGCTGCGGCGATACTTTGGACAAGAGGCAATTCGAAGGATATTGTGCATCAATACTACTCCGTTAATACCTTCCACAACATATATCAAGGTCAAATATTTCCCATCGCATGTTTGAACAAGTGTAGGACGTTACCGGAGCAGGAACATAATTTGTTGCCTCCTTTGATTCATAAGCAACCAGGACGACCCCGAGTGAGGAGAAGGAAAGGGTTCATGGAGAGGCAAGGGAAGCTTGATGAAAATGGGCGTTCATCTCTATCAAGGAAGGGGATTGTCATGAAATGCAGTCAATGTGGCAAACTAGGTCACAACAAAAGGAGTTGCACCACTAAGGACTAAGGTGTCCCCTCGAAGCTTCAGCCAAGGCGAAAAGGCACCACTGCCACCAATGCTTCAGAAGCTAGTCCACCAACTCTGAAGGAGTCTTTCAATGTCTTTGGTGAAGGACCATTCATTGCTCCGAATCTTGACAAGAAAAGAGTTGTTGCTGAAGCAAAGCGTGCAAAGGACGGGAAGCACAAAGCCTTGATTGCACAGAAGAAAAGAGAAGCTGCACAGAATGGTCAATCATCAAAAACAACGGGTGAAGGTATTGATTAGTACACATGTTTTCTTTTGTCTTAACCGTGATCAATATAACTCTATCTAATCAATAAATACATACCCTTGCAGGTACCCCAAATGAAGAGGGTAAGACATTGGAAGAGGATTTGCAAGATATCGATGACTTCGGGCGAGAGGGTAAGACATTGGAAGAGGACTTGCAAGATATTGATGACTTCGGGCGAGAGGGTAAGACATTGGAAGATGACTTGCAAGATATTGATGACTTCGGGCGAGATGATCGTTCCTTGGAAGACTGGCATGAGGTTGATGACTACGCTGCTTCCTATGCTGATATTGGAGACAACAATGATGATTTTATCATCCTAACTCAAGAGGGTAAAGTTTTAAACTTATTCAATTGCTTAAATGCATGTACTAAAGTTACTATTAATCACGTAATTGTAATTGTACCTGCAGGCCCTGCTGCTGCTGAAAAACCAAACAATGAAACTAGTAATGTCATTCCTACAACTGAAGCTTCTGCCCCAAATGAAGGTCCAACCGAAATAACAATGGAAGAGGTCCTAAGTCATGACTTCTGGAAGTCGACTCCCTCCCAAACTCCAACACCTTCTATTGAGCAATAACTGGACCATCTCATAGACGGGATGTCGACTCAGAAGGAAGCTATTGAAAGGGCGCTTCTATTTGGTGATGGCTCATGGAAAAAAACCATGGTAACATGCTTAAATTTTTATAGTAGTCTTATCATTAACATGTATAACATAGTCTTATCATTTGAATGCTCATATATTAAAAACAATTTAAACTTTTTTTATTAAAATCAATTTATAGTCTGCAATTTTAAAACAGAAACTAAACACTTAAGAAACTATGGGCGTTCAATTTTTTTTTTTTTGTGTTTTCATGGTAGATGCAGATACTATGGTTATACATAAAAAAAACTTTCACAAAAACTAAACTTTATCTCAAGCATGCTGAAGAAGCTGAGGAATGATTTGCGTGACAAGCCTCCAGTTGCCCCAACTACAACTGGTCAAGCAGCCAAGCCTCCAGTTGCTCCAACTACAAATGCTCAAGCAGCCAAGCCTCCAGTTGCTCCTATTATACATGCTCAAGCAGCCAAGCCTTCAGTTGTTCCAAGGAAGGAAAAAATAAAGAAGAAGGATGAGGAAGAAAAGAAAGAACTAGAGGATGTTGTGCATAGGAGGAGTATCCGAAGCAGGAAACCTAAATTATTGGATTAGTTGTTGTGGTGTCATGTGTGGTCTGTGTAGTTAAAAACATATTTTGTGGTGGGTGGATGACTTTATGGTGGTATTTAAGCATGTAGATGCTTTTATTTTGTAGGGGTCACATGTGGGTGGCAGACCTTGTGATGGTCCTTTTGCCCTTTTGTGTATTTTAAAGGGAATAGGATTCCCTCCATAGCTCCCATGACTTATTGGGGAGCTGTGACCTTTTGTGTGTGGTTGTGCCAATGGGAACACTGGGTATGTATTGTTTGACGTGTAATTGGGCAAGACTGGTACACTTATTTTTTCAATTATGAATGTGGTTGAAAATGCATATCAATATTTACACCTTCAGCCACTATCACATTCTATATAAGCATGCCTCATGCATTCCACACATTATGTTTTAGTTTCAGTCACCACATTTCCTTCTTCACAACAACCATGTCTGATAATGATAGTGGTGATAGCTTTGTTGATGAATACTTCAACTACTCATACTCATCATGCTCGGACGGAAGCGATACATGGTACAAGTATGAGCACCCAACCATTCCCAACCCACCACCTTCTTCTGATCCTACAAATATACCCATTCCCCATTCCCTCACCGACCAGAGAGTTCTCAGACGAAGACAACCCCCCACCTCAAGAAGTTCGGGTGAAAGGGCATCTTGATGATGGTTCAAAAAAGGATGCCCCGGTTGAAAAACTTCCTCCACATGCTGACAATAAGGACAAGGAATATAGTGCACCCCATGGCTATACCAGTGACACCGTAAAAGAAGCGAATGGTGATGAGGCATCCTCGGTATGGAACGAAGTTGTCCCGGACACGGAGGATGAAGAGGAGGACAATGACAACAATGCTTAAGTCTCGTCAAATGGGTTCTTATTTCCATGCTTTATGGTTTAATTTATGAACACACTTTTCCATGTCTACTAATCATCACCAACAACTATTATCTAAGTGGTTGGTTTTAGTTTATGAAGTATATCGTGTTGTGCAATATTGCATCAACATGACCATGACCATAACTTAATAACAATGCAAAGGTTGTCAGATTAGTAACATAACAGGACAATCTCCATAGCTTAATAACAAGAGTAATACATCGTCAGTTAAATTCAAGGTTCACAACAATTACCATATGTCTACTACATGAACAATTTAACCATTACAAAATACCCAGTAACAATATAGCAGATTAGGTTAATTGTCTTCATACCACCTTGCATGTTCTTATTCTTCTGCTCCATCCTTAACTCCTCCTCCAAAGTTTTAATCTTATGAACTAGTTGAGGAACCAATTCCCTCCCACGGGGGCATACATCTTCATCAACCCACTCAAAAAATTTGCACTTGTGCACAACCTATAAAAATAAGAAACATAAACACATAAACTAACATCCAAGTAAGAGATTTGGTTCAAATATTCTTAACCTCCAAAAATCAACAATACTTACCGTGAATTTCCCACATCCAAGAAACCGTCTACCCGGATTTTCTGTGGAGTACGAGGTACGCATCGGAGCTCTAACACCACAATAACAATTCACAGTTCTTGTCTTCCCTATCCTATCACCCTTTTACAAACAACATACATAAACTAACATTTATTTGCATATTCTCATCAACAAACCTATGTATATAATTTCAACACTTCATATTTAACCAACATAAATTACACACACTTGCTAATTTTAAAAATCATCAAATTTTATAGCCCTAACACAATTCATTGTGAGGATCCCCTTTAATTTCCCCCTACATATTTCACAGTAACCCTAACCCCTAAATTGTATACAACAATTCTAATCTACCTTAATTATTAGCTAACCCTAACCTTATATATTCATTTCTACAATTTTCCATATACCAATCCTTTGTGAGGTTCCCAAACTCTAATCGAGACTTTACAAATTTCAAACACATTATCTGTTCGCAAATCTAACAATAACCAAACTTTATGGAGATGAACCAACGAGATGAACCAACTACACCCATTTTTGTTTTCAAAATAAACTTATTCATCATTTGAAACTACAGCAAATCGAATCTCAAAAACATGTCCTTCACACACAACAATAAAGGATGAATTTGTACCTTCTTCTCTGTTCGCGACGCTGCTGACGCCATCCTTCTTCTTCTTCTTCTTCTTCTTCTTCTTCTTCTTCTTCTTCTTCTTCTTCTTCTTCTTCTTCTTCTTCTTCTTCTTCTTCTTCTTCTTCTTCTTCTTTCAGAGCTTTGGGTTTCTCTCTCCTCACCTTCTTCTCAGCTCAACACTTCAATAAGACAGGTGAAATGAGGTCTTAGACACATTTCAAAGCCAAAAAACCGAGGGCAATTATGGCTTTAACAGCCTTATTTTCGGTCACATGAGCGGCACGTGAGGAAAACATAGACAAATTTGTTAAGTTTGACGCCAAACGTTATTCTATGTAAAAAATGGAAAGTGACAGTTGAGAAATGTCAGCAAAGGTAAACCTAGTTTAGGAAATGGAAAACAAAGCTCAAATGGGGTTAGGAAACAGGGTTTCCTCTTTTATTAATTGGGGTTACTCCATTTCCTAACGCTTGTGAACACCGTCGCGTTAAAAAGTTTTGTTGTATTTAATTTTATTCGATCGGAATGCCGAGGTTGAAAATCGGGTCGGTTGTTTGTAACGTTGTAGTGGGAAGAAAACGGATCGAAATCTTAACAGCTTTTGCAAAAAAAAAAAAAAAAAAATGTTAACAAGAAAAAGAAAAGATTTTTTTTTAAAAAAAGGGGGTTTTGGGCTGGACCAGACCCGAACTTCAGGCCCGATCCTGCCCTCCCCTCGTTTTGGGCCGTTAAGGTCAAACCCGTCTGAGGCCCAAAAAGCCACCGGCCCGGGTATTTATACCCAATTTTTAGGGTTTGCTCTCATTTTCTGCCTCGTCTTCTTCGAGCCTCACTCAACCGAACCCTCCCGACTATCTTAGCTCACTCTTCTCCATCGCCCGCCACCGCCGACCATCCTCCTCTCCGTCCTTCCCTCACATCACCACCACGCGTTCGACATCGCGCCACCATCTCTTCCCCTTCTTCTCCGAGTCAACCCGAGTCCAGCGCCGCCTCTCTCTCTCGATTCACCCGTCTCCGACCTCCTCTTCCTTCTCTCCAGCTCGAGCCCTCCGCCCTCGTCCGAGCTCGCCGGCGCGCTCGCAGATCCGAGACCCTCGTCGGTCCCGTCTGGATCTGAGGAGCAGTCACCGCCGCGCTTCACCGCTCCCGCACCCGTAACCGCCTTTCCGCCGCCGTCCTCTCTTCTACGGTGAGATTCTCACCTCGAGGCTCAGTCGCCGGCGATGCCTTCGCCGGTGGTCGGGCGGACCCAAACCGTGCACCTTCTCCCTTTCCTTTTTTTCTTTGTTTATTCCTAAGCTTTTCTTGCGGATCGGACGAATCTGGCTGGATTCAAGAGTTTTTGGTTAAAACAGAAAAGAAACTTATCATTTTTGGTTCGGTTTTAAATCAAAAAGGAAAGATAAATCTTTCTCTTAGATCCCGTCGTGTGGTGTTGAGTTTGAACAGAAAATTTAAGAAATTAATTAAACGGGAAAAATCAGTTTTAATTTAAAAAGACTTGCTTTTGATCGTTAGATCTAAACTGGAACGAGTTAGAAACCGAACGATTAAGTTGGACGTTTAAAACGGACTTAGAACGGAACAAAAACGGAACGCTGAATCGGGCCTTGGGAAACGTGCCACGAAACCCGTACCTCGGGAATCGTACAACGAAACTCGTGCCTCGAGATATGTGCATTGGGACCGTTCCTCGAGAAACGTGCAATGGTTTTGGTGCTCGAACCCGATTCGTCGTAATCCCGCTTTTAGCCCGCTCGAGTCTAAAAGACAACTTTTGAACTTAAATCGAAACCGTCGTAACCTTTTAAATCCTTTTGTGAAACCGGTGTTAATTGTAACTTTCTGTGTTAAGTAGAGTCCGGCTTCGAGCGAAGAGAAGACCGGAGTTAAACCAAGACACGGACGTCGCCCTAGAAGACGGTGTTGACCCGGTCGTCAGCAGCTAGGAGACGCTGCTGTGGTATCGTCTTGAGGTAGGGAAAGTAGCGGATACCGGTTTAATTGTGGAAAGTTACTAGTATGCATGCTAGGATTAATAAAACTGGAAAGACGTTTATAACAGATAATAACCGGACGAGTCGTAGTAACATGTAGGACGAGATTCACTAGTTAACTGTTCTTATATGTTTTCGTTACTTGAGAATTGTCGAGCCGTAGGTTGCGTGATTGATTGAATTGCTTGTTGTCGTTTGAGGTGCCTGCCGTGTGAGTCGGTGTCGTTAGGGTTAATAGACAAGATTAGTATAACCGTTGAGCTTGCTATTGATATGTGTGGGCGAGTGTGCTGTGGTTGTGTTGATGTGAAACCCTTGGTTTTGTGAGGGTCGGGTGAGTGATAGACCGACGTGACTGGTTGTGGTAAGATTATAGGGCTGGGTAAGCCGTGTTTAATTAGGACGTTTGCTTTATTATCTTGACGCTTTGCCCGAAGGAGTTCCGGGAAAGTTGTCTTACCTTTGCTTTGCCCGAAGGAGTTCCGGGGAAGTAGTTTCACCTTTGCTTTGCCCGAAGGAGTTCCGGGAAAGCTGTTTCACCTATCCTTTGCTTCGCCCGAAGTAGTTCCGGGGAAGTTGTCTCACCTTTACTTTGCCCGAAGGAGTTCCGGGAAAGTTGTTTCACCTTTTCCTTGCCCGAAGGAGTTCCGGGGAGGCTGTTTCATCTATCCTTTGCCCGAAGGAGTTCCAGGAAAGAGATGTAGGCCGATAGAGATTCTGGTATGACTATTTGAGAGCGTCCCTTGGTTAGTTTGACTGTTAATAGTTGTGTTGTTTGGGTGATTGTGTTTGTAAGTGCGGTTCGGTCTTGAGTTGAGGATGGTGGTTACGAGTTCAGTTGGAATTTAGTTGTGTGTTGTACTAGTATGCCCTAATTGGACGATTACCCGTGGTGTTGAGCGCTTGCTTATAACCTTAACTATTTTTCCTACTGAGCAAAAGCTCACCCCTTACTTTGTTGTTTTTCAGGTTCTAAGCGGGAAGTGTACTAGCTGGATGCTCGATGCTTGGGAGCTTACGAGGGTCCTAGGCTAGGTAGTCTAGAAACGTACTGTTTTATTTTGAACTGTTTCACCGTTGGTTCTTTTTCCGAGCTGTGACTCGCGTAGTGTTAAAGTTTTTAAAAAAATTGAGTTTGAGACTTGTTGGTTTTATTTTCGAGTAAAATTATTATTGTTTTAGTTCACGTCTCGAGTCCGGTCAAAACCGGATTTGGGGCGTGACAACGCCCAACTTTCAGAAATTGTTAAATCTTAACCCTATAAAACTGAAATTGCCATGTAGTAACAGTCAATTAACTGAAATTGCCAACTGTTTCTAATTTTAAATGGACGTTAACTTGGCCAAGTGAAAAGTCGAGTTTGCCCTCAAATATGTTCTTCCTTCGGACGTTAACTTGGCCGAACTTCATCTCTTCGTGACCTCATCTCTTCATCTCAGCTCTTCGAACTTCATCTCTTTGTGTCCGAGCTTCGAACTTCATCTCTTCGTGACCTCAGCTCGCCCAAGCTCCATTATAAAATGAGTCACGTGAGACGCACGTGAGTCACTGTTCACGGAAACAGTCAATTTAAACAGTACTTATTGGTTTTTAATTATTCAGTTTTGAAATTTGTTACTATTTGACAATTTTCCAAAGTTTGGGTGCATATTTGACAATTAAGTGTAGTACAACGTTAGGACATGGAGTAACCTCTTATTAATATCGAAAAGATTACATAGATGTGGCCCGAGGAATAAATTCCTCGACCACGAGTAAAGGATTAGAACAGATGAACAATATTTCTCTAACCCTTATCGGAGCATAAACGACGAAGGCGGTATTTTGATGCCTTATAGGCCAGGATAGAAAGCGGAGGGGGAGAAGAGGGTACCGGATATATTGAGGGACGTCAATAGTAATAGAGATGGTGGGAGGCAAAGCATCGTCTTGGTTGGGCCAGTACCTGATGCTCCCCTCCCTAGAGAAGTCCTTGATTCTCTGGTCGATATGCATTGATCCTGCAAAGACAAACTCAAACAAAATAAACGAAACCCTTTCGATTAGCCAGAGCCATAATCGTGAAAGGGGACGAGGTGGTTGCGGCGGTGGAGGCTAGGGAGGGGGACGCACCGGCTGCGACAGAGCTGGCTACTACACCTTCAGGGATGCCTCTAGGGATGGCGGCGACATTAGAGGCGGCGACGACATCCGAGGAGGCGATAGCAGCAGGGCCGACGACGGCTTCAAGGACGACAACGGCAACATCAGGGACGACAACTGTAGAAACGCTAACTCCTGGGTCAGGGGAGAGACCGTAACAGATCGGGAGATGCTCCATTGGTGGTGGGAGGCGGCCAACATTGCGGTGGCTAAGGATGGCTTGAAAGAAGCCTTAGCAGAGAAAAACTTCGCAGGATCCAAGGGGAAAGTGCAAAGGGGATATTTGAAAGAAGAGAGAAGATGGACCATGACATAAGCTATGACAATTGTCATAGCCATAGCCATGTAGGTGTAGATGGCGGCAGGACTCTCAAAACCCTAGCACAGAATTTCGACGTCCTTGATGCTGACAATGTGTACATTTGTTATTTCATCTAATTTTGTTATGATTTTCGAGTAAAATAACATAAATACTTCTAGTTAATTTTTAATTTACACAACTTTAACCATCTAATTCTACGCCCAAAGTCTAGTCCTTACCCTCACCATCTATCCTAATGATTAAGACACCAAACCTTCTTTTAAGAGCATGAATAAGGGGCCGGCCTTAAAGCTCGGCTCGCGTTTTTGTGGGCCGTCCCGTTGTGGGACGGCTTCTACGCGTCCCGCGTCCCGCAAAAACGTGAGTCAGGCCGAGGCCTGCGTTCCACGTCCCTGAACCACGGGACGGGCCGAAGCCCGTGGCTCGCGTCTCGTGTGCATCTGCCACCCAATCCCCGCCTGACACGTGTCCCGACATATATATATATATATAGGGTTGCTATCCAGTAAAATCCACCCTTATTGTGAAAACTACGAACTCACCAGGTGCTGACACGTGGCGCGCACAGTGCTGATAGTTTGCGCAACACGGTGCTAATAGTTCGCGCACACAGTGCTGATAGTTTGCATTTGTGCTAAAGTATTAGCACCGTGCTGCGCAAACTATCAACACTGTGCGCGCCACGTGTCAGCACCTGGTGAGTTCGTAGTTTGCACAATAAGGTGCGGTGTTTTATATATTTATTGTCCACGTGTCAGCATCTGGTGCGCTCTGTTGACATCACTTTTGGGGGATCCTATGGCTCTCGTGGGTTCGTAGTTTGAACAATAAGGAGGGGTTTGTACCTGATACCAACCCTATATATATATATATTTTTTTAATTCAAAATTCCTACATTTTAACCCCATAAATAGCCTCCAACTCCTTTCTCAAACCACAAACCATCTTACAACTTCTCTACAAATTTCATTTCTATATTTCGATACAAAATGTCCGACGATGAGATTCCGACATATGAGGATTTGGCAGCCCAAATGCGGATAGTTGAGGAACGAGTTCGATGAAGGATTGAGAGGGGCATACAGAGAGCAATGCCAAGGATCAACGCTCTGCGGGAGAGGCTCGACTATGGGGAACCAATGCGACGAGAGATTCACAGAGGTCGTGTTGAAGCCCACGACCAATTAAGGAGGTATTATTTTGTCGATCAACCCATATATGGCCCAAATATGTTTAGGCGTCAGTTCCGTATATGCAAACCACTTTTTCAACGGATTATGGACAAGATCAAAGACCACGACAATTATTTCGTTCAGAAGTATGACGCTGCCGGACGCTTGGGCTTATCAATGGAACATAAGTGCACCGCCGGGATACAGATGCTTGCGTATAGGTGCTCGGTCATTCATTGGACGAAACTCTACACATTGGGGTAAGCATCATACTTGAATTTTTACGTCATTTTTGCAAGGCCGTCATTGAGGTATTCGGACCCGAGTACAAGCGTACACTCACACCGGCTGGCATGGAGCGCTTACTCCGAGATAGGTACAACCGAGGGTTCCCTGGAATGGCTGAGAGTCTTGACTGCATGCATTGGGAGTGGAAGAATTGCCCAACCGCATCGCAGGGAGCCAATGGACGGGGAGATCACAATGGGGTAAGTACCATTATGCCTGAAGCTGTAGCGTACCGTGATTTATGGATTTGGCATGCATTTTTTGGGATGGCTGGCTCGAACAACGACCTCAACGTCCTCAACAATAGCAACTTATTCCAAGACGCTTATTACGGTTGTGACCTTGCCCTGGAGTACCAAATTAACGGGCATTGGTACGACCGACCTTATTACTTGGTGGATGGCATTTACCCATCACGGGGACAGTTCGTGAAGAGTATTGGCATCCCTACACGTCCAAAGAGAAGTTGTTTGCTAAATTCCAAGAAGGTGCTCGGAAAGATATTGAAAGGGCTTTTGGAGTATTTCAAGCAAGGTGGCACATCATTTCCCGTCCCGCTCGTGTTTGGAGCGACCACACTTTGGCTGATATCATGCACACTTGCATCATTCTACACAACATGATTGTAGAGGATGAACGCGACCGGTACGAATATGGAGATGAGGAGTTGTTGTACGAGCAACCTCCAGAGATGCCGAATTGGACACCACCGGAACGATGGCACCGAGGAGGGCCATTGCAATACCAACAACGAGTGGATGCTCAACACAATGTCACAAGTCATCAGACCCACAAGCAACTACAAAGTGATCTTATTGAGCACTTATGGGGTCTATATGGAGCTAGTTTCAATCCCAACGATTAGTCTTTTGTACTTGATGCTCCTATTCGGGAATAAATAAAATTATCAGTTTTAATTTACTTGATTATTATTTTTTATTATCATTGTTTATTTTTTGAACATTTATTTAAATTTTATATAATTTAAACTATTTTGATAATTTTTTTTAAATAAAACAACAAAATATCATTTAATTAACCACTCAGCATTCAATCAGCATCCACTAACAATCCCAGCCCCAATCCAGGACTCATCATTGTAAAACACACCTTATTTTGAGTCCCGAGTCCCACTATTTTGTATAGTCAGCATCCAAGCCTCACATTTAAGCCTCACATCCAAGCCTTTCCATTGTACATGCTATAACCGTAAAAATTAATTGTGCCAAAAATAAATTTGAACATATAAAGATTTGAAATTAAAAAAAAAAATGAACAGTTGGGGTTCTCGGTGCTCGTGGTCATGATCGAAGATTTAGAGATCTTCCAAGACAAATATAATGTTAGTGCTCTTCTTGGTTCGACTTGAACATAAATTGACGATGAATGGTAGAGGCACCGACGATCCGGGGCCAAATAAATCAATCATCATGACTCTTCAACCCTTTGATTTCATTTTTCTAGATTTAAAAATATAGTTATTTATTAGCTTTGTAACTCTTTTTTCTCTGGTAATTAAGGTTAAAGTTCTCTTTGTAGGTTGTTGAAGATGGTAGTTGACTGTCTTGTATACTTCTTGAGTATGTGGTAAACAATATCGGAGACGGGGAGAGAAGAAGGGGACAATATGTGTGTGCCTCTTAATAACGACGAAGTCAAAGAATCAGAGCAACCTTAATATATATATTTTTTGAGTGGAAGGTGCAATATTATAACTTTTAGAATCAATTACATTGTTGTGCATCGAGGAACATGCTCCTCGACCACAGAAGGTCAGTATGAATGAACAATGGTTCATTGAGCCTTTGGGAATCAAATATCTCAACAATGGTGATGGTGGGAGGCACAAAATCGTCTAGGGACCCCTCCCAGGGTCAATCCCCGATGCTTAGGCGGTGTATCATCCCTCCCGGCGGGGCTTCTTCCCCGCTTGTGACTTGGCGCCCCAAATAGGTGTCGACGCCTTCCTTTTCAGCGCTCCACCCGCTGCGTTCCCATAGGCCATGGGTGGTATAACTTCAATAGTATATGCTCCTAGATATGCGTGTTCTCCACCTCCAAACCCACCACGCTCCCACTATTGGTGGTCAGCAATCGAATCAACAAAGGGTTGCGCAGTACCCGACCCCTGCCGAATCTTCGCATGTACAAACGCCTTAGTGCCTGAGGTGGACCACCCATGGAGGTCTATCGCGAACGATTGGCTGGTGTCCCAAGTGGGAAATCGGGGACCTGGATTACGTATCGGGTCCATTGTTACGCCGGTTTCCCTTTCTCGAGACAGCCTAGCCTTAGGTATTGGATCCAATGTCAACGGGACTAGGGAAACTTCCTCCACATCCCAGTCTCTTATGTCTTCGTCGCCGCCGAGAACCCCGAGGGACCTCTTCCTCATCCAAGCATGTGAGGACGGTCGAAATTCCCGTTGTCTCACACAAGGACGAGGCCCTATCGCCAGAGTATGCCACAACAGACCCCTCTGATATGCCGGAAGGTGGTTCTGAGGGTACCGTGGCGAGAGCAACGACTTAACCTCTCCTCGTGCATTGGAAACGTCCTCCTCAACAGCTAGTGCATCCCCTTTCGAGACCCGAGACGGAGAGCCACCGTCCCCACGATCAAGCCCGGGATCATCTCCTCCGAGGAAGGGTTTCCAGACCCTAAACGGCCTTTGTGTCCAGCCTCGACGGACAAACGTGGACAAGGTCTCCATCTTCCTCCTCCGCCACCCATAATTGTCGCGGAACGAATATTGGGTCCGAACCCTCACCATCATGGTCGTGGAGTACGCTGAGCATACTGTCACGTCCCTAGCAATCCCCGTACCCGAGGATCAAGAGGGTACAAGCCTCTGAGAGCCTGGCAATGGCGTTTCCCTAGACCTTGTGTCGTCCAACCTAGACACCAGAGCAAGGTCATGGTGAACCCGAGAGGACGGTCTACGGTTCGGGTAAAGGGAGCCCAAACCTTGACGTGTAATAAAAGGCATTTAGGGCCGCCACACCAGGGCACCCTGACACGATTTAGAGAACCCAATCGACATCCTTATCGACGAGGAGGAATACCGAGACCCCATGGAAAATGAAATTGATCCCATCGAGGCCTCAGGAGGTGAAAGCCAGGCCGAGACAAAGGAGAAGGAAGAGGAAGACGATGTCGACCCCCAACCCCATCGGTACTTATCCCCCACACCAGACGTGGTCTGCGAGGGAGCCGACCAGATGGGATCGAGGGACACTAGGGTGGCGCGACCGACAAGCCCAGCACCAAGTGGCGAGGCGGCAGACGTCGTAGCAGCGACGGTGGTAGGAGGAAGCAAAATAGCGGCTAAGGCTAGGGCTAGGGCGAGAATTTAAAAAAACGAGAGAGTTTTCGACTCCGATTTCTTTGTTCCCAACCTTAATGATTTTAGTTTTCTTTTTAATAATATTGCAACATCAAAAAATATTTTTATTTATAATTTATAAATATTTAAAAATTAATTTATGTCATAATTAATGTTTATTATTTATTTTCTAATTTTTTTAAGGTCAGGGTTGTTGTTTATTGGGAAACCCTATATCAACATGTTGTGTTATAGCCCATTTCGACGTTATATTCCTAGCCGACCTTTAATCTGAAATCACAATAGTCGACTATCGGAAGTTATTAGAAACTAATGAAACTTGTTCAGACCGTTGATGAGACACGTCTTGTCAGTGTAAAATAATACCTAAGCCCTCCACTTAGGCATGTTTTAGTCCCCAAAAAGTGCATAAAGGCACATTTATTTTCTTTCTTTCTTTGATAGATAAAAAAAGCCTGAGCATAGACAAAGAGAAGTGGGATTCTCGAAAGCGAGATTAATGAGAAGAAAGTAAAGATGGACTTCAAGCTATTGACTGACCATGCCTTCCTACAACGTGGACGGTCAAATTGTGTTGTTTCAGCTAATGTTTGGGGAGCATAGAAAAACCTCTTTAGCTCACGTCAGCACGACGTGAAGTGGACCCCTACATCGTGGAAATCACACTCCCCACGTCTTGGGAACGGTGATTCCCATAGGGTAGAAGGTACGAAGAAGATATTGATATGAAGGCGTGGGAATCATAGAGACCACGTCGTGAGACTAAGCTCTACTACATGGACCATTGTAGATTCGAAGAACTATAAATAGACCCCCCCCCCCTACACACACACACACACACACAGTCCGAACTGAAAGAGTTACACATACAAGTCTTGAGAGAGAGAGAGAGAGAGAGAGAGAGAGAGAGAGAGAGTTGAGCGTCTTATCAAGGAGAAAGTAGGATCATCATCTTTATGGGTAGCTTCATTTAGCTTTGAAGGGAAATGAGAGAAAGAGGGAGATTAACATTGTGTGCAAAAAACTAAAGAAAGAAGAAGAATGAGGTGGTCTTTGTGTTCTAGGAGGGGTTGTCACTCTCCATTAGAGTATTATATATTACCTTCTCTTGTCTATCTCATTTCCTGTATGTCGTGTTGAAAACTCCATGGATGTATGATTATATTATGTTAATATTGAATTTGGTTATGTTCGTGTATGATGATGAAGTTGTGATTTTTGTAAAGTCTTATAACCTAGATTTTCATTCTATAAGCTAAATGTTTCACATTTGTGTTCTAAGGTCATAGAGCTCAGGGATGGAACCAAAGAAAAATGGTTATTTACGATTTGGTACCCAAATGTTTCGTCCACGAACGATTTAGTACCCTTATGTTTAAAATGACCAATTTAGTACCCAAATGTTATGTCCACGAACGTTTTGAGCTGATGGGGTTAAAAAACTAACAAAATTATGTTAAAGACCATTTTGTCCTTTGTCAGTTTAGTTGACTTTTGACAAACATAAAAAGACTGTTTTGCCCTTTGTTATTTAGTTGACTTTAAATATATTTATAATTAATTTTTAAATAATTTGTAATAATATCATTATTTTTTTCAAATAATTTATAATTTTATTTAATTCTTTATTTAATATTTTAAATAAATTTAATTATTTTAATAAGTTTTTTTTAAAAAAATTCATATATATTTATTTTAATTCATTTTGAGCTATTTAATTAATTTATTATTTTAAAATTAATTTTACAACTTTTTTGTTTATCTAATTTTTTTTAAATATTTAATTTTCTAATTTCCTTAATAAAAATATATTTAAATAATAATTTTTTTGTTAATTTGATAACATTTCATAATAAATATTCTTTTTATAATTATCTTTTTATTTTCATAATTATTTTAAAATTTAATTAATTTATTCAGTAGATATATTTTGTTTTTTTTTGTTTTTTTCGATTTTCATAATAATTCTAATTATGAAAATTGTTCATTTTTTTGCCCAATTCGTCTTCTTCTTCCCCGAGCAGAAATCTCTCCGGCGAGCGCCCTCATCCCAAATCCGTTCAATATTTGTTTAACTAAATTTGTGAATCCCAAACCAAAAACCCCCAAAACATAACCTAATTGAAACCCCTAACACTCACAAATCAGATTTGAATAATAGAGAGCCACGACCTAAACCCAAACCCAGAAACGCAGAAACCAAACCCAGACCTGGCATGAACTCCAAACCCACGGACAATCACCACTTGGCTTCGTGCTGCAGATTTGGGCTCTTCTTCCTCATGCAAATCGAAGCCGAATTCTTACCAGCGCCGAGTTCCTCGCACCGGCGTCGAGAGATGAAGGTCGGAGGCGAGGTCGAGAAGGACGAAGAAGATGAGAGATGAAGGTCGGAGGAGAGGTCGAGATGACGAGGAAGATAAAGGGGTTAAGGCAGATGAATCGGTTAAAGCGAGAGATAAGAGATTGGATCGAGAGAGTTAGGGTAGATGAATAGGTTAGGGTATATGTTTGTATATATTTATAATTTAGTTAATTATTTTAATTCAAAAAAATATTTTTTATTTTTTATTTACTATTTATTTATTTATTAATAACTAAGGGTATAATGGTAATTTTTCTATCAAATTTATAAGCTTAAAATAAGAAAGGGTAAAATCGTCATTTCACACCCTACTTAACTGCACATGACTAACTTAGAGGAATATTCCGTTAGTTTTCTAATGGAATATGCCACTTCCGTCCATGGACAAATCATTTCGGTACCAAATTGGTCGTTTGAAACATAAGAGTACCAAATCGTTCATCGACGAACTGTTGGGTCTCGAGGTAGGGTTGGAGATGAACCAACTCGCAGCGGAAAATCAATGAAAACCAAGAGACGATTAAACCATGAAACAACTAACAAAGAATGGATTCACAAGAGAAAAATTCAGCACTATTTCTTACCAAAACAAGAACACCGGTTAACGAATGATTGGCTTGAGTCTCCAAGACGCCTACGTATCCACATGGGAATCAAAGCCACGTAGTTCTTCTCTTTGAGGACTCAAGAACACAAACATGGAGGTGGAAACTAGCCAAACCCGAAATGGCCATGGAAGAGGGAGAGAAAATGTGTTTCCTATTCTTGTCTTGTCTTTGTTATGTTGAAAAAAGATGACTTAAACATAACAAAACCCATACTTGTCCAACAAAAGGCATGGGACAAGTATGGTGTCAAGTAAGGTGTAAATAGGACAAAGTATGGCAAGACAAGATTGGGTTAGGTGGTGAATCACCAACACCTTAATCCTTGTCTTGCTTACTTAGTACTAATTAATCAAGACTTGATTAATTAGTTCCATGGGCCTTTCATGGGCCTCTTGGAACATGGCCCGTGGCCATTTCCAACGAGGTCCCGTGATTCGCTCATCGCCTCCAAGCCTTCCATACCGGAAATGTCCAACATTATCCGACGCAATCAATCCCAAGACTCCAAGCCTTGTCTCGATCCGTAAAGTCCTATTCACTTACGGGCACATGACCCAAAACCCAGTTTTGGTCATGTCCCGAGACAACTCCCTTTTGGCCATTCTCCATAAATGTATCAATGAGTTTCATCCTCCGGTGTGACCCTTAGGTTTATGCATGTCAATAGATCAACGTAAAATCCCATTTTACTTGATCCTATTTAAGTGGCAACTAACGAGACTTTAGTATTGCCTGACACTGCATAACGAATCGACCCTGTCGATTCTAACCTTTCCGTCATCCCTGTCATTATCCTTTTATCTCCGATATCTTGATTGAGATAAGGCATAGAGCCGTCATCCTTATTATTCTCAATCAATGTTCCTTGATATGTGAGATGACTAAAGATATGATACCCAGTATCATGTGCATGACCATGCTATTCTTTCAGTCACTCTCGATCAAGCGGCCGAGAACCAATATCTTTCTCATACCTCAGTATGAGGGATAAATCCCTTAGCCGTCTTTCGTGTCACTCATGTAGCCCGTCCCCAAGCCAATCCTGGCCGTTATGGAAGCCCTGTTACGGACAACGTTAGGCTCACGTCAAACTCAGTTGTTGACTACATAGCGATCACAAAGACTCCTTGGTCTAAGGATACATGACAAGCTACGACACTGAATATGTTCATGACTTAATCTATGGCACATATTCAGGGCGGGTCGTCCAATATCATGTCCCACATGATATCTATGATCAGACTCCGGAATCCCATTCCAATGACTAACAGAACGTAAGCCATAAAGAGCCATCTTTCATACTAGTCGCTTCTAATGAAACTTTGTTGACTAGGGACCCATCGAGTATGATCTATCTAAATCTATGGTTCTATTCGCATGGTGGGCATAGATCAGAGCACACATCGATATATTACTCCAACACATAAGTAATATAAAGCCGTTTTGATTTTATTGCTAACGATGATATATACATTTGGACATTTAGGATTGAACTATGGGCACTAAGACTAACAATATTTGGGTACCAAATCGTAAATAACCCAAAAAATTTGTATGTTGTTCATGTGGTTTGGTTATTAATGAAATGATGGCTTCACTATGTTTTCTACATGCTACGATTTATGACCCAAACATAAGAAAGATTGACACTTTTCTTTGATCCAGAGGTTCAGAGAAGTTATCGAAGCAAAAAAAAAAATAGATGCAAGGAATCCAGAACCCATTATAGTAACCGTGAGGATGACTCAACATCCAATGACATCGAACATAATTATCGCAAACGAGGCCGATATGGGAATACACATCACCCTAAACCAATATCCATTGTGTTCCATATGATCAACAACAGTGGAAAATTCCACAGAAGGTCACTTGAAGACCTGTATAGACACGCATATGAAGTATTGAACATCCCTATAAGCACCTCCAGATCAACCGAAGCTCAAGAGGAAGAGTAGTTGCTCAGTACAATATTTCCATATTCACTAATTGGCATGACAATGGCGTGGTACAAAGACATGCCTACGGAGGATAAGAGAGAATGCGTCAGGCTGAAGATAAGGTTCGTGGAGCCGTACCATCCATCAAACTTGGATGCGGGATTCAGAAAAAGATTAATATGATTCAATTCAGAGCAACATGAATTCATCAGATCAGCATGAGTTCACTACAAGTCATATATGAAGAGATTTCATGACCAAGACTTATTAGTGTAAGCTTTGGTTCAGTACTTTTACTAGTGGCTGAACCAGGATCTCTGTTTACTCAACAACCAAAAAGTGCTTTGTATATTCAGACCCCGTTATTGCGTGAGCATTATTTGAGAAACTGAGCTCATGTCATTTGAAGGAAGAGTTAATATACACATTATTCTCCCTAACAAGTGATATCAGGGTCTAGTTCTGTAGACTCTCCTAGAAAGCAGGTCGAGATAAATCTCCTAAAGCCAAGAACATCTTGGACCATGATATGTGTTTCTCATGGTGATGGGCTTAGATATGATGAAGTGGGCCGTATAACAAGTAAAAAATTGGGCTTAGGAGTGTGAGCAACCCGATGTGAATAGACTCAATATGAAAGGAGAGATTGTTAGATGTGTCCACATGTGAGTCAGGAGTCCCACATCGGATAGTTAAGAAACAAAAGAAGACTTAATATACACATTGGACCATTGACCTAATAGGCTAGTCTTTTGATTGTATATCATAAGCTTTCCTGTTGTGTGTTCCTCCTTGATAAGGTCCAGTTTTCCCCTACAGTTTGTCATTCTTATCGTCCACGCCGTCATTCTACAATTCGAATCGACTTCTCTGTTTCCCCTCTGCCGTTTTCACCGTAGTCACGTTACACTGTAGATATGACAATCACATTGCTACCTCAACCATCCAATTCTCTTCAACGGTCGGTGCGGGTAGAAACTGATTAAGTGACCGAAACCACTGGCAAACATAGTGGTATTTTAATAATATCGGTGTCAATGTCGGTGTGCATTTCCGAGAAACCGAACATCACAGTTCAGTACTGGGATTGGGCTCCATGATCGGCTAACCGGCCTATACCCGACCTACCTACGAAGGCGTTGTATTGTGGACAATCTATATGGGTAATAATCTGCATTTAACCCTTCAAAAAAAAAAAACACGCCAACTCCGTCCATCTTCCACATATCTAGGGTTTTACTCGTCGCCGTCTCCCCTAAACCCCCCTGTTTTGCAACTCCACTTGAAATGGAAGATCTTCCTGACACCAATACCTGAGCTTCACCCTATCCTCAGTAGCTACAGCAACAGGGACAGGAGCCCAAGAATCTCAAAATGTTATCAACCTCCGATTGCGACAAGGAAGGCGCCGCTGAGAAGCCAAGACACGAACGCAGGAAGATTGCCATCTTCTTAGCATACTGCGGAGTTGGTTACCTGGGGATGCAGAAGAACCCCGGCGCCAAGACCATCGAGGCCGACCTCGAGGAAGCCCTCTTCCACGCAGGCGCCGTCCCCGAGCAGGACCGCGGAAACTCCAAGCGCTACGACTTCGCCCGATCCGCCCGCACCGACAAGGGAGTAAGCGCCGTCGGTCAGGTCGTCTCCGGAAACTTCTACATCGACCCACCGGGACTCGTCGAGCGCCTCAATGCGATCCTTCCCGACCAGATACGGATTTTCGGCTACAAGCTCGTGACGTCATCATTTAGCTCGAAGAAGCTCTGCGATCGGAGGAGGTACGTGTATCTGATTCCCGTGTTTGCTCTGGACCCGACTTGTCATCGCGACAGAGAGAGCGTGATGGCTAGTCTGGGGTCTGATACTGTGCTTGTTAAGTGTTTGGAATGCCCCGAGAGAGGCCGTAAGGTTGTGGGTCTAATGGGTAAGAGACCGAGATTTCAACTAGATTCCAAGGATTGCTCAGACGAGAACTCATTTTTGAATTCTGAAAGAAATGTTGGTTCGGGCATTGTGTCCAGCAATGGCCATTCTTGTGTGGAGGTTGAAGTAAGTGCCATTGAACCCGTAAAGGAACCTGAGGTAGCTCAGGGGAATGTAGACTCCCTGAATGTGGATGCTACCAGAGATTCAGTCCCGAATGAGAGTTGTGATTTGGGTTCAATAGCTGCTGGGGTTGAGGAGAAGAGTCTGAAACCGAGTCAGTTTCAGTATGGCGAGAAAGAGAGGGAAAGGTTTAACGGAATATTGAAGAATTTTGTGGGTAGTCACAATTACCATAACTTCACCACCAGAACTAAAGCTGATGATCCAGCTGCTATGCGAAACATTATCTCATTTGATGCAAGCAAAACTATTACTGTCGATGGTATTGAATTTGTTAAGTGTGAAGTTGTAGGGCAGAGCTTCATACTTCACCAAATTCGAAAGATGATGGGACTTGCTGTGGCAATCATGAGAAATTGTGCCCCAGAGTCGTTGATAGAAGCTTCTTTACAGAAGTAAGGTCTTCTGTTGCTATGATTTTCTCAAGGGTGAGATATGTTCTCTATATGCGTTATAACTTGAATTGTATGATGTCAGGGATGTTAACATAAACGTGCCTACTGCTCCCGAGGTTGGCTTGTACTTGGATGAATGTATGTTCTCGTCCTATAACCAGGAGTGGAAGGACACTCATGAAGAGCTATCTATGAAGGATTATGCACAAGGGGCAGAAGACTTCAAGATGAAGCACATCTACCCCCACATTGCAGCAACAGAACGTAAGGTAGGAGTTGTTGCTCAATGGTTGCACTCACTGAACCTCCGAAACTATGCCGATTTGGGTTTCATGAGCAGAAATGGATCCCTCTCTAACGGGAAAAGTGATGAAGTGGATAATGGTAAAAGTGATCAAGGGCAGAAAATTTCCGAGAATGGGAAAAGTGATGAGGTGGAGCAAAATACTGAATAATTTGTCCTGCAGGCAGTGGATTTTTTGACACTGAAGGATTGTGGATAGAAACCTATAACATGTTTTAGATGTTATAACTAAGAAATTCGTCTACCTTCATTTGGTTCCGTTTCAGCCAATTAAAAAGGGCTACAGTGTGTTATTCTTGCTTGAAGGCAGATTAATGTTTGTTTATGTTAATTGTGAACTTCATTGTTGTCTGTCGAAAACATTATTTGTGTTATGAATCTAAATTGGTTTCACCTTTGTTTTCCTTAAGTTTTGTTGATGTTTGCTACTAAAGAAGGGGGTTATATTCTAATGCTGTTAGCTATTTGGAAGTATACATAGTGATGGTGTTCATTTCTGATTGATTTATCTCGCAATCTATAAAATGAAACCATCATCCTCTGCCGTTAGGGCTGATCGGATTTTCCATCCAAAACCAGCCGGTGCCGATTATTTTTGTACCGAGGCGGCTCTGGTGCTTGAAAGGAGAACCGATCATTTTCGGATCTGTACATGGAAGAGATGGAGCAGAGAAAGTCGTGGGTGAGAAAGATGGTTCCAAGTTGAGACTTAATCTTGTTCTTATGTCTTATTTTAATCTCGTCTTTGAATTCTTCCCGATCTTCCTCAAGGCATCAGAGGATCACAACATATAGGAAAAAGTGAGACTCCAATCATGCCGGAGAGCCTCACTCTTCCTTTCCTTCTCCATTCTCACTCTCAGTCCAATCATCCACGACTGTTGTTTCGAGCACGCCTGTCTCTTCTCCATCAACCAAACTACTACTGATTGGTCGTTTTGATTGTAACCGATAATCGAGCGAAGATTTAGAGGTTCCTATTTGTAACTCTGGTGTCGGCTTTGTATTATAATGTATTTATTATACTTAATTGGAGTATTAAATATGAATAATATCTTCCTACTATATGATCAATTAGGATTCCATCAATTTTAGAATATATGTTATTCTAATTAAATGGTAATTACCAATCGATTAGTAAAAATATATTTTCCAAATTTAATATTTATGATTTATTCCATCATAAACACACCATTGTCAAACATCTAAAGGAGCGTATAGTTTGGGTACATAAACAAAAGTGTAATAGAATCAATCCGTCCTTCTTCCGCGCTCGATTGAAGCTAAAAAGTAAGGTTGAGTTGGCTGATAATCGCACGACCATCACTAGTTCAATGAAAATGGTCACGTTCAACGACGAACTACAAGTGTAGACAGGAATCTGGTTGAACAAGTACTCTTTCAATGGTATGATTCTCAGCGCCATCCAATTAAGGAAGTTTCTACATACAATAACGTTTACTAGTCCTCGATAGCGACTAAAAGCCCTTACTGTAGGCTTGGTACCCTGCCGCCGTTTTTGATAAATTCAATTCATTAGAATCATACTTCTTATTTTCACAATGAAACCATTCCTAAATGCATTTGTTGTTCGTGTGAGACCCTCCAATTCCTTAGATAAGATAATGCACATACATCATTCACAAGGCGAACTATATAGACTTTGATCTCCCCTATACTAATGGAGAATACGTAGGCAATCCGAGTACGTTCTGGATACAAGTCTCTTATGCCCAACCTAAATTATAGAATTAAAGAAGGTTTTCTTTACAAGTGCATCCACAACCAAGTATTCCGTGATTGGTTGAGATGCCCACGATTTAAGGTTCAGGTAAATTATGACTTACACTTTGATACCCACCTTTTTTTTACCAGAAAGAACGAAAATATATTAAAAAAATTCATGGATCCCGGGAAGACAACCACTAAACAAAAACAAAAATGTACACGATTTAGAAATAAGTAAAGATTACAACAAAAAGTCTAATGCTCAGTATGAGTCGGAAAACCAGAAAAAGATATGAATATAAGAAAAGGTATCAAGTAAATGAATGGGGTTAGGGGCCGTTACAATAGGTTCACAACATCGGGACTGTTTCTGTGGGGACTTGGGGCGCCTATGCTAGTGACAAAACAATGAGCATTTTTACCTATTAATCACAATTTGTTTTATTAAGCTAGATAGGGACAAACGTCAATAAGGAGAAATGAGCTCATGAGACGAAGTGTTGTTTCTTATGTACTAAGGTGGTCGTGTATATTACTACCCTTTTAAATTTTGTATTATCAGTAACACATCCTATAAGCGATGAATTATCAATAATACACTCTCAAGTTTCATTATTCATAAAAAAAATCGAATTTCAATTAAATTAAAAGGAAAAGTTAACTTTTATAACTTTGGGAAAAAAAAACCTCACAGAGGTTACTCTCATAACCCTCCTAGGGTTCCAACCATCGTCGTCGCCCTCCTTCACGCTTCATCCATCTGGTTCTGTCCCCTCTCCCCGTTTTTGATACTCTCTCTCTCCCTCATCATTATGGTGTTCCCGTTCCACCGTTATCACCGCGAAGGATATCCCTCCCGGAATCCATGGCCGCCGACCCATCTCAATCATGATCATCTCCTTGAGTCTGGTCATCCACGCCCTACCATGATCGATCAAGCCAACCCTGTTTTGGTACTGCACAATAGGGGATGGTCCATGCACGACATGCACCACGATCCGACGTGGTTGCATAGGGATCCCTAGCACCGCCCCCCACCGGAGTCCGTCCGGACCTTTGCAGCCAATCCCGGCAACCACCGTCCCCTCCCGGATTGGGATCAGCCATTCCAACGTCAGGAGACGCTAGCTCGGGGCCTGATCCCAGTTCCCCCACCGGTGTGCACCGTGAATCCGGCCTTTCCATGGGATCCGGTGCACTATCTTTCCTGGTCTTCGGCTTATCAGCCAGGATATGGCCAGCCGGAGATTGGGATACAATCGGCTAGGGCTCCCCATTATCCGGGCCCCGTCAACACAAGAAGGACCGAGACCGGCAGGAGCCGGGCACACCAGGAGCATCGGAGTACTACTGTCAAAGTGCTGCATCCGTCTCCGACAATAGCCAAACGTCAAGACAAGGATATCCCAATCCCTGGATCTCGCTTGAAGATTGGGGCCAAGGTGAAGAGGCCTGACCCGCAGCTGGGGGATCTGATGAACTGCACTTTGGCTCGACGGGGGATCCTGCGTTTCACTACAACCGTTGGACCAAGACCCAGGGTGATCAAGACGGGTCACAAACCGGAGCCTGAAGAGTAACCAACCTCCACTGACCAAGCACAGGAACGGGACACTAGCCCGGGGGACTGGAACCCCCCGGGGGAGGAATGATCCCCCAGAGCGGGGGTGGGAAGGACCGTCAGGGACCTATACCCACAGACCCGGGACGTCTAAAGCCGGGAAGTCTCGGGGAATCCGCAACAAAGGCATTATCTATTTTCAGGTTGATTGTTTTAGGACGAATAAGATTTTGGCTAGGTAGATTCCATTCGGTTAGTTTTGTATTGTTTGAAACAGTGGATCGAGGAACTCATGAGATTGGAACTGTGAAACAAAACAGACTATTGATATGGAACCATGTGCGCCTGATGGGCCACGGCCGATCGGGACAACAGCTGGTATCCGGGACTGTTAGGTCCCACATTGTAAGCACGATGATTTAGTAATACTACTTCCTTCCCGTTTCAAAAAAAAAGGAAAAGTTACACTTGACTTTACATTTTATAAAATATACCTAAACTACCCTTACCCTAACCTTCTTATAAAGACATAAATCCGATAAGAATAATCAAGGACTCCCATCCAAAGACGGTCATAATGTAAATATGTTTAGGGTTGTCAAACTACCATGAATGAAACTCTATTTTTTTGTAATCATAAGCAGTTTCTTTCAAATCAATCTTAGTGGCCTAATGTAATCAAATACAAGGGCTCAAAAGCGAGAAACGCGCATGGATTCGCTTTTGTGGATTCACATTTCTGCGAAAAAGAAAGGGATCTCTCGTGCGATTTCAATACGGTGCAGAATCGACGGAGACTGAATCTTTAGCAGAGGTGGATTGAAGCTGGCTTCCGTGATATGCAGATTAGAGGGATCGGCAAAAAACCAAGGGTATACTCGGAAAGGAAATTTCTTCACCTACAATTGCACCCAAGGAAGGAATCCATTCTGAATATCAAAGAGGTTTGAGCGTGATGAACAAACAGATACATACCTTGGAACACTGCAAAAAATTCTTTGCAACTTGCCCCCCGACACAAACAGGTTAGCTCTGCGTTCTTGGCTGGGGAAGGATTATTCAGTTTCCAGGATCTATGTGAGCAAGAGACCCAATAAGGGGGGGAAGTTTTTTTTGGTTTGCATCATTAAAATCAAAAGATGAGTAAAAGGTTGGGAAGAAAAGTTATTGAACAAGAATGGAGACCGAAGCCAGCCCAAATTGTCAAGGCTGATCGTGTGCAAATTGTGACACTGGAATCGAAACCAATACCGGTAGTAACAGGGTTGAAATCTCATTATCTATCTCCTAGCGTTGTAGGAATCTCAGACACAGAATTTACGGTCGAATCGTTGAAAGTGATGATCAACAAAGAGGTTGTGATACATCTCCAAATCAGACACTTGGGCAGTCGAATGTTTCTTTTCCTCTCATCCGATCAAGAGGTATTATATGATATTTTAAACTCAAAATGACAGTGGTGTAAATCCTGGTATCTAATGTTCAACTGGGCTAAGGACTGGTTAAATGAGGCATGGAGTTTCTCTTGGCTTAAGGGGACAGAGGATCCTATTATGGGATGGTGTATGCAATCTTTTAAAGAAATCGGAAACTCTGTGGGATCCTTTATGGTGGCTCTAAGAGATGAGACATCAGAAAATTATATTGCCATTTTCTACTGATTCGATCTATTGCTCATTCTATACATCTTTCAAGGAACCTGGAGGTGGAAGGGATAAATTTCCCTATTCGAATTCAACCTATTGATTCAAAAAGATTTACTACAAGTCTGGGTGGAAACATTGTAGAGAAACCCAGAGCTGATCTTTGCCTGAGAGATCAGATTTCACTTCCACCATGTCGGAAAATTGCTTTAGACAAGAACAAACAAATTGTAGTAGTGAAAGAGCCCGAAACTCCAGCTTGGAAGAGTCTATCATTTTCCGCTAAAGTTCAAAGCCCGGGTCCATCTGGTTCCTTACTTGGGCCGCACGATACAAGGGCTGGGACCAAAAGAGGTAGACGCCTGAATAACCCTAAGCAAGCAGTTGTATTCAGATCATATACTGCAAAGGACAAATCATTAAGCCGGGAAAGAGCAGCGAGTGATCAACGTTGGAACTATTTAAAAGCTTTAAACCAGAAAACAGTCGCTGAAATTTTCTCGGCGGATGAACAGATCGAAGCTTTGGATTTTGAAAGTGGAGACACGTTTGACCCTACTTTTAAGGAAGATTAGGAGGAGGAATATGTTACAGAAGAGGAGGGTGACCAGTCACGCTTCCTTCTCCCCTTCCCTTCTAACCAACTCATAAAATGGTGAAATTCATCTCCCAGAACGCCAGGGGATGAATGTCGTCCAGAAGAGACGGAGTATTAGAGTAGCGTTGTCTAAACAAAATCCGGATGTTGTGTTGATCCAAGAAACAAAGATGGATGTGATTTCTATGTCTACTCTCAGAAGCTGCGGTTTTGCATGGGGGTGGCAATCGGCCTTTATTCCTTCGGATGGGGCGTTTGGTGGTGTTCTGACAGTCAGGAAAAAAGCCTCTTTTAATATGATCTCGACTGATGGTGGCTGATCACTCACATGGCATTACTGACATTGTGTTTCTTGGAGGCTCGGGGGTGCAATATTTCTTTGAATGGCATGTTATGTCATTTCTGTAAGATGAGATTCGAAGACATTCACCATCTTTTTCTTCATTGCAGTTATTCTTGGGCCTTATGGGGAAGGGTCTTGGCTTGGTGGTCTATTTTTTGGTTATCTCATGCTGATTGATTAACGGCTTTGGAAGGTTGGATATGGGTATCAGAGAGTTGTAGTAGCTCGATGTGGTTGAAAGTTTGTTTTATTTCCTGCTGGCATATTTGGTTACAAAGGAACAATGCGATTTATAAGAGCAGGTTAGAGTCGTTCGTAGAGGTGTTTCAGAAAATCCAACCTCACTGTTTCAATATAGCTAAACTCGCAGGTGATTTGGTGCATGATTGTTCTTTTGAGCTGTGGTGCATTGCTCCTTGGGTGTGTATTCTTCGGGGGAAGGCGTAGGAGACAGTAAAGAAGTGCTGGCACTTCGGGTGTTTTTGTTTACCCTGTTTTGTTTTTTTACAAGAGTATTTATGTTTTTTCTAGAAGGTTTTTAGATCCCCAAGCTTTTGGGTTGTATCTTTTTTCTCATTTTCCATCTTGGAAATCTGAGTAATAATAATTTCATCGCCTATCAAAAAAAATCTTAATGGCCTAGTACCTTCTTTCCCTTTACCATGTTTGTTCTAGAAAAATCACGGAATAGAAGATAAACTCAAGATCCAAATATGTATACCAGTTAAGTGAAGAAAAATCCATCAAACAAATCAATCAACTACATGTGATGGAAAATGAATCTAGTTCGGGTATGAAACATTACGGGTTAATTACCTTTTGTACCATTTTTCTATTGGTAACATACCTTTTGTACCCATGCGTTTTGTAACGTTTAATAACAGTCCCTCCGTTTTGGTAACTGTTATTTAGTACTATTTATGAATTGGTCACAACTCATTTAATACCCCTTACGTATTGATAACAAAACATTTAATACCCCTTATGAATTGGTTATATATCATCAAAATGACGTAAACTTGACCAAAAATTTGACTAGAGCGTTACCAATACATCAGGGGTACTAAAAGAGTGTTACCAATAGAAAATGAGTACTAAAGGTAATTAACCCAACCATTGTGAATTGGATTCAGTTTTCTAAAATTCTAAACATAATTGACCAACTAATAGGTTAAGAGTAGAAAGTTTATTTACATTTATAAACAATAACATTAGACATAATGCATACGAAAATGTACATGTATAACTAAATTAAATTTTGATTGAAATGTATAAATATCCGACAAATCCATACAAAAAAGAGCGAACATTGGAGTTGAAGTTGAAATGGGTATTTAAGGAATAAAGCTCGACAAATTTACTATCTTCTTTAAAACGAACTTTAGCTTTTCTGTTATCCATTAGATGTAATCATAATCGTTACCATTGCAACCACAATAGAGTACACAGCCGAACACAGATTAACCCTCGAGCCTTTTCATAGAACCAATAGTAACTGATACCTAAAACACTTGCAAAATCTCAAAAATAAAACGGTATGTTTTCTTGTGTGATAAATAATGATTTTATTGATAGCTTTTTTCTCCAAGAAAGGGAGAAAAGACTGGACTTCCATAAAAGACTGCCTTCAAAGACCTTCACCCCTCGTTAGAAGGACAACAAAAAAACTCGAACTCAAAAACAAATGAAACCGAGAAAACAGGAAAGGATCTTGCTAACAATCCAAAGATCCATTAGCTTTAACTCTTCTCCATAACTCATCTATACGTCGAGCTTCAAAAATTTCTCTTTCACTCTGAGTTTGTGATCGAGTTTGAACACGAAAGAGTTGCGAAGAAAACGTCTTTCTGCTCCCCTTAACCTCTTTAATGGAATCAGGCGACCAAGCCGAGAAGGTCTTACCAAAGTCCATATTAGTGGTAGCCGGGCCCAATTGGGAATCCCTCGGCTTTCGTTTGATCATCCCCATCGCTGAAAACATCGAGTGCTTTTGAGGACGACCCTTACGAGATTTAAGGAGGGCATCCTTCCAAGGATTTTCAAAAATAGCTCCGTTCTGAGACGACTGAACCAATGAGCCAGGCATAGATTCAGACTCCAACAGTAAGCGCTGAACAACGTCTGAATTCAACACGAAAGATTCACTTGGGCTCGAATCGGTGGGCTGAAGGTTCTTAGAATTAGAACTAACAAGCCCAACATGATTCACAAGTTGGACAAACCCAACTTGAATTTTAGATCCTCAACCAAGAGCCCCTCCACAGCTAACTCCTCTCCACGCGTGGTATCAGCATCAATAGAGTCACGATCTTTTGAATTTAAAGCATCCAAATTTCAGCATCCTTTGTAGCAACGTATCTCACAGAATCAGGAGCGGTGCACATTTCTCTACGCGTTGCATCTGCTCCCGCGATTGGGTCAACTTCTGAATCTGCGAATTCAGAATCAACAACGCGATCTTCGGATGCGAGATATTCCAAAGTTGCATTAACAGAATCCGGAGCGTCAATCTCGGGGAGTAAATCCGAATGCGCCAAGATTTTGGACCTGGTAATATGAGTACGAGGTACCAAAGTGGACTTAGGTCGTCCCTTACGAGCCTTAGTCGCGAGTGCTTCATCCACCCACTCGTCGATCGATTGCAAAGCTCTTTGGGACACATTTTCAATGGGTGGAAGCTTCACGCCAAACACTATAATCCGAAAGATGTGGGGGAGCCCGGCTCAAGTGTTTTGGGGACTTAAGGATGGCGCCCTTTCATGGACCGTATTGATCCCTGGACGAAGATATGAATGATAATTAGGAGTATTATGGACTTTTCATCTATTTTGGATGGAAAGTTAACTAAAATCTGACGGTCAGATAGTAAAGTATTGGTAAATGTATGGTTTGGGTATCAAACTATAAAATTTTTTGATTGAGTTTTATTTTGAATATAAATGTTTAATAGGATATTAAATTGAAATTTTCCTTATTATTTATTATCAACCTTACCAATGCTCGCACTTGATCGGTCTGGCCTTGTTGTGGACATGGGCTAAGAAAAATGCATCTGATAGAAGCCATACCAAGTATATGTATGAACTCTTATATACAGTAAAAAAACATGTTAATTGCTTAGAGCATCCACAATGATATGCCATGACTAGTGGTAGGGAGCCATGGTAAGAGGTGTTTTTTGACTTTCTCTCTCCTCCATACCGTGACCCCATACCATGGCCCCTCCAATGGTATACTATGACTAGCGGTAGGGAGCCATGGTATGAACTTTCAATATTTCCAAAAGCACCCCAACTATAAATACTAATTTTATTTAAAGCCAAATATAAAATACATAACTACTATTTTTATTTAAAGCTGTCACGCCCCAAATCCGGTATTGACCGGACTCGGGACGTGACTCAAAGATAATTTAAAGTTAACAATAAAAGTGTCTCAAATCCAATAAAACTCTCCAAGTTTAGTTCAATCAAAATATCTCAAGTAAAAACTCCATAATACATCCTTTAAACATAAGGTTCATGACCAAAAGTAAAACCATAACGTCTCTAAAGATAAGTGCACCCGGACCCACAGAAGCTCCCGAGCCTCGAGTCCACTACTCATCAACCAAGCCTGTAAAAACAGTAAACAAACAAATAGGGGTGAGTTTACGCTCAGTAGGGAAAATCATAAACGATTTATCCTCCAATTTAGCTATAAAAATGCCTTAACACGGCGACTCATTTAACAATTAATACTTTTAATCAGTAGGGTGCTGTAAACAGGTAAGGATAAGAACAGTATCACATTCTTAAAGGCAATGGTAATTTACGAGGGAATAAATGAAATTACTGTAAATAGTTGAAAACTACTAGAATGGGAGCAAGTAAATATCGCGTCAACAACTCAAATCCTCAATACTCCGATCCTCGAATAGATTCTTGTGTCATATCGGATCCCATACTCCGATCCACAAGAGTACTCGTGTCATGTCAGATTTTCCCTCGGTCCAGAGGAGGCACATACATCGGACTACCGGTAATATCCCTGAGGGACACATATCGTCGGAATTCTCGGAAATACCCAGGGCACATATCGTCGGAATTCCCGGAAATGCCTAGGGCATATATCGTCGGGGTACCCGTAAATGCCTCCAAAGGACCATATGTCATCGGGAACCAAGGTAATGCTCCCGCAGGACGCACACACTCGGGTGAATCTCAAGTAACCATTCCCCGCAGGGTAGACCATCCAATGCCACGCAGAGTCCAATAATCAATGCCCCGCAGGGTCCAATCCACCGGCTATGATACTACCCCACATCATCATTCCCTTCGGTGTGGGTACCATACTGGATACCAAGTCATCAGCTTAGGTATTACCCCACACCAGCATTCCCTTCGGTGTGGGTACCTTACAAGCACTACCCCACCCGCAGCGTGGGTGCCATACCGATATAGAACCCAACTTAAAGACTCACAAGAGGATAACATACTAAACAATCATGGAGCAAGCAACGCTTAACAACTCTCAATTCTATCACAACACACCACAAGAATCAATACAACTTAACACTTATCGGTTACTTACCAATCGCACTCCGTCGGTCTATCAATCACCCGATCATGTACCATTTAGCACAAACAATTCCACTTAATGTTCATACAATCATTCATCCAAGCATTCGATCAAATAAGCATTCAAGCATTCAAGTTCAACATTCAAGTCGTCTAGTTGTATTAGACTCTTAGCTTAACCAAACTAGGCAACCAAGGCATGTGAGGCAAACACAAACAATCCTAGGGCTCATCTCGGCCTTTCTACCAGTAAAGCAATTCCCAAGTATTGAAAGCGAGTTACACTAGTTATTCCCATCCTACGCATGCATACCCGACACATCCGGTTATTAGTAATTGAAAGACGATTATTCTAGTTATTTGCATCATATATGCAATTCTAGGACCTTTCCGATTTTATTAACTTAATAGGCATACTAGTATTGAAATGCACGAGGAGTTAGTACTTTAACTACCTTGTGGTCTTCCTCTAATAATACTCCTAGCTGCTGACGACCGGGCCAACTCCGTCTTCTCAGGCGAAGTCCACGAAGTACAGGGTCTCGAGTAAAGTCCAAGCCTAGGGTTTAGCAGTTAAAACTTACAATCAGTTTCGGTACAATCCAAATTAAAATCAGTCGTTGCCTTTCTAACTCGACCGGGTCAAAAGCGGGATTAAACGACGAATCGGGTTCGAGCACCCGAACCCCGAGTACAGAACCCGGTGCACGTTTCCCAAGGTACGGTACCCAATGCACGGATCCCGAGGCACGATTTTTGAGGTGCGGGTTCCGAGGCACGTATCCCGAGGCATGAGTTCGAGGCACGGTTCACGATGTACCCACTTCAGCGGTTCCGTTTTTGATCCCATTCCAAGTCCGAATCAAACGTCCAGTTTAATAAAATCTGATTTTTCTTTTAAAACCTTTTTAAATCAAAATCTGATTTTAAATCCCTTTTTCTTTAGATACTGATTTTCTTTTTAAAAATCTTTCATTTTTTTATTTCATTAGTTTTGATTCCATCCAAACTATATCCAGATCCAACACCAGGTCTGATTCACAGCTCAGATCCGAGAAGAGCTCGGGATAAGAAAATCAAAAGGGAAAGGAAGCTCGGGTTTTGAGTCCGGCCGTTTCGGTTCCTCGCCGTGGGGAAAAGACGATGGTGGAAGGGTTGACCACGGCGGAGCACAATGGCCGCTCGCCTGTCTCAGATCTGGACGGAACTCGACGACGGGGCTCGATTTACACGCGTTGAAGAAGAAGAAGGAGGGGAAGGCGAGACGGAGAACTCCAGTGGTGGGTGTACATTGAACGGGAAGGATGAGAGGTCTGGTGGCTAGGGCGTGGCCGGCGAGCCTGGCCGTGGAGCAGAGGGAGAGAGACAGCCGGAGAGGGAGGTTCGGTACCGGCGTGGGCTCGCGTCGGATGAAAGGCGGGACGGCGAGGAAGAGGGGCGAAGAGAGGGAGGCGGCCGGGCTTGAGTTGGACGACGGCGAAGCGTGGTTTCAGAAGAGAGAGAGGGGAAGGAGTCGGCGAGAGAAGACGAAGAAGGAGGAGTAAAAATGGGTTCAAACCGTAACTTTCCCCCTTTTATACTCGAAGCCACGCTTGGGCTTGGGCCCAGAACCAGACGGGCTCGGTAACTTGGGCTTCTGACGATGCTTGGGCTCACGGCCCAGAGAGGAGGGAGGTCGGGGCGGGTCTGGCCTTGCCGGTTCTGCTGGTCGGGTCCGACCCAACCCGGTTCAGCCCTTTTTTCTTTTTTTTGAAATTCTTTTAAATTCGAACTTGATTCAACTCCGACGTTTCAACCTGATAAAATTAATACTCTAAAGTCTTTAAAATGAGGCGGTCTTTATAGTCTACCCCCCTTAAAAGAATTTCGTACTCGAAATTTAAAAACGAACGCGCTCCACTTGACCCTATCTCAGGGAGCGTCCGATTAAAACTCGCAAGCGAGTAATCTGTGGTGTGATTCCGCAATATTCCCTTCTTCGGGCTCACCTCAAAACACGTGATCACCAACTGTAACTCAAGAGGTCGACATAGTCTAACTGCGTAACTCTTCCGTCGGTTCTGCACACTCTTTAACCGCTCCCGAATCAACGCGACCTTCACTCAATCGTGCTTCACTAGATTCACGCTAGTTACTCAGATGCCATACTTGGCGGTGAAAACAGTCTTACTCAACAGCTCACAATTTCAACGGGTAACAAACCATGCCAAAACTTAAAGAATCACTGAGTCATCACAACGAGTCGATACCCACTCAAACACTTAAGAAAACTCAGGTAATGGTCTAGATATCCTATACCAGACCTTTCCGCCGGCACAGGTATCCTGCCGAAATACTCTACAAGTCGAACAAAGTCGAGACCACACACCAACGTAACTCATCAGTTTCCTCCGTAGTGATCGTTATGGGGATTAATCCCAACAGAACTCAAACACTACCAAGTCAAGACCAATCACGAACAATTCTACAAGGACGTAAAACCCAAATGCAATCATCAAGACAATAGATCTCACGATCACTGCAGGGTGGAACAACCACTCGTTTCATCACGCCTCGTGGAAAGGTAGGCGTACCTCAATCAAGGAAATAAACCAATTTACCGGCACCGAGTTAGAAGGCTGCACGCCTCAAAACATACCACAAACAAAAGCTCATGCCACACCAATCCTGGCACACTTGCCCAACATAGCAACATGTCACACCGGGTAACCTTACCAAAATCCTCAACCTGATAACGGATCAGTCGTACCTCAAGTAATACAATCTTAGATCATGGCAAAACCATCAACACCCACCTGCGATCGATCAAGAAGGTTATTCAACCTACGATATTTCTCTTACCGTTGACACTTGCTCACAAACTATCAATCGACCAAGTTATAAGTCGTTTCATCCGAGCCATCACCTTAATGAGTCAACAACAAGCACTGAAGTCTCGAGAATTTGAACGGTCTTTGGGGTACCTTGCGCGTAAATTTTCAAACGTGTTTCAAATAACTTAGGACCAGTCACTGGTCAACTCTAAATTCTCATTGTGCTCTGCATGGCACAAAACCTGACCTACCATACGATGCTTCGTGCGATGCCCTCCGTTATAGGCCTGGAAGCTCGCGGTAGTCGTATTACGCTAACTGTTTCCGGATCTCGACGTGAGAGGCTCTCACTTCTACGGTGTAACTTAGATGTTGCGCTAGTCCTCGTGGGACGTTGGCGTTTGTTCTTCCCTTGTCGACAGAGATACGTCATGGTACTCGGTTCGCGTTCTTCGTATTCCGCTCCGCGGAAAATGTCGCTTGATGTCGCTATAACTCTAGGTGTTTGTTTACCTACAGCGTGCGGCGCGACTTATGTGACTTTCGTAACACGTCTTCTTTGCTGCTGCGCGGCTCGACCTCTCTTCTCGATCTGCTACATGCTCCGATCTCTGGTGTCGTCGTTGTTAGCCATCTTCTTCTAGAACTTGTCACGTCGGTATTGAGTGTCGATTCTTCAACTTGATGCTTTCCAGCTTCCAGTGGTCTTCATGCTTCCTTAGCGCTCCGTTCCACTCCTTCTTGAAGTCGTGCTGCAACCTTCACGGCGGTGTGCTCGGACAGGTCCTCCATCTTCTTGGCTCTTCGGCTGACGTCTTGGGTTGGTCAACTCCGTAGGCGCGAGTCTTCCTGGTCTAAGGATGTTGGCGTCGTCTCTGGTCTCAGGTTAATCACGATGTCGACTTCGTGAACTGGTAGCGATCTGATCGGCTTCTCTGGAGAGAACTTCGGGAGCACACTCCAATCTAATCTCACACGTAAAGCATACACTCGTCCAGCTCTTCGCTTGTTAACCGGAGTGCCACGACAAAAGGGTCGTCTCAAGGGTTCAAATCTATGAACTAAATCTTCTAGCGGGGGTGGAAGAAGCTGTGGATTACGACTCCTGTGGGTTATGGCTCCACCACGCTTCCGCTGCGCTACTCTGATCTTATCGCCACTTGGTCATCTCCGGTGACCGTTTAGACCGTTTACTGGTCAAGGCTACAGCCTTTCACTGCTCGGGCATTCGTTGTTGATGGCCTTCGATGAACGCCTGTTTTTTCACCAATCGGTTCTTAAAACTCGATTCGTACTCTCGAAGAAGGACAGAACTTTTCGTACTACTAGGCCTGTTACTCATCTTTCAAACTCAAAGTGACCCTAGTCGGTACTACCACACCTCTAGTCGGTGTGTTTAAGGTACGTAAGGGCTTAACCATTTTAAACTCGTTCCATCATAAAGTACTCACGAAACAATACACCCAAGTGTAATACTCAGGTGTCAGCAAACAAAAAAACCAAAATGTGAATCGTAAACAAGTACTCTAAGCGCTCTCAAGGTCGGTATCGAGTCCCTCGGCTCTGGGTCTGGTCATCGCATACACTCGGCCTTACTGAGTCTGAGGTCCTCCTCTCGGTGGTGGGTGAGGAATCTGCTGCTGTGATAGCATGTCCTCTTATAGGCTCTCGTAGGCCGACCTGCGGAACGGTTTGTAGATCCATCACTCAACGGGCAGTCTCGGCCCAGATGTTCCAACTGTCTGCACAAGGGGCAAAACTATGCTATCGGGGTAGGTCCAATAGACACTACTGCCCCAACCCGTTGTGTCCCACCGGACTGGGTCTGTGGCTGAAATAATCCTGAGGTCCTCTGCCTCCTAGGATCGCGACTCTCTGTCGGCCTCCTAGCAATTAATACAAATCAGTAGGGTGCTGTAAACAGATAAGGATAAGAACAGTATCACATTCTTAAAGGTAATGGTAATTTATGAGGGAATAAATGAAAAGTACTGTAAATAGTTGAAAACTACTAGAATGGGAGCAAGTAAATATCGTGTCAACAACTCAAATCCTCAATACTCCGATCCTCGAATAGATTCTTGTGTCATAACGGATCCCATAATCCGATCCACAAGAATACTCGTGTCATGTCAGATTTTCCCTCGGTCCAGAGGAGGCACATACGTCGGACTACCGGTAATATCCCTGAGGGACACATATCGTCGGAATTCTCGGAAATACCAAGGGCACATATCGTTGGAATCCCCAGGGCACATATCGTCGGGATACCCGGAAATGCCTCCAAAGGATCATATGTCATCAGTAACCAAGGTAATGCTCCCGCAGGACGCACACACTCGGGTGAATCTCAAGTAACCATTCCCCGCAGGGTAGACCATCCAATGCCCCGCACGGTCCAATAACCAATGCCCCGCAGGGTCTAATAATCAATGCCCCGCACGGTCCAATCCACCGGCTATGATACTACCCCACACCGTCATTCCCTTCGGTGTGGGTACCATACCGGATACCAAGTCATCGGCTTAGGTACTACCCCACACCAGCATTTCCTTTGGTGTGGGTACCTTACAGGCACTACCCCACCCGCAGCGTGGGTGCCATACCGATATAGAACCCAACTTAAAGACTCACAAGAGGATAACATACTAAACAATCATGGAGCAACCAACGCTTAACAACTCTCAATTCTATCACAACACACCACAAGAATCAATACAACTTAACACTTATCGGTTACTTACCAATCTCACTCCGTCGGTCTATCAATCACCCGATCATGTACCATTTAGCACAAACAATTCCACTCAATGTTCATACAATCATTCATCCAAGCATTCGATCAAATAAGCATTCAAACATTCAAGTTCAACATTCAAGTCGTCTAGTTGTATTAGACTCTTAGCTTAACCAAACTAGGCAACCAAGGCATGTGAGGCAAACAAAAACAATCCTAGGGCTCATCTCGGCCTTTCTACCAGTAAAGCAATTCCCAAGTATTGAAAGCGAGTTACACTAGTTATTCCCATCCTACGCATGCATAATCGACACGTCCGGTTATTAGTAATTGAAAGACGATTATTCTAGTTATTCGCATCCTATATGCAATTCTAGGACCTTTCTGATTTTATTAACTTAATAGGCATACTAGTATTGAAATGCACGAGGAGTTAGTACTTTCCCTACCTTGTGGTCTTCCTCTAATAATACTCCTAGCTGCTGACGACAGGGCCAACTCCGTCTTCTCAGGCACAGTCCACGAAGTACAAGGTCTCGAGTAAAGTCCAAGCCTAGGGTTTAGCAGTTAAAACTTACAATCAGTATCGGTACAATACAAATTAAAATCAGCCGTTTCCTTTCTAACTCGACCGGGTAAAAAGCAAGATTAAACGACGAATCGGGTTCGAGCAACCGAACCCCGAGTACAGAACTCGGTGCATGTTTCCCAAGGTACGATACCCAATGCACGGATCCCGAGGCACAATTTTCAAGGTGTGGGTTCCGAGGCACAGTTCCCGATGTACCCGATTCAACGGTTCCGCTTTTGATCCCGTTCCAAGTCCGAATCAACGTCCAGTTTAATTGAATCTGATTTTCTTTTAAAACTTTTTTAAATCAAAATCTGATTTTGAATCCCTTTTTCTTTAGATACTGATTTTTGTTTTAAAAATATTTCCTTTTTTTTATTTCATTAGTTTTGATTCCATCCAAACTATATCTAGATCCAACACCAGGTCTGATTTACAGCTCAGATCCGAGAAGAGCTCGGGAAAAGAAAATCAAAAGGGAAAGGAAGCTCGGGTTTTGAGTCCGACCGGTTTGGTTCCTCACCGTGGGGAAAAGACGACGGTGGAAGGGTTGAGCACAGCGTAGCACGGTGGCCGCTCGCCCGTCTCAGATCTGGACGGAACTAGACGACGGGGCTCGGTTTACACGCGTTGAAGAAGAAGAAGGAGGGGAAGGCGAGACGGAGAACTCCACCGTTTGGTGTATGTTGAACGGGAAGGATGAGAGGTCTGGTGGCTAGGGCATGGCCGGCGAGCCTGGCCGTGGAGCGGAGGGAGAGAGAGAGCCAGAGAGGGAGGTTCGGTACCGGCGAGGGCTCGCGTCGGATGGCGAGGATGAGATGCGGGACGACGAGGAAGAGGGGCGAAGAGAGGGATGCGGCCGGGCTTGAGTTGGACGGCGGCGAAGCGTGGTTTCAGAAGAGAGAGAGGGTAGGGAGTCGGCGAGAGAAGACAAAGAAGGAGGAGTAAAAATGGGCTGAAACTCTAATTTCCCCCCTTTTATACTCGGAGCCACGCTTGGGCTTGGGCCCAGAACCAGGCGGGCTCGGTAACTTGGGCTTCTGACGATGCTTGGGCTCACGGCCCAGAGAGGAGGGCGGTCGGGGCGGGTCTGGCCTGGCGGGTTCTCCTGGTCGGGTCCGGCCCAACCCGGTTCAGCCTTTTCTTCTCTTTTTTTTCTTTTTTTCTTTTTTTTGAAATTCTTTAAATTCTAACTCGATCCAACTCCGACGTTTCAACCTAATAAAATTAATACTCTAAAGTCTTTAAAACGAGGCGGTCTTTTCAAAAGCCAACTATAAAATACATTAAAATTGACAATTAATATTTAATTGTCGCCGCCATCTCCATATCTAACCCAAATGTGTTCGATGATATCATCGTGGAGTTTGTGATGAACATCCCTGTAAAATCCATCTCCTTTACGAAGGGGTAACTGTGTGAAATCAGAAACGTGGAGGTGGAAATTTGCAACAAGTTTTATTTGAAAAGGAAATTTCAAAAAAAAAAGGGGGGGAGAAGAGCTTGGTTACATTTGAAACAGGTTGAATTTTTTAACTTGTTTTCAAAACTTCGGACCAACGTCAATTAGGTGGGTAGAGTTAAGATGTCTAAGTCGTGTGCCCAATGACGCAAGTGAAAATATTTGATGCATAGAGTGAGAACGACTCGAGTCTTATTGATTTCAACGGTTGTGTAAATTTAATTTTTTTTGTTTACAAAGGTTACATCGCTTGAGTGGTATCCTTACCCTATGGACCGTAAGGTACGGTGATCGGTGAAACCGAACGGTTGAGATCGGTATTGGGTTAACGAGCAATGATGGAACCATATTTTATATTGTTGAGTAAATTTATCTGTTAAATGTGTTACCACCGTGTTGGTTGTTTCTTGTTGGATAAGATTGGAGGGTTAATTGATTGAGGTATTGATGAGGTTGGGGTTTGGATTCATTGGAGTGTTACTTGTCGGAGTAGTGATGGACCGAAGGATGAACTTATGGAAGGAACGGACTGTTAAGATTTTGAGATTGTTTGAGTATTGACTCGGTTATGATGTTGAGAATCGTTTAAGAAATCAAGGTTGAAAAGATGATCCAATGGGGATAATTTTTGAGAAGAGAATAGAACCCGAGTATTCTTGCATCCTCTTTGATTGTGTGTATACTTTGAAGAATATGAGAACTCTGTGTATTGATTGTGGTGTGTACCTTATGTATTGATTGTGTTGTGTACCTTGTGTATTGATTGTGTTGTGTACTTTGTGGAGCATGAGAACTCTAAGTGTTGAACGACTTGTGAAAATCTGCTTGGTAATTATCGACTTGTTTAAGTGCCCACCGTATTTAAGAATTAAAGTTTAATTTGATTGCGAGTCGAAATCGATAGTGAGTTTGGAATTGACTTTGAGTTTGAAGCTGAAGCTTAACTTAAATTTGAAATTGAGTTTGAAATGGAAAGTAAGTCGAGACAGAGATTGAGGTTGAGATTAAAGATCGGGTTTAGATCGAATGAACGAGCGATGCTCGGGTTGGTTATAACACGTTGATTAAATAATTATTGAGGGATTTGCCGCTTAGGACGGCCGTTAATTGTTAAGTAAAACCTGAAGGGTTAAATTGATCGGGTAATAATGAGTTATTTGCTAAGACCCGCATGGGTTAGTTATGGGGTTCAAGAGGTTGGGTATTAGAGATGTTTTGTGTGCACCTTATGGGTAGGACTCGGTGTACAGGTTATAATTTACTGTCCCGCTTAAGCGTATGGTTAGAGGAAAATACAAATGGGTCATGCCGAAATTTCGGTAGAAACTGAAGTGTTTGCACTATCACGGGCTGACTCAGGGGCGCCACTGTAGTCGAGCGTGATAGAGGGATGTCAAGTGGTTACAACGAGATTTGGGGACGCCTGAATCAGGTTGTAACGACGTGAGATCGACATGAATGTTATAAGGAATAAGTAAGGGATGAAGATTATGGAAAAGAGTTGAGGACATAAATTGTGAGGTTTATCGTGTTGCGATTCTAGACCCTAATGATTGGAAGAGACCCAATCGAGGGGTATGCTTGTTGCTTTGCGAATTGGGTGAATTGATTGAGATTGTTCCTCCTAAGGGGGTTGATAGATTTGATTGAACACCGTTGATTGCTGTTGTGGGACGCACTAAGTTGCGGCCTTTTCTGCCTATATATAAAGTATTATATTTATATCTACTAAGCCGGGTACGGGTAGTCTTTTTATGATCTTTGTGGGACGCGCGTGAACGTCTTTGTGTTTTGATCGAACCGGTTGTTCTAAACGAGACTTCGTACTACCGATCCAAGTAGGATCCCTTTAAGACGCAGGAGAACGTCCCTTCATGATAAATCAAACCACTTGAGTTAAATTGAATTTTGAGTACTTACGTTTTGAATGCATCGAGTACACGAGATGTTCCGTGTTTACAGTCCGAGAGGGACCAGGAGTCGCCCCGCTGTAGGGTAGAGCTAGACACCAATAGTTAGTCTGGCAGGGCTAGCGAGCGCCAGGGTGCAGCTTCCTCAGGACACCAGAGTTTTGAGGTAGACCAGTAGGGTCACCATCGAGCGTTCTTCCAGTCGCAGAGTCAACTCAGGCGACCCCTATGGATAAGGTGGTTCGCGCGGTACCATCAGCGCTCAACAGGATACTGCAGTACCGGCACCAGAGTCGGTGCCTACGGCCGACGCCGTCACTATCGAGAGGCTAGGCCAGATGCACAACAACACGGCCAAGCTCTCAGAAATCTTCGTAGTTGAGTACGCTAATCAATCCCGGGGGTTCAGACCCCGAGGCAGCCGTAGTGTGGTTGGAGCGGATTACCCGAAATTTTGTTACTTCGAGAGTTTTCGGTTGGAGGTGACTTTTAGTTGTTCAATAGATTGTTCCTAGAACTGTATCCTTCCCTCGGTCCGTTCGAGAGGACCAACACCAGCAGTTGTTGGATATGCAGTAGAGAGGGATGATCATCTCTAAGTTTGAGGCAGGGTTCACGTTCCTGTACCCCTTCGCGCCGAGATGGTGCAAACCGAGGAGAGCCGCCACGGGTGTTCGAGAGAGGACTCACCCCGTCTGTCGCGGATCAAGTTATTACCTTCAGAATGAGGACTTTCTGTACTAGTGGATCAGGCGCTGGCCGTTGAGAAGCATCTTCAGGAGACCGCCAGAGCGCGTTAGAGCAGGCCGAGGCTGAGTAGCATCTTAAGGCCGTAAAGGAGTCGCAATACTAAGAGGCAGAGGACCTCAGGATTGTTTCAACCACAGACCCAGTCTAGTGAGACACGACGGGTTAGTGCAGCAGCGTCAGTTGGACCTGCCCCGGTGGCACAGTTTTGTCCATAGTACAACCAGTTTGTACATCCGTGCCGGAACTGCCCATGGAATGTTGTATTCACAACCCATCCTGCAGGTCGGCCTACGAGAGCCGATAAGAGGACATGCTATCACAACAGCAGATTCTTTCACCACCACCGAGAGAAGGACTTCTGATTCAGCAGGGCTGAGCATACGCGATTGCCGGGCCCCGAGCTGAGGGATTTGGTACTGATCTTGAGATCGCTTAGAGTGCCGTTTACGATTTACATTGTGGTTTGTGTTTGCTAACACATGAGCTTTACACGTGGTCGTGTTGTTTTCGTGGTTATTTTCTGTGGGAACGGAATTAAAACTAGTACGCCCACCCGTATCTTAAACACACCGACTAGAGGTGCAGTAGTGCCAACGAACGCCAGTTGGGTTGAAAGAAGAGTAATAGACCTAGTAGTACGGGAAGTTCTTTTCCTTCTTCGATAGTGAGAATCGAGTTTTAAGAATCGATTGGTGGAACATCAGACTTTCGTCGAACGCTATCGGCAACGAATGCCCGAGCAGTGAAAGGTTGCGGCCTTGACCAGTAAATGGTCCGAACGATCCCAAAGGATGACCGAGCAACGATGAGATCAGAGTAGCGCAGCGGAAGCGTGGTGGGCCCATAATCCACATGAGTAGTAATCTCCAACTTCTTCTACCTCCGCTAGAAGGTTTAGGTCATAAGATTCGAACCTTCAAGGCGAATTTGTTTCAAAATCCCGCTTAACGAGCGAAAAGTTGCACAAGTGTGTGTCGTACTTAAGAGATTGGATTAGAATGTGGTCCCTACGTTCGTCCCGGAAGGACTAAACGGTTTGCCTCCAGTTCACACGGAGCAGGAAAATAACATCGAGAGTTGTTCAAACGACTTCCCCAGCGGAGAAGAATACGGAAGACGAGAACCGGGTACCAAGGTGTGCCTGTGCCAGTGAGAGAAGAATGAACGCCAAACGTCCCGCAAGAACTAAGGATAATCATAAGGTTACGCCTTAGTAGTAAGAGCACCTCACGTTGGAATCCGGCAACGGATAGCCGGTGGCGACTACCACAAGCCTTCCAGGCCAGTAACAAGATGGCACCGAACGAAGCGTTGTGTGGTAGGTCGGATTTTTTTTGTGACATGCATGGGCACAGGAAAGGTTAAGGGTTAATCGTTGTTGGTTTTGAGTTGTCGAGGAACGATGGAAGAACCGCGCTAGCTTCTGAACGGTTCAAATTATCGAGATCACAGTGCTTGATGATTACTCCTTATGGGGTGACTTAGGTGGACTTGACTATAAGTTGTTTTGATCGACAACTCGTGAACTAATGTCAACAGTATAAGGATTACCAACGATCGGGATAAACTTTATCAATGAATCTTGGATTGTGGTTCACTATCGAGTGTGATTATTGTACGTTTGTTTTAGTGTCTTGAAGGACGCCTACTTTCATGCTCGAGTGCCAGTACGAGGTTCCACCGTTCTTGTGGTTATGCGTCGTTCGTCTGACAAGATGTTGGTAGAGTTCATGGTTGTACAGAACCGTGCACCGAGTTTGAGAACATTGGTATCGAAGATACAATAACTTAGACGAAGCGACTTGTAAGATGGTTTTGTCAGAAGTATGAACTAGTATCGACCGTAGTTGAGAATGGTTATTTTCTCCTTATTTTAGGATCGTGATACTTGTTGAGTGGTTGAAATCTTTATTAGGTTGAGAGTCTCGAACGGTTTTACCAGTTGTGACCTGTCGTTAGAATTGGGCAAGTATGCCGCACTTCGGATAACGTGAACTTATAATGGTAGTACGTTTGGAGGCGTGCCAACTTCCGACTAGAGGTCGGTGCCTTATTTTATTCACTTGTTTGAGGTACGCCTACCTTTCCACGAGATGTGGTGATCGAATGATTGTTCCAGATCCTTCGGTGTTAGTGAGGTCTTTTGTTTGTTGTTTGGAGTACGTATTACTCCTTTAGAAGTTGTTTGTAGTCAGTCTTGACTTGTTAGTACTCGAGCTCCGTTGGGTTTGATCCTGTGACGATCACTAAGGAGAAGTTGGTTGAGTTACGTGATGTGTGGTTTCGATTTGGTTTGACTGTAAAGAGTTCCAGCAGGATACCTTGACGACGGGATTTCCGGTGTGGGATATCGAGATCCTCACCTTAGTTTTCTTAAGTGTTTAGATGTTGCTCGACTTGTGTTGTTACTCGGTATTCTTAAGTTAGTAAAACGTTGCGCTTGTTTTTGTGAAGTTGGGTGAGACGGTTTCGTACCGTCAAGTATGGCGTTTGAAAAAATTAGCGTGACCTAGTGAAGCGCGATTAAGTGAATGTTACGCGAACTCGGGAACGGGTAAGGACCGTGAAGAGCCGACAAAAGACTCGTGCAGTCAGAAGGCGCAGACCTCTGGAGTTTACAGTCGTTGAGCGCGTATTACTGAAAGTGAGCCTAAGAAGGACTTTTAGCGGTTCGACCGCGTCGGAGGCAAGTTGGCCCCGCAACTTATCGAACATTCCCTGAGATAAGGACAAGAGGAGAACGTTCATTGTAAATTTCGAGGACGAAATTCTTTTAAGGGGGTAGACTGTAAAACCCCTCTCCTTTACGAAGGGGTAACTGTGTGAAATCAGAAACGTGGAGGTGGAAATTTGCAACAAGTTTTATTTGAAAAGGAAATTTCAAAAAAAAAGGGAGAAGAGCTTGGAAACGGACTGGGCCAGACTCAGTTTTGGTCCAAGCCTCGCGCGCACCTACTCGGCCCAAGCCCACGTCCTAAAACCCTAAGACCTCTCACTAAGGGGTCTTCTCCTTCACGCGTTTAGCACGCGAACCGAGGACGGCCGCTGCTCTCTCTTCTCTCCTCTCTATCTCCTTCGATCTCTCCCTTCCCTCGCTTCTCTTTCTTCTACCTCACCCTCACCCTCGTCTCCATCCTCTCGGCCGCACCCACCTAAGGCTTTATCTCCGTTCGCAAGCCGAGCTCGCGCCCGGACAGAGAGCATCGCCGGCGACCTTTCCCTTCGAGTTCGCCCTTCCAGGCTTAAATCGAGCTTTCCCTCGCCTGGGTTCTTCTTCCCCGACCTCGTATCGACCGGATCTGCACCCTTTCGAGCTCGATACGAGCTGTTGCTGAAGGAACCACCGCCGACAATGTCTCGAGCCCTAGATCTGGGCGAAGCACGACTCCTGACGACGTACCTGACGCCGTACCCCTCGTCTAACCACAGCCGAACTCTGCTGCCCTTTTCCTCAGCTCCGCCGGCTCGTCGCGCGAGTTCGGGGTGTTGTCGCCGCCGGAGACGGTGGCCGGAACACCCGAAGCTCGCCGGAGCTGAACGAGCTCAGGGTTAAGGCTGGCAGGCTTTGGGCCTGGTTGAGACATTGGGCCGGGTGACTCGGGCCACAGACACGGGCCTCGGGCCAGATGAGAAAGAAGTCGGGCCTTGGGCCAGCAACGAGAACAAGCCTTGGCCCATTAGAAGGACGAGCCTTGAGATCGGGCAGGCCCCGGTTGGACCTGGATCAGGTCAGACCCGGGTCAGCTTGGTTCCGGGTTCGGGTCTGGGCTCGAATCCGGGTCAACCCGAGTCAATTAAAACTATTTTAAAAATCAGATTAAATAATCAACTTTATTTAATTAAAGGTGAGAATTTGAAGGTTTGATTTAAGCATCAGAGGACCTTTGGACTTTTATCAGTATTGATTTGGACGTTTCATTTGTCAAACCTAGACGGGACTTTGCCCGAGCAGAAGGGCTTGGACCCGAGCTAGAAGAACGAAGATCATGCCGGAACCCGTGTGAAGAACGGAGTTGTGATCACTCGAGCTTTTCATCAGAGTATTATTAGAGGAAGACCTCAAGGTAAGGAAAGTCTTAATTTCTTAATTAACGCTTAGTATGCATGATTAGGATAATAAAATCGGAAAGGTCCTAGATTTGCCTATAGGATGCGAATAACTAGAATAATCGTACTTCCATTACTAATAAATGGATGAGTCTAGTATGCATTCTTAGAATGATGGCGATTTGTGAAGCTTGCTTTCAATACTTGGGAATTGATTTACTGGTAGAGAGGCTGTGAAGAGCTCTCGGATTAGTTGTGTGTTAGGTTCACATGCTTGGTTGCTAGTTACTAGGATAACATAAGAGTCTAACGAAACTAGATTAGCTTGTATGATTGAATGCTTAATTGATCGTTTACATGATTGTTGATTGGTTGAATGCTTATTCTATTGATTGAGTGATTGTGTTGATAAAATTGTTGATTGAACGGATGATCGACGGATGATCGAGTATGATTGGTTGTGCCACGGGGTACAATCAGCTGATCGATGTACCGCTGGTTCGTGACATGTAAGTATACGGTAAGTGTGGAGGGTATTGGATGTCTTTGTTGTGATGAAAGTATGATTTGATGAATATCGATTGGTGATCAAGTTATGGTATGTTTCCTTTATTCTTATTCTTGAATTGTTTGTTTGTTTGGTTCGTTACTACACCGGGGGGGGGGGGGGGGGGGGGGTAATCCGGTGCCGTGGTTGTGGTGGAGTTTGAGAGATACAGTGAGATATTGGTTGAGTATTGGAGCCTGAGGGCATTGGTTACTGGATATTACGAGACTTGATTACTGGCAGATCCTGCGGGATATTTATTGATTATTGGCAGATCCTGCGGGATATTTATTGATTATTGACAGATCCTGCGAGATATTTATTGATTATTGGCAGATCTTGCGGGATATTGAGTGATGTGAGGAGCCTAAGGGCTCGGCAGATCTCGCGGGATATTGAGTGGATTATTTCATGAGAGATGGTTACTGAGTTTCACCCAAGGGCGTGCGTCCCAGTGGAGCACCACCTTGGTTCCCTATGACATATAGTCCTTTGGAGGCATTAATGGGAATCCCGATGATAAGCGCCCATTTGGGATTGTTTCCGGTGCCCCGACGCATGTGCTTCCTCTGGACCGAGGGAAAATCTGATATGATGTGGATACTCTGGTGGATCGGAATATGGGAACCGAGGTGATCCCAGAATCTATCCATGGATCGGAGGCTTGAGAAAGCGAGTGGTTGGCGTGATATAAATTGCTCCCATTTTATTAAGTTATGATTCGTTATAGTACTTTCATGGAATCTCTTAAGTTACTGTATCTTTGAAAAAGCGATACTATTTCATTACACAGATTCCATAACATTTCATTGATTAATAGAATTTACTCGTTCCCATCTGTGTCGGTTTTCTATTTTATTATAATGTTCTCTATTTATTCTCTGGGAGGTTATCGTTGTCCTTGAGAAGGCGCTATTGTTATCGTTGCTTCTTATTTGTTTATTATACCTTTTGGTCTAAAGGTTTTAAATACTTTTGTGACATCGAAATACAGCAGTTTTAATATTAAACTTGGAGACTAAAGTTATTTACGATTTTTCCTACTGAGCGTAAGCTCATCCCTATTTGTTTATTTATTGTGTGTACAGGTGTGCTTGAGACCTGGGGAATTCGAGGCTCGGGAGCTTTCAGATGTCTTGAGAGTCGTATTATAGATGTGTCGGTCCACATTGTTGAACGTTATTTACTTTATGTTACTTATCAAGTTTTGACACTATATTTGAATTTTGGATTGAATTATTGAGGAATACTTTGGACTCGTTTTCAGTTTTAAAAGAATTTATTACAGTTTTGCCACTTTTATATCGTTTGTTTCAGGTCACGTCTCGAGTCTGGCCAAAACCGGATTTAGGGCGTGACAATCCCGATACCGAATCCTTGTTCTATGGCCCATGATAATGTCCACGTTCATCGCTGGTGGTGGTCCTCTACGGATATTTGGGTCCGGGACCGCGGCCTTCGTTGATCCTCAACGATCATGTTGTGTAGGATAACATAAGCAGTCATGATCACTGCGAGTGAGCTCCTATCCCACATTTGGCTCGGGCGAGTGCCGATGTGAAACTGGGCTTGTAGAACTCCAAACGCTCGTTCGATATCCTTCCTACACGCCTATTGGTATCTAGCAAATCATCTTTGATTCGACGTTTATGGAGCAGGTACTAACTTAACAAATGTTTCTCAAGCAGGATAAATTCCATCTGTCAAGTAATAAGGGGTTTCATATTCTCTACCGTTAACCTTGAACTTCACATCTGGAGCGAAGCCTCGAACTGCCTGATGAAACAAGGTAGACCTATAGAGCACGTTGATGTCATTGTTGGAGCCCGGTTTCCCGAAAAAAGAGTGACAAATCCAAAGGTCTTGGGATGTAACTGTTAGTCTTAGTGCCCGTAGTTCAATCCTAAATGTCCAAATGTATATATCATCGTTAGCAATAAAATTAAAGCGACTTTATATTACTTATGTGTTGGAGTAATATATCGATGTGTGCTCTGATCTATGCCCACCATGCGAATAGAACCATAGATCGAGATAGATCACACTCGATGGGTCCCTAGTCAACAAAGCTTCACTAGAAGCGACTAGTATGAAAGATGGCTCTTTATGGCTTACGTCTGTTAGTCACTGGAATGGGATTCCAGAGTCTGATCATAGATATCATGTGGGGCATGATATTGGACGACCCGCCCTGAATATGTGCCATAGATTGAGTCATGAACATATTCAGTGTCGTAGCTTGTCATGTATCCTTAGACCAAGGAGTCTTTGTGATCACTATGTAGTCAACAACTGAGTTTGACCTGAGCCTAACGTTGTCCGTAACAGGGCTTCCATAACGGCCATGATTGGCTTGGGGACGGGCTACATGAGTGACACGAAAGACGGCTAAGGGATTTATCCCTCATACTGAGATATATGAGAAAGATATCGGTTCTCGGCCGCTTGGTCGAGAGTGACTGAAAGAATAACATGGCCATGCACATGATACTGGGTATCATATATTCAGTCATCTCACATATCAAGGAACAGTGATTGAGAATAATAAGGATGACGGCTATATGCCTTATCTCAATCAGGATATCGGAGATAAAAGGATAATGACAGGGACGACGGAAAGGTTAGAATCGATTGGTTCGATTCGCTATGTAGTGTCAGGCAATACTAAAGTCTTGTTAGTTGCCACTTATATAGGATCAAGTAAAATGGGATTTTACGTTGATCTATCGACATGCATAAACCTAAGGGTCACACCGAAGGATGAAACTCATTGACACATTTATGGAGAATGGCCAAAAGAGAGTTGTCTCGGGACATGACCAAAACTAGGTTTTGGGTCAGGTGCCCGTAAGTGAATAGGACATTACGGATCAAGACAAGGCTTGGAGTCTTAGGATTGATCGCGTCGGATAATGTTGGACATTTTCGGTATGGAAGGCTTGGAGGCGATGAGCACATCACGGGACCTCGTTGGGAATAGCCATGGGCCATGTTCCAAGAGGCCCATAAAAGGCCCATGCAACCAAGGCCCATGGAACTAATTAATCAAGTCTTAATTAATTAGTACTAAGTAAGCAAGACAAGGATTAAGGTGTTCGTGATTCACCACCTAACCCATCTTGTCTTGCCATACTTAGCACCATACTTGTCTTACTTCACACCATGCTTCACACCTTACTTGTCCTTGATGGTTGTTGATGGTTTAAGTCATCTTTTTCCTACAACAAATCACAAGACAAGAATAGAAACATAACTTCTCTCCCTCTTACCCAAGAATTTCGGGTTTGGCACATTTCCTCCCTCTTGTTGTGTTCTTGAGTCATCTAAAGAAGAACTACGTGGCTTTGATTCCAATTGGATACGTAGGCGTCTTGGAGACTCAATCCGATCATCGTTTCTTTGGTGTTCTTGAACGAATTGGTAAGGAGACATCCATATTGTTTATTCTCTTGTGTATCTAATATTTGGTAGTGTTCTATGGCATGGTCTCGAGTCATTTCTGCTGCAAGTATGTGTTCATTCTCTCCATCGAGACCCAACAGTAACAACTTCTAGCATGATTGTGGGGACGTTCTCGTGGTCCCTACTTGCGAATTGTGCAGTCCATGCCACATGACAGTTCTTCCAATCCCAGTGCATGCAGTCTAGACTCCCTATCATCCCTGAAAAGTTGTGCTCTTCGTTTATTTCACAACAAACGTCTTGTATCTTCCTCGATCGGGCATCGTAGATGTGTCCGTCCATAAATGTTGATGACACCCAAGAAAAACTTCTTCATGCAGTCTAAAGCAGTGCTCTCCGCCATTCACAAATACTCGTCGTAGGCATCGGCAGGACCTCCATAACAGAGCCGGCGAAGTGATGTCGTGCACTTCTGGTGTGGAGAGAAGAAGGGCCTCCCCGTAGCATCTTTTTGGTTACGGAAGTAGGCGTACCGGTCACTCAAACCATTCATGATACGTACGAACAATTCCCTCGACATCTGGAACCGTTGCTGAAATTGTTGGTCGCTATACACCAGTCCAGGCGCGAAGTAGTCAAGCATCTACCCCTCGTGTGCATTTCTTGATTGCGCTCAATCACCCTCTGCTTTGGTCGCGACGCCGACCCTGAGCCCCGGCCTCATCATCATCTGCTGCCCTTGGCAGTATCCTGACATCACTTGATCGCGAATATGTTTTACTGTTGCCGCAGCCAGCCTACTCATCGCTTCATCTATTTGTTTGGTAGTCATTTGCTGCATTTCCTCCAGCGGTGGAAAATTCTCCATCGAAAAAAATACACATCGAGCGAGAAGAAGAAAGATAGCTTATGTATAGAAGGGAAGGAGTGATTTTTTAGGTTGGGGTTAATCTATATATATATAGGAAAATTTAGGTTCTTTTTATTAATACGGCGCTGACACGGGTCGACTTGTCACTGACCTGCCGACTAGTCGTTGGCGCTGCAACGACGCGTCGCGTCGCTGTAGGATACTGCAATGATACCTAGCCACAACCCCTCTGTAACAATGTCCTGCAACGACGAGCCGCGACAACGAGTCGCAGCAGTCCCTGCAGCGACACGCCGACCACGACCGTTGCAAGGGCTCTTAGTGACCAACATCTGTAGCGAGCAAACAATTTGTGACACGATTAATGTCAAGGCACATGGGAGGATCCGATCCAAGATATCATTCTCTCAGATCCACAAATATTCAAACACCAACTCTATTTACTATTTACATCTCCTCTTGGATCCTCCGAGAATTAGCAAGTAAATAATTAAATAGTTCACCATGCCAAGCTACCGTTGGGGACCTTCTTGATGGCCCTCAACTCCATGCCCAATAAATTTTCGACGAGATTCACAACACTCGATGGACCCACTAGTCTCATCTCTACTTGGTACGAGGTATTGACGTAGTTACTTGCACATTTTTATATTGCTCTTGCATCCTCAACGAGAGACAAAAGGGTCTTAAAAAGGCCCAATTCTGAAACTTTGAGCTAATAGAGAAAGTAGTTATGGAGTGTGGCTTATGGGTTCTCTTGACCATTCTGTTTAGCGCCACTTTCATGGCTTCCAGTGGCAGTGCCCGCAGAGCCGCTTGCCATAACCCTCTATTTGGAAATTGCTACGGCATCCTCCACACTTGCCCTGCTGCCTGTCCTGCTCTTTGTGAAGTTGATTGCACACTCTGCAAGCCATATTGTGGTGATTATGGCTCTTTCTTTTCCCCTAATTCACTACATAAGCTATCATTTTTTTAATAATGTGACTACGCAAATGGAAATAGCATGTGACAGACCGGGAGCAGTGTGTCAAGACCCGCTATTTGTAGGAGGAGACGGCGTCATGTTCTACTTTCATGGCAGGAAGGACAAGGACTTCTGTCTAGTCTCCGATTCTGAGTTGCACATAAACACGCATTTCATCGGCAAGACGGGGAGGAGAGGTAGAGACTTCACTTGGGTTCAGGCCATAGGCGTCTTGTTCCACCCTCACCACCGCCTCTACAACATGGTGATTCAACTAGACCAGCAAGATGTTGGAGGAGGCCCGGTCTGGCGGTCAGCGGAGACGGGCCTGACGGTTGAGCGGCAAGCAGAGACCAACCAGGTGAAGGTGGAAGTGGAGGGGTTGTTCGAGATCCAAGCGCGCACTAGGGAGGAGTCAAGGGCTCATGGGTATGGTGTCCCAGAAGATGACTGTTACGCACATCTGGAGCTTAATTTGAAGTTGGGGTCATTGAGCAGTAAGGTGGATGGAGTGTTGGGGAAGACTTATAGGGCGAGTTATCGTAGCAGAGTGAAGATGGCTGCATCGTCTCATATCTTTGCTCCCGATTGTGCAGTTTCAAACTATGGGGAGTTATTTGCTTTGAGTGATCAAGTATATACCAGATACAGATAGTGTGTTTTACTTTTATGTGATTGGGAATAAGTTAGTAGCAGTTTGTTTTAAAGTTCATTACTTTTCCAACACACGCTGTATTGAGCTCAGAAATTCATCACTCCTAATCTCATACTACGAAAATGAATGAAAGCAACGCATCAAAAACTTAGCGTGCATCATCAGCAATTGCTCAGTTCTGAATCTGAACACTTCCTTGGAATCCCACACCAGAGAAGAATGGAGCATTAGTGACGTGCAGTGGTTATAAAATATGAATGGGCTACACGGCTTCAAGTATCTTTGCGCTTGGGGCAATGACGCAGCTAGTGAGGTACTAACCGAGGCGCGTCTATTGCTGGTTGAAAACTATTTCCAAACCCCCTCTTGGGCCCTCAGGCCCACGAGAATTTCTGGAAGGGCTCCCTTTTACAAAGGGCAAGGCCCTACAATTTCTAGTTCAATACTTTAAGTAGGCACCTGCTTTGGTTTTGTACTGGAGCAGTTAGTTCAATAGCTTCTGCTTTAGCATTCCCATCGCCGGCTGTGACCACAAGTAAGGAATAATCTTTTTGAAATTTTTTAGACTATATGGCTAAGACAAAAAAATCTTTAGACTATATGGCTAAGACACACCTCGACGTAACACTGTTATGCTTCAACGTAAGTTCTTTGCTCAAGTGTTACTGTTCTTCATCAATTGGGACAATTATTACTCTCCCATTAATTGGGATTAATGGGAGCCCTATTCTTCAGCAATTAATGGTCATTTGGAGTGTCGTTGGTGTTGTGGTGTATTAGGGGAAACGGTCTCCGACTCCATCGACGAGAGGAGAAGAACCCAGAGGGCAGGAAGAAATCGGAGTCAGAGAAGTAGTCGGAGGAGAAATGAGCGGCAATAGACTGTATCGTGACCTTTGCGGTGGATTTCACGAACTACAGATCCCCTTAGAAAGGCCTCAATTTTGGAAAAGACGATGCTCCAGTTTTTTGCTCCCTCGTAGCCTCTGTTCACGGGGAGGCTTCTTTCTTATGCGATCGACAACTTCAGCATTTGTCGATTGGGGTTTTGATATGTGGGTTTTGATTTTTGTATAGGTTAAATTACAAATGCATACCCTTAAGTATGCACGTTTAATCGATAAATACCCTGAAGTTTAAAGTTAACTGATGTATACCCTGAAGTTACAACTCGTAACCAAAAACCCCTCCTGTCTAATTTTCCATCCATTTTCGGTTAATTCTTTTTAAAATACCCAAAATACCCCTCACATATATTATACATTAAATTAATTATATTAAATAAAAAAGAAAACCTAATCTATACATAACCCACTATCTCCCTCATCTCCTCCCTTAGAAATCAGATCTGTTCCCTCGTCTCCCAAAATCTTCTCTCTGAAATCAACCCGTCACATGGTTCACGCAACCACGCCGGATCTCCCGTCCCACCGGCCCTCGCCGGAATTTGCCGAGAAGGAGAACTCATCCCTCTATCTTGTTCAATGTCGCTTCGAAAAATCAGGTGGAGGGTTTCAATTTTTGGGTTTGATTTTGTTTAAACCCCTTGATTTTTCAGGTCTAGGTTTTTTTTCAATTTTTTAAATTTGGTTGTGTTGAGTGTTTGTTGTTTTGGGTTGTTGGTGGTGATTGGGTAAAGGGGGATATCTGTTTAGAAATTCTGCCCTCGTTGTATTTTGGTACGAACCCATGATCTAAGAATCTGTTAAGCAAATCTAGGGAGATTATTGAAATCTTCAGCCAGACTGTTGGAAAAGTGTCGGTTTAGGTTCAAAACACATTTTAAATATTCTCCCATTTTGCTATTTTCCCTACTTTTTCTGCCAAGGAACAGTACAAGAAAGAATTGGTAAAATAATAACCCATCATCATGTGGCGTCGGATTCTTCTCGCAGCCAGTTTTCCTTGGTATGGCTGAACGAGTTTAACATCATCTGCTGGAAGAATACAACAGAGAGGGTGAAAAAACAAAGGAATTGCTGATAATTCAGCCTATTGGTATTGAGGTTTCTGTGTACGAGAGTTTTGGGAGAGACTAATGGATCAGAGATTGTTGTTCACACCTTGCATTTTGGGGAATGCTCCAAGCTCCATCTATGGAGACATAGATCCAGGAGATAATAAAAAAAGAATTAAACAGATTTAAAATAAAAAAGAATTTTTGAGAAGTAATAAAATTAAAATTTAAAAAATGTATGAAAAGGTGGAAAATTACGAGTTAAATTAAAATTTCAGAAAATTAATAGCAAAAAAATGATTTATATAATTTTTTAAATTAAAATCTGAAATTTGAAAAAATATATTTAGAATTTAAAAATAATTTGATTAAGTTAAATTAAAATTTGAAATTTAAAAAAATAAATAAAGAAAAGGAATTAAGAATAATTAAATGAATAAAATAAAATAGTTAAAGAAAAGGAATGTCATGACTGTGTAATATTGATAGATATTTGAGGGCAGTTTGGGTATTTTTGAAAAAATGAATAGTAAACTGACGGATCTGACTGACGGAAGTGGTTTTTAGTTATAACTTGAAACTTCAGGGTATGCATCAGTTAACTTTAAATTTCAGGATATTCATCGGTTAAACGGGCATACTCAAGGGTATGCATTTGTAATTTACCCTTTTGTATATATGGTTCCGTTTTATACTGATATGGGTCTTGAATAAATATTGGTAACTATATAGAGATGCAGTTTGATATACATACTGATGAACACTTGGAGAATTCATAGATGGTGAATATTATCAGTCGATTGATCAAGAAGTGAAATATTAGTATTCATCGAATTGTTGATCTGTTTGTAATGTCTTCTCAAATTAGGCCTCTCTTACAAAGAGATTGATAAAGTAATTTGCCCAGACTTCTATTTAATTGATTGTTTTATTTTTATTTTTATTTGTGAATGTTATTGTTGTTTACTGGTTTAGATATAGGATATAATGATGTCGTTGTTTACTAATTTGGATATAGAAGATTAGTTGAGGACTGAAAAAGATCTGGACTTGGGGTTACAAGTTGTTTTCTACCAATCGGGGCTCTCCCCTCGCCACCCCCATGAGGATGGTCTAAAGGGTTCATAACCACTCCTCTTACTACAAGACGCTTTCTTAGCCAACGTTTCGATCCAGCTCTACCCGTTCGACTGTTGCTGAGCAGTTTTGGGCTAGCAAATGGACTTCTCCAGTAGCTACTTTTAATGCGGCCGATTTCCCCTCTTTTGCAATAAGTCTCGCTACAATACTCGATGCTTTAGCTAATTGTCCACCCTTTCCAAAAACGATTTCTATATTATGTATGCTATATCAGCTGGTTCCCGTTTTCCTCGAATGGATCTCTTAGTTGTTGAGAGGGATTCCCAAAAGAAATATATAAGGCATACCCAATAAAACTTATAAATAATCTAGATATAGAGATGGCGACTATGGTTGTTGTTTCCATTACTATAGAATTTCAAGATCATAACGAATCTGTGATAAGATCATGTGTTTACAACAGAATGGTATACAAAGTCAACATATCTCAATGAATACAAAACAATAAGATATATGGCTACGCAAATCATTGAGGATAGTTCTCGATCTGGTCGAAGACGAACTAATGTGGGGAGTTTATTAAAACCGTTGAACTCAGAATATGGTAAAGTAGCTTCAGGATGGGGAACTACTCCTTTGATGGGTGTCGCAATGGCTCTATTTGTGATCTTCCTATCCATCCTTTTGGAGATTTACAACTCCTCCGTCTTATTGGACGGAATCTCAAACCCCTGATTTGACAGGTAAAGAGGCCTTCTGTTATCATCGTCGGAGATATCGATAACTCCTTCGCCTAAACAATGAAGGGCATAGTTCAGCTTCACAGGTCCTCCTTACCTGCTTCTTTGGCATGTACTCAGACTGGGTGGATCATCTCACCATATCCGTTATAGAGTTGGACCAAAATCCAAGCATGTTCGCTCTGGATGATGGAGTGATTACCTATCAAAGATATTCTCTTACTCATATGTAACAGGTGTGATCGTCTGCAAAACAAAATATTCCACGTACAATATTAATGATTGGATGTATTATACCATTCCTTACACCAAGCACTACGCATTGCACAGTGCCCACACCTATTAAGAAATAAACTAGACGACTCTTATCCGAACTCGGATCATATCTGTTAGATTATGATTATCCTTTCATATTTTCATATTTGAATATTCAAATTGTATATTTGTTAGTTAGGATTCACTGTGATTGTGATCTTGTATAGAACTTGTAGGTAGGATAGGACTCTTTCATATGTTGTACTCTTCCTATATGTAAAGCAGAGGTCATACACGTTGAATACAATTTGAGAAATATTTACACAGAAGCCTCCAAGCTTTCATGGTATCAGAGCCGTGCCTTTTTTTTCCTGTAAGTGTTCTCTTTTAAGCTTTTGTCACTACTTGCTATTACTGTTTCCTCTTCTTTGTTACTCTATTATTTTGTTCTCTACCACAACTTCTTCTCACCACACACACAAACACCTACTCCATTATGTCATCTGCTGAAATTTCCATTACTGTACCACCTCCAACCAATACCACAAATGCAGTACCCACACCCACACCTAATGTCCCACTCCATCCAGCATACACGGTCTCGAATCCTTGCCATACAGTACAAATTCGGCTAGAAACGAAGGACCCACGCTACAAACAATGGAGGGAGATGTTCAAGGTCTTATGTACCAGTCATCAAGTGCTTTCTCATATCACCGATCCACCGCCAGAGAACTCTTCTCTCCAGTGGACACGCCTCGATGTATTGGTCATTTCGTGGTTATATGCAACAATACATCCGGATCTGCTTTCCGATATCTTCAAAACCGATGCCACGGCTCTCGAGCTATGGAAATCTATCGAAGCCATATTTCGGGACAATAAAATGTCTCGTGCTATGCAGTTGCAGCAACAACTACGTTATCTTCGCAAGGGTAATATGTCCATATCGGAGTACTTTCAAAAGCTCAAAATCATCTCGGACTCTCTTGCGGACATTGATCAATCTATCACGGATCAAGAGCTTGTTCTTCAAGCATTACACAGATTGCCTGAATCATACAATACCACTATTGAGGTCATTCAACATCAACAACCCACTCCATCGTTTAATGTTGTTCGTTCAATGTTATTACTAGCCGAAACGAGACAAACCCAACACCCTGATCCTACTACTGTTCTGTACACCCAAAATTACTCCCATCCTACGAACCAATATTCAAATGGTAGAGGCAAATATAGAGGACGGGGGCGTGGTTACGGTCGTGGTTTTAGTCGTGGCAATGCTTTTAACTCTTCTGCAGGTATCCTTGGAGCTTCTCTAGTACATCATCGTCGCCAACATTCCAATCCAGGACCACAGTACCATGTGCATGCAACAAACCAACGCACTGTTCCATTTTCATCTCACCAGCAACAACAGATGGGCTGACCCATTGCTCAGCTCCCTCCAACACCTCCTCAGCCAATACATCTTCTCGACCCACAGCAGCAGCTCCTCGTCCCACAGCAGCAGCTCCTCAGTTCGGCAGCACCTCATCAGGCCACTGCTCATGCGGCCCAATTCCCTTCTGTGGCCCAGCCTTATGCCGCCCAAGCTCTCACGGGACAGCTTGTCCCGCATCACTCTCAACAGCCCTCCATGGGCCAGTTTCAACATATTTCCTCGGCCCAATATCAACAGCCCCAATATCAGCAGCCCCTCCTGGGCCTGTCTCACCAGCAACCTGCTCCTCCTTTTCCCGCCAATTATCAGTCCAATCCGGCTCCACAAGCAACTGACTTGAGTCATCTCTTCTCAACAATGACTCTCCAACAACCTCAAGATGGTTGGTATATGGACACTGGTGCTACCGCACACACTGCCTCGCCCTCAGGTAATTTTTCTCACGTTACTCCTTGTTTAAATTCAAGTTCGATTATTGTTGGGAACGGTGCTGCTTTACCTGTTTATTTTACTGGACAATCCTCTATTATGTCACCTAGTAGAAAATTTCAATTGCGTGATGTTCTAATTAGCCCACATATAATTAAAAATCTTATTTCTGTCCGTCAATTCACTCGTGATAATAACTGCTCGATTGAATTTGATCCTACTGGGTTTTCTGTGAAGGACCTTCTGACCGGGGCTCATATCCACCGTTGTGATAGCACTGGGGATCTTTACCCCGTTGATGCATCAGTTTCCTCGTCGTCCACCTTATCACCCACTTCTTTGCTTCACCTCCCTGACGTTTCGGATATGCCTGATTCTCCGGCGGTTTCATCTGCCCCTTCTGTTGGACCTAGTTCACCTCCCCGTTCTCCTTTGCCTCCTTGTTCTCCATCCACTCCTTCCCCAATCCCTTCTCCCATACCTCCTTCCTTACCTGCTCCCCTTGTTCGTCCTTCTCTTCGTATGACCACCCGTAGTCAGACCGGTGTATATCGTCCACGACCCATTCTTGATCTGCACGTATCAACCTCCTCCCTCTCCCCTATCCCCCGCTCGTCTTCTCAAGCCCTCTGTGATCCGAATTGGAAGCAAGCGATGGAGGCCGAACTTTCTGCTCTTCATTCCAACAACACTTGGGAGTTAGTCCCATGTCCTCCCGATGTTAACGTTGTTGGCTCCAAATGGATTTTTCGTCATAAATTCCGTTCAGATGGGTCGCTTGAGCGCTATAAAGCTCGTTTGGTTGCTCAGGGTTACACCCAACAAGCTGGTATTGACTACGATGAGACTTTCAGTCCAGTTGTCAAACCGGCCACCATTCGCACCATTCTTAGTCTTTCTTTATCTTTTTCTTGGCCTATTCACCAACATGATGTCAAAAACGCTTTCCTCCACGGCGACCTACATGAGACTGTCTATATGAAACAACCCCCCAACTTCTCGGACCCTACTCTTCCTAACCATGTTTGTCGCCTCAAGAAGGCCCTCTACGGCCTTAAGCAGGCCCCTCGGGCTTGGTATCAGCGTTTTGCTTCTTATCTTCTTTCCATTGGTTTTGTCAACAGTCAGGCAGATACATCTCTCTTCATCTACCGGCGCGATTCTCTCACTGCTTTTCTCCTTCTCTACGTCGATGACATTCTTCTTACTGCCTCCTCCCCTGCCCTTCTCTCCTCCATCACCGCTCGCCTTAGTTCGGAATTCGCCATGTCCAGTCTCGGCCCTCTTCATTACTTTCTTGGTATTTCTGTCTCTCGTTCTTCATCTGGTCTTATACTCTCTCAAGAAAAATTTGCTCGGGAAATTCTCGCTAGGGCTAATATGTCTTCCTGCAACCCATGTCTTACCCCAGTAGATACAAAATCCAAACTCTCCTCTACCTCCGGTCCTCCTGTATCTGATCCTACTCTTTATCGTAGTTTGGCCGGTGCCCTTCAGTATCTCACATTCACTCGTCCTGACATCTCGTATGCTGTTCAACGGATCTGTCTAGTGATGCATGATCCTCGGGAGCCTCATTTCCATGCTCTTAAACACATTCTACGTTACATACAGGGTACTCTTTCCTATGGTCTCCATCTTCGTCCTTCTACTGCTTTATCGCTTACCGCTTACTCGGATGCTGATTGGGCCGGATGCCCCGACACCCATCGTTCTACCTCTGGTTACTGTGTATTTCTTGGTCCTAATCTCATCTCCTGGTCGTCAAAGCGTCAACACGTTGTTTCTCGCTCTAGTGCTGAGGCGGAATATCGTGGTGTTGCTAATGCTGTCGCTGAGTCCTGTTGGCTCCGCAATCTCTTACTCGAGTTACATTGTCCTCTCTCCACTGCAACTATCGTATTTTGTGATAACATTAGTTCTGTGTATATGTCCGGTAATCCAGTTCAGCATCAGCGTTCCTAACATGTCGAACTTGATTTACATTTTGTATGTGAGAAAGTTGCTGCAGGGCAGGTTCGTGTGCTTCATGTGCCATCATCATACCAATTTGCGGATATCTTCACCAAAGGTCTACCATCAACTCTTTTTGAGGATTTTCGTTCCAGTCTTAGCATTCTTCCAGATCAAGCTTCGACTGCGGGGGCGTGTTAGATTATGATTATCCTTTCATATTTTCGTATTTGAATTTCTAATATTTGAATATTCAAATTGTATATTTGTTAGTTAGGATTCACTGTGATTGTGATCTTGTATAGAACTTGTAGGTAGGATAGGACTCTTTCATATGCTGTACTCTTCCTATATGTAAAGCAGAGGTCATACACGTTGAATACAATTTGAGAAATATTTACACAGAAGCCTCCAAGCTAGCAATATCAAATCCAAGCTTAACTGATAAGAGAACTAATTAAAAGATTTTCACATCTTAAGGAAACTTAAGTAGACGTCGATGTAATGTTCCCAAAAATTGTAACAAGGACAACAACTGTTATAACTTAAAATTAATGATAATTAATGATACAAATTGGTGAATTAAAGATAAAAGAGGAAGCTTGATATGCCTTGCTCCAAGGCCTCTCTCTACCATGTTCAATAAAACCTAAAACAACATTATAACACGATACAAATATTCAACCGATTTTATGGTCCCTTTTTATGTACCTTTCACGCTCGCTACACTGCACTCTCTAGTTGGTGTATGAGCTTAAGTGGTCTATTTTCCCTTCCGTACGTCTCTTTCACAAGGCAGGCGTGATTCTCTATCAAACACGACAATGTTTCTGTAGTAGGACTCTATTTGTCTTAATGGGTTTGACACACTTAAGCCCAACTCATTTATTTGAAGGATCAAAATCTATTAAAATACTAACAATGCTCTCTCCTTCAATAAGACTTATCCTTAACTCTTGAAATACGATGTTTGAAAATTCACACCAAATTTTGACAGTAGTACTCTATTTCAGAATGGCCTTCAATGTATCATGTTGTTCTTCTTCCCCAACCATAACAATTATCATTTCCTTCAAAATATTTAACTCATTCATTATACCAATGCCTTGATTCACATCCACTGAGCTCAACTTCTCCAACCAGCCAGACGTTGGAACTCCCATAGACTCCTTTTCATCACAAGGTATCATATGCAACGTAGACGAAAAAAATTGTCTTATCTTCTTTTCGAGGAGGTTAGCTTCAAATCCAATGCCCTTCAATATCTCAAATTGCATCAAGAAGGAAAATATATCATCTTTATTACTAGGGTAAACTACAAATGCATACCCTTAAGTATTAAAGTTAACTGATGCATACCCCTGAAGTTTCATGTATTAACCCAGAACCCCATCCGTCAGGGTTAGTTTTTTTCCGTTAAATGACGAAAATACCCCCAACTACCTATCAATATTACACAATCTGCCATTCTTTTTCTTTAACTATTTTATTTTATTCTTTATTCTTTATTTTAAATTCATGTTCTTTATTTATTTTTTTATTTTTTTTCTTATGAATTTATTTAAATTTCAAATTTTAATTTCAAAAAATATTTTTTATTTAAAAAACTATATTTTTATTTAAAAAATTATGTTTTTTTATTTTAAAGTTATGTTTTTTTATAAAATAAGTTTTATTTTTATTTTTTATATCAATTTTTTTACCTCATTATTTTGAAATTTTTTTATAAAATCTGTTTTTAAAATTACTTTCTCTTATTATTTTGTTATGTTCTTGGTATGTTCTTCTACATATTCAAACCCAGATAAGCATGTTCTTCTGCATATCGAAATACCCAGACGAACTACAAATTCAAGAGAAAATCACCCACATTCAAACAAACATGTTCCAAATACCCAGACGAACCATATACCACGAAAGCTCTGATTGTACAAATTGCTTGAACTCTATTTTCCTTCAATCGCTTGAACAGATCTGAAGAAATGAGTTGTGCTCATCGTCACAGATCAGCTCGGCATGAAGCTTGGCCGTCGTTCGCAGCCCGTGCTCATCGTGAAGTCGCTGTCGTGAAACCACACCCAACCCCGTGAAGTCGCGCTAAATCCCCAAATCAAAAATCACCAAAAACGAAACCGTCTGTAAATCAAATCCGAAATAATAAATCCTCACACCAGCAACCATAAATCCCCAAATCGTTTGGGTTGAAGAAGGCGAGGGTTCAAACCTCTATCGTCGACGATGGTCGTCTTCCACCGTGGACCGCGGAGAACTCGTAGATCCACAAAACGAAGGAGGGAGGCGAGGAAGATGAACGAACGTCGTTGGAACTTCTTCTCCGCCGTTGGTTCGTCTTCTCCGACGACGGCTTCAGATCTACTGCTGCTCGTTTGGTTAGCTTGAGCTTGACAAGGGATAGATTTAATTTTGGGAGAGGAAAGGCTGAGTTACGAGGAAGATGAGGATAATTAAAATAAAAAATCAATTTCTAACACCAAAAGAAGTCTGCTGCACAAATAATAGAATTAGGTTTAAATGGGCTATTAGTAATTAATTAATAATTAATGAAAGAATCAATCAAGTGAAAGGAAAGAATGTATTAATAATTAATTAATAATTGATGAAAGCGAGTGAAAAAGAAAGCAGAGATTATATTTTCAAACTATTAATTATTATTTATATAATTTTTTTTATTTTATTTAATAAAAATCAGGATAACATGGTAACTAAGGGTATTTTAGACATTTTAAAAAAAATTAACAGAAAATGGATGGACTGACTGACGAAAGGAGTTCTTGGTTAATACATGAAACTTCAGGGTATGCATCAGTTAACTTTAAACTTCAGGGTATTATCGGTTAAACGTATATACTTAAGGGTATGTATTTGTAGTTTACCCTTATTACTAAGTATTCTAAATTCTTTTAGCCTATTCTCCAAGAAGGTTGTTCCAACCTTCATTTCCAACACATCGATTTGATCTTCAACAGTCCGTCTATACCAAAATTAGTAAGCCTTAACCTCATGAACAACTAAAATAGTAAGACCAACATTCTCTTCACACACTTTCAATATACGTGCAATTTTCAAGGGCAACATGGTACTCCATAGCAAGAGCATATTTTTCTATTGGCTTTTACTACCATCTATTTTCCAAAATGCAATATATCTTTCACCATGAGAAGATGATATAATATACTTTCCATCTTGAGTAAAAGTCATGTAACAAACATCTCTAGGATGATCAGCAAGCTTGTCACGCCCCAAATTCAGTAGAACCGAATCCGGAACGTGATAATTTAAAACAATAAAACACTTTCGAACCTTTTAAATAAATCACTTTAAAACCACCACTTACTTAAACAAAATAAATATTTACAACTCAAAAGTACGTCCCAACAAGCAGACAAAATACAAGGCATACGTCGCTAGACTCAAAAGTAAACCCGGACTCCCGCTCCTAGCTCTTCAAGCTTCGGAAGCTCGCCTAGTCCGTCCCGCGACCAGTACCTGTAGGAAAAGCAGCTAGGGGTGAGCGTTCGCTCACCACCACGGATAATAGACTGACTATGGCATACTAGCAGACAATGCCGGTAACACCAACATCAACCCAAACACCGGGGACTACTATCCCCAAACTCAAGTAACCCGACTGACACACAACTACTACTTTCCTCAACCGACTCAACACTAGGACCCGCAATGTAGACCCGACCCAAAGATTACGACTTCCTCCAAAGACACGAAAGATAACCACGCGACACCCAAGATCACAAAGGATCACACTCCAGCTACTCAGTCCTAACGCACTTTCCCGATCCCTGTCAGGCCAGGCGGTCGACCTGTCACACTTTTCCCGACACAAAGTCGGATTTGGCTGTCGACCTGTCACCCCCACGCACGCGCGGCCAGGACCCCTTTTTCTCTCAAGCGGACCCCCTACCTCGTCTGAACATGCATACGCGTGCGATCACATGACCCCCGTTATTATGAAGCGGGCCCCCAACCTCAGGTAACCACAATCACAATCACAAACAAAGTTCAACAAACAGAAACAACACCGGCTTAACACTCCACAAGCACTCATGGCCACCCAAGACACCAACGGTAAAACACGGGCTCAACAACCCCACGGGCACTAATGGCCACCCAAGACACCAACGGTAAAACACGGGTTCAAAAACCCCACGGGCACTCATGGCCACCCAAGACACACCAACAGTAAAGACACGAGCTCAACAACCCCACGAGCACTCATGGCCACCCAAGACACCAACGGTAAAACACGGGCTCAACAACCCCACGGGCACTCATGGCCACCCAAGACACACCAACAGTAAAGAGACAGGCTCAACAACCCCACGGGCACTCATGGCCACCCAAGACACCAACGGTAAAACACGGGCTCAACAACCCCACGAGCACTCATGGCCACCCAAGACACACCAACAGTAAAGTACGGGCTCTCATGGCCACCCAAGACACAAATAGTAAAGTACGGGCTCTCATGGCCACCCAAGACACAAACAGTAAAGTACGGGCTCTCATGGCCACCCAAGACACAAATTAAACAATCAACCTCCGGGCATAACCAAATGCCTCCAGTAATTCTAATATCGATAAGTTCACTGCTCCTACGACACTACTAAGTGTCACATGCATTTCTATTGTTCGATACGTTCCCGTATCATACGACACCACCCGGTGTCGCCTGCCTTTCTATTATTCGATAAACTTACTTAACCCACGACGCCCAAGTGTCACATGCATTTCTACTGTTAACTTTCCCTAGTCAGGGCCGAGATCCGGCTACTTTTCCCTACCTCGTATGCTTTCTCCAAAAGCTCACAATCAAGCTCCGGCGTGATCCCGATCACTTGCCTAGCTTTCCCTTTCCTCTGTCTGCGACACGATCTAATAAGAACACAATTTTAAATACTTTTAAGCTTGAAGGCATAAACTGAATTTTAATAAACTTGACGCCCAAAAGTAACCTCGACAATGTCGATCACTCCCAAACTTCCCAATTACTCGACATTGTCGATAATGGACCCGGAAAATCCCGATTCGCCCGACATGGCGAATCTTCCCGGGTTTTGAAAACGCCCTTCCGAGGCTCCGAAAATTCCCGTTTTCATTTCTACGGTCTTAGAATAATTCAAGGGTTCCTATGCACTAGACGGAATCAAATTCCGACTTCCGAGTCATTTAATTTGCGTTTAAAGTTTCCAAACCCGTCAATTACAACTTTCACAATTTAATTCCAAATTTCGATCCGGGTGTGGATTAATTACTTGGGGAACGTTTTAAACCACCCGGACACGAAACCCGAATACCCGAGCATGTGGGCCCCACCCGACCCCCTTTAGCCGTGGGTGGCTAGGGCCGGTTTGGGGCCGGTCCACCATGGTGGTGGCCGGTCCTAGCTCTGGCCAGCCACCGTGCACGGTGGTCGGAGCTCCCCTCGAGCCTCCGGTCACCGGAAAACGATCATCTCTTCGCTCCAAAACACCTCCAACAAACCCCACACCTCAACTCATCCATATTCAACCCATTTCAATCCAAACCCTAACTTTTAAACTTAACAAAACGAGAATCGGTTAGGTGCTCACCGTAGAGAATGACGGTGTGAGCTTGATTCTCCTAGCTTTGAGACGATCCAACGGTTTGATGCTCGTGAATAGTGGCAAAACCCCCAAGCCTCCTTCTCTTTATCTCCCTTTCTTCTCTCTTCTTTCTCTTTCTAAAACTCAATTTTTTTCTCTTTCTAAACCCTATGGTCGAACCCGCCCCCCATGTAGTCTTTCTTGTCTTGTCCAAAAACCTAACACCACCACTTGTTTGACAAGAGGAAAGTGGGTCCCACACCTTTTTGGGAAAATATCTTCTAGATATTTTCCAATCAGATTCGTGAAATTCGGACGTTTCGGGCCCCGAACGGGCACTTTTTCCAAGAAATTACGAAACTTCACGGGCTACAAGGAAACGGCTCAACTAAGACCGCTGTGACGACGGCTAAGCTTTTTGGATTTAAAACGGGTCTCGAATGGACCAAAACGTCGCTCGATTGATTTTTCCAACAAAACGTCAACCTTTCCCAAATTGGTCAGAAAGTTGCCCTGAGTCCCCCGAAACTCACTTTGGTCGATATCGGGGTCAACTCAAGTCCGGTATGACCCTCGGGTTCAAATTTAGTTTTATTTAAGTGTCTGTCTTAAAAAATTTAAATTTTCCCGTTTTTCGCAGATTTGACTGGCATTGACCGGGAGTGGTTCTTACAAAGCTTTTGTATTTTTTTGTGTGATATGAGCAACTGAAAATCTTCATTTGTTCTGTTTCTAATACCTTTTCGGTTGGTGACACAACCATTTTTTTATAAGCGAAAAATTTATTAAGCACTTGTCTTCCTGAGATGGAAAAAAAAGGCAAAGAGAGGCACTCGTAAAAGGACCTCATCCTCAAGACCAAAACAAAGATCAAAGATCTAACAAACAACTCTCACACGTAGGGCTGAGCATCGGCCGGTACCCGCCCCAAAACCCATACCCATTACCCAAACCGTTGCTCCCGATTACCTAAAACCCGTACCCGTACCCATCATCGGTCGCCTAAAAGAAAGCTAATAACCGCTCAGCCTTACTACTGGGCGGTGACGGTTATAACCAGCCTACCCAGGCCCAATGGGCTTTCTGTTGGGCCTTAAAAAATGTAACCCAACATACAAAATTTTACACATAATTTGAACATTTGACACATTTCAAACTTCCATTCCAACTTCATATAACAAACCTGCCTATTTTAGAGAATTCAAACATTTATCATTCAAGATATAGTAAAATTACTAGAACTAATACCTCGTAATCATTTAATTATCGTCTTACAAAACAGTACATGGTTTCACTTTCATAAACCATTTTTTACAACACATGAGTTGAAGAACAAAATAACACAGTTTCAAGTAAACTGTGATCAACCTAATACAACACAAAAATCTTCCAACTCATCAAAAGTCTTCAAAAGGCTTGAAATCTCTTGAAATCAAGGTACCTGCCAACAAAATACATAAAATGATTGATTAATTTAGGTAAATTGACGAAAATAAATACATAAAACAGAAAGCTAAAAAAGAAACTAACATATTACCATAGTTTCAATTTTCAAATCACATTATAGTAGGTACACCTATTGGGGTGGCTCTGAAAATCAAATACGAACATATATAAGAAAGATAAGATAACCAAAAAAAAATCATACAACAAATTAATGTAAAACTGAAAAATATAAAGACTCGATATAAGTATAATGCCATCATCTCCTACTTGCATTTCTTCCATCTCTTTGATTAAAGATGATAAAGAAGCAGCTGTTGTTGGGTCACCCTTCAACCAATCTTTGGTACACAAAAGAGCTTGTACCATCCTAGTGCTCAACGAACTCCTATGTGGCTTGATAACTCTACTGGCCTCACTGAAAATACATTCACTAGGTACCGAAGTGATTGGTATTGCTAAAAGATCTCTAGCAATTCTATATATAATAGGGTACCTATATGCATTTCCAGCCCACCAAGTAAGGATATTGAAATTTGTCTCATCTTTTGTTCTTGGGTCATTGAGGTACCTCTCTAATTCAGATGTATTAGTTTCAATTTCTGAGGTACACATAGAGTTAAATTTGTCAAATTTATGGGACTTGGATGGTTTTTCAACAACACTTGCGGAACAGTCCGATTGTGTTGTTGTTGGCACATCCTTTGTACCGTATTTTTTGGCATAATGGTCAATAACATCATTGAGAGATATTTTGACGCATGGAACAAAATAGCACAATGGTCAGCAAAATATGTTTCCTTTATTAAGAAATTCACATAGTCCAATTTCTTTTGGGGATCAATAATTGATGAACGGAATGTAAAGTGTTTATCATTCCTAAATCCCCGAAATACTTATGGAACCTTAAGCTCATATTAAAGGAAACATTTCTCATGCAAGAATTATCACTACACAACCCCTCTTTTACAAAAGTATCAATTTCAAATATCTCATCAAATAACATATTCGATGTTGCATATGAAGAACCAGATATTCGAACTGTTTTATTATAAAACAGCTCTAAATAGCTCATAACTGATCTGATTTGTCCCCAAACTAAGGTAGTAAGCCTCCCCAACATTGACTCATCCGACTTGTAAAGTCTTTAGTCCATTTCAACAGTAAGAGTAAGGTCTAAATTATAGAAATTTGAGAAGGATCTCTCCAAGCTACATATTGATTCAAGCATCAAGTATGTTGAATTCCACCTAGTTGGTACATCTAAACTCAACAGGCGGGTGGTAGTATAACCAGCTAGCTCACAAGCTGTTTTAAACCGGTCTAATCTCAAAGGGGAACTCCTAATAAACTTCACAACGAATCTGATCCTATCAATTGACTTCCCCACTTCCTCAAGACCTTTGGTAACAATCAGATTCAATATGTGAGCAAATCAATGGCTCTCGGGAAGTCTATCAACAAGAGGACCACCGGCGTCGGAGCAGAAGAACGCAGGCTCTCTTTCACTGCTTTCTGCTCCACGATGTTATCTTTGTATGGAGACTACTGTAAGCTAGTCTCTCCGGCGGCACTTTCAACGAAACAGTGTCGACGGGCTTTTAAACCCAAGTTTAAGAAGCCATCGTCTACATCAGTTGATCGCGTTGGTGAGGTTTCTCGACTGGTTCGACATCACCGTAAGGAGGAAGGCTCTCTCCCATCTACGTTTGATGGCGGGGCTGTTTTTCCTGTGGAGGCTACGTTGTCCGGTGAGCCTTCGAGCACTCGCCGTTCGAAGGATAGCAGACTCCACTTGCAAAGAGATGAAGTCTACATTTGTAACCTACAACAAGAGACCAAACCTGAATGGGTTCTCAACTTTTTTGGTGTTTTCGGCACGATCACGACCTCCTCTATCTCGCTTCGACGGAATCAGAAAAGGAATATCTTTAGTTTTGTTCCATATACCTCTCATGCTGAGGCAAATCAGGCCGTGTCCAGCCTCAATGGGTTGGAGATTAATGGTTCTTCTCTGTTCGTTGCCATTTCTTGGCGTCGGAAAGTCACGCCGTCGCCAAACTCTCACAAACAAAGCATCACGCCGGAGCCAAACTCTCAGAAGCAGAGCAGCGTCGAAGACGGGCAGAGTCACCGAGAGCTGGTCGTGGGTGGGAACGTGGGTTCTCCAAGGTCTGTTGAAGTGGCTGCACCTGTAGATCCAGGCGTTTCGCCGGAGACCTTTCCTCAGAGCGGTTCTCGGTGCGAAGATCACGCGAAGACGATTCTCAGAGAGGAGCTTCGTGATCCCGTAAATCACGGGTCTCTTCCGCTCCAAAATTCAAATCCCCTTGATCTGCGGCGTAACTTCGGGGATCTCACCCAATCTGCTCCCGATTCTGACGTTGGCGAACGCAGTGGAGAAGATGCTCGACAGGGTTTGGGCTCAGGAAGTGGGCCTGTGTTGACTGGGTCAAAAATTGGGTTGGTAGCTTTTGGGCAAGTGGGTGAAGTTGGGTCGGGTACTGGGCATGCGCCCAATTTTGTTTTGCATTCAGAACAACTGGTATTTGAGGACTCTCAGCCATATGGAATGGCCTCTTCGTGCTTGTTGTCTCCTGTTCCATCAGCGTCGGATCAGCTGGTGGTTAATGTCGGGATTGAGGATGCTCAACCTTTTTTCGGTTGTGTCACCAACTCCCTCCCTTTCTCTACATTCAAGTTTCGATCAGGAATTTCCTGAATTGTCACCTGAAACAGTAAAGAAAGGCAAAGGGAAAAGAAGGAAGAAACCTCAACAAACCTTTACAGTGAGGACCCGTTCACTTCGTATGAGTGACAAGGAGATGCTCGAGGCACAGCGTAGAAATGAGGTTTGGAGACATTTTGTCACTACAGGGACTATGCTGCAGATAGAAGCTCCTCCTTCTATCGTCTAGTTTCTTTGTATTAGGCCGTTGTCTCTTTTCCTTTTTGTTTTTTCTCGTTTTTTAACAAGATTCTCTTACCCCTTTGTGGTAGAGTCTCTTTTGCGGGTTATTTGGGATAGCTTTTTAGCGATCCTCTATCTTTTCCCCATCTTGGGGTAAAAAGATTAATAAATTCATCATCTATCAAAAAAAATATATATGTGAGCAAAACATCTCATATGCATATGTTTACCATCTAATACATTTTGACCCAACATATTGTTACTAAGTTGGACACACAAGTATTCGATAGCATCTTTATTAGCACTAGCATTATCCACGGTGATGGTCATAACCTTATCTAGCCCCCAAGAATTCAAACAACTCTCTAAAGCTCTCCCAATATATTCCCCTTTGTGGGAAGTAATTGGGATGAAATTTAAGACTTTTTGATGCAAGACCCAAGAATAATCAATATAATGTGATGTGAGACACATGTAATTGATTTGCTGGCCACTAGTCCAAGTGTCCGTTGTCAATGAATTCCTAGGGGTAGACTTGCTGAAAAACTCATGCAACTTGAGTTTTTCAGCCTCATATAATTTGAAAATGTCCCGCTGATATGTGAACCTAGATTGTACCTTAAACATGGGACACAATGTTGCAACAAACTCCCTAAACCACTCGTACTCAACAAACCTCAAAGGCAACTCATGCATGACGATCATTTTTTCCAAGGCCTTTCGACTAACTTTTTTGTCGAAATGCCAAGGCAAAACTTGACCAGCAGGCAAAAATTTAAATTTGGGTTGAGTTTTACCTATATTTCCAGGCTTCTTGGTACATAGGGGAACATGATGCCACAAATTTCTAGTTCCATTACTAGGTTCAACACTATACGACTTAGGACAATACTTACGGAAAGCTATATGCTTATCATTGACAAGAACCCTATTAAAATGCTCCCAAACAGTAGATGTGCATTTGGAGTTAGATGTACATGAGGATGGAGCTGCTGCTGCATCCTTACCATCAAGCACAGCTGCAGCTACTGCCTCATTCCCACCAACCAAAGCTGCTGCTACTGCTCCAGATCCTTACCCAGGTTCGGTAACAAAATTGATGAACATCCCCTTGCAAGAAGAATAAGTCATTAAACAGTTAGCATTTACAAATTGAAAATCATAAATGAATTAAAAAAACACACATCTGATCCATAAAACTAATTAAAAACAGCTACCACTGAGTTTAAAAAACAGTTCATGGTTCAAAAAAACAAACATTAAAAGTTCATCAAACATGATTTCAGAAAAGACAAGCTGTTCATGATTCAAAAAAAAGTCAACTATTAAAAACAGTCATACATTACATCTCAAACTTTAAAAAGGACAATCAACCATTAAAAACAGTTTAAAAAAACTCTAGTTTTAAAAAAACAGATCATTAAAAATTTCAAAGAAGTCAAGTCAAGTTCATGATTTAAAAAATAGATCAAACAGTTCATGAATTAAAAAAAAGTTCATTAAACCATTGAAAATCAATCACACACACGTGTGAGTCACACGAGCTAACACGTCCCACATGGAGGAAACGACCAAAAAAACACCACAGAAAAGTACGATCCAAACTACGATAGGAAAAAAAACCTGTCCACCACATGAACCTAACGAAGAGACCAGCCGAACCAATCAAACCAAAGCTAGACAGTCACTGTTCTCCCCTTAAAACCCAACCTCTGAACTCAAGGTCTTATCCCAAGGAGTATGTCACGCCCCAGTTTCAGTAAATCGAACTCGGGACACGAACATTTAAAATAATAAACACTTTGAAACCTTTTCCATTTAAACATTTTAAAATACTAGTTTAGTTCAACAAAATAATATTTACAACTCAAAATCAGTCCCAACAAGTGGACAAAAACATGGTATACGTCGCTAGACTCAAATAAACCCAGAATCCCGCTTCTAGCTCTTCAAGCTTCAGAAGCTCACCTAGTACAGCCTGCGAACGGTACCTGTAGGAAAAGCAGCTAGGGGTGAGCGTTCGCTCACCACCACGGATAACAGACTGACTATGGCATAATTAGCAGATAATGCCGGTAACACCAACACAAACTCAACACCGGGGAACACCATCCCCAACCCAAGTACTCCGACTGAACACACACCCACTGTTACCTTCCTTGACCAACTCAACACCCTGACACGTAAAGTAGACCCGACACAACGATCACGACCCCTCCCAAGGACTCAAAAGATCACCACGCAACACCCAAGATCACAAAGGATCGCACACCAAACAAGATCACAAAGGATCGCATACCAGCTGCCAACTGCTCAGTGCCAAGAATGCTCGCACCCTCCCGAGACTCTAACTCGGTCAGGCCAGCCAAAGAACGCTCGCAACCTCCCAAGACTCTAACTCAGTCAGGCCAGCCGAAGAATGCTCGCAACTTACCGAGACTCTAACTCGTAAGCCAGCCAAAGAATGCTCACAAACCCAAACCACACACAAGCGACCAGGACCCCTTTATTGACGGGCGGGCCCCCTACCCCGTCTGAACATGCAGACGCGTGTGCTCGTGGACCCCCGTTTCATGAAGCGGGCCCCCAACCTCAGGTAACCACAATCACAATCACAACCACAAACAAGTTCAACAAACATCAACAACACAAGATCAACACTCCACATGCACTCATGGCCACCCAAGACACCAACAATAAAACACGGACTCAACAACCCCACGGGCACTCACGGCCTCCCAAGACACACCAACCATAACTCACGGGCTCAACAGCCCCACGAGCACTCACGGGCTCCCAAGACACACCAACCATAACTCACGGGCTCAACAACCCCACGGGCACTCACGGCCTCCCAAGACACACCAACCATAACTCACGGGCTCAATAACCCCACGGGCACTCACGACCTCCCAAGACACACCAACAGTAAAGACACGGGTTCAAAAACCACATGACACTCATGGCCACCCAAGACACACCAGCAGTAAGGACACGGGTTCAATCAACCCCACGGGCACTCATGGCCACCCAGACACAACAGTAAAACACGGGCTCTCATGGCCACCCAAGACACAACAGTAAAACACGGGCTCTCATGGCCACCCAAGACACAACATACACAAACAACCTCCGGCATAACCAATGCCTCCAACAGTCATAATATCAATAGTTTCACAAACAACCTTCGGGCATGGTCATATGCCTCCAGTACTCCTAATCTCGATAAGTTCGCAATCAACCTCCGGGCATTGTCATATGCCTCCAGTAGTTCTAATAACGCTAAGTTCTCTGCTCCTACGACACTACTAAGTGTCACATGCATTCCCAATATTCGCTACGTTCCTGTATCATGCCTTTCTAATATTCGATAAACCTACTTAACCCACGACACCCCGGTGTCACATGCAATTCTACTGTTAACTTTCCCTAGTCAGGGTCGAGATCCGGCTACTTTTCCCTACCTCGTGCGTGTTCTCCAAAAGCCAACCAACGAGCTCCGGTGTGATCTCAGTCACTCACCCAGCTTCCTCTTGCCTCGGTCCGCGGCACGATCTAAAAGAACACAATTTTAAACGCTTTTAAGCTTGCAGGCATAATGCTGAATTTTAATAAACCTGACGCCCAAAGGTAACCCCGACAATGTCGATCACTCCCAAACTCCCCAATTACTCGACATTTTCGATATTGGACCCGTAAAGGCCCGATTCGCCCGACATGGCGAATCTACCCGGGTTTTGGAAATGCCCTTCCGGGGCTCCAAAAATTCCCGTTTTCGTTTCTACGGTCTTAGAATAATTCAAGGGTCCTAATGCACTTGACGGAATCGAATTCCGACTTCCGAGTCAATTAATTAACGTTTAAAGTTTCTAAAACCCGTTAATTACAACTTTTCCAATTTAATTCCAAATTTCGATTCGGTTAAGGATAAATGGTCCGAGGAACGTTCTAGAACTCCCGAACACGAAACCCGATCACCCGAGCACGTGGGCCCCACCCGGCCCACCTTGGCCGTGGGCCCTAGGGCTCAAATTGGGGCCCGGCCACCATGGTGGTGGCTGGTCCCAGCTCCGGCCAGCCACCCCATGGCCGGCCGGCCACCACTCACGGTGGCCGGAGCTCCTCCTGAGCTTCCGGTCACCGGAAAACGTCAACAAACACCTCCAACCACCTCCAAAACGTCTCCAACAATTTCCCCAACCTCAAAACACCCTAAACCAATAGTTTTACATAAACCCTAACTTCCAAAATTTATCAAAATGAGAATCGGTTCGGTGTATACCGTAGAGGAGGATGAGGGGAAGTCGACTTCTCCTTGCCTTGAGACGATCCAAGGGTTAGATGTCAAACCCTAGCCATCACCTCTCATTTCCCCCCCCCCCCCCCCCCCCCCCCAAAAAAAAACTAACACCACCACTTGTTGGACAAGTGGCAAGGTGGGTCCCACACCTTTTGGAAAATATCTTCTATATATTTTCTAATCATATTCGCGAAATTCGGACGTTTTGGGCCCCGAACGGGCACTTTTTCCAAGAAATTACAAAACTTGGCGGGCTACAAGGAAACGGCTCAACTAAGACCGTTGTGACGACGGCTAAGCTTTTTGGACCCAAAACGGTCCTCGAATGGACCAAAACGTTGCTCGGTTGACTTTTCCAACGAAAGGTCAACATTTCCCAAATTGATCAGAAAGTTGCCCTGAGTCCCCCGGAACTCACTTTGGTCGATAACGGGGTCAACTTAAGTCCGGTATGACACTCGGGGTCATTTTAGGTTCAATTAAGTGTCTGTCTTAAATTTTTTAAATTTTCCTGTTTTTTGCAGGTTTGACTGGCGTTGACCGGGAGTGGTTATTACAGAGTAAAACCTATGGCCAAGCAAGAGTCTTGGGCACGATGTTTCACCTTACCAGCCGATAAGATCGAAACCAAACCACCTCTATCCTTGCTGCTAGACTTAGGCTAAATCTGATAAACAACCTATGTTGAGATCGTCTTTTTCCCTTCACCTTTAGACCTCTTATTCTTCTTCCGACCCGACCCTCAACGGTGAAATCATCTTCAATAAATGTGTTGCTAGTAGAGGAAGAGGGTGAGGGTTATAAACCTCAACAAGCGAGCTGTCACACACTGATGTATTGTCGGAGGGACAAAGAACTCGTTAGGGTCGACAGAGTCCAAGAAATCCGGAGTATAAGGTGATGATTATGAATGATCGTCACCCTCCTTAGACCCTGCACCTATAAAAGAGGCCTATCATGCAACACCGCCTTATGAACGAGACTCAAAAACATCGTCAGAGTGAACAAAGTCACCGGCCAAATCTCCTGAGATCAGAATAATGACTCTACTATCTTCAATATCTCGAACAAAAACAAGAAAAATAGTTTGATCAAGGACCATCTCCACCTCCTCTCCCCTCAAGACCTTGTCACTATGGATCAAGACAAAAGCGCGAGCAAAAGAAGCCCCAAGTTCCTCTCCCTGGATCGAAAGGACAAATCCAAATAGCTTTCCGATGGATAATAGATTCTCGATGCTCCAACCATGACAAGACAAAACATCAACAACCACCCACTGAAAAAAACCACTCTTAAGCACCAAATCCTTTGAACAGTCAGTTATCACGAACCACCTCTCCAACCAACACCACCTTGTTTCCTTCATCACTACTTTAAAGACAGGTTCAGAACAAGTAATAAGACACATCATGTTTCCAAAAGAACGAAACTATAAATCTAGAACCCCTTTTCTCTCGATATTTGCCTGAGTCGCTTCCAAGCCACGAGAAGAACGAGCTACAACCAAACACCTTGACAAATCCATAACACAATATTTAAGAACAGTCGAGCTTGTACAATGCAATATATTTTCCTGGGGACACGCAAATGCATCAAACGAAGGCCTCAATTTCCTCTTCCAAACCTTACCAGAATAAGGAAGTCTTGCCTCTCTCCCAAACCCGATCAACCAAAAACACATACCCATGAATTGAGCTACCATGGAGAATAGAGATCATGACGTCAACATCGACATCTCGCACCCGAACAAAACCGAAGTAGTTACCTCTATGGTTAGGCCGTCGAATTGCATCCGCCTTAAACAAATTTCCTTCCTAATTGAAAAGGTTGAAAAGTCAGCCATCCGTTGATTGATAAGGTAAATGACAAACAAAGAGCTTGATAGTCTTCGAAAAATCATTTTTTTCAAACGATGGAGGGCTTCAGATTGACTCCTTCGAATCTAGGAGGAGGCCCGAACGAAGAGGACTAAGTTTCCATAATCACCCCTCAAAAAGTAAAACAATATTGAAAATATAAAGGACCCACTGAAAATCTAAAGGACCCGAGGTCTGGCTAACAATTTCAAGTTTGACCAAGCCTTAAGAATGACGGCTCGCATGCTCGACACAACCGGACCTGCAACAAAATCCATGCCTGAAATTCTATCTATGAGACGAAGAAAAAATCGGCAACGCACCTTCAACAAACCTGGAAATCTGTCGTCCTCTGGTTTGGTCCGTGATCCTATGAATTGAACGAAGAAACCTGGAGCCGACTGAAGCACACGATATCTAGAAGCGAAACCACAAGAAGATTTCTCTTGTCAGGGATGAAAACTCACGGCACCAATAACCCATGCGCAAAACAATCGAGCCCCAACGGAAATCCATATTACTCAATGGGCCTAATCTCCACGCCTTGGAGCATTGTCTCACAACGTGAACTCTATGATTTACACGTCGTGAGATAAATGTTAGAAAATATCTTCGTGTACCTTCCTCGTGGGAATTAGTGTTCCCACGTTGTGGGAAATATGATTTCCATGACGTGGGAAGTTCACTCCACACCGTGGTGGCGTGAGCTAAAGCGTCTTCCTCTGTGCTCCAAAAACCCTAACTAATACGGCATAGCTTGATCCTCCACGCATAGGGCTATTCCTCTACCATATGGGAAGGCGTGATCAGTAAACAACCTAGAGACCATATTTTCTTTCTTCGTACCGAAGCCCGTCCTTGAAGATCTTGCTCCTTTTTATCTATGTTCAAGTCAAATGCATGCTTAGGTTCAATACCTAACTAAACAAGACAAGAAAAGCTCGAGTGAATCAAAATTAAAAGGAAAATAAATGCGTCTATAGATGCTTCCCTAGAACTAAAATAGGGTTAAATAGTGAGCTTAGATGTTATTTCACATCGATAAGACGTGTCTCATAAATGGGATATGAAGTCAAATCATAGATACTGTTTGACGAAGGAGGATTAGATGACCACCCATTGTGAGAATACTACATAGGAGTTGTCATAAGTGTTTCTCAGTAATGTAATATGGGTTAAGTCCTTTGACCTTGTAATAATCATGGATTTCTATATAGATGTTTTTGCATCTTGACACGATTCAACATTGTCTTTAACCGGACAGTACTAAATATCGTCGTTGGGCGCAGAATAATCTATATGAGAAATATGAGTAACTGATAAATAACTCTCATGTGCATGTGAAATAGATATCCTTGTGCCCCTTGATAAGTGAGATTATGAAAATGCATTGTCATGCGAAGCGATAATGAGTTATCACTCACAGTCTACTTGGGTCATGAAACTAACAATTGAAAATAATAAGGATTACGGTCTTATGCCTTATATTCAATCGGGATATCGTAGACAAAGAGATTAAGATATTAATGGGAAAATGTTGAATTGGGTTATCGATCTTCATATAACTTTGGTGCCATAATGACTTGCTAGAGGCCAATTATTGCAGATGAAATGAGGATTTTAGAGCCACTACCAACACCGTGTGAGCGTACAAGGTTACACACAACAAAAAACCCAAAAATTTAATGGACTTTAAAAGCCCATTTAAATTAATGTAATTATATTATATATTGATACGCTATATTTAATTCATTAACTAGTTTTTACTATTTAATATAATTTATTTATATTAAAAAATATCTTAAGCAGATAAAAAGAATTTATTTGAATTTCGAAATTCAAATAAATGTGAAATTGAAAAATACTCCAGTCATCACATTCTCTTATTTGGCTAGTTTTTAGGGTGCACTTTTGCTGAGCGTTTGTTGTCAGTGGCTTTCTCAGTAACATTTTTAGGTGCAGACGGCGAGTTTCCAAGGAATGACCACAGGGTCACTCCTCGACAAAGCACCATCTTGTTGGGGAACGTTGTCATTGAGGTTTAAGCACAAGAGTATATGAATAAAGTTTCAACGAAAACAAACACGATGAGTGTCAAAAAAGCAGTATAGTTTACGGTAAAGATAGCTATTGATACCACAGGGAAGCGGTGGGTATCCCGTCGTCTAAAAATACTCTAACATACAGTATAAATTTGGTATTTTGTGACACTTTACAAGTTTTGTTCACATAAGTTGCCTGATGAGTGTGTGTGTGTGGGGGGGGGGGGGGGGGGGTTAGAGCAACTCCTAAAGGTCGTACAAAGAGGAGGGGAGAAAATGAAAATCACTAGCTAGGAGGAGCATGCAATTAAACCAGAAGACAAAAGTGCAAGTAATGAAAGGTAAATCAGGCATATCAGAAATGAGTACAAACGTGTGTGAGTTTTGCGTGATTGAACTTCCATGATGGTCTGGTGAAGCGACTCAAATTTGTACGTGGAGTCTAGAAAGAAACCCGCACCAACCATCTTAGATGATTGTCTAAACGTAGTGTGAGACAAACATTAGTCGGGTCATTACACCCCGACTCCGACGACAACCCTTGCAACTTTCTTTGGTCCTAACATTTTCCTACCTAACGAGTGCTAAGCATCCCTGAGATTACCATGAAAACGAAATAAGGAACGTGGCCATAAGTTAGGGACGTATCTATTACCTAGGTAAGGGTAGAGTGTATATCCACATTAAAATATGTTATCATTCATATATAATTGGTGTTTTTTTTATCAACGAAAGCATATGATAAGTTACCCTCTCCTGAGGAAGAAAAAGGTTACAAAAAAACAATCTGTCTACAGATTGCAGGCGGAAGTTTGATTGCTTGAACCAGCAACCACTTATTAGGAAAAATATAGAAACCCTTTGTTTCCCTTTTCAATGTGCTACATCAATTAAGAAGAGGAAAGGACAATCATTACCTCTCAAGAACTCACTGTTTTGATTTTCACAGCCACAACTTATCCCTTGAGCTTGTATCTCTGTGCCGCCCCCTTCAAGCCAAAGAAGTTCACTCTTCTTTGCAGCTTTGTCCCAAAAATCAAGATGAAGTCGCCTCTTGACTAAGCCAAGAACAAGAGGTCCTTTTTAATCTCTATACAAGACACAGCCGCCACCTCCTTTAATGAAGCTGCCGCCTAAAGCCAAGAACAGATGTTCTCTTTCTTCTCTGTACAAGACACAATCGGCAAGCTCACCAAGAGAATATTTCCAATCTTGCTCCCTTATGTGCCAACAATACCCTAGTTAGAGATGGGCTTAAGTTGGTGAATAAATGGGCATATCTCATGACCCAAAATTATATTTGGAGCCAAATATTACAATCTCCACCTTGGCGACAAAGCCATAAAAGCTCCACCTGCTTATCGACCTCCACCGGGTCGTAAAGACCCCACACGAAGGGTCCCGCCCCCATGGGGCATCAACATCGAGAAATCTTGATCAAGTTTAGACAGTGCTCCAACTTGACCACACAAACCTTCTCTTCCTTATCAACAACACCATACCAACCGGGCTGCGACATATGAATGTCATCCTCCAAATCTCTATGCAAGAATGCAGTCTTGATACCAAGTCGCTCGAGCTCAAAATCAAACTATTTTACCTGTGCTAATAGGACTCGGATAAAAGTGTGATTTACTACCAGAGAGAAAATATCATCATAACCCACACCTTCTCTTTGTGCATATCCTTTAGTCATCAATCTTGCCTTGTACCTTATACCCATACAAATACCTTTGGAATTTAGAATCCCGTCTTTCTTTGAGAAAATCCTCTTGCACCCTATCGACTTCTTTCTCTTAGGAAGAGTATCAAGTTCCCAAGTATGATTCGTATGAGAAGATGGCATCTCCTCATTCACGATGTCCTCCCATTACCTTTTGTGATCACTGTAATAACCACTCCCGGTCAACGCCAGTCAAACCTGCGAAAAACAGGAAAATTTAAAATTTTTAAGACTGACAGTTAAGTGAACCTAAAATGACCTCGAGTGTCATACCGGACTTAAGTTGACCCCGTTATTGACCAAAGTGAGTTCAGGGGGACTCAGGGCAACTTTCTGATCAATTTGGGAAATGTTGACTTTTCGCTGGAAAAGTCAACCGAGCGACATTTTGGTCCATTCGAGGACCGTTTTGGATCCGAAAAGCTTAGCCGTCGTCGCAGGGGTCTTAGTTGAGCCATTTCCTTGTAGCCCGTCAAGTTTCGTAATTTCTTGGGAAAAGTGCCCGTTCGGGGCCCGAAACGTCCGTTTTTCGCGAATCTGATTGGAAAATATCAAGTAGATATTTTCCAAAAGGTGTGGGACCCACCTTGACACATGTCCTCTTTGTGGTGGTGTTAGTTTTGGGGAAATTGTGTGGTGGGCATGGCTGGCCGAACATGTGGGTTTAAAGGGGGGAATTAGTTTTGTTGTTAGTTTAATTAAATTAGAAAGAGAGAAGAGAGAGTTAGAGAGAGAAGGAGAAGAGAGAAAGGGAGAAGAAGAAGGTTGCTAGGGTTTTGGAGCTACTATTCACGTCATCTCCACCACTCGATCATCTCAAAAGTTACAGATTTAAGCTCACCTCATCCTCCTCTACGGTAATACCCAAACCGATTCTCGTTTTGATAGTTTTTAAATGTTAGGGTTTGGGTGAAACTATTAGTTTAGGGTGGTTTTGGTGTTGGGGAAATTGTTGGAGACGTTTTAGAGGTGTTGGAGTTTTAATTGCACGTTTTCCGGTGACCGAAGGCTCGGGAGGAGCTCCGGCCACCATGGGTGGTGGCCAGCCGGCCATGGGGTGGCTGGCCAGAGGTGGTACCAGCCACCACCATGGTGACCGAACCCCCCTTGAGCCCTAGGAGCTCTCGGCCAAGTGGGTTGGTGGGGCCCACGTGCTCGGGTGCTCGGGTTTTATCGTTAGGGTGGTTTAAAACGTTCCCCGGACCACTTACCCTAAACCGAATCGAAAATTGGAATTAAATTGGAGAAGTTGTAATTTATCGGGTTTAGAAACTTTAAACGTCATTTAATTGACTCGGGAGTCGAAATTCGATTCGGGCAAGTCCATTGGGTTCCTTGAACTATTCTAAGACCATAGGAACGAAAACGGGGGCTTTTGGAGCCCCGGAAGGCAATTAACAAAACCCGGGCAGATTCGTCATGTCGGGCGAATCGGGCCTTTACGGGTCCCTTATCGACAATGTCGAGTAATTGGGAAGTTTGGGAGTGATCGACATTGTCGGGGTTAAGTTTGGGCTTCGAGTTTAATGGTTTTCGGTTTATTCGAACTAGTTTAAAAGTGCCCTTAAATTGTGTTCTTTTAGATCGTGCCACGGACCGGGGCAAGGGAAAGCTGGGTGAGTGACAGAGATCATCACCGGAGCTCGTGGTTGGCTTTTGGGAGAACACGCACGAGGTAGGGAAAAGTAGCCGGATCTCGGCCCTGACTGTGGAAAGTTAACAGTAGAATTGCATGTGACACCGGGGTGTCGTGGGTTGAATAGGTTTATTTAATTATTAGAAAAGCATGCTACGGGAACTTGGTAATTATTAGAAAAGCATGATACGGGATTGTAGCGTTTATCAGAAAAGCATGTTACGGGAACTTAGTAATTATTGGAAAGACATGTGACACTTAGTAGTGTCGTAGGAGTAGAGAACTTAGCGATAATTGTTTTACTGGAGGCATATGACCATGCCCGGAGGTTGATTGTGAACTTATCGATATTAGGAGTACTGGAGGCATATGAGCATGCCCGGAGGTTGATTGTGAAACTGTTGATATTAGGACTGTTGGAGGCTTGGGTTAAGCCGAAGGTTGATTGTTTATTTTGGCGTCTTGGGTGGCCTTGAGAGCCCGTGTATTATTATGGTTGAGTCTTGGGTGGCCTTGAGAGCCCGTGTATTATTATTGTTGAGTCTTGGGTGGCCATGAGAGCCCGTGTTGTCAATCGTGTTTGGGTGGCCATGAGAGCCCGTACTTTACTGTTGGTGTTTTAGCTGGCTTACGAGTTAGAGTCTCGGTAAGTTGCAAGCGTGTTTTATTGTTGAGTTTTGGGTGTCCATGAGTGCCCGTGGGGTTGTTGAAACCGTGTCTTTACCTTTGGTGTTTTGGGTGGCCTTGAGAGCCCGTGTACTAAGGTTGGTGTCTTTGGCTGGCCTGACCGAGTTAGAGTCTCGGGGGGTTGTAAGCTTTCTTTAGCTGGCTTACGAGTTAGAGTCTCGGTAAGTTGCAGGCGTGTTTTATGGTTGGTGTCTTGGGAGGCCGTGAGTGCCTGTGGGGCTGTTGAGTCCGTGTCTTACTGTCGGTGTGTCTTGGGAGGGCGTGAGTGCCTGTGGGGCTGTTGAGTCCGAGTTTTACTGTTGGTGTCTTGGTGGCCATGAGTGTTGAACCTGTGTTGTTACTGGTTGTTGATTTTGCTTGTGATTGTGTTTGTGATTGTGATTGTGATTGTGGTTACCGGAGGTTGGGGGCCCGCTTCCTGAAACGGGGGTCCACGAGCACACGCGTCTGCATGTTCAGACGGGGTAGGGGGCCCGCCCGCCAATAAAGGGGTCCTGGCCGCGCATGTGTGGTTTGGGTTTGTGAGCATACCTTGGCTGGCTTATGGGTTAGAGTCCTAGTAAGTTGCAGCATTTTCCGGCTGGCTTATGGGTTAGAGTCCCAGTAAGTTGCAGCATTTTCTGGCTGGCTTATGGGTTAGAGTCCCAGTAAGTTGCAGCATTTTCCGGCTGGCTTATGGGTTAGAGTCTCGGTAAGTTGCAGCATTCTTGGGTTGGCCTGATCGGGTTAGAGTCCCGGGAGGGCGTTCTTGGCAGTTGGCTTGCGATCCTTTGTGATCTTGTTTGGTGTGCGATCCTTCGTGATCTTATTTGGGGTGATCCCTTGTGATGCTGTTTGGTGTTGCGTAACTTTCTTTTGAGTCTTTGGAAGAGGTCGTCAATGGTTGTGTCGGGTCTACTTTGCGTGTCAGGGTGTCGAGTTGGTCAGGGAAGGCAACAGTGGGTGTATGTTCAGTTAGAGTACTTGGGTTGGGGATGGTGTTCCCCGGTGTTGAGTTGTTGTTGGTGTTACCTGCTTTGTCTGCTAATTATGCCGTAGTCAGTCTGTTATCCGTGGTGGTGAGCGAACGCTCACCCCTAGTTGCTTTTCCTACAGGTACTGTTCGTGGGATGGACTAGGTGAGCTTCTGAAGCTTGAAGAGCTTGAAGCGGGTTTCTGGGTGTTTTGAGTGTAGGGACGTGTACCTCGTTTTTGTCCACTTGTTGGGATGTGTTTTAAGTTTTAATTATTATTTTTGTTGAACAAATGATGATTTTAAAGTGATCTATGAAAACAGGTTTCAAAGTGTTTTCTTATTTTAAAACGTTCGCGTCCCGAGTTCGGTTTACTGAAATTGGGGCGTGACAATCACCACACAAAACATGCTTGTATGTAGTAGGACCTGTAGTTCTAAGCTTCCCTAATACTAGAAGTGAAGCAGGTAAGCAAGCAACAAGCGAGCAAAATAGAACGAACACACCCGTTTGGAAGATCGTAGAAAGGCAAGTTGTGTCGTGGCAATTAGGTCCACTGAATTGAAGTAATTATGTCTGGCACGTCCGAGGTGGTGAACATGTCGGTATGCTCCCGAGTTTAACACAACTTCTACCCAGACTCGTTCCCACTCACGGTTCTGGATGTGGAACTTGCAGAGACAATACCCAGGAATAGAAGAATAGAGAAGAGAACAATATATATGGACGAACTTGCTATTTGGAGAAAGTAGATGAGAGGAGAGAGAAAATGGGTGGTGATAATCTGTTGGGGACGTGTGGATGAGAGACATAATTTGAGAGTGAGAGCTGATTTTTGCGTGTAGACAAATGGGTTCAAGAGCTAGTATTTATAGGCTTTCAGCCTGAGGGGTACAAACGTAAATTCACACTAAATCTGCATTTAATTTCGAATTTGAATTATTTTGTAACTTCCCCAATCACAATAACTCTCATTAGCCCCTCATTAATTCATTGTATCCTCCAATAATCATCATTAACTCTCCATAATCCCCATTAACTCGTCATAATTGGTTTGACCAATCCCCACACGTGAAAGCCTCTCATCAGATTCGGATTGGGCTTGCTCATGGGTTGACTAAGCCCAACAAAACCCTTGATAAAATTGTGGGCTTCGAGCCCCAAACCTAGACCAAGCCCGGCTAAACACAACCACATAACAACACGGGTCAAGGCCCTAGCTTGAAGTCTTGAACAAGAGAGAACACAAGATCATTTGTAAGAAGAATGCCTCACCAAGTTTTTGATGTGGGACTACAAATAGCCTTGGAGGCATTTTGTCACGCCCCAATTTCAGTAGACCGAACTCGGGACGCGAACGTTTAAAATAAGAAAACACTTTGACACTCTTTCCATTAAAACACTTTACAATACCAGTTTAGTTCAACAAAATGATAATTACAACTCAAAATAAAACGTCCCACAAGCGGACAAAAAGTGAGGTATCCGTCGCTAGACTAAAAGGTAACCCGGACTCCCGCCCCTAGCTCTTCAAGCTTCGGAAGCTCACCTAGTCCGACCTGCGACAAGTACCTGTAGGAAAAGCAGCTAGGGGTGAGCGTTCGCTCACCACCACGGATAACAGACTGACTACGGCATAATTAGCAGACAATGCCGGTGACACCAAAATAAAGTCTACACCGGGGGACACTGTCCCCAACCCAAGGACTCTGACTGATCATACACCCACTGTTACCTTCCTTGACCAACTCAACTTACACACACGTAAAATAGACCCGACACAACGATCACGACCTCTCCCAAGGACTCGAAAGAAACGACGCAACACCAAACAAGATCACAAAAGATCGCACACCAAACAAGATCACAAAGGATCGCAAACCAGCTGCTCAGTAACCTCCCTCACTCACGCGCTTTGCCGAACCACTCATGCCAGGCGGTCGACCTGTCTCAGTAACCTCTCTCACTCACGCGCTTTGCCGAACCACTCAGGCCAGGCGGTCGACATGTCTCACTCACGCGCTTTGCCGAACCACTCAGGCCAGACGGTCGACCTGTCTCACTAACCTCTCTCACTCACGCGCTTTGCCGAACCACTCAGGTCAGGCGGTCGACCTGTCTCACTAACCTCTCTCACTCTGGTAACCACAATCATAATCACAAGCAAATTCAACAGACAGCCACGACACAGGCTCAACACTCCACATGCACTCATGGCCACACAAGACACCAACAGTAAAACTCGGACTCAACAGCCCCACAGGCACTCACGGCCTCCCAAGACACACTGACAGTAGAACACGGACTCAACAGCCCCACAGGCACTCACGGCCTCCCAAGAGACCAAAGGTAAAGACACGGGTCCAACGACCCCACGGGCACTCATGGCCACCCAAACTCAACAATAAATAACACGGCTCTCAAGGCCACCCAAACTCAACAACAATTAACACGGGCTCTCAAGGCCACCCAACTCAACAGCAATTAACACGGGCTCTCAAGGCCACCCAACTCAACAACAATTAACACGGGCTCTCAAGGCCACCCAAACTCAACAACAAATAACGCACAACAACCTCCGGCATAATCGATGCCTCCAATAGTTCTAAGATCGCTAGTTTCACAAACAACCTCCGGGCATGGTCATATGCCTCCAGTAATTCAATTATCGTTAAGTTCTCTACTCCTACGACACTACTAAGTGTCACATGCTTTTCTCATAACCGCTACAATCTCGTATCAAGCATTTCTAATGTTTATAAAGATAACCCTACTCAACCCACGACACCCCGGTGTCACATGCAATTCTACTGTTAACTTTCCTTAGTCAGGGCCGAGATCCGGCTACTTTTCCCTACCTCAACCGAAGAACGCCCGCTACGCTTCCTAGCTGTTGACGTTCTGGCTCGCTACCTCCGGGCTTCACTTCGATCGAAGCCGAACGCTAAAGATAATACGAAAGCCATAGTTAGAGGCGGTTCCCAGGTTAATTTAAAGGCCACGATTTATCCAGTTTTAAGACTGACAGTGTCCTTTAAACTCGAGCGGGAGAAAAACGGGATTACAACGAATCGGGTTCGAGCATCCGCGCACCGAAACCGGTGCATGTTCCCGAGGGAAAATATCGAGGCACGGGTCCCAATGCACGGATGTCGAGGCTTCCCGAGGTCTGATCCATTGTTCCGCTATTATCCCGTTCAAGGTCCGATTTAACGTTCGGTTTAGTCGATCCACGCTTTCTAAAATCCGATCGCAGATTAGTTTATTCACATTTCAATTTACTAGTCCCTTTCAAAACGCCCGTTTTCGTTTAAATCTAATTTTAACCCTTTTTAATTTAAAACCGTTTTGATTTTCAGATCCTTTCTCGTTGAAACTTCTTTTGGTTCTCAAATCCCCATTTTCGTTCTTTTCTGATAAAACCGATTAATTAGACAATCTTTTCTGATCCTTTCGAAACTCAAGGAACAAATTCAGATCTAAAGGAAACGTTTTTGTTTCTTCAAAACCCGAACCACAACAGCAATAATAGTAAAAAATTAACATTAGTATTATTAATATACTTTCCGATCAAGATAACAAGAGCCACATAATGCTCGGGAAGGAAACAACAATAAAGGCAGAGGAGGTCGGATTGTGTCCGGCCGACCACCGACGAAGACGCCGGCGACCAGCCTCACAGGTGCACCGAAAGTTCACCTGAGAAAAGGGACGGCTGGGCGGTCTCGCCTCAGATCTGTCCCCAACGGCGAGGGTCTCGCCGGAATCGAGCCCGAGATGAGACGGGATGAGGGAAACGGCCGGCGGCGGAGATGGCCTGGATGGCACCGGGGGTGCACGGCGGCGGCGGCTTCGGACGGCGATGCTCGAGCGTGGGGAGGAGCGATGGTGGCGCGAGGAGAGAGGGACGACGGTGGTGGTCTCGGACGGCACTGGATCGGGAGAGGGAGAGGGTGGTCGGGATTTGAGGGACGGTGGCTAGATCTGGACGGAGGCGAGCGTGAGGGGCGGAGAAGGGCGGCGACGGCGGTCTGAGACGAGGGGGAGATGGTGGCGGGACGAGGGTGTGGCTGCGAAGCCGAGCGGAGAGGAGCTCGGACGGTGGCGGCCGGAGCGGTTGGTCGGAGAAGAAGACGGTGTGGAGGTGGAGGAAGAAGGAGGGTGAGGTCGGGTTCGGGAGAGGAGGGCGGCAGGAGAGAAGTTAGAGGGAGAGAGAGGTGTCTGAAGTGAATTAGGGTTTGAAACCCTAATTCACCCCCCCCCCCCCCTCCCCCTTATATACACAGGCTAGTTGCCCTTTTGGGCCGCTGGCGAGCAAACGGGCCTTAGGCCCAAGGTCGGGTCAGGCCTGGCCGGGTTGCTAGTCGGGTCCGGTCCGACCCTTTGACCCTTTTTTTTTTGAACTTTTCGAACCGCTTCCCAAACCCGTCAATTAAAACCCGTAAAAAGACAATTAAATTTTCAGGATTTTACACATTTCTTCCAACAATCCCCCACAAATGCGACAAGGGTTCAAAGATAAAGAACATAAAGGATAAGAAAATTCCTGGGTACAGGAAGAACGAGATACTTAAGTGCCAATATCTTTCGATTTGAATTGACATGTAGTGACGTAGGGTAACAACTTACTTAGAACAAGTGAATCAATTCTTGACCTTGTTCAACTTCGGTTGATACGCCCTATGACACATATCATAACTTCAAAACTCCACAAGTTCCGTGAAACATCACAACACTATTGAAGGCCATGCGAATGGCTCGGTCTAATGAGTGCTCTAGAAAGACTTAGCCCAAGTCTTTCATAGATGGCGGCCCACCATCATACCCACGTAGGTGGTTCCTAAATGTGTCTCGAAAGCACATGCCGTAACAGCTCTAACCATTAAGGACAACACGTCCATCCTTGTCAGTATAGTCCATCAAGTGTTTCTTGGATAACACCACCAATAACTGGATATGGACTAACAATCTGATCTATCCAGTGCGTCTCATAGCACCACCACAAACGTGACTATAGATCTGGATCTACCAAGTGCGTCTCAAAGCACCCCCAAAAACTGGGTATAGATCTAGGCTAAAGATCATAATCTATCAAGTGCGTCTCAAATAGCACCACCAGAAAACGTGACTATAGATCTAGATCGGGAATAAAATCCATCAAGTGCGTCTCGTATAACACCACCAAATAATGGCTATGGATCATGATCTATCAAGTGCGTCTCGAAGCACCACCACAACATGTGACTATAGATCATGAAGACTCGGATGACATCTCATGACCTTCTCAAAGGTCAACCACACGATCTTCATCTATGGGTTTTAAGCCCATACCCCTCGATGTATCAAGGACTAAGGGATCAACGAGATTCCTTTCAGACTTCACGTAGTCTAAGGAGATCACTCCTCGTTTCAGGAGTTGCTTCACTGCACCATGTCAAATACGAATATGTCTTCTCTTCCCATTGTAGACATTATTCTTCGCAACACATATCGCTGATAGCGAATCACAATGTAGTGAAACGGGTTGTGGCTATCTTCCCCATACAGGCACATCTGCTAGTAAGTTCCTCAACCAGTCTACTTCTTGACCAGCTAAATCAAGAGAAATGAACTCAAACTCCATGGGGGAACGGGTTATACACTTTTTTTTGGATGATTTCCACGAAATAGCGCCTCCACATAGGGTGAACACATACCCACTCGTCGAGATGAGCTCGTCGTTACCTAACACCCAGTTTGCATCGCAATATCCCTCTAACACGGGGGGGGGGGGGGGGGGGGGGGGAATCTACAGTAGTTTAGGGACCAGTCAGATGTCCCTTTTAGGTACTTCAGCAATCTATGAAGAGCACCCCAATGATCTTCGCTCAGGTTATGTGTGTACAGACTCAACCTGCTAACAGCATAGGCTATATCTGGTCGGGTACAGTTCATGACGAACATCACACTTCTTATGATCTTAGCGTACTCGATTTGTGAAACGCTTTCACATGAATTCTTCTCAAGATGTACACTGGGATCGTAGGGAAATCTAGCAGCTGCAACGTCAAAGTAATTGAATTTCTTCAACACTTTATCAACGTAATGAGATTGACTCAAGGAGATCCCATTGGCGTTACGACCTCAACCCAAAACGCGAATAACAACCACGCAACACCCAAGATCACAAAGGATCGCACACGGCAAACAAGATCACAAAGGATCGCACTCCAGCTGCTCAGTGCCAGTTGCTAACCGGCTGGGCTCGAGCCTGCCCCACACAACTTTCCCTGATCTCTGTCGGGCCAGGCGGTCGACCTGTTAGCGATATATTCCGCAATACTTCTCCGATATCTAGTCGGAAGGGGAGCCGCCCTTCATTGCCGAAGAATGCACAACTTTACCGGTGGTTAACCCGGAAGGCTAGCCAACCCCCACGCGCGCGACCACGGAACCCATTTATTGTCAGGCGGGCCCCCAACCTCATGCAAAAGAATGCACAACTTTACCGATGGTTAGTCGGAAGGCTAGCCAACCTCTACGCGCGCGACCACATGACCCTTTTATTGTCAAGCGGGCCCCAACCTCAGGCAATCACAATCAACACCCAAGTTTCAACACCCCAAAGGCACTCATGGCCACCCACGACACACCAACAGTATTACACGGGTCAACACCCCAAAGACACACCTGACCACCCACGACACACAAACAGTAATACACGGGTCAACACCCCAAAGGCACACATGGCCACCCACGACACACCAACAGTAGTACACGGGTCAACACCCCAAAGACACACCTGACCACCCACGACACACAGACAGTAAAACACGGGTTCAACTCCCCACAGACGCTCATGGCCACCCACGACACACCAACAGTAATACACGGGTTCAACACCCCAACGGCACTCATGGCCACCCACGACACACCAACAGTAATACACGGGTTCAACACCCCAAAGGCACACCTGACCACCCACGACACACAAACGGTAAAAACACGGGTCCAACACCACAAAGGAACTCATGGCCACCCAAGACACAAACAATAAAATACGGGTTCAACTCCCCACGGGCACTCATGGCCACCCAAGACACAAACAATAAAATACGGGTTCAACTCATCACGGGCACTCAAGGCCACCCAAGACACAAACAATAACATACGGGTTCAACTCCCTACGTGCACTCATGGCCACCCAAGACACAAACAATAAAAATACGGGTTCAACTCCCCACGGGCACTCATGGCCACCCAAGACACAAACAATAAAATACGGGTTCAACTCCCCACGGGCACTCATGGCCACCCAAGACACAAACAATAAAATACAATCAACCTCCGGGCACAACCAAATGCCACCAGTATTTCTATTGCTCGATAAGTTCACTTATCCTACGACACTACTAAGTGTCACATGCCTTTCTATTGTTCGATACGTTCCCGTATCATACGACACCACTAAGTGTCGCCTCCATTTCTAGTGTTCGATAAACTTACTTATCCTACGACACCACTAGGTGTCACATGCATTTCTACTGTTAACTTTCCCTAGTCAAGGCCGAGATCCGGCTACTTTTCCCTACCTCGTAACGATTTCCCAAAAGTCCACGTCCAAGCTCCGGCGTGCTCGCTATCACTCGCCTAGCTTTCCCTTACCGCGGTCCTCGGCACGATCTAACAAGATCACAATTAAAACACTTTTTTTTTAAGTTTGCAGACAAAGCTGAATTTTAATGAATTTGACGCCCAAACTCAACCCCGACAATGTCGATCACTCCCAAACTTCCCAATTACTCGACATTTTCAACAACGGGCTCGGAAAAGCCTGATTCGCCCGGCATGACGAATCTGCCCGGGATTGGGAAACGCCCTTCCGGGGCTCCGAAAATTCCCGTTTTTGTTTCTACGATCTTAGAATAATTCAAGGGTTCCAACGCAATCGACGGAATTAATTTCCGACTTCCGAGCAATTTAATTCGCGTTTAAAGTTTCTAAACCCGTCATTTCCAACTTTTACAATTTAAATCCATAATTCGTTCCGGGTGTGAATTAACGACTTGGGGATCGTCCTAAACCACCCGAACACGAAATCCCGAGACCCGAGCACGTGGGCCCCACTCGGCCACCCTTAGCCGTGGGTGGCTGGACCGGTTTTGGACCAATTCACCACCATAGTGGCCGGTCCTAGCTCCGGCCAGCCACCACCCACGGTGGCCGGAGCTCCCCCGAGCCTCCGGTCACCGGAAACCGCTCATTTTTTGCTCCAAAATGCCTCCAACGAACCCCACACCTCAACTCAACCATAGTCTACTCGTTTCAACCCAAACCCTAACTTTTAAACATATCAAAACGAAAATCGAATAGGTTCTCACCGTAGGGAATGATGACGAGAGCTCGATTCTTCAATTGTTGAGACGATCCGTCGGTTGGATCGTCGGGAGATGGACAAACCCTAAACTTTCCTTCTCCTTTTTCCCTTTTCTTTTCTCCTTCTTCTCTCTTCTTTTTCTCTCATTTTCTCTTTTTTTTTTTTCTATTATGGCCGACCACCCCCCTTGGTGTCTTCCTTTGTTTTGTTCAAAAATACCAAACACCACCACTTGTATGACATGTGGCTAGTGGGTCCCACCCCTTTTGAAAAATATCTTCTAGATATTTTTCAGTCATATTCGCGAAAATTGGCCGTCTCGGGCCCCGAACGGGACCATTTTCCAAGAAATTACGAAACTTCACGGGCTACAAGGAAACGGCTCAACGAAGACCCCTGTAACGACGGCTAAGCTTTTTGGATCCAAAACGGACCTCGAACGGACCAAAACGTCGCTCGATTGACTTTTCCAACAAAAAGTCAACATTTCCCAAATTGGTCAGAAAGTTGCCCTGAGTCCCCCAGAACTCACTTTGGTCGATATCGGGTTCAACTTAAGTCCGGTATGACCCTCGGGGTCAAAATTAGGTTCATTTAGGTGTCTGTCCAAAATTTTAAAATTTTCCTGTTTTTCGCCTATTTGACTGCCGTTGACCGGGAGCGGTTCTTACAACGTAGGTTCTACGATCATCTTCTAGCAGGAAAGCTGAAACAAGCTCGTCAGTGATGTCGTCTGCCGTAAATACCTCGGATAGAAAGGATGTCACGAAGTCATCTCCAAAACTCTTTTCAACCCTAGCTCTCTTGCTTCTTCTGAGTTCTTCGGGACGAGCACCAGACGTAGACGGATCGGTAACCCACCTATCAGTCAACGAGGGAAAGGAGTCGGTGACAGTGGGTTCAACCAAAGGAGCAGCAACACCTTTCTTTAGCAGAAAGATATGCTCATAGAAATCAGCATCTCTAGCTTCAGAGATCAAATGATCCTCTAGAGACATGAATCTATACGCTGCGATGTTCTGGGCATAACCTATGAACACACAATCATAAGTCTTTGGTCCGATAGTAGTTCTCTTGGGGTCAATGAGACCGACTTTGGCCAAACACCCCCACACTCTAAGAAACCGAAGGTTAGGAGTGTAGCCTTTCTAAATATCGTAAGGGGTCTTGTCGAGCTTCTTGTGTGGTACTCGGTTCAGGATATGGCATGCCGACAAGACTTCTTCCCCCCACATTTCGTTAGAAAGTCCCGAACTTAAGAGCATCGCGTTGATCAAGTTCTTTAGAGTTCGGTTTTTGCGTTCAACTACTCCATTTTGTTGAGGTTATATGGTACACTGGTCTCGTGGATAATACCGTGCGACTCACAAACTTCCTTCAAAAAGTTTGAACCATACTCTCCACCTCTATCAGACCTCAATCTCTTGATCTTCCTTTCTAGTTGGTTTTCTACCTCAGTTTTGAACTTGACGAACATCTCCTCAGCTTCGTCCTTTGTTCTAAGTAGATAAACTTTCGTGAACCTCGAGCAATCGTCGATGAAGGTAACATAATAATGTTTACCTCCCTTGCTCCTCGTTTTCTTGAAATCCGCGAGATCAGTATGGATTAGTTCAAGAAGGTTCGTTTTCCTTGTTGTAATGGGTTTACAAGGTTTCTTTGTGAATTTTTCCTCCGTACAAATTTCACATTTCGAGAGTTCATAGGTAGAAAGAGTTGGTAGGTTAGACATAGTTCTTAAGCGTTTGATCGAATCAACATTAACATGTCCTAACCTACCACGCCAAAGATCAAGAGACTCAATGATATAAGCGGAAGCTGGAACATTCGTATTGATTATGACTTCATCAACATTAAAGAGGAAAAGACTACCACTAGCATATGCTTTTCCTACGAACACATCATTCTTGGTGAAGATAACGATATCATTCTCTATTATAGTCTTAATTCCAGCTCTATTAAGAAGGTAATTGGAGACGAGATTCTGACGTATTGTAGGGACACACAAAGCATCGTTGAGAGGTAGAGTATTTCCAGAAGTCAGCTTCAGCCTAATCTTTCCTCGTCCAACAATCGAAGCTTGATGATCGTCTCCCATGTAAACAAATTCTCCCGGTGAGGTTTCATGAAACTCAAAGAACAACTCCTTGGTGTTGCACAAGTGTCGAGTTGCCGCAACGACTCAACGACTACGGCAGCCACATCTTGATCTTCTTCAACTAAGTGCGCCTTTGTCGCGTCCTTCGGAGGTCCTTTTCGTTGACAACATTGGTACGCTCGATGTCCTACCGTGCCACAGATAAAATAGGTCAACCTCAACGGAGATTTGTTGGTCTTGAAGGTTGGTTTCACGAACTTCCCCTTCTTCTTGAAAGGTCCTTGCTTCTGGACACCTTTAAACTTTGGCTTGAACTTGTTGGCTCGCGAGGGTTCACCAATTTCCACCATGTTGGCTTTTGCCATAGGAGGGGCAAGACGGTCCAACTTGTCTTTCAGTCGATTCGCTTCTTCAGTCTGCATATGAGAGATAAGATCTTAAAGAGTTAGGTCCCGTTTTTTATGTTTTAGTTGATTACGATAATCACTCCAGGACGGGGGAAACTTTTCAAGCAAGACGTTCGCAAGAAAAATCTCACAGATCTTTATTCCTTCATTCACCACAACAGCTGAAAGGTTCTCATATTCGTGGACTTGTTCCATGATGGACTTGTTGTCAACCATATGAAAGGCAAGCCACTTGCCTACCACATACTTCTTCTTCCCAGCGTCATCGGCCTCATACTTCTTTTCCAGTAGCTCCCAAATAGTCTTGGCGGGCTTGTGCACATAGTACAAGTCAAAAAGGATGTTGTTCATTGAGCTAAGCATATGAAACCTAGCCGTCTTATTATCTATTTCAAATTTCAGAATTAAAGCTTTATTCATCTTTGACGCTGAAGCAATCACAGGGGTAGATTCAGGAGTAACCTCAGTAGGGGTCAAAACTTCTAAAGCAGGGGGGATCATTCACCAAAACATAGTCCAAATCAAGTTGTTCAAGGCACATGAAAATTTTCGCATTCCACCTACGCTAATTTGTTTCGTCCAGGGGTTATCATGCATCAAAGATCTACTAATAGCATTCATGTTGTTCAGGTTCATCCTCTAGTATGTAGGTATATAATTGCTTCAAATTGTAGTTCTAAGTTTCCCTAATACTAGAAGTGAAGTAGATAAGCAAGCAACAGGCGAGCAAAATAGTAACAAAATAGAATGAACACACCCGTTTGGAAGATAGTAGAAAGGCAAGTTGTGCCATGGCAATTAGGTCCACTAACTTGAAGCAATTATGTCTGGTGCGTCCGAGGTGGCGAACAGGTCAGTATGCTCCCGAGTTTAACACAGCTTCTACCCAGACCCATGCCCACTCACGATTCTTGATGTGGAACTTGTAGAGACAATACCCAGGAATCGAAGAATAGGAAAGAGAACGATATGTATGGACAAACTTGCTATTTGGAGAAAGTAGATGAGAGGAGAGAGACAATGAGTGGTGATAATATGTTGTGGACGTGTGGATGAGAGACAAAATTTGGGAGGTAGAGCTGATTTTTGCGTATAGACAAATGAGTTCAAGAGCTAGTATTTATAGGCTTTGAGCCTGAGGGGTATAGACGTAAATTCACATTAAATCTGAATTTAATTTTGAATTTGAATTATTTTGTAACTTCCTCAATCACAATAACTCTCATTAACCCCTAATTAATTCATTACATCCTCCAATAATCACCATGAACTCTCCATAATCCCCATTAACTCATCATAATTGGTTTCACCAATCCCCACACGTGAAAGCCTCTCATCATATTCAGATTGGGCTTGCTCATGGGTTGACTAAGCCCAACAAAACCCTTGATAAAATTGTGGGCTTCGAGCCCCAAACCTAGACCAAGCCCGGCTAAAAACAAGCACATAACAACACTTGGGTCAAGGCTCAAGCTTGAAGTCTTGAACAAGAGAGAACACAAGATCACTTATAAGGAGAGCAAAGCCTCACCAAGTTTTCGATGTTGGACTACAAATAGAGGCTTTATAGCCTTGGAGGCATTTCTTCCAACATGAATATCATAACCATTCACTAGAAAAGCACAACATGCGCCTTCCTCATAGCCGAATCTCTGTGGTGCTCGTCTGTCCCTAGATTCTCTACTCGCTACTAAAGACGGTGTAGCAATTTGCTGAACTTGTTGTTGTGTAAGGACCTTGTTCCCATTAGTGGGAAACTCATCATCAATAACTACCTCATCAGGTACCGTCTCTAATGAACTACCCGAATGAGTGTTAGAACTAGGAGCTTCAACCTCCACCTGATGATAATCTTCTTCATCTTCATCACATCTATCACCTCTCCAAATAGGAGAACCATCCTTGCATAACATCCCGGCTAATCGCAAACTTTTTTACTTTCCGGGCACCATAACTTGTACCCCTTCACATTCTTAGGATAACCGGGAAATATAGCCTTCTTGGCCCTCACTCCAATCTTATCCTCTTTAACTTGATAGTAAGCCGGACAACCAAATGCTTTCAAGTTAGAATAATCAGAAGGATTATCGGACCAAACCTCCGTAGGAACCTTGGACTTAATAGTTGATGAAAGAGAGCGGTTAATCAAGTATCACACCGTATTTACTGCTTCAGCCCACCATAATTTGCCCAACCCCGCATTGGACAACATCCACCGTGCTCTCTCTAACAGGGCACGATTCATTCGCTTTGCTACCCCGTTCTGATGTGGTGTCTTTTTCATTGTGAAGTGTCTCTTGATGCCATGTTCTGCACAGAACTCCTTAAGGGGATACTCGATGTACTCACCGCCATTGTCAGATCTCAAAAACTTGATCACCCTACCAGTCTGCTTCTCAACCATAGCCTTCCACTTCTTGAAAATATCCCTGACTTCATTTTTATACTTCATGGTATAAATCCATACTCTCCGGCTGAAGTCGTAGATAAAAGACACAAAATACCGGGACCCACCCTTCGATGCAACTCTCGAGGCTCCCAAACATCACTGTGGATGTAATCCACCATGCCCGCAGTGCTGTGAATACGGTCACAAAAGTGACCCTGCACTGCTTCCCATAAACAAAATGCTCACAAAATTCCATCTTCTCCATCTTGTCACCGCCAAGCAAGCCACGCCTGCTCAAAGTCTTAAGTCCGCTCTCACCTACATGCCCTAGACACATGTGCCATAACTGTGTGCGGACCAAGCTCTTCCTATCAATAACCGTGGAGACCATAGCTCCACCATCAACAACATTACCCTGAAGAAAGTAGAGATTTGCATGCTTAATTGCCGATAATAGCAACATGTCACCATGATAAAAATTGCAATAGCCATTCTCACCAGCGTACCCTGTAACCTTGAGCTTCAAGTCCCCCAAGAGAAATCAACCCTCTTGCAAGATCCGGAATATGACGTACCTCGGTAAGCTGTCTACATGACCCATCTGCTAGCTGGAATCTAATTGTACCAATACCTAACATCTTGCAGGGTCTAGAATCACCAATATAAACCGAACGACCCTCCACCTCGCGATAGGTGGTGAATCAATCCCGAACCGGACATAAGTGATAAGAAGCCCCTGTATCCAACAAGAAAACGTCGTACAAATGATCACTAGAACCCGCTGTCAAGGCATGCGCTAGATCACCGTCGATATGAATATCCTCAACTATCTCTGGTGCCTCAACCACATTTTCCACGCCTTTTCCCTTATCTTGTTTGGTGTGAGTATTCTTCCACTCTGGATAATCCTTCTTGTAATGGCCCTTTTGCTTACACTTATAATAATTAACCTTAGACATATCTCTTCCTCTCGATTGAGATCAATTTCTTCTATTTTTGTTGTACCTCCTGTCTGAATTTCTTCCCATTTTAACCGAGAGACCATGTGCTAGAACGTCCTCATTCACAGCACTCTTCCTAGAAGCTTTTTCCAGTATAGATTGAGCAATGTCACTATACACAAACTTCTATTTGTTCATCATAGTCATCTGATCAACAAACAGTTCCCATTCCGGCAACAAAGAAATCAACAAGAATAAAGCCTTTTGACTATCTTCAAACTTAACTCCCAAGCTAACACAATCGGAGTACAAGCACTCAAACTCAGTGATATGATCAGTCATAAGTCTACCTGACTATAGCCTGAAAGTGAAGAGCTTCTTCTACAGGTACATCACTTTCATCTGATCATTTTGAAGATACATAGCTTGAAGCTTATCCCAAATACCCTTGGCGGTAGTCTCATCTGCGAAATTGTAAGCCACATTCTGAGAAAGACACAAGCAGATCGTACTACACGCCTTCTGATCCATCTTGTTCCATATAACCAGTTGATCACCATCTGATGGTTTATCTCTCAACGCATCAAACTGGTCCAAACTAACAAGAGTGTCTTTACAATCCATCTGCCAAGCTTTAAAATTCATCTGTCCATTAAATCGAAGAATATCGAACCCATGGACCTTCACATAACACTCATCTCGAGATGTGGATGCTCTATCAGACATATTTGCAAACACAGCAATAACAACAATAATCAATCAACTAGCCAAACCAGGATGCTCTGATCACTTGTAGCTAAACCAGGGTCTGATACCACTTGCAGTAAATCTCGTACCCCCCAAAACGGATACAAGACTCACCCGTAAAATCAATTGGATCTGTGGAAAAGAACCGACGCGATTAAATCCACGACGGACACTGATAACCTGATTTTCCAACCCCCGATCCTAGGAGTCAGTCGATAAATGCTAAATGTATGATAAGCGAAAATTACCGGAACAATAATTAAAGTGCATAAAATAAACAGAGGACCCATGATTTTTACGTGATTCGGCAATGTGCCTACATCCACATGACAACGACGAGCTCCTTGTATTAACCGAGACACAATTCGAGAATTACATAAGTCCTATTCACTACCTCTCAATACAAGATGACAATCCACAAAAGAAAAATGCTATCTTTTATTACCGATAAAAGGATCAAGAAATTACCCGTATCGTCTTCTTAATTTTTTTTTAACAAAATACCCATGACAACATCAAGTAATTACCTTTGACTGCCACATAATCACACAACAATGTTTGTTCTTTTGTCTTGAAATGTAGCACACAAAAGGCTATGTGTGTTGCTTTCAATGAAGAATGATCATTAATATCCACCTCCTTATCATTAAATGATAAATCTTCTTTTAATCGTTTGAACCCGCATCCACTTCTCAAGAAAAATATAGAAACCATTTGCTTCCTTTTTCAATGTGCTACAACAATTAAGAAGAGGAAAGGACAATCATTATCACTCAAGAACTCACGGTTTCGATTTCTCACAGCCACAACTTATCCCTTGAGCTTGTATCTCTGTGCCGCCCCCCTTCATGTTGGGTCTCGAGGTAGGGTTGGAGATGAACCAACTCGCAGCGGAAAATCAAGGAAAACCAAGAGACGATTAAAACCATGAAACAACTAACAAAGAATGGATTCACAAGAGAAAAATTCAGCACTAGTTCTTACCAAAACAAGAACACCGGGTAACGAATGATTGGCTTGAGTCTCCAAGACGCCTACGTATCCACATGGGAATCAAAGCCACGTAGTTCTTCTCTTTGAGGACTCAAGAACACAAAAATGGAGGAGGAAACTAGCCAAACCCGAAATGGCCATGGAAGAGGGAGAGAAAATGTGTTTCCTATTCTTGTCTTGTCTTTGTTATGTTGAAAAAAGATGACTTAAACATAACAAAACCCATACTTGTCCAACTAAAGGCATGGGACAAGTATGGTGCAAGTAAGGTGTAAATAGGACAAAGTATGGCAAGACAAGATTGGGTTAGGTGGTGAATCACCAACACCTTAATCCTTGTCTTGCTTGCTTAGTACTAATTAATCAAGACTTGATTAATTAGTTCCACGGGCCTTGGTTGCATGGGCCTCTTGGAACATGGCCCGTGGCCATTTCCAACGAGGTCCCGTGATTCGCTCATCGCCTCCAAGCCTTCCATACCGGAAATGTCCAACATTATCCGACGCAATCAATACCAAGACTCCAAGCCTTGTCTCGATCCGTAAAGTCCTATTCACTTACGGGCACATGACCCAAAACCCAGTTTTGGTCATGTCCCGAGACAACTCCCTTTTGGCCATTCTCCATAAATGTGTCAATGAGTTTCATCCTCCGGTGTGACCCTTAGGTTTATGCATGTCAATAGATCAACGTAAAATCCCATTTTACTTGATCCTATTTAAGTGGCAACTAACGAGACTTTAGTATTGCCTGACACTGCATAAAGAATCGACCCTGTCGATTCTAACCTTTCCGTCATCCCTGTCATTATCCTTTTATCTCCGATATCCTGATTGAGATAAGGCATAGAGCCGTCATCCTTATTATTCTCAATCACCGTTCCTTGATATGTGAGATGACTGAAGATATGATACCCAGTATCATGTGCATGGCCATGCTATTCTTTCAGTCACTCTCGATCAAGCGGCCGAGAACCGATATCTTTCCCATACCTCAGTATGAGGGATAAATCCCTTAGCCGTCTTTCGTGTCACTCATGTAGCCCGTCCCCAAGCCAATCCTGGCCGTTATGGAAGCCCTGTTACGGACAACGTTAGGCTCAGGTCAAACTCAGTTGTTGACTACATGGCGATCACAAAGACTCCTTGGTCTAAGGATACATGACAAGCTACGACACTGAATATGTTCATGACTTAATCTATGGCACATATTCAGGGCGGGTCGTCCAATATCATGTCCCACATGATATCTATGATCAGACTCCGGAATCCCATTCCAATGACTAACAGAACGTAAGCCATAAAGAGCCATCTTTCATACTAGTCGCTTCTAATGAAGCTTTGTTGACTAGGGACCCATCGAGTATGATCTATCTAAATCTATGGTTCTATTCGCATGGTGGGCATAGATCAGAGCACACATCGATATATTACTCCAACACATGAGTAATATAAAGCCGTTTTGATTTTATTGCTAACGATGATATATACATTTGGACATTTAGGATTGAACTATGGCACTAAGACTAACAATCTCCCACTTTCCCTAGTTCCAATCTAAACTCCAATATGTCCCCATCGACTTACATGTCTAACATGTTCAGGCAGGGACACCGCCTTAGTCAAAGGGTTGGCTATGTTATCATCTGTTGCAATATAGGTTATCTTCACTTCACCTCAATTCAGTATTTCTCTGATTAGATGGATACGCCGTAGTACATGTTTGGATTTGTTATGCGATCTGGGCTTTTAGCTTGCGCAATGGCCCTTGTGTTGTCGCAAAATGGATTCACCGGGCTGGATGGGTTTTTAATTACATCCAACCCTGCCGTGAATTTCCAAATCCACATAGCCTCCTTAGCTGCCTCTGCAGCATCCATGTACTTGGCCTCTGTTGTAGATTCGGCAATGGTATCTTGCTTTACGCTCTCCCAGCTAAAGCTCTGCCATTCAGCATAAACACATATCCTGACTGACTTCTAAAGTCATCTGGATTTATCTTGGAAAACTAACGTCTACTCATCCTTCGACGACTAGTTCAACATCATCTTTCCCGGGTTAGACTGATGTCTACTGGTACAACATAAGGCTTACGAGACAGCCGGTCTCATACATGTCATGGCATATATGATCGATCCTGCCCCCAGGCGCATAGGATTCTCATCATCCTTTTCAGCTCATCAGGTGTCTTAGGACACTGAGTCTTGCTGAGATGAATGTCATGACTAGTGGGTAAGAGTCCTTTCTTTGAATCGAGCATTAAGAACCTACTCAATGCCTTGTTCACATAGGTTCCCTGACTTAAATCCAAGACCCTCTTGGTGCGATCTCTACATATCTTAATCCTAAAGATATAAGAAGCATCGCCTAAGTCCTTTATTGAAAAACACTTCCTCAACCAAGCTTTAGTCTCGTGCAAGGTTGTGATGTCGTTTTCAATGAGAACCAGAAAGGTAATCTTGCTCCAACTAGCCTTCTTATAAACGCAAGATTCATCCTCGTTCTTGATTAAGCCAAATCCAATTACAACTTCATCAAAACGAAGGATCCAACTCCGAGAAGTTCATTTCAATCCATAAATGGATTTCAACGACTTATAAATCTTTCCCGTATTCTTCGGATCGTCAAAACCTTTGGGCCGAGACATACAAACGTACTCAGTCAAATTTCTATTTAGGAAAGCGGTTTTGACATCCACTTGCCATATCTCGTAATTATGATACGCAGTTATGTCAAGAAGAATTTGGATCGATTTTGACCATAGCCACTAGGGAGAAGGTTTCCTCATAGTCAATCCATTGGATCTGCCTATAACCTTTCGCACCAGTTGAGCTTTGTAGGTCAGAGGGTTGTTGTCCATGTCCATCTTCACCTTGAAGATCCATTTGCATCCGATGGTCCTCACACCATTGATGGGATCAACCGGTTCCCAGACTCGGTTGTCCAACATGGATTGCATTTCCTCCCTCATGGCTCCCAGCCATAACTCGGAGTCGGGCCCATCCACGACTTCTTGAAAGGTGGCTGGATCATCGTGATCCACCATGACTTCATTGTCACCTCCGGATACCATATCTTGGAGGTGGAAGATTGACCCTTTCAAATCGCCTTGGACCTTCCGGAATTGTAACAGGAATTGGTTCTCACTCTACGACAATCTCTGGCTCCTTTCTACTGGGTTGTCAATTGGTTTAGACAGATCTGTACCATCCTGAATTTCTTCGAGATGCACAGTCCTCCCAATGACGTCTTTGGAAACAAAACTTCTTTTCCATAAAGACCCCACCCCAAGCGACGAACACCATGTTCTCACAGGGATTGTAGAAATAGTATCCCCTTGTTGCTTTGGGATACCACACGAAGGTGCATATCTCAGATCTTGGTTCGAGCTTAGTCAAAACCAAATGTTTCACATAAGCCTCGCAACCACAAATCTTTAGGAAGGACAAAGCGGGCATCATCCCGTACCATTTTTAAAATGGTGTCCCTTCCACACCATTCGTCGAAGCCCGATTCACTATGAATGCGGTCGTCTCTAGAGCAAAACCCCTAAAAGAGATTGGGAGATCAGTCCAACTAATCATGGAACAGACCATTGTCTAACAATGTCTGATTTCTCCGTTTGGCTACACCTTTCAACTACAGTGACCTAGGAGGAGTCCATTCCAAAAGGATCCCATTCTCTTTTAGATGATCTAATAACTCTGTGGTCAAGTATTTTCCACCTCGATCCAATCGAAGTGGCTTAATACATTTGTCGAGCTGGTTTTCTACTATAGTCTTAAACTCTTTGAATTTATCAAAAGCTTCAGACTTATGTCTCACCGAATAGACATAACCATATTTACTGTAATCATCAGTAAATGTGATAAAGTAGCTAAAACCCCTCCTGGCAAGTGAACTTATTGGTCTACACACATTCGAGTGTATCAGCACCAATAATTCACCCGCCCTTTCATCGTGATCGATAAAGGGCACTTTAGTCATTTTGCCCATCAAACAAACCTTGCACCTATCGATCGAATGGAATTCGAATGAACCTGAAAGCCCGCACTTCTGAAGTGCTGATAGGCGCTTCTTGTTTATGCGACCCAAATGACAGTACCATAACAGAGTTAGGTTTAAATCATTGGATTTAGACCTCTTGGTATTAACGGAATATATAGAACTTGAGGCATTGTTACCCATATCTAATATGTACAATCCTCCAACCATGTCAGTACTGGTATAAAACATATCATTGCATAGAACATTGAAAACTCCATTTCCAATATTAACATTATATCCTTCCTTGTCAAACACGGATACAGATATAATATTCCTACTAAAAGTAGGTATGCAATATACATTATACAATACTAAGACAAGGCCTCTTGGAAAAGCAAGACTCATGGATCCTACAGCAGTTGCCACAACTCTGAGGTCCATTTCGTGCTTTCCAAATCTCTCCTACTTTCAGCCACCATATATTAGTGCATGTGTGAGATTCAGTCATGGTATCTAATACCCATGAATCTTTGGAAGTAGAGAGATGTAGCTCTATAGAGTTAATACCGAATGAAGGCACGGTCCCACCGCCCTTCCTTAGATCATCCAGGTTTCCTGATGAAGGCGTAGTCCTACTGCCCTTCTTCAGATCATTCAGGCTATTTGATGAAGGCGCAGTCCCACTGCTTCTTCAGATCAGCCGTGAACTTCCTGTAATCCCGGTTCCAATGACCAGGCTGTTGGCAGTAGAAGCAGACATTCTCAGGTGTCTCATCTTTCCTGCCAAGTGCGCATGGGCCCAGCCCTTGCCACTTCCAATTCCCTTGTTGACCATCAGAATATCCTTGGATCCCAGATCCCTGAGATATTCTTCTCAACAGTTAATGATACTTCATGTAACTCTGATATGGTCTTAGAGACAGCCTTGTCAAGGACATATTCTTTGCGTTCAGACTTGAGGACTATCCTCAAAATTCTGTACCAGTCCAAATAGTTTGTCCCATTTAGCTTGACCCTATCAAGAATGGTTTTTAATGACAAACTATTAATGTTCGCTGAATTTGTCATTTGATCTACAACAGATAAAATTCAATCAGTAAACTGAATAAATTTTATGAAGATCAAGCTTAAACACCAACAATCAATTCTAAACCTTTAGAATCTGAAACCAAGATCCTTGATTCACTCGATTAAGTTGAACTAATGCTCACCACTTAATCGAGCTATGTAGGTAGGACTCCATCCAATCACATCCAATGTGACTCTTGGCTAGGGTATGCACTTATGTACACGGCTTACCCTATTTGTTACCCTAGCTCAACCTCAGGCTGAGAATCGTAGTTGGGTCCACCAATTTTCAACTATGGCCCGTCACTATGTAGGTGCTCCGTTAATGCGCACGACACCCACATATGTCGTCCAAACCTACTACCCCGCTTTCCCATGGATGCACCGGTAATGCGCACGACACCCATAGGACGGGGAGGTAGTAAGGTGTTGATAATTGGGAGGTATCGGACATGACCCGTTTTTACTTGTCCGGTTGTGTTTAAAACTTTGACACATCCTAGATGCGATGAGCACATCAACTACATTCCAAATGCAATGATGCCTCAAATTACATCCAATGTAATTCTTCCTTCGAACCCGTCAACTACATCCAATGTAATGACGATTCTAAGGGCTCACACACAAGGATTAAAATTCCAATTTTATCTTTGCATGTGAGGTGATATGCTCGGTAAATAAAGTTAAGCATGCAATTCTAAAACACAGAATTAATCATGCATAAACTAAACCAAGCATAAAGCGATAAATATGAACATAATAGCCCCCTAAACTAACTCCCACTAGCTTCTTGAGCTCCACCGACTCCAAGCCGATGCCAACACCCGAAAAGCCACCAAATGACCTTTTCGCCCTTTCTTCGTCTTGAGTAAAATATTACAATTTAATACACGACTCGCAGGTCGGGAATAAATAAATATTACAAACAAGTGGTTCGACGACCACACATTGAAAGAATAATTACACGCTAACTCTAACGGCTCGCAGGCCGTGAAAAGCGATAAATAATTAAATCGAGCTCGGGGCTATTATGTACACCATGCCAACATCACATCACACATCGTGTTATCAAACAAGCATGTTATCAAACATCATGTGATTTTCCGGTTTTAATTAATAGCCAAGTTTCGAAATTTTTTTGATGCTCGGTTTATCGAAACCGTTCAAAAATGAAACTTTTGAATATTTGATCTTCGAGTTCGTCATGACGGTTCCAAACTCGTCATAACTAACAAAACGGTTTAGCCTTGGCATATCAACCATCCAATGGTCATGCTTGGCCTAGCTCCGTCCAACGGAGCCCCGTTCGGTCCCGGTTTCGGCTCCCCGAGAGTCCCGCTCCCGAGACCCGAAAAATCAATTTTTTTTCAAAATTTCCAGATTTGAAATATTTTTCAAAAATTCATTTTACATGCATTAAATCCATAAACAAGTATTTAAAACATGTTATCAAACAATTTAGCAAAACAACACGCCAAAAACGAAACTTTCAAGCAAAACCGAAACTTTGAACACCGTCTTGTGAATCCCGAAGGTAGCACGGCTCTGATACCACTGTTGGGTCTCGAGGTAGGGTTGGAGATGAACCAACTCGCAGCGGAAAATCAAGGAAAACCAAGAGACGATTAAAACCATGAAACAACTAACAAAGAATGGATTCACAAGAGAAAAATTCAGCACTAGTTCTTACCAAAACAAGAACACCGGGTAACGAATGATTGGCTTGAGTCTCCAAGACGCCTACGTATCCACATGGGAATCAAAGCCACGTAGTTCTTCTCTTTGAGGACTCAAGAACACAAAAATGGAGGAGGAAACTAGCCAAACCCGAAATGGCCATGGAAGAGGGAGAGAAAATGTGTTTCCTATTCTTGTCTTGTCTTTGTTATGTTGAAAAAAGATGACTTAAACATAACAAAACCCATACTTGTCCAACTAAAGGCATGGGACAAGTATGGTGCAAGTAAGGTGTAAATAGGACAAAGTATGGCAAGACAAGATTGGGTTAGGTGGTGAATCACCAACACCTTAATCCTTGTCTTGCTTGCTTAGTACTAATTAATCAAGACTTGATTAATTAGTTCCACGGGCCTTGGTTGCATGGGCCTCTTGGAACATGGCCCGTGGCCATTTCCAACGAGGTCCCGTGATTCGCTCATCGCCTCCAAGCCTTCCATACCGGAAATGTCCAACATTATCCGACGCAATCAATACCAAGACTCCAAGCCTTGTCTCGATCCGTAAAGTCCTATTCACTTACGGGCACATGACCCAAAACCCAGTTTTGGTCATGTCCCGAGACAACTCCCTTTTGGCCATTCTCCATAAATGTGTCAATGAGTTTCATCCTCCGGTGTGACCCTTAGGTTTATGCATGTCAATAGATCAACGTAAAATCCCATTTTACTTGATCCTATTTAAGTGGCAACTAACGAGACTTTAGTATTGCCTGACACTGCATAAAGAATCGACCCTGTCGATTCTAACCTTTCCGTCATCCCTGTCATTATCCTTTTATCTCCGATATCCTGATTAAGATAAGGCATAGAGCCGTCATCCTTATTATTCTCAATCACCGTTCCTTGATATGTGAGATGACTGAAGATATGATACCCAGTATCATGTGCATGGCCATGCTATTCTTTCAGTCACTCTCGATCAAGCGGCCGAGAACCGATATCTTTCCCATACCTCAGTATGAGGGATAAATCCCTTAGCCGTCTTTCGTGTCACTCATGTAGCCCGTCCCCAAGCCAATCCTGGCCGTTATGGAAGCCCTGTTACGGACAACGTTAGGCTCAGGTCAAACTCAGTTGTTGACTACATAGCGATCACAAAGACTCCTTGGTCTAAGGATACATGACAAGCTACGACACTGAATATGTTCATGACTTAATCTATGGCACATATTCAGGGCGGGTCGTCCAATATCATGTCCCACATGATATCTATGATCAGACTCCGGAATCCCATTCCAATGACTAACAGAACGTAAGCCATAAAGAGCCATCTTTCATACTAGTCGCTTCTAATGAAGCTTTGTTGACTAGGGACCCATCGAGTATGATCTATCTAAATCTATGGTTCTATTCGCATGGTGGGCATAGATCAGAGCACACATCGATATATTACTCCAACACATGAGTAATATAAAGCCGTTTTGATTTTATTGCTAACGATGATATATACATTTGGACATTTAGGATTGAACTATGGGCACTAAGACTAACACTTCAAGCCAAAGAAGTTCACTCTTCTTTGCAGCTCTGTCCCCAAAATCAAGATGAAGTCGCCTCTTCACAAAGCCAAGAACAAGAGGTCCTTTTTAATCTCTGTACATGACATAGCCGCCACCTCCTTTGATGAAGTTGCCGCCCAAAGCCAAGAACAAATGTTCTCTTTCTTCTTTGTACAAGACACAGCCGGCAAGCTCACCAAGAGAAAATTTCCAACCTTGCTCCCTTATGTGCCAACAATACCCTAATTAGAGATGGGCTTAAGTTGGTGACTAAATGGGCCTATCTCATGGCCCAAATTTAGGCCCATATTTGGAGCCAAATATTACATCCAAAGTGTTCTGAAGTCCATTTGTGTTCATTTCGAACAAGTTTCCACCAATGCTTCAAAACGAAGTCATGCCCTTCTGTCCACTTGTATGATTCCTCGGCCAACTGCATAACATGGTCATTGGATCGTCCGCTTCGGTGATCCTTGACGGTGTAGGAAATATAGGATTAGTATATTGACGATAAACAAATTCAAATAAACGAAATAATAGATTGAATAACATAATAACTTTTACTGATCAGCTAGCTTACTGATTACGGATTAGGGAATTAGGGTTTAGTCGAGTCCAGGTACTCCTGTCTCCTTAAGACACTTGACTGCCCCGTATGGGCAGCGGTCTCCCAGGATACAACGACTAACGTCAGCGAACTTAAATCCGTGTAGAGAAATCACCAAGACTAAGGGAGAATGAAAACGTAATTGGGAGAAAAAGTTATTTTCGATCTATGGTTTTTATTTATCTATTTAGTATGTGTGTAGTGTATAGAAGATGATTTAGTAGGTTGGTATTTATAGGCTCTCTAATAGGGATAAGAAGGTAATTTTATGGGGTAACTAATCCCATAAAAGTCTCTCGTTAAGAGGTCATGGCCAACCAACTACATAAATCATATTTAAAACCATAAAATTTATTTAGTACCATAAATCACATTTAAAACCACAAAATCACATTTTAACCACATTTTTCCAACAGATGGTGCATTCGTAGTGCCATTGTAACTTCATCAAACGCGGGTTGACGTTATTTCAATGGTCCTTAAATTCTTACCGGACCGCAACAGATCATTTGGACCACGCAATGCAATGACTTCCCTTCTGATGTCATCCTAGTACTTCACGTTCCTCTTATTATTTCCGCAAATTGAATCAAAGGAATTTACTATCCATGCACAACAAGACGGATATCCTCCTCGGCGCTCCATTTCGTGCATGTCTTTTTCGCAGTCAGCTGGCTGAATTGGTTTGTCGGTGGTTGCGAGCATTCGGTAGTGTTGGGACTCGAAAATACCTCCACGCCGTCTTCACTGAGCGGACTTTCTTGAGTTGTCGGGACAGAATATTAGGTCTGGTGAAAATACTCTTGCGTTTCCGGGGCATTCTCCAATTCCGCACAAGAAAGGGTCGAAATCCATTGCCAAAGTAAAAATAAAACTTTAGAGAAAGATGAGAGTAGTAGAATGAGAGGATTTGTGTAGTTGTGTGAAATTTGAATAGCAGCTTGCAGTTTAAATAGAGAATTTTTTTTGCTAATGTCGACGCATCCACATGACGTCACAGAATTAGTTGGCAAAGGTCGGTGGTGTTTCCAAGGCAGTTAGTACTGACCGCTGACTAGCAATAGGCACATGCGCTGGCTGATAGTACCGTCAGTAACGTAACCACCAACGCTATCCACCAGCACTTATCCATTAGTTATCCGCCTGCATTTTGATTCTTTTCGTCGACACTTCCTGTATATCAGCTCCTATCCGTTAATGTTCACATCTACCGATTGAAGATACTATACATTTAATGCGTTTTGATGACATCATCATGCACATCCTACTATTTTTTTTTAGTTCGAAATTTGTACAATAAAAATGATTTGTATTAAATACCACCCACGTTACACGTATACATATCCCTTCAAATTATCATCCCTAAACCCGCCGGTTGCCATCCCTCCGTTGTGCACGTATATGAGCCACATTGTTGGGTTGCCGACATAATTTTTGCCGTAAAGATAGCCCAGGCCCATGTCTTTAAGCCGAAACAACAGCCCATGAGCCCACGGCGGCTCTGACCATATCGGTGGCGCGTGAAGTCGTTTGGCTATCTGAATTTTGTGAACCATATGACTCAAAGTTACAATAAAATCTAAATTCTGAAAATAATTATAATCGATAAAAAAGAGCAGCACGGCCAGTTACTTCCGATTCTGCTGTCTTCTCGTTCTCGTCGCCATGGAAACCCTGAGCTCCTCTGCAACCCTCGTCTCTTCGTCGTCTTCTCTATCTCTCTTCTCGCCCAAGCGATCGTCGCGCCCACGCGTTCGAGTCCACTCAGCTCCCAAAAGTAAAATTTTCATTACCTACTGCTTTTGATTTGTTCGTCATTTGCTCATGTCAATTTGTGTTTAACGATCTTTTCTTCTCGTTCTCTGTGGCAGAGAACGGAAACGACGATTCCGGTATCCGATCGGACTCGATGGAGACAAGTATCGTACATCTCTTCAACAATCATACACTCTCCAAGGTAAGTTCTTCAATTTCGCTTTAAATTCGTTTGAGGAATCGGTGACGGATCGGTAATTAGGGTTTTTTTCCGGTGATTTAATAGGATGCGGCGATGGGGTTGGTGCTGAGCGCGGCGTCGGTGAGAGGATGGACGACTGGGTCAGGCATGGAAGGTCCATCGGTTCCGGCCGGAGCGGATGGTGGATCCAGCACGGAGAACATCTCCACCTTCCCGTGGTCCCTCTTCACCAAGTCGCCACGGAGGCGGATGCGCGTAGCCTTCACTTGTAATGTTTGTGGCCAACGCACCACTCGCGCCATCAACCCTCACGCTTACACTGACGGCACTGTCTTCGTTCAGGTAAATACATGACTAACCTTAACGGAATTTTGTTATCATACATAGTTTTTAGGTGTTCGATTTGGTTGTAGAAGCTAGTGTTTGGGGTTCTTGTTTTCAAATTTGTTCAATTTGTTGCTATAGTGTTGTGGGTGCAATGTGTTTCACAAGCTGGTGGATAATTTGAAGCTCTTTCACGAGATGAAGTGCTATGTGAATCCGAGTTTCAATTACATAGATCCGACATGGGATGTTGGGTTCAAGTATTTGGACATAGATGAGGACGGTGGCGATCTCATGTAAGGACTGCTGGTATGGTGTACATTCCTCCTTGTTTGTGCTGGGAAATTCCATCTGTATGTGGATTGTATATAAACTTTCTTTACTTGCTTCTCTTCTATATCCCTTGCTGTAACTAATAACTCAAGTTCTGTGTTAGCTGTGGATAGTTCGACTCATGCAGCATTGTCACTGATAGTTGATGTTCATAATGAATAATAACCCGTGAACCCTACACTCTTTGGTTAATACTTTAAAATTTTCTCGCTGATGGATTATCGATTCTTGTGTTTAACATTTTAGGCCTCATCCTGATCTCCATTTAACACATAGGACTTCTCTTGTCAGGTTTCTTTTAGAATATATGAACATTTGGTGCTTCCTATACTTTGAAGACTCTAGTTGCCAAGAACCTTGATTTTAGATTCTAAAACATACGAATTATAGCTCAGTTATTTTTTTTGGAATCAACAACCTCAAACTTGCACTGTTGCACATCATTCTGCCGGAACATGCTCTGCTCTTGAAATGAACGAATGTTCTGGATTGTATCCTTATGGGCGTACTGATTTATCGATTATAAACATACCATTTATATTGATGCTCTTGGGAAGGAGCATATTGGTTTCGTGAATATGGACAGTTTAGCTTAGTAACCTGTTAATATAGTTTATAAATTAAAGCTTTAGTTCATTCTTGATTTGTATTTTTATCTGGTGCTCTTTTTGTACATGGTACCCTAATATATGATATATGGTGGGCATCGAGAAAGTTTATATGACTTGTTAAACAAATTAAAAACCCAGCAAGTAACAAGGGATTAGAGTCCAATTGCTCACCTTTTATATGATAGATTGTGGGGGTTTGAACTGGTTGTCCATTACAGTAGAGAATCTTGTTATCGTTAAGTGTATGAAGCATTCAGAATTTGTATGGTTCAGTTTCTCATAATATTGTCTTTGGAGATACTGATATGCTAAAGAGTAATTATGAAGGTGGGTCATAGCCAGGCAACTGCAACTGGTATGATGTAACATCCCAAATTTGGCTTTTAGTTTGGGAGATCAACTTATTTGCTCCCGATATCTGCATTTCATAAGTCCACTATTCAAACATTGTTCCACCATTAGAACATTGATGTGTATACAGCCTGTTGATATAGAAAAGTACAAAGCAAGTAAACTGCTTCTGCTTCAATAACATATTTGTATAGTGACATGGATTATCTAAGAATTGAGTCCATTTGTTTGTAGAAAGAAGATATATGAAGTGTTTTACTAGACTCAAATCCATGGTTCGACGTTAGATAACGTCTGGCTCCTCCGATCAGCTCAGTCCTGACCAGATAACCCCCATTCTTTCGTCTTCTAGGGACGATTTGGTGGTTGTCGGTTCCCGTGTGCTGGAGGAGGGAGGAACGTGGTGTCGAAGTCGGTTCCAGAACTGGAACTCAGCATCGCTCGACATGCTGCTCCAATTGGGAGCTAGGTTCTCGTGTGCTGTAGGAGGAGGGAGGAACGTGGTGCTGAAGCCGGTTCCAGAACCGTGGTGGGTATTACTATAAATACCACACCCTATGGCTAATTCTCATACACTCCATTCTCTCTACTTGCACTACCAATTTTTTTCCAAATTCTTTCTTGCATTGAAACAATAGCATCCAGAAATTATGAGAACAAGTTAATCACGATGCATTCCACAATTTGTTCTAAAGAAAAGTAACACCATTTACTAAAGTGAAAAAAAACTCATGGTGTCTCCGAGCATAATATTTTTTCGAGTGCTGATTTGAAAATTTGGCATCAGTAGGTGTAGTGTTCTAAAAATTGGGCATAGGCAAGGATTAATCGGTGTCTAGACGGAGATTTTTAGAACATCTACCCGATTTTAACAAGTCGGGCGGCTTTAGGCGGATTTGAAAAAAAAAACGATTCAGTGTAGTTAAAATCCGCACCAAGGTGGAGATTAATTGGCGCCTAGACGGGGATTAATAGGTGTCTAGACAAATATTTTTACAACATTGATCCGATTTTTATGGTTTTATCCTAAATATTTGCTAATTTCTATTAATCGTTTTATGTATTTCTTATTATTTTTAAATTATATATTAAATATACACGTATTTTCATTTCTAAATTTAATAGTCATAGATGATAGTTACATTTTAAATAATTGTGAATGTCAATTGTTTACTTGTTTATCGACTTTTAACATGTCAATTGAAAATCTTAAATGATAATAAACATTAATATCATATTAATTTTCAATTTATTATTATTATTATTATGTTATATAATAATATTAATGTTGTTTATTTGAACTTTTTTCTATCTAAGGACGTAACGAACATATATATATAAATGTTCTTCATAATAGAATTCAGATTTTGTTCATATATATAATATCATATTTGTTAAGAAGACTTTGTATCCTGTAAAATTTTGAAATAAACTAACAAATTATCCTGTAAATTAATGTTATTGGTTGAATACCTCTCTCGCAACTTAAGAGCAAATCCTAGCCTTGGCCGCCGTATTTTTGTGCCTATGGTGCTTTCTTGCTCCGTTCTTACTGTCAACGATCTCGTTGACATTGTTGCTGCACTCCATGTTGGTTCTGTCATGGCGTCTTCGATGCATACTTTTCCCTCGAAGCCTGTGTCGTCTTCTCTTGGGAACCCGCCTTTGAAGGCTTGGCGCGGGAGGACGTCGAAGCAACCTCTACACGAGATTCCTTCAGCGCCTCCTTCTCCTCCGACACTACCTCTGCAGTCGTCATTGAAGCAGCCATCGCTGTCCCCACCTCCTTGGCCTCCACCGATAGGACGACCCAAGCAGCATCTTATAGTTACGTCCTCCTCAAGCAACGCCCATCCCCCACAAAACCCTACACCGTTGGCCCTCCACATTTTCCAAGACCTTGCTCTAGCTCTTCCTCTCCCAGGCGGCGCGCCTTCTAGGGTTGTGCTTTCACCATGTTCTGCTCCGACCTGAGCCCTGGTTCTTCCTCCCACTGGCGGAGCGGCCTCTAGGGTTGCCTCCTCTTCACAATGCGAGCCTCTTCTCCCTACCAATGTGTGGTCTAAGGTTGTGACTAACACCAGCCGACGTGTCTGTGACTCTACCCCGGTGGCCTATCGCAACTTCGGGAGGAATGGCGAGGGATCGATCAAGGCACTTGGATCGGGACGAGCTCTCCCGTTTAGGTAAGGGCGGGAAAACAACCCAGCCAGGAGGAATGAAAAGTCGACAGAGCATCGGGACTGGCCCTGGGAGGGGTCCTATCCATCACCACTTTTGAGATCCTGGATTTCTGGTACCCCCTTCCCCCTCTTCGTATTCTGTCCTTGCCTATATGACTTTCAAATACCGTCTGTGACGGTTCTAGTTATAAAAGGTTCAGTGAGCAATTGCTCGTTATGTCTGACCTTAGTGGCCCGGGAGCATGTTCCTGACGCACATCAATGTTCTGATATAAATTATATAAAATTGCAACTTTCATCAAAAACATATTTGTTAAGAAATAAAGAAAATAGAAAAATACAAATCCGATTAATCCTCGAAGCCTCTAACCGTCCGACTAGTATTCGACGTTTCTTAGAGCATCCACAACCATATAGCTGGTTGCTGGCAGGGAGGTGCTGGCGGGGACAATAAAAAATCATTTTTTTTGGCTTACAGTCAGCTTTCCCAGCCAACACCCTACAATGGTAGCCCTTTTGGTTGGCTTTATGATAACTCTTTCCTTCATATATTTGCTCCCAGCCAACGATAAGGGCTGGCGGTGAGCTACCAGCCAGCAGTCCCAGCCAGTAATTTTAAATTAATTTCTCTCTCTTCTCTTTTAGACTCTCTCTTCTCGGTTTTGCTCCCAACCGGCTCTCAGCCAGCCCACTATGGATGCTCTTAGAACCTTAAGTGTAGTCATGTAAAAAATTTCCTATATTTAAATAAGTTTAACGAGTATATACCAAACTGATAGAAATTTAATAAAAAAAATCACCTCAAAGATCTCAAAACAAATACATGACATTTCCTTTAAAATTATTTAAGCGGTTAAATCGGTTTATCATTCAAACCTATCCACCCTAATTATACAATTGCAAAAGCATCATTAGCTTGGAAAGAAGAAAAGACTCAGTTTGACTATAGTTGAGATGAAATTCAAAAATAATGAATCTACTTCATCTTCCCCAAATATTTTAGACAGATTTGGTACTAAAAAAACGCAAAAAGAACATAACATGGCTTTGCCCCAAAAGCCCAAAGTCGAAGCCTGTGTGGACCAATGAAATGCACCAACTTTATAGGATAAAGCGAACACAGAAGAAGAAGCAGATACACTTTGAAAACAAACACCTAGCTAATGACTACAGCTCACAATCATTATAATGTGTGGATTCCCATGCATCGAGCTCTGCATCCAAAACTCACCTCCACCACCAATTAATTGTCCATTAAACTAAAGGGATAATTATCATTCTCAACCCTAGACTTTACGTCAAATTCATATCATAACCTTTCTCATCTTTCGTTTCAAATCCTAACCTCAATTTTTGTTTTTTTTTCAAAACCTATCATTTACTGTTCGAACTAACGGAACAGTTAATTTGTTGGTCACGTGCACACTTGAATGACCCCATATTTCGAATTTATTCCCATTTTTACCCTTGACCCTTTCTCATTGATACCCTCCTAAATTCATTCACATTTACAATCTTACACTTAAGTAGCAGTTTTAAGGAAACAAAATAGGAATAAATTTGAAATATAGGGTCACTTAAGTGTGCACTTGACTAGCAAATTAACTGTTCCATTAATTCGAACAGTAAATGATAGGTTTTGAAAAAAAAAACGAAAGTTGAGGTTAGGATTGAAACGAAAGGTGAGAAGGGGTTAAGATATGAATTTGACTTAAAGTTTGGGCTTGAGAATGATAATTATCCCTACACTAAATTTAGTCGAGTGCGGATTCATTTCAACACCTACTAGTCAACCTCGAGGCTTTGACTTGTGCTCTAATTTCATGAAGAATAAGATAATTGCGTGTTATTACAAAATGAGACTTTCCTCATCTTATTATATTAGTTCTTATCATGATACTTTTGATCTATTTTGCTAAGAGCATCCACAACCATATCGTCGGCATCCAGCAAGATGGTTTAAATTATTTTTTTTTAATCATCTCATCAGCTCACCGCCAACGAGCTCTGTAGTGGGCTGGCGAGGAGGCGCCGGCGAGATGTAAGAAATTACATTTTTTTAATGTATTTTTTATGTAGAAATATATTTTAAATGGAAAACAACAAATATTAAGGTCGATAACACAACTTTGCCTTGACTGAGAAGACGATTAAGACGGTTAAATGTTTGGAACGCCCGACAAAATCAAAGGATACCAATACTCAAACAACACAGATAAAAAGAAACTAACACAAAGGAAACTAACACCTAATAAAGGAAACTAAGCGTCTCCAAATTTATTCCAGAGATGTTCGACAAGATCGTCCTTCAAACGGTAACGCATACGTTCATTTTGCATCCTCTCAGTGTTTCCAAGTATGACATTGGTCAGGACGAATCCTCCTCGTGCAATATGTGGTTGACTTGGACTACCTTCTTCTGTTTGTTCACGATACCCGTCGTACGTATGACGTTCAGCCTCAACTATCATATTGTGCAGTATAATGCACACATTCATGACCAAACCGATTGACTTGGGAGCCCACAAGCGGCTCGGTTGTTTGATAATGTGAAACCGAGCTTGTAGTACACCGAAAGCTCGTTCCACATCCTTTCTGCACGCTTCTTGGACTTCACCATACTTCTTCTGCTTCGGCGTTGACGGTAATGGAATTGTTTTTACGAACACTGGCCACGAAGGGTAAATACCGTCAGCAAGATAATAAGGAAGTGTGTAATTATTACCTTTTATCGTGTAAGCAACCGGTGGTTGCCAACCGTTGACAACGTCTGCGAATAGCTTCGAATGGTTCAGGACCGTCAAATCGTTGTTCGACCCCGCCATGTCGAAGAAAGAGTGCCAAATCCATAAGTCACAAGTTGCAACCGCCTCAAGGACAACGGTTGGTCGATTACCGTGGTCCCTTCGGGAATGTGATCCTCGAAGGGCCTTTGGGCAGTTCTTCCACTCCCAGTGCATGCAGTCAAGACTTCCAAGCATGCCCGGGAATCCGTGCGCTTCATTAACCGCCAAAATGTGGTCCATATCAGCTTGTGTAGGCTGCCGGCGGTATGTAGCACCAAATACTTTATTCAGTGCACTGCAAAATGTTCGCAAACATTCCAAAGACGTTGTTTCCCCTATCTTCAAATACTCGTCCAACGCATCAGCTGCAATTCCGTAACATAACTACCTAATGGCAGCAGTACATTTCTGATAAGGAGAGAATGAAATTTGACCCAATGCATCTAACCTTTCCTTGAAGTAATCGTCGTGCCGCTCCAATACATGAACGATACGGAGGAACACAGACTTTGGCATTCTAAACCGACGCCGAAACTGCACCTCGGTGTACATAGGGTTGGTGTTGAAGTAGTCCTTCATTAACCGTTCGTTTGCGGTTATCGGTCACGTCGAATGTATTTGCGCTTCCGTGGTGGAGAATCCACCAAAGCGTCGTCTAACATCTCCTCGGTTGACAGACAGTCTTCGAGCATGTCATTCAAAATAGAATCGAATTCCATATCCTTAGGATCGAATTCCATGATGACGGACAAAGAAGGATGAGGGTCGGGACGATACTTTATGAGAATGATGAATAGTAGAGAGTTTGTGAATTTTAGTTTGTGAGGGTGGGTTTATATAAGGTTTTAGGGTAGGTTTAACATAAATGTTGTAGTTATGGTGAGTGTTTTTTAACATCAAAAACGACGATCAAGGTTATTCTATTGGACGTGTAGATATTTTTTAGATAATATATGTGTGTTTTATTTTTCAAAACAAATAGCATTGACCAAGAGCATTTTTATTAGACAACAAAGATTTTTTGGAGATCACCCTCTCATCTTGCCGGCGTGAGCTGCCAGCGAGAAGTACATGGCCATCACTCCTCGCCTCCTCCTCGCCAGCTCCCCGCCCCTTCCTCGCCGTCGACTTCTCCTCGCCAGCTGCTTCTCGCCCACGACTGTGGGTGCTATAAGTTAAGGAATACTAGTCAACGAAATTTATCTATCTAAATAATCAAGTATTTAAGAAAATCAAGTTATAAAGTTTTTTTTTTTTGAAACAGAAAAGAGGTAGTTGTATTACGATTCAAGGAGGGACCTTACAGTCTCGGATACCAGCTTTTTGTCCCAACCGGCCGTACCCCGTCGGGCGCACATGGTTCCATACAATAGTCTGCTTTGATTCACAGATCCAAACTCAAGAGTTCCTCGATTCAACGTTACAAGAAAATAATAACCCAAAGTCCTAAGCTTATTGAGTCAAGCTATTATTCGATCTAAAACAGTGAAACCTACTAGCGAATTAGCTTTAAGTGCAGATTCCCCGAGACTTCAATGTTGCAAAAGCTTGGTCGAAGTTGAGAGTCCCGAATCCTGGTGCCGTTGAAATAGGCCCCATCCGACCGTCCCTCCTCTCGGATCCAAGATCCACCGAGGGGGCGGACCCATGCTAGCGAGGGGTGACCCTGGGGTAGGAGGCCACTGCAGATGGAAGACGACGCGTGGAACCCGTATTCCGGAAGACGTCAGGGGGGCCACGGTGGCTACTGGCTCGAGGGCGGGACCGGTCCGGCGACGCATGATCGGTAGCGCGAAGCGAGGGAGAGGCCGTGACACGGATTGAAGGGTAGGCGGCGACCTGCGGAGGTAGCCCGTCTGCAAAAAAGACAAGAAAAAAATAAAACCGACTCCGATCAAACGAACGACGACGGTAGATTGGACCCCGAAGGGTAGTGGAGAGCTTTGGAAGCAGGGGCTTCGATTGGACCCCGAAGGGTAGTGGAGAGCATTGAATCCGGGGCTTCGACGGTGGAGGCATGGAACTGCCATGGAGGAAGGTGGGGAGAGGCTGCGCACAGAGAGAACCTTAGTTCTCTCTGCCGCAAAGTTATAAAGTTAATATACACTTTAATCCTCTATGTATCCAAACATATTTCTCTTATCGTTCGTTAATAATGTTATTATGGGTGCGGGGAAAATCTCTTCTCTTGTACTTATCTCTCGCAACTTGAGAGAAAACCCTAGGCCTAGCCGTCGTACCCCTTGCGACTATGGTGCTTTCTAGCCCTGACCTTGATGTCGACGATCTCACTGACGTTGCTGCTACTCTCCCAATCGGCTCTGTCACAACGTCTCCGGTGCATACTTTTCCCTCGAAGCCTCCGTCGTCTCCTCTTGTGAATCTGCCTCTGAAGGCCCCGCGCGAGAGGACGTTGAAGCAACCTCTACATGGGATTCCTTCAGCGCCTCCTTCTCCTCCGGCACTAAGGCTTCCTTCTCTCTCTCTCCGCCAATGATGCTGGGGGAACCGCGGCGGGGAGGATCTCTATGCAGGTATTGTGTTTCTTCCACCCCAAGTAACGGCCATGTCCCTCTCCCTCCGAAGCCTAAATCGCCGAGTCCCCGATCTTACCACAACCTTGCTCTATTTCCTGTTTCGGGCGGCGCGTTGCCTAGGGTTGCGTCTTCACCAGGGCCTCCGAGGTATCGGGATATCTCTCCCGATCAGCCCCCGTCGCCGGTGAAGACACCGACGCGTCCTTCTCCCTGGACACCGCCACCGTCGCCGCCTCTGAAGGTGCACCGTCGTCTCTAAAACCGCCTCCTCCCTGGCCTCCACCACCGCTCCTTCCTCGACCCTTCTCTCGATTATGGATATTGCTAATCGAATGAGTCTTTGTCATTTTGAAAAGTTATAATATTCCACCTTTCGCTCAAAAAAAATCCAAATTGTATTTTTGTCGATACATTTGTAATGTTAACATTTACGTGATGGTAAGGGAAAAGAAACGAAAATAAAAACTCAACAAAATCTTTGGTTGTGCATGTGGCTGCGATATCAGCTTGCATTGTCTCAAAGCAGTACATAAATGCACATAAACGGGCTATACATTGACCTCGAGTGTTGGGGAGAACCGGGCCTATCAAGGAGGAGCATACAACAAGAAGCCCATAATATACACATTGGTCACCCCACTTGACCCAAAAGACTAGTCTATTAGGTCATGGATCCAAGGTGTATATTAAGTCTTTCTTTATGCCTTAAGTATCCGATGTGGGACACCTGACTCACATGTGGACACACCTGACAATCTCCCCCTCCACATTGAGTCTCACCACATCGGCTTGCTCGCACTCCTAAGCCCAACTTTTACTTGTTCTACTCAATCCCTTACGGGCCCACTTCATCCTATCTGGGCCCATTACCATGAGAGCAGCGATCATGGTATCCTGGTGTTTCTGGCCCTAAGAGATATACCCGAACCCGCTTCCCAGGAGAGTCCACAGAACCAGGCTCTGATACCACTTTTTGGGGAGAATAGGGCCTACTAAGGAGGAGCACACAACAAGAAGCCCATAATATACACATTGGTCACCCCACTTGACCCAAAAAACTAGCCTATCAAGTCATGGGTCCAAGGTGTATATTAAGTCTTTTTTTATTCATTAAGTATCCGATGTGGGACTCCTGACTCACATGTGGACACACGTAACAATCTCCCCCTCCACATTGAGTCTCATCACATCGGCTTACTCGCCTCCTAAGCCCATTTTTTTACCTGTTCTACTCAATCCCATACGGGCCCACTTCATCCTATCTGGGCCCACCACCATGAGAGCAGTGATCATGGTATCCTGATGTTTCTGGACCTAGGAGATATACACCGACTCGCTTCCTGGGAGAGTTCACGAAACCAGGCTCTGATACTACTTGTTGGGGAGAACCGGGCCTACTAAGGAGGAGCACACAACAAGAAGCCCATAATATACACATTGGTCACCCCACTTGACCCAAAAGACTAGCCTATTAGGTCATGGGTTCAAGGTGTATATTAAGTCTTACTTTATTCCTTAAGTATCCGATGTGGGACTCCTTACTCACATGTGGACAAACCTAACAATCTCCCCTCCACATTGAGTTTCATCACATCGGCTTGCTCGCACTCCTAAGCCCAACTTTTTACCTGTTCTACTCAATCCCATAGGGGCCCACTTCATCCTATCTGGGCACACCACCATGAGAGCAGTGATCATGGTATCCTTGTGTGTCTGACCCTAGGAGATATACCCCGGCCCGCTTCTTGGGAGAGTCCACAGATGCAAGCTCTAATACCACTTGTTGGGGAGAACCAGACCTACTAATGAGGAGCACACAACAAGAAGCCCATAATATAAACATTGGTCACCCCACTTGACCCAAAAGACTAGCCTATCAGGTCATGGGTCCAAGGTGTATATTACGTGTTACTTTATTCCTTAAGTATCCGATGTGGGACTCATGACTCACATGTGGACACACCTAACATCGAGGACATTGAATTTGAGATGGGTTTGACGACAAAAGTGATGCATATTTTTCTTTTTTGATGTTTTTTTATGACGAGGCAAAAAAGTTTTTATTCAATAATTGATGTCATTATGATCCCTATGTAGGATAACCTCACAAACCATAAGTTTAGATTATAATCCGAGATCTTTACACTTGGTAGGCGTATCGACGTTCTGAACACGTAGAATCAATCTACTTTGCATCGTACACAAGAAAACACATCAATAAACACAAAACCGAATATAAGAAATTAAGAAGCCTGCGATACCAGTTTTTCTAAAACCCAAAACTTGCGTCGACTCGAGGGGTGCTCTAGTAGAGTCGGTCATAGTCTTAATCGATGGGATCCTCTGTGACGGAACTTGTTGCAGGTGTAGGACGGATGATAGAGCATGCTAATGAGTGGTGATGACTTTGTGTCAAATCCTTTATTTTACGTGCATCAGTACACGATCATCAAACAATATATTAGACAGTTAAGTACTGGTCAAACTCACATGGAGTAGAGGTATCAGTAGTATTCTACTAAAACCAGGGAACATGGGATGTCGCTTCCACGTCCTTGAAAGGGAAAACAAAGGGAAAAAAGATAAATGTTTGTTTGAGTTTTAGATAAAAAGAAAATATATACCTGCTACCACTCTCTAGGGTTTCCTTTTTCCTTATGTTTTGTGCCTATATATATATGTTGCAGCCGTGTATAGTTTGTAGTAGCAAAAATAGAGAGCTCATTGTTTGCGTGTGAGAGAGGCAAAACAGAGAGGCCTAGGATGTAACCAAATATTTCATTGGAGATTATAGTGGATTGTGTTCGTAGGAGGCAACTGGACGTAGCTCCTATTTTGGGAGTGAACCGGTATAAACTCTATTGTCTTTTTATTTATCGTCATTTTATTATTCATCGTTCTTCGGTGATAGGAATTTGTTTAATTCCTTTCAACGGGTATCAGAGCACTAGGTTTTTGTTTGCAATTGGGAAGACGATGGATGGAGATGATGGTTCTGCTTACGGGATCGGGAGATTCGATGGTACTGATTTTTCATTCTGGAAAATGCAAATGGAAGATTACCTGTACAAAAGAAAGCTACATGTGCCTCTAACGGGGAAGCCGGAAAAGATGAATGATGTTGAGTGGACTCTTCTTGATCGAAAAGTTTGTGGAGTTGTGCGATTAACCATATCGAAGAACGTCGCACCCAACGTGGCGAAGGAGACGACCACCGTAGGCATGATGAAAGTCCTGTCCAACATGTATGAGAAACCTTCTGCCAATAACAAGGCATTTCTTATGAAAATGCTTATTTATTTGAGAATGGAAGAAAGTGAATCTGTGGCTACACATATGAATGAGTTCAACACGATTGTTAATGAGTTGTCATCTATGTAAATTAATTTTTATGACAAAGTTCGTGCCCTAATTTTGATGGCGTCTCTGCCGTCGAATTCGGAGCCATGAGGGCAGCGGTAAGACACTCTATCGGAAATGCAAAGTTAAAATTCATAAATGTCAGAGATCATGTTCTGGCTGAGGAAGTTAGAAGAACCGATACAGGAGAGAGCTCTTCCTGTTCTGCCTTGGACGTGGAACACAAGGGCAGAGGAATAGGGAGAATGTTTAACAAGAACAAGGACAGGTCAAAGTCGAGAAATGGTATAAGTCTGTCCAGATTTGTAAGAACAATGGAGTGTTGGAACTGTGGAATGATAGGTCACATGAAGAAGAATTGAAGGGCTCCCAAGAGAGAAAATTTGGGATATGCAGTGAATGCGACCACTGATGAGATTGGTGACGCATTGATCACATGGGCGGATTGGCCAAAAGACTCTATCATAGAGAAATGCAGCGATGAAAAAAACGTTGTTGTGGTAGTAGGAAACTCCAACGATGCATTGTTACTGTCCATCGATAGTCCGATCAACAATTGGGTACTTGATTCGGTAGTGTCCTTCCATACCGCTCCGAGCCAAGAAGCAATAAAGAAATATGTTGTTGGGGATCTTGGAAAGGTCTATTTAGCCGATGGCTTGCCTCTACCCATTGTCGATCACGAAGAATTACCTTGAAGATGTCGAACGGTTGCACATGGAAGATAAGGAAGGTGAGACACGTTCCGAAGTAGAAACGGAATCTGATTTCCGTTGATCAACTTGATGATGAAGGTCACACAGTTACCGTTGGCAAAGGTTAGTAGAAAGTGAAAAAGGGTGCAATGGTGGTTGCACGTGGTTAGAAAACCGGCACCCTCTACGTGACCACAAGCTACCTCGACTCAGCAGCTTTCGTTGACTATACCTAGAAGACCAAGTTGTAGCATCAACGACTTGGGTATATGAGCGAGAAAGGTATGAATATTCTCGTCAATGAGGGAAAGATTTGCAAGCTGAAATCGGTGAATCACCATTTGTGTGAGAGTTGTATGCTTGGGAAACAGAAGAGAGTGAGTTTCTCAACTGGAGGAAGGGAGCTGGAGACGGAGAAACTGGCACTGGTTCACGTCATTCTTCGGGGACATGAATTTGTTCAATTCCTTTCAGTGGGATGTCACTTCCACGTCCATGAAAGGGAGAACAAAGGGCAAAGAGTTAAATGTTTGTTTAGTTTTAGATAAAACGAAAATATGGTTAAATATCGAAACTTACTCTTAAGTATTGGTCACGAGTACTACACTACCCATGTTTTCAAAATGAACACTACACTACCTTTAAGTACTGGTCACGCAATTTGTTAGTAAAAATGGACGGAATTTTCCATTCCATTAGTCATATGACCTCAAGTGTCATATAATGGATGGTAAAATGACGTTTCCCCTTAATTATATGACATCTACACATTTTATAAGGAACATTACCATTGTACCCTCGTTATTGTTCCTTATAAAATGTATAGAGGTCAAATACTTAAGGGCAAAAAAATGTCATTTTACCATCCATTATATGACACTTGAGGTCATATGACTAACGGAATGAAAAATTCCGTCCATTTTTACTAACAAAATCGCGTGACCAATACTTAAAGGTAGTGTAGTGTTCATTTTGAAAACGTGGGTAGTGTAGTGTTCGTGACCAATACTTAAGAGTAAGTTTAAATATTTAACCCAAGAAAATATATACATGCTACCACCTACGCATAGCTATTGATTCACGCAAGGAGTCGGTCATGGGTATAAGTTTAAACTTGAAGTCCAATTAACGCATGAGATGGTTAACAATGAGCAAAATCAATAATTGCTTTCCTTATAGTATTATAACACTTAAGTTCATATATATATGTGGTATTATGAAATCAACCACATATTAGTCACGGGGAGAGGGCACAAGACAATTGCCCGGACCAATATGTGTATCAGCAATCATCGGAAAAAGCAATAAAAATACAGTGTAGTTCTATGATCTTGAGCAAAGCTCACCAACTACCACAAGTAGAGATAACTACACCACTCAACGAATCTACTTAGCTACACCTAGTTCACTTCCCAATTCTCGAATACCATAAATAAAGATGAACACCGAAAATCAAGGAGAACTAAATAGAGCAACGAATGACGAAGCTCTGGTAATACACAAGCTTAAGTAAGAATCTAAATAAATCGACGAATCTATTAAGCTACGCCTAGTCCACTTCTTGAAAACTGATCAAGATGATTTCGGTAATTAAGGAGAACTATATAGTGTAACGAATCACAAGACTCTAGTAATACGCAAGCATAAGTAAACTCCAAAACACTCAACAAATCTACTGAGCTACACCTAGGTTCAATCATCCTAATTATCGAATGCCATCGATAAATGTGATAACTGATAATCAAGGCGAACTACATATAACATCGAATCACGATATTTAGGTAATGCACAAACGTAAGTAAATTCTAATAAAAGTGAATCTCATCTCACGCTAGATCTAATCATTGATCTCTCCAAGCATCAATCTTGTAATAACCACTCCCGGTCAACGCTAGTCAAATCTGCGAAAAACAGGAAAATTTAAAAAATTTGAGCAGACACTGAATTGAACCGGAATTGGACCCCGAGGGTCATACCGGACTTGAGTTGACCCCGTCATCGACCAAAGTGAGTTCCGGGGGACTCAGGGCAACTTTTCGATCGGTTTGGAAAATGTTGACTTTTCGTTGGAAAAGTCAACCGAGCGACGTTTTGGTCTATTCGAGGACCGTTTTGGTTCCAAAAAGCTTAACCGTCGTCGCAGCAGTCTTAGTTGAGCCGTTTCCTGGTAGCCCGTGAAGTTTTGTAATTTTGGGAAAAAGTGCCCGTTCGGGGCCCGAAACGTCCGATTTTCGCGAATCTGATTGGAAAATATCTAGTAGATATTTTCCCAAAAGGTGTGGGACCCACTTGACACTTGTCTTATATGGGGTGGTGTTAGTTTTGTGGGGGAAATAAAGATGAGAGGTGTTGAGGGGGGTTCGGCCATATATGGCAAAAAGGGGAAAAAATAGAAAAAAAAAGAAGAAAAGAGTTAGTTTTAGAGAGAGAAGGAGAAGAGAGAAAAGGAAGAGGGAAGAGAGAAGCTAGGGCTTGTGTTGCCACTATTCACGTCATCCCTCCATTGGATCGTCTCAGCGCTAGGATGAAGTGCACTCCCCTCGTTCTCCTCTACGGTATACACCGAACCGATTCTCGTTTTGATTAATTTTGGAAGTTAGGGTTTATGTAAAACTATTAGTTTAGGGTGTTTTGAGGTTGGGGGAATTGTTGGAGACGTTTTGGAGGTGTTTAGAGGCGAAGTATGACGTTTTCCGGTGACCGGAGGCTCGGGGGGAGCTCCGGCCACCGTGGGTGGTGGCCGGCCGGCCATGGGGTGGCTGGCCGGAGCTGGGACCAGCCACCATCATGGTGGCCGAGCCCCAAATTGAGCCCTAGGGCCCACGGCCAAGATGGGCCGGGTGGGGCCCACGTGCTCGGGTGATCGGGTTTCGTGTTCAGGTGTTCTAGAACGTTCCCCGGACCATTTATCCATAACCGAATCGAAAATTGGAATTAAATTGGAAAAGTTATAATTAACGGGTTTTAGAAACTTGAAACGGTAATTAATTGACTCGGGAGTCGGAATTCGATTCTGTCAAGTACATTGGGACCCTTGATTTATTCTAAGACCGTAGAAACGAAAACGGGAATTTTTGGAGCCCCGGAAGGGCATTTACAAAACCCGGGCAGATTCGCCATGTCAGGCGAATCGGGCCTTTACGGGTCCCTTATCGACAATGTCGAGTGTTTGGGGAGTTTGGGAGTGATCGACATTGTCGGGGTTAAGTTTGGGCATCAAGTTTAATGATTTTCAGTTTATTCCTGCGAGTTGTTAAGTGCCTTTAAATTGTGTTCTTTTAGATCGTGCCACGGACCGAGGCAAGGGAAAGCTGGGTGAGTGACTGAGATCATCACCGGAGCTCGTTGGCTGGCTTTTGGGAGAACACGCACGAGGTAGGGAAAAGTAGCCGGATCTCGGCCCTGACTAGGGAAAGTTAATAGTAGAATTGCATGTGACATCGGGGTGTCGTGGGTTAAGTAGGTTTATCGAATATTAGAAAGGCATGATACGGGAACGTAGCGAATATTGGGAATGCATGTGACACTTAGTAGTGTCGTAGGAGCAGAGAACTTAGCGTTATTAGAATTACTGGAGGCATATGACCATGCCCGGAGGTTGATTGTGAAACTGTGGATATTAGGACTGTTGGAGGCATTGGTTATGCCGGAGGTTGATTGTGTTTTTTGTGTCTTTGGTGTCCTTGAGGGCCCGTGTATTATTGTTGATTTTTGGGTGGCCATGAGTGCCCGTGGGGTTGTTGAACTCGTGTCTTTACCTTTGGTGCTTTGGGTGGCCATGAGTGCCTGTGGGGTTGTTGAACCCGTGTCTTTATTGGCGGTGTGTCTTGGGAGGCCGTGAGTGCATGTAGGGTTGTTGAGCCTGTGAGTTACTGTTTGTGTGTCTTGGGAGGCCGTGAGTGCCTGTGGGGTTGTTGAGCCCGTGAGTGACTGTTGGTAGTTTTGAGAGGCCGTGAGTGCCTGTGGGGTTGTTGAGCCCGTAAATTACTGTTGGTGGTTTGAGTGGCCGTGAGTGCCTGTGGGGCTGTTGAGTCCGTGTTTTACTGTTGGTGTATCTTGGGAGGCCGTGAGTGCCTGTGGGGCTGTTGAGTCCGTGTTTTACTGTTGGTGTATCTTGGGAGGCCGTGAGTGCCTGTGGGGCTGTTGAGTCCGTGTTTTACTGTTGGTGTATCTTGGGAGGCCGTGAGTGTCTGTGGGGCTGTTGAGTCCGTGTTTTACTTTTGGTGTCTTGGGTGGCCATGAGTGCCTGTGAGTGTTGAACCTGCGTTGTTACTGGTTGTTGAACTTGCTTGTGATTGTGATTGTGATTGTGGTTACTTGAGGTTGGGGGCCCGCTTCATGAAACGGGGGTCCACGAGCACACGCGTCTGCATGTTCAGACGGGGTAGGGGGGCCGCCCGTCAATAAAGGGGTCCTGGCCGCGCGTGTGTGGTTTGGGTTTGTGAGCATTCTTTGGCTGGCTTACGAGTTAGAGTCTCGGTAAGTTGCGAGCATTCTTCGGCTGACCTGACCGAGTTAGAGTCTCGGGAGGTTGCGAGCGTTCTTCGGCTGGCCTGACCGAGTTAGAGTCTCGGGAGGTTGCGAGCGTTCTTTGGCTGGCCTGACCGAGTTAGAGTCTCGGGAGGTTGCGAGCGTTCTTGGCACTGAGCAGATGGAAGCTGGTATGCGATCCTTTGTGATCTTGTTTGGTGTGCGATCCTTTGTGATCTTGGGTGTTGCGTGGTGGTCTTTTGAGTCCTTGGAAGGGGTCGTGATCGTTGTGTCGGGTCTACTTTACGTGTCAGAGTGTTGAGTTGGTCAAGGAAGGTAACAGTGGGCGTGCGTTTAGTCGGAGTACTTGGGTTGGGGATAGTGTTCCCCGGTGTTGAGTTTGTTGTTGGTGTTACCGACATTGTCTGCTAATTATGCCGTAGTCAGTCTGTTATCCGTGGTGGTGAGCGAACGCTCACCCCTAGCTGCTTTTCCTACAGGTACCGGTCGCAGGTTGGACTAGGTGAGCTTCTGATGCTTGAAGAGCTAGGAGCGGGATTCTGGGTTTTACTTTTGAGTCTAGTGACGGATACCTTGTTTTTTCCACTTGTTGGGACTGATTTTGAGTTGTAAATATTATTTTGTTGAATAAATGGTGATTTTAAAGTGTTTATTCAAAACAGGTTTCAAACGGTTTTATTATTTTAAATGTTCGCGTCCCTAGTTCGGTTTTACTGAAATTGGGGCGTGAAAAATCTACATAGCGCACACAACGATTATGGAAAATTCCTAAATCATTCGGTCGGCTTGAAACATACAAGAGAATTGAGAAACACAACCTAGCATAATTCTATCTCGCCAATAGGAAATCAAGACATGTAAATGTGGAAAATCCTAGATAAGTTCACTAAATGACTATAGTTTGTATTTTTACCAACTTTAACCTAGAAGTTGATATACACCCAAAAGATGAAATAGCTAACACATGAAAATTCGAACATAAAGTAAGAGAATAATACTTGAACATCAATTAGCTTAAATATAGATAAATAAACATACAAGTAAGTGTATGCTAATTAAACTCAAAAATCCCAAATCATGCAAATAACATCACCAACATCAAATTAACCATCAATCCATGCATTAACTGAAAGAAAAATGATATTTACACAATATCCATGACCAAGGATTAAAATCCAAGGTCATGGATTTTAAAATCCTACTCAAAAATACCAAATAACAATTTTTTTTTTCAAAATAAAACTAGAGAAGTGTAGAGATTAGAACCGAGATTGGCTTGAGAAACCCAATCAAAATTTCCTCTAGCTTGAAAACCCACCATCTCCAACTCTCTAAAGCTTCAACACATGAAATTGGGGAAATTGGAGATGGTGGGAGGCATTGTAGCCACAACTCCAAAATCTAAATGAACCTCTCCATCCTCTCATGGAATGTGAGAGGGATCTCCTCCAATCAAAAGAGGAGCCTACTGAGAAGCGAAATAGCCAAAAGGTAGCCCTTTATCATCTTCATCCAAGAATCAAATTGAAGGTGCTACCACCTGATTTTCTCAGAACCTGTGGACTTGGTTCTAATTGGAGCATTGTCTTACCTCCTTCCTCTGGTCTCTCTGGTGGCTTAATTACTTGCTGGAAAAACACCATCCTCAAATTGGAGCTATCTAAGCCTTGTAAGAATGTCATTTTCTGGTGGGGTGTCATCATTCAGAACTCTTTGACCCTTTGCCTTGTAAATGTCTATGCGCCTTGTGTGGCTAGTGCCAAGGCCTCTTTATGGAGAGATATTGAGAAAGAGCTACTAGGGACCTCGGGGCTTATTGCTGGAGGAGATTTCAACTCAATTCTTTCTCCCGATGAGAAACTTGGGGCACAAGCAACCTCTACTGATATGCTAATTTTCCAGGATTTTCTTAATTTGAATGCTCTCATGGACTTGCCAATGCAAGAGGGATGCTTAACCTGGTATGGCCCTAACCATTATTGTTCAAAGCATGATAGATTTCTAATTAATGCAGATGTTGTGGCTTGTTTTGGGAGACTTTCTCAAATGAACATCCCAAGGGGTTTTTCGGATCACATGCATGTTTTGCTTAAAACTGAGGCTCTGGATTGGGGGCAAAGGCAATTTAAGTTCATTACTACTTGGCTTGATGATGATAGATGTCTGCCCTTAATCAAGGAGGCCTGGAATTCTTTTAATTTCTCAGGGGGCTAGCTATATTCTCTGTCAGAAGCTGAGATCTTTGAAGTCTTTGCTTAAGAATTGGAATCTGACAGTCTTTGGGAATTTGGAGAAAGACTGTAATGATCTAAAATTAGAAATTGACAGACTGGATCTACTCTCTGAATCTAAAAGTCTTTCTGATAGTGAGATTTCTCTGAGATATTTCTCTGGTGCTCTACTCATCCAAAAGACCAAGAAGCTTGCTTCTCTTTGGAGACAGAAATCATGGCTCCTATGGTTAAAAGATGGAGATAGGTGCTCAAAGTATTACCATATTATTGCAAATTTCAGAGCTACAAAAACCTCAATTGTGGAAATTCATTACAAGGGAGGTGTCTTCTCTGATCCCATTTCTATTAAATCTAAGGCTGCTAAATTCTTTGGTAATCATTTCAAAGCTCAAGCTCATGATTTATGGGGACTTCCTGATCTCCCTTTCAACAGATTATCCCCAGTTCAAGCCCCATCTCTGGAAGACTCATTGTCTGTTGAAGAGACTCTCAGTTCCACCAATAGTTGCAATGGCTCCAAAGCTCCAGGAGCTGATGGATACACCTTGAAATTCTTCCAAGTGTGCTGGGAGATTGTCAAGGAAGACTTTATGAATTTCTTACATGCTTTCCACTCCCATGGAACAATAGGCAAGGGCAATAATTCTACCCTCTTAGCCCTTATCCCCAAAGTGGATCACCCTACTCAATTCACTGATTTCAGACCAATTAGTCTAGTGTCTAGCACCTATAAAATTCTTGCCAGGATCCTCTCCAACAAGCTAAACTGGTGATCAGTGACATTGTCAGTGAAACTCAATCTTGGTTCATCAAGGGCAGACAAATTCTTGATGGGGTTCTCATTGCCTCAGAACTAGTTCATTCAATCAAAAAGTCAAAAGAGCAAATCACTGTCATTAAGCTGGATTTTGAAAAAGCTTTTGATTCTCTTAACTGGGATTATTTAGAGCACTGCTTTGTTGTGATGGGTTTCAAGTCAGCTTGGAGGTCTTGGATGAGAAAATGCTTCCAAGCCCATATTTCAGTTCTTATTAATGGCTCTCAGTCTGAGGACTTTAAAATAGGAAGGGGCTTAAGGCAAGACTGCCCTTTGTCCCCTATCATCTTTGATATTGCTGGTGAAGGATTCCATCAAGTAATGTGTAATGGCATCAGAGAACGAAAATTTGATGGCTTCAGGTTTGGTAGAAATGGGCCAGTGATCTCTCACCTGCAATTTGTAGATGATACAATTATGTTCATCAAAGGTGGCTTATCTGAATTGAATAACCTCAAACTTGCTCTCATCAGTTTTGAGCTTTGTTCTGGGCTGAAGATCAATTTCTCAAAGTCAAGGTCTTGTGTTCTCAATCCCAGTACTCTCTCTGATGACTTGATGGCTGAGATCTTAGAATGATCCATTTGCTCACTCCCTATTCCATACTTGGGGTTCATTCTTGGTGCTAACCCTAAGAGAATTAAAACCTGGGATCCAATTGTATCAAAATTTAAGAGAAAGCTTAACCTCTGGCAAGCCAAACACCTAAGATTTGGTGGGAGGCTGACACTCATCAAATCAACTGTAAGTGCCCTCCATCTTTTCTACATGTCACTGATGAAAGCTCTAGTTGGGGTGATTAAGAAGCTTGAAAAATTGCAAAGGTCCTTCCTTTGGGGGAGCTCCTCAGCAAAGAAAGTTATGCATAAAGTAAGATGTGGCATTCTGTTTGTCCAAAGATGAAGGTGGTCTGGGAGTAAGACCTTTGGCTAAGATGAATGATGCCCTTCTCTCCAAATAATGGTGGAGATTTTGTGTAGAAACTGATTCACTTTGGAAGCTTGTAATTTGTGCAAAATATGGCTGGAAAGCTGATGATTGGAACCTCCTCAATGCAGGAAACCTTGATAATTCTTCCTGGTTGGGTCACTTTCAGTTTCTAACTAAGTACCAACATTTCAGATCTCTCTTTGGGCAGTCTGGCATTACTTGGGTCCTTGGCAATGGAAGCAAGATCAGCTTCTGGTATGATGTCTGGGTTGGAGATAAACCCCTAAAGGATGTTTTTGGAAGATTATATTCACTTTTTTCCAACAAACATGGCAAAGCTGTGGAATTTTGGAATGGTTTGGGCTGGTCTTTTATTTATTTTCTGGTGTCAGAACCCAATGGGAACAATCTCAAGAGCTCCTGCTCCTCGCATGCTTTTAGGGTTCTCCATTTCTATGGACAAATCTGACTTGCCTAAATGGATCACTCACAAGGAAGGCTTCTCTGTCAGCAATTGTTTCCATTGCCTTCACCCCCAAGGTACCTCTAAACTTGGGGATCAATTCTATGGAAGCACGGTTCATCCCCAAAAATTGCATCTTTCTCTTGGCTTTGTTGCTTAAATGATATCCCCACAAAATGCTTTCTTGAGGAGAGAGGGGTCAGATTTTCGATCCACCAATGCCCTGTGTGTTCTGCAAAACCAATTTTGAAGATGCTAGACACCTTCTCCTTCACTGTCAGTTCTCTTGGAAATTATGGGGTGTCATTCTTAATTGGTGGTCCATTTGTTGGGCAATCCCAGGTGAAATTGGGGACCTAATGTCATCTTGGAGTTGTTTAGTTCCTCGGAAACCCTCAAAGTTCTAGCTAGGCATTGCAGGTCTGGTTCTTTGGGAAACTTGGCTCGCAAGAAACGCCTTAGTTTTCAATTCCACAGATGCAGATGGGTAAAAAATTCTTCTCAAGGTGCAGATCAATTCCTACCAAGCTCTCAAGTCTAGAGATGGAGCTAAAATCAATTTCTCCATCACTGAATGGATCAGAGAGCCCCTCACATGCGTCTATAAATCTAGAAGTCGCAGATCCGTTTCTGTTGGTGTTCAACCTCTGCTCTGAGTTTAAATTCATGGCTTTTAAATTGTTGTGAACTACTTTTATTTGCTTTTAATTCCTAGTTCCTATTCTAGGTTATGCACTATCTCATTTGTTTGGGATCCTGCTTTAGGTCCTTGTAATTCGGCTGCTAAGGCCTTGTAATTGGGTTGCAATAGCCTTGTAATTTGACTACAATTGCAGTTTCCTCCGCCTCCAACCTTTGGAACGGATGGATCTATAAAAAAACCTCGTCGCTAAAAAAATACATTCATCACATGCTTTGCGAGATCACACGCCCCCGATGCTTAGCTAACTAGATTGCTCTGACTTCCGGAGAACATCGAGGAACCAATTCCCAATAACGCTAACCAATATAGCGTGCTTAATACTATCCACAAAAGAGATTAAAGGTGAAAAAAATGAAAAGAAGTGTAGACGAAGGAGAGTCGTTGTTGACACCAATTAGGTTCCTTTAGTACTCTATTATTATAGGGAGGGAGCTTCTATTTATCTTTGATGTGTCTTTTTTTAGCATGCTAGAGAAATTTTATTGATAGAGAAATAAAAAGGTTATAAACATCGTACAATAGTGGAAATAAACTAATAGGATGACATATAGTTTCAGTGACTGTCAAAACAATGATCCTATAACTAAATGCCCAGGAATATCCAAGAAAAGGCTAGGGGTGGTTCCCTATTTGAGTTGTGCTTGGTGCAGTGGATCCATGAAACTTTCCTCGTCTCGACTTGAGCGAAATTGTTATGTTGTAACAGTCGTTTAAGAAGTATGTTAAGGAAAAGAGGAGACTGGGGAATGGAAGGTATTTTTCCCGTAAAGGTTGGGGTGTGGCTCCTCGTAGACACCCCGAGGTTCCCTAGTTGTATCATAGCGACCTGCGAGGCATCTCACCGTGTCTCGCTATTGCCCCGTTGGAACCAACCTTCGTGATAGACATCGCATCCACCCTAGCGGGGAAAGAATCCCGGGGCTTACTTGGCGAACCAGGGAGCGTTGACAAAAGGGCCTCAACCTTCAGATCATGTCGGGGGCAGGGCAGATCGTGAGCCTTTGAGGCCATGGTGGGCACAATGTACTCGACAGAGGTTTCCTCCACCTGTGTTGCTTGTGGTGGAGGTAGAGTCGTGTCTTGCGGTGACAATCATTTGGACGACAACAACCTTGGACGAGGGTCGTGGGGATCCGACACATTGGCGACAGATGCAGGCGTTCCTGCTGGTACCGACACGGGAAAAAGGTTTTCCTCAGTAGATGCTCCCAGACGACACCTAGAAAGGACGATAAACGCCATTTTAGCTATGGACTCATGGTCGGGGCTTGTACCCTAGCGGTAGACCCATGGTCCTCCTTGCAACAACCTGAATGTGGGGGAAGACGATCAACGTGGAGAGAGACGACTGACATCGGTGGTGGTGGTGGTGGTGATGACGGCATGGGGGTTGAGCTGTAGCTGAGTTTGGGTGGCGGAGATGGAAAATGAGTACGAGCCGAAGAGAAGGAAAAAGCCCTAAAGGCAAAAACCACTTTCATTTTCAGAGGTTTGATTTCATTGTTGTTGGGTGAATGAGGCGGTTGTAGAAGAAGAGATGCGGAGAAAGAGAAAAACCCTAGGTTCTCACGATTTTTTTAGTAGTTGTACTAGTAGTTAGCAAAACACCGCCAAAAAATCAAACGCTAAATATCATGTTATTTTTTTTTAGATTGATATATTAAAACTTCTAAGTTAAATAAATTTAATACTAAGGGTTAATTACATAGATTCACCCTTAACTTGTCTCAAATATTAAATAAAGGGTTAAATATTGAAACTTACCCTTATGTATTGGTCACGAACACTATGCTACCCTCCTTTTCAAAATCACATTTGTGATACCTTATCTATTGGTCACGCGATTCCGTTAGGAAAAATAGACGGTAAAATGACGTTTTTTACATTCCGTTAGTCATATGACCTCAAGTGTCATATAATGGATGGTAAAATGCAGTTTTTTCCTTAATTATTTGACTTTTATACATTTTATAAGGAACATTACCATTGCACCCTCGTTGTTGTTCCTTATAAAATATATAGAGGTCAAATACTTAAGGGAAAAACGTCATTTTACCATCCATTACATGACACTAGAGGTCATATGACTAACGGAATGGAAAAACGGCATTTTACTGTCCATTTTTCCTAACGGAATCGTGTGACCAATAGATAAGGTACCGCAAATGTGATTTTTAAAAGGAGGGTAGCATAGTGTTCGTGACCAATACATAAAGGTAAGTTTCAATATTTAATCCTTAAATAAATACATACTCTTTAGTTTTTTTTTAACAAATGACTATCTAAACGTAACATTTTTTAACCACATCCAAATTTTCATCCATGTATGTTAGTCTTTTTTTAGTAAAATAACTAAAATACTCTCGGTCATATTTTCAAAATTGCACAAATATAACTATACTCTAAAACACTTATCCCATTAATAAAAATAATTAAAAATCATATAAAAATACTTTTTAAAAATAAACTAATTTTATATAGGATTTTAAATATATTATAAAAGATATATTTTCAAATATTTATTAAATACTCTTCAAAGTAAAACAATAATCCATCAAAAACAATATGCGCTTTGCTAGGTTTTCACCACCCTAGCGAAAGCATGATCCTCCTTGTTGGGGCGGTCTCGTAACTCCCAGCCTCGGTCCGGTAACCTCTCCCTGTCGATATGGCACCCCCATTCCTCTAATCCTACCAATTCCTCCCCAATCCCAAACCAACCCTCACCGTGTAATCCCCTTGGTTCTTCACTACTTTAATTTCCCCCTTTTAATTCCCCACCGCCGCAATCTCCGCCCCTACCGCTCTGACTTTCAGCCCACTTACCAGATCCCCACGCAAAACCTTTCTGATCCGCCTCCCACCGTGTCTCGACTCCCAACCCCCCATTTCCCTTAGGTCAATCTATTTGGGTCCATAGAATGCTTCCCCCGCACCCCGATCGCAAACGTCAGAACTCTCGCCTCGCCTATCGGGGTCATCGACCTCAACCATAGGGATTTCCCAGCTTACATCCAAACCTCAATGCAAACGTCATCTCAAACCTGGTTCTGGATCGATCCCCAACCACAATTCAGTCTTGGAGCGACCGGACTTGCGGATTTTGGCATGGAATTTCCAAGGTATGGGCTCCCAATTACACAAGTAGAAACTCCGGGATCACAGCCCCCACATCCTATTTCTCTCTGAAACAATACTATCTGATCATAATTATTGGCTCCTATCTAGGTCATTGGGCTTCAGTAATTATATCTACGAACCAAAGACGAACATGCATCGTGGCCTGACGTTGTTTTGGGTACATGGTATCATGGTGGATATTTGTGTTAAAGATGGGCACCATATTGATGTGGAACTCTCAGCTCTTGGGTATGATGGCATCCGCCTTACGAGTATCTATGCGGAGGTTAATCGGGGTTGACGAGATCGGACTTGGGATCTCTTAAGGAGGCTCCACACACATTCACTCCCAAACTGGATTATCATTGCCGACTTCAATGGCATTCTTAGCCCAGATTAAACTATAGGCGGCGGGGAATACCCACCAAGCTTAATAAACGATTTCTGTTAAGTAGTTGAGGAATTGAACCTTATTGATTTACTAATAAACGGTCACAAGTTCACGTGGTTCAAAGGGCGAACAGCGGATAGGCGTATTGAAACAAGACTGGACAGAGCTCTCATCACTGATCCTTTCTTCCCTACCCTTTCGGACCTAGATCTTCGTACTACAGGGGTCACTATATCAGATCATTGGCCTATTCTCCTATCCCTTGCTCAGAAAACACTAAATCGGGGCCGACCAAAGTTTTGATTCCAATCTTAATGAGTCCAGAATCCTGATTGTGGTAGGATAATACATCAGCATTGGGATAAATATATGGGCACAAACATAAAAGATGTCATAAAAGGAGTGGGAAAATCTCTAGATGAATTGGGATGCCACCATATTAGGAAAAATGTAAATCACATTAAATGGTGCCAGAGACGTATCGCTGAACTAAATGGACGTACTGATAGGGCAGGAATTCATAGATGGAAGGCAATTCAAATCCAGTATGAGAACGCCTTATGTGCTCAAGTGGCTTTCTTTCAAGAACACCAAATTCTTTCAAGCCTCAACCCAGTATCAGAGACGGGTGAATGCAGTTATGTCTCTTCGAGACGCCCTTAGGAACATGGTCACAAGGGAATCAGGTATGAAAGGGTTCATTACAGACTATTTTACTCGGTTGTTTACAACCAGTCAACTGGACCTATCAGGATTCTCGATTACCTTACAGACATGTCTCACTCGGGCCGACAATTCACTACTTCTAGCACTGGGCACTGAACAAGAGATTCGGCACGTCGAATTTCAAATGGGTCCAGATAAATCCCCAGTTCTTGATGGCCTGAATCCAAGATTCTACCAACACTACTAGCTATTGGTTGTAGATGAGGTAATCAGGTTCATTCAGGGGGTCCTCACCACCAGGGGCTTTAATCCAGACCTGAACGATACGTCGATTGTCTTGATTTAAAAAAAAAACGGCACCTGAAGTGGTTACTGATTTACACCCTATCAATCTCTAAAATGGGATATTTTGTATCTTATCGAAAGTGCTGGAAAATCGACTCTGACCCCTCCTTCAGAAAAACATATCCGAAAGTTAGGGCGTTTTTATACCCGGCCGATGCATTCAAGACAAAGTTCTAATATCTCTTGAGGTCATCCATTTTATGAAACAGAAAAGTCAAGGGGCGGTCGGATTCATGGATTTAGAGGATGATATGAGCAAGTCCTATGATACGGTCGAATGGAGCTACTTACAGGCAATCATGGGTAAATTGGGATTCTCTGATGACTGGATTGAATTGAAGTCCTCCTGCATGCAAACCATGACATACTCTATTACGTCACGGGGACGTGAAACGTCGAAACTTTCCCTAAGTAGAGGAATTCCTCCATTATATGGAAGGATTGTCTCACCTTCTACTTAAAGATCAGGAGGCGTGGCTTATTCATGGGGTAAAGGTTGCACGAGGGGCACTGAAATTTCTCACATGTTCTTTGCAGATGATTGCTACATTTTCTGTAGGGCCACCCCGATGAAGCCACCAGGTTCATGCTATTTTGACTGTATTTGGCAATCTTTCGGGTCAGGTTCTCAATCTTAATAAATCATCAATTATGTTCAGCACGAATACCTCGGCGGATGTGCGTCGAGCCTGTTGTGATATACTCTCCATAGCCGAGACAACCACAAATTCGATGTACTTGGGAGTTCCCAACATGATTGGTAAGAATCGTAATGCTGCTATGGCATATCTTGGTGACAAAGTGTTCGCTCGGATTGGATCTTAGGAAGGGAGGTTGTTATCCCCGACTGGTAGGGAGGTTATGATTCAATCGGTTCTTACCTCACTTCTGGTCTATATTAAGTCTGTATTTAGAGTTCCTCAAAGGATAGTAACTCGAATCCATGTGGCCCTGGCACGTTTTTGGTGGGGAGGGAAATCAGCTCGCTCTATTGTCTGGCAGGACTTGGATAAACTTTGTAAACCAAAAGACAATGGGGGTATGGCCTTCCGGCACTTTCAACATCATCAATTTCATTGACATACTACACGAGTTCATCCATCTGTCCGCCACAACGAAATGGGAACACATCTTCTATATACTCCATAATTATTGGATCATTTCGATGCTCTTCGGTCACTACCACATTAATGTTACTTGATGGAGCTCTAGTTTCCCAATTACTTATTGTACTCATATTCCTTAGTTCCATCATAGAAGGCATGTGATATTTTTCACCATGATAGTTCCACATTCACTAACCCCTCATCATCTCGTTCCTTATCGAATGCATATTTATAGGGGAGCTTTCAGGTACAAACCAATCTTTAGATACGAAATACGAATTAATCCCAACTTTGGAATCATAGAATGCCCAAGGGCTTCGATTTTCGCATGGCTGATTTTTATTCTTTTTTTTCACCAAGTCTCTTATTTTGATCTTTCCCGCTTCGTTTCAACTCCGATTTAATTTTTTTCTTGCGCCAAAAACTTTCTTTTTTCAAGAACTATCTATCAAGTAGCATATTGAATATGTTTTGAAGCAAAAAAAAACATGTACAAGCAAGAACACAAATTATTAACTGTGCACTAATGTATGTGTTCGCAACTGCATTTGTATGAATAAGCTAATCTTAATGTATATGTAAGCTAATCTTAGGTTATTAGCTTACACATACATACACATACAAATTAAAATAGTAAGAACATACATTAAGTTTAGCGTACACATAAAACTGAAACAACATGCATTAAGGTTGGCTTACACATACAATGAAAATAGCAAGAACATACATTGAAAATTGCATAAACATACATTAAGTTCAGCGTACACATGCAACTGAAAATGACAAAACATGCAGTTGCAACAACATATATACAAAAACATACATTACGATTAGCTTATTCATACAAATGCAGTTGCAAACACATACATTAATGCACGTTTAACAATTTGTGTTTTTGCTTGTACATGTCTTTTCTTAATTCAAAACATATTTAATATGTAACTTGATAGAAAGATCTTGAAAAAAGAAAAAAATTGGCGCAAGAAAAAATTAAATCGAAGTTGAAACGAAACGGGAAAAATCAAAATAAGAAACTTGGTGAAAAAAAAATTCAGCCTTGCCTTATGCGATTACATACGATTCCAAGGGTGTGATGGATTCGTATTTCGCAAAAAATTGGCATGGTCGTACCTGAATATTATCCTATATATATATATATAGGATAGCCATCAGGTGCAAACCACACAACTTCGTCCGAACGTAAGACTAATCACCACCTTTGAAATCATTTTTTCGATGGACGAGAATGGATTGCCGAATTTAATTTTTCCCACCAAGTTTATTATTTTGATCTTTCCCGCTTCGTTTCAACTCCGATTTAATTTTTTCTTGCGCCAATACTTTTCTTTTTCCAAGACCTGTTTACCAAGTAGCATATTGAATATGTTTTGAAGCAAGAAAAAAAAAATGTACTCAAACAAAAAAAGGAAACGAAATTAATGTATGTTTTGTAATTTTCAGTTGTATGTGTACGCTAAACTTAATGTATGTTTATGTTGTAACGTGAAAAGTTATGGGTAGTACACATGTTGTAAAGTGAAAAGTTATGGGTAGTACACATACAAATGCGCTTGCAAAAACATACATTAAGTCTAGCTTACACGTACATATGAAAATGGTAAAAGCATACATTCAGTTCAGTGTACACATACAAATAAAAATAGAAAGAACATACATTGAGTTTAGCTTCTATAAAACTGATATAACGTGATTTACAAAATACATGGCGTAAACATACAAACTAACTTATCAGTTTACTACCCATAACTTTTCACTATGCAACATAAACGTACATTAAGTTTAGCGTACACATACAACTGAAAATTACAAAACATACATTAATTTTGTTTCTTTTTTTGTTTGAGTAAATCATTTTTTCTTGCTTGAAAACATATTCAATATGCTACTTGATATATAGGTCTTGGAAAAAGAAAAATATTGGCGCAAGAAAAAATTAAATAGGAGTAGAAACGAAACGGGAAAGATCAAAAAAAATAAACTTGGTGGAAAAAGAATTATGGATATTCCAAGATTGGAATAATATTGAATGCTGTAGATTAGTTCTATGTTCTAATGTAAAGGGTGGTTTGTACCTATATATATATATAACATATATATTGTCTAGCATGTCTGGTATCAGACATGCTAAGCAATATTGACGATCCCACCCTGAAAAAACAATACTAAAGCCAGCTCAAAACCTCCCTAGAAGCCAAGCCAATAGCCAAAACCCAAAACCTAGCCACACCATCTTCTAGTACCAACCTCTATGACCTTACCACTATCCTTAATAGGAGAAAGAAGGTACCAACCCCTAAAACCACTATAAATGACCTACAGGCTGAAATTAAAACCATTAAAACAGAGATAAAATTATTAAAAGACAAACAAAAGGAAGACTCGGGAAAAATCCAACTTCTTATATCTCATGTTCAAAACCAAGACTTTGACCATGAGGAAGATGAAACATTTCTTCCTCCTAAAACTGAGGGTCTCGAGGAAGATCCTCAGGACTTCATTTGTGTCCTCAAAGAAGTTACCTCTCGCAAATATTTTATTAAAGTCACTATAGTCTTCCCTGACAATTCTACCATAGACAACATTGCCCTCTTTGACACTGGTGCAGACCAAAATGTCATAAAACCTGGTATTGTGCCTCTTCGGTTCCAAGAAGAGACAAAAGAAAGGCTCAATACAGCCAACGATTCCAGGCTTCAGATCGTTGGAAAAACTAATGTCTCTATCTTTAATAACGGATTTTCTCTCAAAACTATCTTTCTTTTATGTCCAGACATCCCCATACTGCAATCCTAGGGACACCATTTATCAACATGATTACACCATACCAAGTCAATCTTCATGGTATTAGCTTTAAATCAGTTTTCAAAACTCGTTTTTCCTTTTCTAGAACAACCCAAAACTAGGAGTCTAAACATTATAAAAGCATAAACCATTTATAATAATGATATTAATGTTCTTATATCTGGAAAACAAGCAGATGTCTTACATCTGAAAAATGAAGTTCACTATATTAGAATTCCAAAATCTTTTTGAACAAAATGTTAGTTCTGACCTACCAAATGCTTTTTGGGATAGAAAAAACCACGTCGTCGATCTCCCATATGAACCCGATTTTAATGATAAGTTCATACCTACGAAGGCGCGTCCAATTCAGATGAATGCTGATCTGGAACGTTTTTGTAGAACAAAGATCCAAGATCTGGAGAGCAAAGGATTAATCTCAAAATCTAGGTCTCCTTGGTCTTGTGATGCTTTTTATGTCAACAAAGCCTCTGAAATCGAGCGAGGAACGCCTCGATTAGTCATCAATTACAAGCATTTAAACAAAGCCTGTAATAACCACTCCCGGTCAACGCCAGTCAAATCTGCGAAAAACAGGAAAATTTATAAAAATTAGACAGACACTTAAATGAACCTTAATTTGACCCCGAGGGTCATACCGGACTTAATTTGACCCCGATATCGACCAAAGTGAGTTCTGGGGGACTCAGGGCAAATTTCTGACCAATTTGGGAAATGTTGACTTTTCGCTGGAAAAGTCAACCGAGCGACGTTTTGGTCCATTCGAGGACCGTTTTGGATCCAAAAAGCTTAGTCGTCGTCGCAGTGGTCTTAGTTGAGCCGTTTCCTTGTAGCCCGTGAAGTTTCGTAATTTCTTGGAAAAAGTGCCCGTTCGGGGCCCGAAACGTCCGAATTTCACGAATCTGATTGGGAAATATCTAGAAGATATTTTCCCAAAAAGGTGTGGGACCCACTTGCCACTTGTCAAACAAGTGGTGGTGTTAGGTTGTTGGACAAGACAAGGAAGACTACAACTAAAGGGGGTTCTGTAATAACCACTTCTGGTCAACGTCAGTCAAACCTGCGAAAAACAGGAAAATTTAAAAAATTTAAGACAGACACTTAACTTAACTTAAATTGACCCCGAGGGTCATGCCGGACTTAAGTTGACCCCGTTATCGACTAAAATGAGTTACGGGGGACTCAGGGCAACTTCCTGGTCATTTTGGGAAAGATTGATTTTTCGCTGGAAAAGTCACCCGAGCGACGTTTTGGTCCATTCGAGGACCGTTTTGGACCCGAAAAGCTTAGCCGTCGTCGTAGCGGTCTTAGTTGGGCCGTTTCCTTGAAGCCCGTCCAGTTTAAAATATTTTTGGGAAAAGTGCCCGTTCGGGGCCCGAAACGTCCGTTTTTCGCGAATCTGATTGGAAAATATCAACTAGATATTTTCCAAAAGGTTGGGACCCACCTTGACACTTGTCAATTATATGGTGGTGTATTTTTGGAGGGAAAAGGTGTGGTTGGGAAGTGTTGGCCGACCATATTGGTTAAAGGGGGAGAAAGTTAGTTTTGTTGTTAGTTTAATTAAATTAGAAATTAGAAGAGAGGTTTTAGAGAGAGAAGGAGAAGGAGAAGAAGAGAGAAGAAGGGAGGTTGAGCTAGGGTTTGTGATCGAGCCCTTGGATCGAGTCAAAGCAAAGAGCAATCCCGTTCCCCTCGTTCTCCTCTACGGTAATACCCGAACCGATTCTCGTTTCGATTATTTTCAAGAGCTAGGGTTTGGTTATAAAATTTGGTTTAGGGTTGTGTAGAGATTAAAGAGGTGTTGGAGACGTTTTAGAGGTGTTTGGGAGAGAAATTTCACGTTTTCCGGTGACCGGAGGCTCGGGAGGAGCTCCGGCCACCGTGGGTGGTGGCCGGCCGGCCATGTGGTGGCTGGCCGGAGGTGGCAGCAGCCACCACTTGGTGGCCGAGCCCCTCCCTCAAACCCTAGGGTCTCGGCCAAGCCTCTTGGGTGGGGCCCACGTGCTCGGTTGCTCGGGTTTTAATGTTCGGGTGGTTTAAAACGTCCCCCGGACCACTTTATCCTTAATCGAATCGAAATTTGGAATTAAATTGGAGAAGTTGTAATTAACGGGTTTTGGGAAACTTTAAACGTTAATTAATTGACTTAGAAGTCGGAATTCAATTCCGTCAAGTGCGTTGGGTTCCTTGAAATATTCTAAGACCGTAGAAACGAAAACGGGGACTTTTGGAGCCCCGGAAGGCAATTAACCAAAACCGGGCAGATTCGCCATGACGGGCGAATCTGGCACTTACGGGTCCTTTATCGGCAATATCGAGTAATTGGGAAGTTTGGGAGTGATCGGCATTGTCGGGGTTACGTTTGGGCGTTAAGTTTATTAATTTTCGGTTTACTCGTACTAGTTTAAAAGTACTTTAAATTTGTGTTCTGTTAGATCGTGCTACGGACCGAGGCAAGGGGAAGCTCGGCGAGTGACTGAGTGTGCTTCGGGTGTTGTTGGAGCGCTTTTGGGATTGTATACGAGGTAGGGAAAAGTAGCCGGATCTCGGCCCTGATTAGGGAAAGTTAATGGTAGAATTGCATGTGACACCGGGGTGTCGTGGGTTGAGTAGATTTATTTAATTATTAGAAAAGCATGATACGGGATTGTAGCGTTTAAGAGAAAGGCATGTGACACTTAGTAGTGTCGTAGGAACAGAGAACTTAGCGATAATTGAATTACTGGAGGCATATGACCATGCCCGGAGGTTGTTTGTGAAACTAGCGATTTTAGGACTGTTGGAGGCATCGAGTATGCCGGAGGTTGTCGTGCGCTTTATTTAATTGTTGAGTTTGGGTGGCCTTGAGAGCCCGTATTTAATTGTTGAGTTTGGGTGGCCTTGAGAGCCCGTATTTAATTGTTGAGTCGGGGTGGCCATGAGAGCCGTGTATTTAATTTGGTGTCTTGAGTGGCAGCGAGTGCCCGTGGGGTTGTTGAACCCGAGTCTTGACTGTTGAGGTGTCTTGAGTGGCCTTGAGTGCCTGTGTGATTGAACTTGCCTGTGATTGTGATTGTGGTTACCTGGGGTGGCGAGTTCTAAAGGTCGACAGCCTGATCCGACTTAGTGTCGATGAATTGCGAGTTCTAAAGGTCGACAGCCTGATCCGACTTAGTGTCGATGAATTGCGAGTTCTAAAGGTCGACAGCCTGATCCGACTTAGTGTCGATGAATTGCGAGTTTTAAAGGTCGACAGCCTGATCCGACTTAGTGTCGAGGAATTGCGAGTTTTAAAGGTCGACAGCCTGATCCGACTTAGTGTCGAGGAATTGCGAGTTTGAAAGGTCGACAGCCTGATCCGACTTCGTGTCGAGGAATTGCGATAGGTCGAACCCTGACCTGATTGAGATTGGTTACTGAGCAGCTGGTGTGCGATCCTTTGTGATCTTGTTTGGTGTTGTGTCGTTTCGTTCGAGTCCTTGAGGAGGTCGTCGATAGTTGTATTGGGTCTACACTGTTTTTATCGAGTGTCGAGTCTGTTGAGGAAGGTGACGGGTTGTGGGTCAGTTGAGTACTTGAGTTGGGGACTGTAGTCCCGGTGTTGGGTTTGGTTTTAGTGTTACTGGCTTTTTCTGCTAATTATGCCATAGTCAGTCTGTTATCCGTGGAGGTGAGCGAACGCTCACCCCTAGCTGCTTTTCCTACAGGTACTGATCACCGGACGGACTAGGTTAGCTCTTGAAGTTCATGGAGCTTGGAGCGGAGTCTGGTCTTTACTTTTGTTGAGTCTAGTGACGGATGTTGTACCCTGTCCACTTGTTGGGACGTTTTTGTATTGTAAATGCTATTATTTTGAGAAGTAAATGGAAATGTCAAAGCTTTTATTGAAAACAGGTTTCAAGTGTTCATGTTTTTAAAAGTTCGCGTCCCGAGTTCGGTTCGCTGAAATCGGGGCGTGACAGCTTGGTATCAGAGCTCGAGGTTTCAAACCTCGGACTGTCCGTCACTTAGGGGGGGGAGTCGAGTCAGTGTAGACCCGTCATGTCTTGAGTGTTCTTTTTGTTTGTGCGTATGTTACAGTATTTTGTTGCTGGCATACTGATTGTGTGTGATTGCGTGAACTGTTTTTTAACTGTCGCGGGTCGACTCAGGAGCGCTCCTGTAGTCGAACGTGACGGTGTTGATGTCAAGTCGGTACAACGTGGTTCGGGGACGCCTGAACCGGGTTGTAACTACGTGATGTCAAGGAACGAAGTTTTAAAATGAAAGGGTGAAGGTTTTAAAATTATTGGCCCTGTTGGCATGTCTTGAACTTGATTGGCCCTATGGGCATATGTTTGATTTTTGATTGGCCCGGTGAACGGGGGTCGTCGTGTTGTGTGGGTTGGTTTGCCGTCGCTTGTTTGGTGCACGTCGGTGCGGTCTCGTTGTGGTCTCGTTTACTAATGCTAGTATATAAAGTACGTTTAGCTTGAGCGGTGTAGCGCTTTAGTGATAAGCACGTTAGTGTAAGCTTAAGAGGGTGGACGTTAGTGCGTTTGTACTGTCGTTTTTATTTAAGTTCGCAAACTGAACGTTTGCGTGTATCCGTGCAGAGGATACTGTTTATGGCTCGCGGTAAGCGGGGACGACCATCAGGAACGCGGGGCCAGGCACCCACGCGAGGCCGGCGGGGACGGTCAGCAGGGGCACCAGGGAGGGTGCCGACCGTCGAGCCCGCCGACTATGCGGAGGCACAGGGTACTCCTGTCGGAGAAGACAGGAGGAGTGATGCGGGGCCGTCTGCAGGCACCCCCAGTGTTCCGCCAGTCGCGGACCCTCCAGTGATGACTGCCCTGGATGAGCTTACCAGGACCGTTCAGAGTTTGGTGGCGATCATCGCCAGCCGAGAGTCGGCTTCGCCAGCACCAGAGGCAGCCGCAGTCCCGGTGAGGGCCGCTCAGACAGAGGATCTTACCTCCCGAGCGCTACTAGATTTCCTGAAGCTCGGGATACCTGTTTTTGTCGGGGAGCCGAATCCCGACCTGGCTGAGCGATGGATAGAGCAGGTCACACGAGACTTGGACACATCGGGTGTCGAGGATGGCCGTCGGAGAGTGTCCTTCGCGGCCCATCAGCTGAGAGACAGCGCCTACCACTGGTGGGGGCGGGTGAAGGACACGGTCGGATACGACTACAGCGTATTCCAGGAGGTATTCATGGCACAGTACTTCCCCGAGTCGGCTCGGCTGGAGCGACATCGGCAGTTCTTAGACCTGGAGCAAGGGGGGATGACGGTAGGAGAGTACGAAGCCAGGTTCACAGCCTTGGCCAGATTCGCGCCTGAGATGGTGACGAGCGAGGCGAACCGTTGCCTGCGGTTCCAGGACGGACTGAGGCTGGGCATCCGGAACCAGGTTCTCGCCTTGAGGATACGGAAGTATACCGACCTCGTGGACACCGCAGCTACAGTAGAGCAGGGCGCCAGGGATGCAGTCAGGAGCCGTGAGGTCCGACCTCGGCCGATCAGTTGGGCAGGGCCGTCAGACTCACGAGACTCGCGGAGGCAGAGGACCGCGGGATCCTTCCGACCACCGCCTCATCAGAGTGGATCGAGACAGCAGGGGTCAGTGGCATCAGTGGGGCCAGTCGCCTCAGAGAGGAGGCCGTCATGCTATCACTGCGGGCAACCAGACCACTTACAGCGAGACTGTCCGACGAGGGGAGGAACCGCGGCAGTACCAGCTACTAGCCGGACAGGCCAGGGCTCGGGGTCGAGGGCTGACGAGATCAGCTGTTACCGATGCGGCCGGGCCGGTCACACTATGGCATGGTGCCGAGAGCAGTTGGGGGAGACATCAGTGCAGCGACCGCAGCAGTCGCGGACAGTACAGTCGCCCAGAGGTCGCCCTCGACAGGGTCAGCAGCCGAGATCATCACGGCCGTCTACGAGCGCACCAATTCCGAGACAACAGCAGAGTCACGGGTATCCAGCAGCCAGTGCGCAGGGTCAGAGGCAGCAGGCCTCGCAGGGGAGAGTATATGCAGTCACTGACTCCAGAGCCCCAGGACCTAGCACGTACCGTGAGACCATCCAGGGTACGTGTTTGTTGTATCATTTATGGGCTTTGTTCTTGTTTGATACCGGGGCATCGCACTCTTTTATTTCGTCGGGTTGTGCTGAGAGGTTGGGGTTGAGCTTAGAGCCGTTGAGTCCACCCCTATGCCTGGACACCCCAGTTGGGGGTGGTGTATCGTTGACTAGAGTATGTCGTGCCTGCGAGATTAGAGTCGCAGACTGTCCTTGCCCTGGTGACCTTCTCGTGTTGGGGATGACTACCTTTGATGTGATTTTGGGTATGGATTGGTTGTCGAGGTACCGAGCCAACATCGATTGCTACAGACGACGAGTGACAGTGACAGTGGGCGGTACGAAGGTGACGTGCGTGCTGGGGAGTAAGAGTGGGGTCCTCCTGTCGGCGTTGTCTGCAGAGGAGGAAGTACCGGCTGTGCAGAGCCGAGAGTTACCGAGAGTGGTATGCGAGTTCCCCGAGGTCTTTCCTGAGGAGTTGAGCGGGCTGCCACCGATTCGTGAGGTGGAGTTCGGGATTGACCTAGTGCCGGGAACGGCGGCGATATCGATGGCGCCTTACAGGTTTGCGCCGGCAGAGTTGACTGAGCTGAAGCGTCAACTGGAGGAGCTTCAGCAGAAGGGGTTTATCCGTCCGAGTGCATCGCCGTGGGGAGCACCAGCACTCTTCGTGAAGAAGAAGAGTGGAGAGCTACGGATGTGTATAGATTACCGGAAGCTGAACCGGGTTACGGTGAAGAACCGGTACCCGATGCCGAGGATCGATGACTTGTTTGACCAGTTGAGAGGGGCGACTCACTTCTCGAAGATCGATCTGCGATCCGGTTATTATCAGTTGCGAGTCCGTGAGGGGGACGTCGCAAAGACTGCATTCCGGACACGCTATGGGCATTACGAGTTCCTGGTGATGCCATTCGGACTGACGAACGCGCCAGCAGCGTTCATGGACCTGATGAACAGCATCTTCCGGCCGTACCTGGATCAGTTTGTGGTGGTGTTCGTGGACGATATCCTAATATATTCGCAGAACGAGGCGGCGCATGAGGCACATCTGAGGGTTGTTCTGACCCTACTGCGCGAGCACCAGCTATATGCCAACTGGGAGAAGTGCGAGTTCTGGCTCTCTGAGGTGAGATTCCTCGGCCACATCGTATCCCGTGACGGTATCCTGGTCGATCCGTCGAAGATCGACGCGGTCTCGAAGTGGGCACGGCCCACGAGTGTTTTCGAGATCCGCAGCTTTCTGGGATTGGCAGGCTACTATAGGCGATTTGTCCAGGATTTTGCACGACTAGCCGCACCGATGACTCTGTTAACGCGCAAGGGTGTTGGGTTCGTGTGGACAGATGACTGTGAGCGTGCGTTCGCGGAATTGAAGACTCGACTGACTACAGCTCCAGTGTTAGTGGTGCCCGAGCGAGGGATTGGCTATGATGTTTACTGCGATGCATCCGGAGAGGGACTGGGTTGCGTGCTGATGCAGTCGGGCAGAGTTGTGGCTTATGGCTCCAGGCAGTTGAAGATACACGAGCGCAACTATCCTACCCACGACTTGGAGCTAGCAGCAGTCGTGTTTGCGCTAAAGAGCTGGCGATATTACCTGTACGGCGAGGGGTTTCAGGTGTTCTCGGATCACAAGAGCCTCAAGTACATATTTTCCCAGCGAGACCTGAACATGCGTCAGCGACGGTGGATGGAACTACTCGAGGAGTACGACTTCGAGCTACACTACCACCCAGGCAAGGCGAACGTTGTCGCCGACGCCTTGAGTAGGAAGTCGGCTCCGAGCCTCGCCAGCATATCTGTCCGAGAGTGGGACATGATGGGGGAGCTGAGCACATTCGGGCTTGAGCTAGAGGAGGTTACTGGCGGTGTTGCCATGTGCTCCCTAGTGGCTCAGCCCTCACTGCTTGCCCAAGTGTTGGAGGCGCAGAGGGAGGACGTCGAAGCATCAGAGATCCGCGAGAGAGTCGTCAGGGGTGACGAGGTGGTGGGCTGGCAGGACAGTACTGATTGGGGACTACGGTACCGCGGGGGGCTGTTCGTACCAGTTAACTATAGAGATGTCGTGTTACGAGAGGCACACCATTCGCGTCTCGCAGTGCATCCGGGGGGCACCAAGATGTACCGTGACCTCAGGAGGCACTACTGGTGGCGCGGCATGAGGAGAGCAGTCGCAGAGTTTGTGTCGAGATGCCTTGTCTGTCAGCAGGTGAAGGCAGAGCATCAGCGTCCCGCGGGATTGTTACAGCCACTACCGATTGCTCAGTGGAAGTGGGAGCACATTACGATGGATTTCGTGTGTGGACTACCGAGATCGCCCAAGGGAAACGACGCCGTGTGGGTGGTAGTCGACCGGTTGACCAAGTCGGCCCATTTTCTGGCTATGAGGATGACAGACCCGGTCGACAAGTTGAGCAGTCTGTATATCCAGGAGATAGTGCGCCTCCACGGGGTCCCGGTGTCGATAGTGTCTGACAGGGATCCCCGCTTCACGTCCAGGTTCTGGCCGAGTCTGCAGAAGGCACTGGGGACAGAGGTCCTACTCAGCACAGCACATCATCCTCAGACAGACGGTCAGTCTGAGCGTACCATTCAGATCTTGGAGGACATGCTGCGAGCATGTGTGCTGGATTTCAGGGGATCTTGGGAGACCCACCTGCCATTGGCCGAGTTCGCCTACAACAACAGCTTCCAGGCCAGTATCGGGATGGCACCGTTCGAAGCGTTGTATGGTAGGCCGTGTCGGTCACCAGTATGCTGGGCAGAGGTGGGGGACAAGAGTCTGCTGGGGCCAGATCTTGTCAGAGAGACGACGGAGAAGGTCACATTGATCCGCGATCGGTTGAGGACCGCGCAGAGCCGGCAGAAGAGTTATGCAGACAGGCGACGTCGACCTCTTGAGTTTGCAGTCGGGGATCACGTGTTCCTGAAGGTGAGCCCGAGGAAGGGGCTGGTGCGGTTCAGGCGCAGCGGGGGAAAGTTGGCTCCGAGGTACATAGGCCCGTTCCAGATCTTAGACAGAGTGGGAGTCGTGGCTTATCGTCTGGCGTTGCCACCGCAGCTTGGGAGAGTACATAACGTCTTCCACGTATCCCAGTTGCGGCAGTACAACGCAGACCCCTCCCACGTCATCGAGTGGACTGATATCGAGGTGGCTGATGATGTCTCCTATGAGGAGCAGCCGGTTCGGATCATGGACACACGGCAGCAGATTCTGCGGGGAGGCAAGATTATCCGCTTGGTCCGAGTGCAGTGGAAACATCACGGAGCTGAGTCGACGTGGGAACGCGAGGACGAGGTTCGCGCGAAGTATCCCGGCCTGTTCGACTCCCGAGGTACGTCTGTTTTAAATTTCGCGGACGAAATTTCTTTAAGGGGGGTAGACTGTAATAACCACTTCTGGTCAACGTCAGTCAAACCTGCGAAAAACAGGAAAATTTAAAAAATTTAAGACAGACACTTAACTTAACTTAAATTGACCCCGAGGGTCATGCCGGACTTAAGTTGACCCCGTTATCGACTAAAATGAGTTACGGGGGACTCAGGGCAACTTCCTGGTCATTTTGGGAAAGATTGATTTTTCGCTGGAAAAGTCACCCGAGCGACGTTTTGGTCCATTCGAGGACCGTTTTGGACCCGAAAAGCTTAGCCGTCGTCGTAGCGGTCTTAGTTGGGCCGTTTCCTTGAAGCCCGTCCAGTTTAAAATATTTTTGGGAAAAGTGCCCGTTCGGGGCCCGAAACGTCCGTTTTTCGCGAATCTGATTGGAAAATATCAACTAGATATTTTCCAAAAGGTTGGGACCCACCTTGACACTTGTCAATTATATGGTGGTGTATTTTTGGAGGGAAAAGGTGTGGTTGGGAAGTGTTGGCCGACCATATTGGTTAAAGGGGGAGAAAGTTAGTTTTGTTGTTAGTTTAATTAAATTAGAAATTAGAAGAGAGGTTTTAGAGAGAGAAGGAGAAGGAGAAGAAGAGAGAAGAAGGGAGGTTGAGCTAGGGTTTGTGATCGAGCCCTTGGATCGAGTCAAAGCAAAGAGCAATCCCGTTCCCCTCGTTCTCCTCTACGGTAATACCCGAACCGATTCTCGTTTCGATTATTTTCAAGAGCTAGAGTTTGGTTATAAAATTTGGTTTAGGGTTGTGTAGAGATTAAAGAGGTGTTGGAGACGTTTTAGAGGTGTTTGGGAGAGAAATTTCACGTTTTCCGGTGACCGGAGGCTCGGGAGGAGCTCCGGCCACCGTGGGTGGTGGCCGGCCGGCCATGTGGTGGCTGGCCGGAGGTGGCAGCAGCCACCACTTGGTGGCCGAGCCCCTCCCTCAAACCCTAGGGTCTCGGCCAAGCCTCTTGGGTGGGGCCCACGTGCTCGGTTGCTCGGGTTTTAATGTTCGGGTGGTTTAAAACGTCCCCCGGACCACTTTATCCTTAATCGAATCGAAATTTGGAATTAAATTGGAGAAGTTGTAATTAACGGGTTTTGGGAAACTTTAAACGTTAATTAATTGACTTAGAAGTCGGAATTCAATTCCGTCAAGTGCGTTGGGTTCCTTGAAATATTCTAAGACCGTAGAAACGAAAACGGGGACTTTTGGAGCCCCGGAAGGCAATTAACCAAAACCGGGCAGATTCGCCATGACGGGCGAATCTGGCACTTACGGGTCCTTTATCGGCAATATCGAGTAATTGGGAAGTTTGGGAGTGATCGGCATTGTCGGGGTTACGTTTGGGCGTTAAGTTTATTAATTTTCGGTTTACTCGTACTAGTTTAAAAGTACTTTAAATTTGTGTTCTGTTAGATCGTGCTACGGACCGAGGCAAGGGGAAGCTCGGCGAGTGACTGAGTGTGCTTCGGGTGTTGTTGGAGCGCTTTTGGGATTGTATACGAGGTAGGGAAAAGTAGCCGGATCTCGGCCCTGATTAGGGAAAGTTAATGGTAGAATTGCATGTGACACCGGGGTGTCGTGGGTTGAGTAGATTTATTTAATTATTAGAAAAGCATGATACGGGATTGTAGCGTTTAAGAGAAAGGCATGTGACACTTAGTAGTGTCGTAGGAACAGAGAACTTAGCGATAATTGAATTACTGGAGGCATATGACCATGCCCGGAGGTTGTTTGTGAAACTAGCGATTTTAGGACTGTTGGAGGCATCGAGTATGCCGGAGGTTGTCGTGCGCTTTATTTAATTGTTGAGTTTGGGTGGCCTTGAGAGCCCGTATTTAATTGTTGAGTTTGGGTGGCCTTGAGAGCCCGTATTTAATTGTTGAGTCGGGGTGGCCATGAGAGCCGTGTATTTAATTTGGTGTCTTGAGTGGCAGCGAGTGCCCGTGGGGTTGTTGAACCCGAGTCTTGACTGTTGAGGTGTCTTGAGTGGCCTTGAGTGCCTGTGTGATTGAACTTGCCTGTGATTGTGATTGTGGTTACCTGGGGTGGCGAGTTCTAAAGGTCGACAGCCTGATCCGACTTAGTGTCGATGAATTGCGAGTTCTAAAGGTCGACAGCCTGATCCGACTTAGTGTCGATGAATTGCGAGTTCTAAAGGTCGACAGCCTGATCCGACTTAGTGTCGATGAATTGCGAGTTTTAAAGGTCGACAGCCTGATCCGACTTAGTGTCGAGGAATTGCGAGTTTTAAAGGTCGACAGCCTGATCCGACTTAGTGTCGAGGAATTGCGAGTTTGAAAGGTCGACAGCCTGATCCGACTTCGTGTCGAGGAATTGCGATAGGTCGAACCCTGACCTGATTGAGATTGGTTACTGAGCAGCTGGTGTGCGATCCTTTGTGATCTTGTTTGGTGTTGTGTCGTTTCGTTCGAGTCCTTGAGGAGGTCGTCGATAGTTGTATTGGGTCTACACTGTTTTTATCGAGTGTCGAGTCTGTTGAGGAAGGTGACGGGTTGTGGGTCAGTTGAGTACTTGAGTTGGGGACTGTAGTCCCGGTGTTGGGTTTGGTTTTAGTGTTACTGGCTTTTTCTGCTAATTATGCCATAGTCAGTCTGTTATCCGTGGAGGTGAGCGAACGCTCACCCCTAGCTGCTTTTCCTACAGGTACTGATCACCGGACGGACTAGGTTAGCTCTTGAAGTTCATGGAGCTTGGAGCGGAGTCTGGTCTTTACTTTTGTTGAGTCTAGTGACGGATGTTGTACCCTGTCCACTTGTTGGGACGTTTTTGTATTGTAAATGCTATTATTTTGAGAAGTAAATGGAAATGTCAAAGCTTTTATTGAAAACAGGTTTCAAGTGTTCATGTTTTTAAAAGTTCGCGTCCCGAGTTCGGTTCGCTGAAATCGGGGCGTGACAGGTTCGGCCATACATCAAAAAAAGGAGAAAAAATAGGTTTTAAAGAGAGAAAAGAAGAGAGAAGAAAGGGAGAGAAAAGAGAAGGAGAGTTGGGGATTTGTGACGTTTCTCGTTCATCAATCCGTTTGATCGTCTCAAAGATAGAATATTCAAGCTCACACCGTCATTCTCTATGGTGAGCATCTAACCGATTTTCATTTTGTTAAGTTTAAAAGTTAGGGTTTGGTTTGAAATGGGTTGAATAGGGATGAGTTGAGGTGTGGGGTTCGTTGGAGGTGTTTTGGAGCGAAGAGATGAACGTTTTCCGGTGAACGGAGGCTCGGGGGAGCTCCGGCCACCGTGTATGGTGGCTGGCCGGCCATGGGGTGGCTAGCCGGAGCTAGTACCGGCCACCACCATGGTGGACCGGCCTAAAATAGCCCTAGCCACCCACGGCCAAGGTTGGCCGGGTGGGGCCCACACGCTCGGGTATCGGGTGTTCGTTTTCGGGTGGTTTAGAACGTTCCCCAAGTAATTAATCCACACCCGGATCGAAATTTGGAATTAAATTGTGAAAGTTGTAATTGACGGGTTTAGAAACTTTAAACGCGAACTAAATTACTCGGAAGTCGGAATTTGATTCCGTCGAGTGCCTAGGAACCCTTGAATTATTCTAAGACCGTAGAAACGAAAACGGGAATTTTCGGAGCCCCGGAAGGACGTTTTCAAAACCCGGGCAGATTCGCCATGTCGGGCGAATCGGGCTTTTCCGAGTCCATTATCGACAATGTCGAGTAATTGGGAAGTTTGGGAGTGATCGACATTGCCGGGATTACTTTTGGGCGTCAATTTTACTAAAATTCAGTTTATGCCTGCAAGCTTAAAAGTATTTAAAATTGTGTTCTATTAGATCGTGTCGTAGACAGAGGAAAGGGAAAGCTAGGCGAGTGATCGGGATCACGCCGGAGCTTGATTGTGAGCTTTTGGAGAAAGCACACGAGGTAGGGAAAAGTAGCCGGATCTCGGCCCTGACTAGGGAAAGTTTACAGTAGAAATGCATGTGACACTTGGGTGTCGTGGGATAAGTAGATTTATCGAATATTAGAAAGGCAGGCGACACCGAGTGGTGTCGTATGATACGGGAACGTATCGAACATTATAAATGCATGTGGCACTTAGTAGTGTCGTAGGAGCAGTGAACTTATCGATATTAGAATTACTGGAGGCATTTGGTTATGCCCGGAGGTTGATTGTTTAATTTGTGTCTTGGGTGGCCATGAGAGCCCGTACTTTACTGTTTGTGTCTTGGGTGGCCATGAGAGCCCGTATTTTACGGTATGTGTCTTGGGTGGCCTTGAGTGGCTGTGGGGTTGTTGAACTCGTGGTTTACAGTTGGGGTGTTTTGGATGGCCGTGAGTGCCCGTGGGGTTGTTGAGCCCGTGTCTTTACAGTTGGTGTGTTTTGGGTGCCCGTGAGTGCCCGTGGGGTTGTTGAGCCCATGTCTTTACTGTTGGTGTGTCTTGGGTGGCCATGAGTGCATGTGAAGTGTTAGACCGGTGTTGTTGCTGTTTGTTGAACTTTGTTTGCGATTGTGATTGTGGTTACCTGAGGTTGGGGGCCCGCTTCATAATAACGGGGGTCCTGTGATCGCACGCGTATGCATGTTCAGACGAGGTAAGGGGCCCGCCGGAGAGAAAAAGGGGTCCTGGCCGCGCGTGCGTGGGGGTGACTGGTCGACAGCCTGATCCGACTTTGTGTCGGGAAAAGTGCGATAGGTCGACCGCCTGGCCTGACAGGGATCGGCAAAGTGCGTGGGGATTGAGTAGCTGGAGTGTGATCCTTTGCAATCTTGTTTAGTGTGCGATCCTTTGTGATCTCGGGTGTCGCGTGGTTATCTTTCGTGTCTTTGGAGGAAGTCGTAATCGTTGTGTCGGGTCTACATTACGTGTCCGAGTGTTGGGTCGGTTGAGGAATGTACCAGTTCGTGTGTTAGTCGGTATGATGTTGGTGTTACCGGCATTGTCTGCTAGTATGCCGTAGTCAGTCTGTTATCCGTGGTGGTGAGCGAACGCTCACCCCTAGCTGCTTTTCCTACAGGTACTGGTCGCGGGACGGACTAGGTGAGCTTCCGAAGCTTGAAGAGGTAGGAGCGGGAGTCCGGGTTTACTTTTGAGTCTAGCGACGTACGCCTTGTATTTTGTCCGCTTGTTGGGACGTACTTTTGAGTTGTAAATAATTATTTTGTTTAAGTAAGTTGTGGTTTTAAAGTGATTCATTTAAAAGCTTTGAAAATGTTTTATTGTTTTAAATGTTCGCGTTCCGGGTTCGGTTCTACTGAATTTGGGGCGTGACAGCTTGGTATCAGAGCTGAGGTTTCACACCTCGGACTGTACGTCAATTAGGTAGGAGAGTCGAGTCATTAAAAGTCCCGTCATGCGTTGGGTACGCAAGTCGGAAACCGTGTGTAGACCCGTAGTGTTTTGAGTCCTGTTTGCGTTTGTGTGTATGTGCAGTACGGTCATTACTGGCGTACTATTTGTGTGTTGCTGCGTGAAACGTTTTTAAGCTGTCGCGACTCGACTCAGGGGCGCCCCTGTAATCGAGCATGACGGCGCTGATATCAAGTGGGTAAAATGTAGTTCGGGGACGCCTGGACCGGGTTGTAACTACCTGATGTCAAGAAATGAGGTTTTATAATGAAAAGGAAAAGTTTCGGAATTTATTGGCCCTGTGGGCGTGTTTTTATTTTGATTGGCCCTGTGGGCGTGTTTTTCTTTTAATTGGCCCTGTGAGCGTGGTTGCTTCTAATTGGCCCTGCGGGCGTGTTTTGATTTTGGTTGGTCCGGTGGGCGTAGTTCGACTTTGGTTGTCCCGGTGGGCGTGTGTGGTTGTTGTTTGGCCTTGTCGGCTTGTTATTGAAGTTGGGTGACTTGGATTCGTTTGAGTTTCCTTTACATATTATTATAATTGAAATATTAATAGCGTGAGCGGTGTGACGTTTTAGTAACAAGTACGTTAGGGTAGACGTAGACCGTGTGAACGCTAGTGTATTTGAGCATGTCGTCGTTATATAAGTTCGCAAACTAAACGTTTGCGTGTATCTGTGCAGAGGATACCGACACATGGCTCGTGGAAGACGAGGGCGATCAGCCATGACACGGGGACGGGCGCCCGCGCGAGGCAGGCGGGGACGGTCAGCAGGGACACCAGGACGGGTGCCCACCGTTGAGCCTGCTGAGTACGAGGAGGCCCAGGGTACTCCAGTCGGAGAGGACAGGAGGAACGACGCGGGACCGTCTACGGGCACGCCCAACGTCCTGCCGGTCGCAGACCCTCCCACTACGACCGCCCTGTACGAGCTGACCAGGATGGTGCAGAGTTTGGTGGCGATCATCGCCAGTAGAGAGTCGGCATCGCCAGCTCCGGAGACAGCAGCTGTTCCAGCGAGGCCCGTTCAGGCCGAAGGCCATACGGCCCGGACACTGCTAGACTTCCTGAAGCTGGGCATACCCACATTTGTCGGGGAGCCGAACCCCGACCTAGCCGAGAGATGGAAGGAGCAGGTCACGCGGGACCTGGACACTTCAGGCATCGAGGATGGTCGCAGCAGAGTGTCCTTCGCAGCTCATCAGCTGAGGGACAGCGCCTACCACTGGTGGGGGCGTGTGAGGGACAGAGTCGGGCATGACTACGACATCTTCCAGACGATCTTTCTGGCACAGTATTTCCCCGAGTCGGCTCGGTTAGACCGACATCGGTAGTTCATGGAACTGCAGTAGGATGGGATGTCAGTGGCAGAATATGAGGCCGGATTCACGGCCCTGACCCGATTCGCGCCAGAATTGGTGGCGACAGAGCTGAACCGTTGCCTGCGGTTCGAGGGGGGGCTGAGGCCGGTGATTCGGGATCGAGTTCTCGCCCTGAGGTTGCGGGAGTACTCAGAGCTCGTAGACACGGCAGGGACAGTGGAGCAGGGTCTCCGAGATGCAGCCAGGACCCGTGAGGTTTGACAGTGGCCGACCAGTGTGGCAGGGCCGTCCGAGTCCCGAGATCCAAGGAGACAGAGGACCATCGGGTTCTTCCGGCCACAGGCTCAGTAGGGCGGAGCGAGACGGATGGGGTCGGTAGCATCAGTGGGGCCAGTCGCTTCAGAGAGACGGCCGAGATGCTTTGGCTACGGGCAGCTAGGCCACATACAACGAGAGTGTCTGATGGACACGGGGTCGAGAGCCGACGAGGCCAGTTGTTTCCGGTGCGGCCGGGTTGGGCACACTATTGCCAGGTGCCATTAGTCGTTGGGGGCAGCGTCAGCGCAGCGATCGCAGCAGTCGCGTACAGTACAGTCACTCAGGGGTCGCCCGCGTAGCAGTCGAGGTTTTCGAAGCCATCCACGAGCGCGCCAGTTCCGAGACAGCAGCAGGGATCTAGGTATCCAGCAGTCAGTGCGTCGGGTCAGAGGCAGCAGGCGTCAGAGGGAAGAGTGTACGCAGTTACCGACTCCCGGGCCCCATGATCCATTACCTACAGCGTGACCATTCAGGGTACGTGTTTATTGTATCATTTATGAGCGTTATTCTTATTTGATACTGGGGCGTCGCACTCGTTTATTTCGTTGAGTTGTGCTGAGAGGTTGGGGCTGAGTTTAGAGCCATTGAGTCCACCCCTGTGCCTGGACACCCCAGTTGGAGTGATGTATTGTTGACTAGGGTTTGTCGTGCCTGCGAAATTAGAGTCGCAGACTGTCCTTGCCCTGGTGACCTTCTCGTGCTGGGAATGACGACCTTTGATGTGATATTGGGAATGGATTGGCTGGCAAAGTACCGAGCCAATATCGACTGCTACAGGCGACGAGTGACAATGTCAGCAGGCAACACGAAGGTGTCGTGTGTGCTGGGTAGTAAGAGCGGGGTTCTCCTGTCGGCGTTGTCCGTAGTGGAGGAAGTATCGGTTGTGCAGAGTCGAGAGTTACCGCGAGTGGTATGCGAGTTCCCCGAGGTCTTTCCTGAGGAGTTGAGCGGGTTGCCACCGGAACGTGAGGTGGAGTTCGGGATTGACGTGGTGCCGGGAACGGCAGGGATATCGATGGCGCCTTATAGGTTTGCGCCGGCAGAGTTGACCGAGCTGAAACCTCAGCTCGAGGAGCTTCAGGAGAAGGTATTTATCCGTCCGAGCGTATCGTCGTGGGGAGCACCAGCACTCTTCGTGAAGAAGAAGAGTGGAGAGCTTCGGATGTGTATAGATTACCGGAAGCTGAACCGGGTTACGGTGAAGAATCGATACCCGATGCCGAGGATTGACGACTTGTTCGACCAGTTGAGAGGGTCGACCTGTTTCTTAAAGATCGATCTGCGATCCGGATATTACCAGTTGCGAGTCCGAGAGGGGGACGTCGCAAAGACTGCATTCCGGACACGCTATGGGCATTACGAGTTCTTGGTGATGCCGTTTGGGCTGACGAACGCACCTGCAGCGTTCATTGATCTGATGAACAGTGTATTCCGGCCGTACTTAGATCAGTTTGTGGTGGTGTAACGACATCTGGATCTATTCGCAGAGCGAGGCGGCACATGAGGTACATCTGAGAACTGTTCTGACCCTACTACGCACGCATCAGCTATATGCCAACCTGGAGAAGTGCAAGTTTTGGCTCGCTGACGTGAAATTCCTCGGTCACATTGTATCCCGTGACGGTATACTGGTCGATCCGTTGAAGATCGATGCGGTTTCGAAGTGGGCACGGCCCACGAGTGTCTTCGAGATCCGCAGCTTTCTTGGGTTGGCAGGCTATTATCGACGATTTTTCCAGGACTTTGCGCGACTAGCCGCGCCGATGACTCTGTTGACGTGCAAGGGAGTCGGGTTTATGTGGACAAAGGATTGTGAACGTGCGTTCACGGAGTTGAAGACACGTCTAACTACCGCTCCAGTATTGGTAGTGTCAGAGCGAGGGATCGGGTATGAGGTCTACTGTGATGCGTCCGGGGAAGGACTGGGCTGTGTACTGATGCAGTTGGGTAGAGTTGTCGCTTATGGCTCCAGGAAGTTGAAGACACATGAGCGCAACTATCCTACCCATGACTTGGAGCTAGCAGCAGTCGTGTTCGCGCTGAAGGGCTGGCGGTATTATCTGTATGGCGAGGGATTTCAGGTGTTCTCGGATCACAAAAGCTTCAAGTACATCTTTTCCCAACGAGACCTGAACATGCGCCAGTGGCGATGGATGGAGCTACTTGAGGAGTAAGACTTTGAGCTACACTACCATCCGGGTAAGGCGAACGTGGTCGCCGACGCCCTGAGTAGGAAGTCGATTCCGAGTCTTGCTAGCATATCAGTCCGAGAGTGGGACATGATGGGGGAATTGAGCACGTTCGGGCTTGACCTAGAGGAGATTACGGGTGGCGTGGCCATGTGCTCATTGGTGGCTCAGCCCTCACTACTTGCCCGAGTGTTGGAGGCGCAGTCGGAGGACGTCGAGACGTCAAAGATCAGAGAGAGGGTCGTCAGCGGTGACGAGGTGGTAGGCTGGGAGATCAGTGCAGATTGGGGGTTACGGTATCGAGGAGGGTTATTTGTGCCGGGCAACTGTAGAGACGACGTGTTGCGAGAGTCACATCATTCGCGTCTTACAGTGCAACCAGGTGGCACCAAGATGTACCGTGACATCAGGCGGCACTTCTGGTAACGCGGGATGCGGAGAGCGGTCGCAGAATTTGTATCAAGGTGCCTCTTCTGTCAGTAGGTGAAGGCCGAACATCAACGTCCCACCGGGTTGTTGCAGCCACTGTCGATTGCCCAGTGGAAGTGGGAGCATATCACGATGGACTTCGTGTGTGGACTGCCGAGATCGCCGAAGGGACACGACGCCGTATGGGTAGTAGTCGATCGGTTGACCAAGTCCGCCCATTTCCTGGCTATGAGGATGACTGATCCGGTCGACAAGTTGAGTAGCCTGTACATTCAGGAGATAGTGCGTCTCCATGGGGTCCCTGTGTCTGACAGGGATCCTCGTTTCACGTCCAGATTTTGGCCGAGTCTGCAGACCGCCTTGGGGACCGAGGTTCTACTCAGTACAGCACACCATCCTCAGACGGACGGTCAGTCCGAGCGCACTATTCAGATCCTGGAAGACATGTTGCGGGCATTTGTGTTGGACTTCAGGGGATCATGGGAGACCCACCTGCCGTTGATCGAGTTCGCCTACAAAAATAGCTTCCAGGCTAGTATTGGGATGGCACCGTTCGAAGCGTTGTATCGGAAGCCGTGTCGATCGTCAGTATGTTGGGCAGAGGTGGGGGACAAGAGTCTGCTGGGGCCAGATCTTGTCCGAGAGACGACAGAGAAGGTCGCGCTGATACGCGAGCGGTTGAAGACCGCACAGAGTCGGCGGAAGAGCTATGCCGAAAGACGGCGTCGACCTCTTAAGTTCGTAGTCGATGATCACGTGTTCCTGAAGGTGAGCCCGAGGAAGGGACTGGTACGGTTCAGACGCAGCGGGGGAAAGTTAGCCTAGCGGTACATTGGCATGTTCGAGATCTTGAGTAGAGTGGGAGCAGTGGCTTATCATCTGGCGTTACCACCGCAACTTGGAAAAGTTCATAACGTCTTCCACGTGTCCCAGTTGCGGCAGTATAATGCGGACTCCTCCCACGTCATTGAGTGGACAGATATCGAGGTGGTTGACGATGTCTCCTATGAGGAGCAGCCGGTTCGAATCATGGACACACGGGAGCAGGTCCTGCGTGGCAAGATTATCCGCCTAGTACGGGTGCAGTAGAGGCATCACGGGGCTGAGTCGACTTGGGAACGCGAGGACGAGGTTTGCGCGAAGTACCCCGTTTTGTTCGACTCCCGAGGAACGTCTGTTTTAAATTTCGCGGATGAAATTCCTTTAAGGGGGGTAGATTGTAATAACCACTGCCGGTCAACGACAATCAAATCTGCGAAAAACAGGAAAATTTAAAAAATTTAGACAGACACTTAAATGAACCTAAATTTGACCCGGAGGGTCATACCGGACTCAAGTTGACCCCGATATCGACCAAAGTGAGTTCCGGGGGACTCAGGGCAACTTTCTGGCCAATTTGGGAAATGTTGACTTTTCATTGGAAAAGTCAACCGAGTGACGTTTTGGTCCATTCGAGGACCGTTTTGGATCCAAAAATCTTAGCCGTCATCGCAGCGGTCTTAGTTGAGCCGTTTCCTTGTAGCCCGTGAAGTTTCGTAATTTCTTGGAAAAAGTGCCCGTTCGGGGCCCGAAACGTCCGAATTGCTCGAACCTGATTGGGAAATATCTAGAAGATATTTTCCCAAAAAGGTGTGGGACCCACTTGCCACTTGTCAAACAAGTGGTGGTGTTAGGTTGTTGGACAAGACAAGGAAGACTACACCTATAGGGGGGTTCGGCCATACATCAAAAAAAGGAGAAAAAATAGCTTTTAGAGAGAGAAAAGAAGAGAGAAGAAAGGGAGAGAAAAGAGAAGGAGAGTTAAGGATTTGTGACGTTTCTCGTTCATCAAGCCTTTGGATCGTCTCAACGATAGAAGATTCAAGCTCACACCGTCATTCTTTACGGTGAACATCTAATCGATTTTCATTTTGTTAAGTTTAAAAGTTAGGATTTGGTTTGAAATGGGTTGAATATGGATGAGTTGAGGTGTGGGGTTCATTGGAGGTGTTTTGGAGCGAAGAGATGAACGTTTTCCGGTGACCGGAGGCTCGGGGGAGCTCCGTCCACCGTGTATGGTGGCTGGCCGGCCATGGGGTGGCTGGCCGGAGCTAGGACCGGCCACCACCATGGTGGACCGGCCTAAAATAGCCCTAGCCACCCACGGCCAAGGTTGGCCGGGTGGGGCCCACACGCTCGGGTATCGGGTTTTCGTTTTCGGGTGGTTTAGAACGTTCCCCAAGTAATTAATCCACACCCGGATCGAAATTTGGAATTAAATTGTGAAAGTTGTAATTGACGGGTTTAGAAACTTTAAACGCGAACTAAATTACTCGGAAGTCGGAATTTGATTCCGTCGAGTGCCTAGGAACCCTTGAATTATTCTAAGACCGTAGAAACGAAAACGGGAATTTTCGGAGCCCCGGAAGGACGTTTTCAAAACCCGGGCAGATTCGCCATGTCGGGTGAATCGAGCTTTTCCGAGTCCATTATCGACAATGTCGAGTAATTGGGAAGTTTGGGAGTGATCGACATTGTCGGGGTTACTTTTGGGCGTCAAGTTTATTAAAATTCAGTTTATGCCTGCAAGCTTAAAAGTATATAAAATTGTGTTCTTATTAGATCGTGCCGCAGACAGAGGAAAGGGAAAGCTAGGCGAGTGATCGGGATCACGTCGGAGCTTGATTGTGAGCTTTTGGAGAAAGCATACGAGGTAGGGAAAAGTAGCCGGATCTCGGCCCTGACTAGGGAAAGTTAACAGTAGAAATGCATGTGACACTTGGGTGTCGTGGGATAAGTAGGCTTATCGAATATTAGAAAGGCATGCGACACCGGGTGGTTTCGTATGATACAGGAATGTATCGAACAATATAAATGCATGTGGCACTTAGTAGTGTCGTAGGAGCAGTGAACTTATCGATATTAGAATTACGGGAGGCATTTGGTTATGCCCGGAGGTTGATTGTTTAATTTGTGTCTTGGGTGGCCATGAGAGCCCGTACTTTACTATTTGTGTCTTGGGTGGCCATGAGAGCCCGTATTTTACGGTCTGTGTCTTGGGTGGCCTTTAGTGCCCGTGGGGTTGTTGAACCCGTGGTTTACAGTTGGGGTGTTTTGGGTGGCCGTGAGTGCCCGTGGGGTTGTTGAGCCCGTGTCTTTACAGTTGGTGTGTTTTGGGTGGCCGTGAGTGCCCGTAGGGTTGTTGAGCCTGTGTCTTTACTGTTGGTGTGTCTTGGGTGGCCATGAGTGCTTGTGATGTGTTAGACCGGTGTTGTTGCTGTTTGTTGAACTTTGTTTGCGATTGTGATTGTGGTTACCTGAGGTTGGGGGACTTCTTCGTAATAACGGGGGTCCTATGATCGCACGCGTATGCATGTTCAGACGAGGTAGGGGGCCCGCCGGAGAGAAAAATGGGTCCTGGCCGCGCGTGCGTGTGGGTGACGTGTCAACAGCCTGATCCGACTTTGTTTCGGGAAAAGTGCGACGGGTCGACCGCCTGGCCTGACAGGGATCGGCAAAGTGCGTGGGGATTGAGTAGCTGGAGTGTGATCCTTTGCGATCTTGTTTGGTGTGTGATCCTTTGTGACCTCGGGTGTCGCGTGGTTATCTTTCGCGTCTTTGGAGGAAGTCGTAATCATTGTGTCGGGTCTACATTACGTGTCCGAGTGTTGAGTCGGTAGAGGAATGTACCAGTTCGTGTGTTAGTCGGGTTGATGTTGGTGTTACCGGCATTGTCTGCTAGTATGCCGTAGTCAGTCTGTTATCCGTGGTGGTGAGCGAACGCTCACCCCTAGCTGCTTTTCCTATAGGTACTGGTCACGGGACGGACTAGGTGAGCTTTCGAAGATTGAAGAGGTAGGAGCGGGAGTCCGGGTTTACTTTTGAGTCTAGCGACGTACGCCTTGTATTTTGCCCGCTTGTTGGGACGTACTTTTGAGTTGTAAATAATTATTTTGTTTAAGTAAGTGGTGATTTTAAAGTGATTCATTTAAAAGGTTTGAAAATGTTTTATTGTTTTAAATGTTCGCGTTCCGGGTTCGGTTCTACTGAATTTGGGGCGTGACAAAGCCTTATAATGGATTCGTTATCCAATTCCAAACAAAAAGGATCTTTTACAAAAACTTCATTCTTCCTTTATTTTTTCTAAATTTGATTTGAAATCAGGATTTTGGCAAATTCAAATCGACCTAAAAGACAGATACAAAACAGCATTTACAGTTCCCTTTGGACAGTACGAGTGGAATGTCATGCCTTTTGGATTAAAAAATGCTCCTTCAGAATTCCAACGAATTATGAATGACATCTTTAATCCTTACTCTTATTTTTGTATTGTTTATATTGATGATGTGCTCATTTTCTCTAAGTCTTTTGACCAACATGTAAAACATCTCAAGACCTTCTTCTTTGCAATAAAGAAAAGCGGTCTTATAGTATCAGCAAAAAAGATTTCTCTTTTTAGGACTACAATTCGTTTTTTATGCCACAACATTTGTTGTGGAACAATAACACCCATCGAGCGGTCCTTACAATTTGCAAACAAGTTTCCAGACAGGGTTCTTGATAAAACTCAACTTCAAAGGTTTCTTGGAAGTTTAAACTATGTCTTAGATTTTTGTCCTAACATTAATAGGATGGCAAAACCTTGGCACAATAGGCTAAAGAAAAGCCCAGAACCATGGACAGATAGACATACTAAGATTATCCAGCAAATCAAACAACAAGTCCTTACCATCCCTTGTTTACATTTAGTTGTTCCTGGCCTCCCTAAGATTGTAGAAATTGATGCTAGTGATATAGGATATGGGGGGGTATTAAAGCAAAACAAGGATGGGAAAGAGTCAGTCATTGCGTACACTTCAGGACATTGGAATGATACACAAGCAAATTATTTCACCATTAAAAAAGAAATTTTGAGTATTGTTCTGTGCATTTCAAAGTTCCAGTCTGATCTTTTAAATCAAAAATTTCTTCTTCGTATTGATTGTAAATCTGCAAAAGAAATTTTACAAAAGGATGTTCAAAATATCGCTTCCAAACAAATTTTCGCAAGATGGCAAGCTATTTTAAGTGCTTTTGATTTTGACATTGAGTTCATAAAAGGAGATACAAATTCCCTACCAGATTTCCTGACTCGTGAATTCTTGCAAAACAGATCCCAGCCAAAAGAACCCAATGCCTAAGAAAAAGATGGAAGTCGTACCCACGCAAAATTTGTCCGCAGAAAAACCCATAATAACCTATGCCGAAACCATGAAACAAAACATTGAGCCATCATCTTCATCCAATATTACAGAAGACTCAAAATTACAGCGATGGTTAAAGGCTTTATCTGATGACCCCAGCCTACTCAAAACGCTCCAAGCTCTTCCAGCTCCGCCGGAGTCAGGTAAACCTCTTATCCCAAAACCTGAAAAGGAGATTATTTCTCCCCCTCAGCAGTGTTCTCAAAAGGTTTCAAATTTTGAAAAAGGAGAAACCTCTTTCTCAAAAAATATTTTTATCCCTCAAAACAGTTCTCGGGTAGTGGCTCCAACCAAGTCAAATCCCCAAACGTCCTCTTACATAGACAAACCCATCACACTCCCGGTCCTTACAGTAGAACCAGGATTCTTGGACCCCAACCCGTTCATAACCATCTCCAAACTCTTACCAAATGAATGGTTATTCACCCCTAGTGACCTTTCAAAAAACCCTGCTTATTACCAGAGTATCCTTGAGGATACGAAGTCAGTAGAATTCAAACACTATATCTTGGACAAAAGTGGCCTCCCATCCTACTTTACGGCCAAAATACACAAAATCCTTAGCATTACAAATTGGAGCATCTCTTTATCATCCTCTAAAGCTTTTCCTTCCACCTTCAAAACCACACTACCCCACTGCCGCTTATACTCGTACTAGGACTACATTACTGCCTGGTACAATACATTTTACATCCAAAACATAAAATTATCTCATTCCTGGTTGATTTACTTCAACCACAAGTCAATAAACCCCTCAAAATTACCTAATTGGTTCGCTCAGTGGTGGAAGATTTTTGGCTCGACCCGAGAATACCTTCTCCCGAATGTAGAAGAAGCCTACCAATTATTCCACAAAACATATAACCCTTCCCAAGAAGAAGCCAGGTTCCCTACTCTATGCATGTTCTCTATCCACTTCTTTCTGCCTTGGGTCTTATCATGGACATTGGAGCACAACAAAGACGACAACATACCAGTCATCCAAAGGAGATTCCGAATAAAATGGTGGTCCAATTTCAACATACCCAAATCCCTTGAAACAAACGCAGTCAGGGAATGGATCTTGAAAACCAGACATACTGAAGACATAACTGCTCAACAACAAATTGTCGGCCAACAACATACTCTGTTCTTGACACAGAAATCAAGAGCAAATGCTCTCCTCGCCTCCGCAAAGACAGAAGAAGAGTATGAAAGTGCCCTAAAACAAATTCTCCAAAGCATCAACACTTCATCAAAAGCATAATCTGAAGAAGGGTCTGAACCAGGAATTTCTCAAGCTCCAATGGTGAACCTTGCAGACGAAGACGAAGATGAAGACTTCTAGCAAATAAATTCATAACTTTTTATTGTATTTCATTTTACTATTTATTCTAATAATTTTGTAATATATACGATTCAACCGTAAAAAAAAATCGAATTTCCACGTAGAGTTCCACGTCAACAGCCAGCATGGAATATGTCAGCAGCCAGCATGGAAGGCACTCAAAACCAGCAGCACATGACACCATTATTTAGGTGCTTGAAGACAAAAAACTTCAAATCAAATGCATTGCAAAAAGACGAAAGGGAATAGTAAAAGTTAAATAATGGAAGAGCAATTGTCATTGTTCACTTGCAGGCTTGCTCCCCACCAGCCATGGTTCTTATCCCGTGAAGCAATAGAAGCAAGAAATTTTTTACTATAAAAGAAGAACTCAGCAGCTTGGGAGGACACCTACAATTTCAGACAAAAATTTGCTCTAAAAACTCTCCTACCCTTAAGCCTTGTACTCTCCTTACATCTTCCAGCAGTTTTTACTTGCAAGCTTTCATTTACTTTCGTTAAGTATTATCATGTAAGTACCTTTAGTATTTTAATCAAAACCTTGTTTCATTTCAAGTATAGTTGTGTTCTTGTTTTAATTAAGTTATTAAGTTTTCATTTATGTACTAGTTTAATTATTTTAGTTATAATTTTATGTTCTTGTTTTAATTTTGTTCTTATTTTAAATTTCGTTTTAATATTATATGTAATCTCTTTTTAATAGTATTTGTGTTCTAAGTAGTTATTTTTTATTATATAGTTGTTTATTGCATATTTAATTAATGTGTTATTAATATTTGCATGTTAGTTAGATCATATAGTTATTGTTAGTATGTTTTCATTTTGTTGTGTGTTTAGTTTTGCTATCTTACTAACATATATTTATTTATTCTGTCATTTATATATATATATATAGGGGAACAATCAAGTACAAACCCCATTTCGGGTCAGAACGTAGAACTAATCTGGGCCATTGATTATCCAGATCGGATGGCAACCGAAATTCGGGGGGGGGGGGGGGGGGTTGATTGATTACGAAATCAATTACAAGATATGCATTAATTAAAAATATATTAAAAGATATGCATTAAATCTGGGCCATTAATTCTACGATCCAAGGGCCCTGATTGATAGTTCTACGTTCTAACGAAAGATACAAGTTTGTACCTTATTGTTATCCTATATATATATATATATACATATATATATAGGGGAACAATCAAGTACAAACCTTATTTCGGATCAGAATGTAGAACTAATCTGGGCCATTAATTACTCAGATCGAATGGCGACCGAAATTCAGGGGGGTGGTGATTGATTACGAAATCAATTACAAGATATGCATTAATTAAAAATATATGCATTAAATTTGGGCCATTAAATATACGATCCAAGGGTCCAGATTGATAGTTCTACGTTCTGACGAAAGATACAAGTTTGTACCTGATTGTTATCCTATATATATATATATGGAGACAATCACGTGCGAACCTCCCTTACGGTGCGAACCTGCGAACCTCAAATCTGGTTTGCGGAAATAGCGAACATGGTTTGCGGAAATAAGCATCCCAGTTTGCGGAAAAAAAGTTTGAAAAAACAGCATTTTTATCTTAGAAAATATATGGTTTGCGAAAATAGTGTATCTGATTTGCGGAAATAGCGAATATGGTTTGCGGAAATAAGCATCCTAGTTTGCGGAAAAACAGTTTGAAAAAAAGCATTTTATCTTGAGAAAAATATGGTTTGCGAAAACACCGCAAACCGAAAACACTATTTCCGCAAACCAGATACACTACACAAGCAGGTTCGCAGGTTCGCACCGTAACCCCTAGTTCGCACCTGATTGCACCCGTATATATATATATATATATATATATATATATATATATATATATATATATATATATATATATATATTCGGCACAACTTGGTAATAGGCATTTAAACAACTCCCACATGAACACCTATGTCGTTCAATATTCGGTGAATTTGTCTATATATATTTGATAAACGACGCTACTCCTTCTCTACAACGTGGATCATACCTACTCAAAGTCATCCAACTCTTTTATAAATATCCTAATAGACAGTCAATGATAAGAAATATTGTACACAATTTGTCTATATACTCAACAATAACTAATGAATCCGAAAATTGACAAATGCATACGTACCATATTTTTCGAGTTTGAAGCTGTTAGTCTTAGTGCCCGTAGTTCAATCCAAAATGTCCAAATGTATATATCATCGTTAGCAATAAAGTTAAAGCGGCTTTATATTACTTATGTGTTGGAGTAATATATCGATGTGTGATCTGATCTATGCCCACAATGCGAATAGAACCATAGATTGAGATAGATCACACTCGATGGGTCCCTAGTCAACAAAGCTTCACTAAAAGCGACTAGTATGAAAGATGGCTCTTTATGGCTTACGTTCTGTTAGTCATTGGAATGAGATTCCGGAGTCTGATCATAGATATCATGTGGGACATGATATTGGACGACTTGCCCTGAATATGTGCCATAGATTAAGTCATGAACATATTCAGTGTTGTAGCTTGTCATGTATCCTTAGACCAAGGAGTCTTTGTGATCGCTATGTAGTCAACAACTGAGTTTGACCTGAGCCTAACGTTTTCCGTAACAGGGCTTCCATAACGGCCAGGATTGGCTTGGGGACGGGCTACATGAGTGACACGAAAGACGGCTAAGGGATTTATCCCTCATACTGAGGTATGGGAAAGATATCGGTACTCGGCCGCTTGATCGAGAGTGACTGAAAGAATAGCATGCCCATGCACAAGATATTGGGTATCATATATTCAGTCATCTCACATATCAAGGAAAAATGATTGAGAATAATAAGGATGACGACTCTATGCCTTATCTCAATCAGGATATCGGAGATAAAATGATAGTGACATAGACGACGAAAAGGTTAGAATCGACATGGTCGATTCGTTATGTAGTGTCAGGTAATATTAAAGTCTCGTTAGTTTCCACTTAAATAGGATCAAGTAAAATGGGATTTTACGTTGATCTATTGACATTTATAAACATAAGGGTCACACCGGAGGGTGAAACTCATTGACACATTTATGGAGAATGGCCAAAAGGGGGTTGTCTCGGGACATCACCAAAACTGGGTTTTGGGTCATATGCCTGTAAGTGAATATGACTTTACGGATCAAGACAAGGCTTGGAGTCTTGGGATTGATCGTGTCGGATAATGTTGGACATTTCCGATATGGAAGGCTTGGAGGCGATGAGCAAATTACGGGACCTCGTTGGAAATGGTCGCGGGCCATGTTCCAAGAGGCCCATGAAAGGCCCATGGAACTAATTAATCAAGTCTTGATTATTTAGTACTAAGTAAGCAAGACAAGGATTAAGGTGTTGGTGATTCATCACCCAACCCAATCTTGTCTAGCCATACTTTGTCTTATTTACACCTTACTTATCACCATACTTGTCACATGCCTTTAGTTGGAAAATATGGGGTTTGTTATGTTTAAGTCATCTTTTTTCAACATAACAAACACAAGACAAGAATAGGAAACACAACTTCTCCCTCCTCTCCATGGCAATTTCGGGTTTGGCTAGTTCCCACCTCCATTTTTGTGTTCTTGAGTCCTCAAAGAGAAGAACTATGTGACTTTGATTCCCATGTGGATACGTAGGCGTCTTGGAGACTCAAGCCAATCATTCGTTACCCGGTGTTCTTGTTTTAGTAAGAAATAGTGCTGAATGTTTCTCTTGTGAATCCATTATTTGTTAGTTGTTTGATGGTTTAATCGTCTCTTAGTTTTCATTGATTTTCCGCTGCGAGTTGGTTCATCTCCAACCCTACCTCGAGACCCAACAGAAGCATCCAAGATCTATGATGACATAAAGTAGAGTTTGATGAGGTAAATATGATTTGGGTAATGAAAAGATGGTTTCGGGTCTTTAATGGTGGTTTGGAGGCATCATGTGCGTGGTTGTTATCTGTCAGCAACCATACCGACGGATATAGGTATCCGTCGGCCAAAATAAAGAACGATGTCATTTTGTATGCGTTTCACCGCACCGCTTCAACGTCATTAAGCGGTGTGACACCATTTTGGCCTGGCATATTGTATTCGTCAGGTAGTATTTAATAATATAAAGCCCCACACCCTATTTCCCTTCATTTTCGACCGCCTCTGTTTCAACTCCAGCGTCGGCCTCTCTACTTCAATCTGTTTCTTCTTCAATCCTTCTTCACCAATTAAATATTCATCTTTACTCTTTAGTTTAGATATGTATTACTTTGTAATTACTTCCCTATGTTGCATTAGCTTGTAAATACTTTGTAATTAGTTTCGAATTAAATCAACGTATTTTCCTCTTTGTTTCAGATATGGTGTTGTAATTCAGGGTTTACTAAAATCATATATGTATGTTTGTAATTAGTTTTACAAATTTAGGAATTTATAAAGCTTTAGAAATTCCAAAGGGAAGGTAGTTTAGGAAAATGGTGAAAAGAGATATGTACCTTTTAAAAACACAAAACGTAGACAAATGTCCATTTAATCCAAAAACATGACAGTTCTCAGGGTTTAATTTCTAAGGTATAATAATTTTAGATTTAGGGGTTTTGAATAACATGCTTGTTTATAATTAAGAACATGCATGTGTTTTTTCGAATGAAATGAACATTTATTGATCTTTTTTACAATTATTGTTTCAGTTCCCTTTCATTTTGGTTCTTACTTTATTGTTTCAATTTTTTGCAGTTCTTATATATACTAGGGGGAGCACCGCGCGATGCGCGGTGCTTTGTGTGGATGTTCAAAAGATCAGCGAGCGTGTTCGTCATATGAGTAATAATTTGTGTTGGACCTTGTATATGATTGAATATTAAAAGACATAGTATGCAACGATAAATTTTCTGTTTCTAAAAAACGGGAATATGTGGATGACATTATTCGATTATTATATTGAGGGGTCACAAAAGTCTCGATATTACATCTTTGTACTACAATTTGGACCGGACGGGAGCACAATAGTGATTCCAACTTTTTTAACCGCAACCTCACCCAAAACATCCATTAAACCGACGAATTGATCAGCTCGAATATGCTTTTGATTGCTGTCAACCCACCTTAACCGGTCCTTTCCAATTGTCATGCAGTCTCGAAGTTTGCACCTGAAAAACAATGAATACATACACATAGGATTAAAAATAAAATAAAGAAGCTATATTAATTGTCAGACAGCTTCATAGATTCATGCAATTCATGTGAGGTAAAATGAGCTAAACATTTATTCCTAAGGAAAATAAAGAACATAACTATAGTAAAGAAATGTGCGAAGTTACAGTCACATTACATCCAAGAGTTTCCATTATTCAATTATTGTAAAGAAAGTCCGACGAAATCTCTAAATTAGAGCTGTGAGCCATACATAGAAAGCATATTGCGTGCAATGCGGTCGGTATGCCATGCAAGAAGAGCAAACAGGCGGGAAGTAAATGGCGAGGCCTCGTGATCGAAAAAAGGGAGAACGCGGTAGAGCATGTCTTGTTCCGAGGCGTGTTGATGTAGTGCAACGAGTATACCGTCAATTATGATTGGCAGTTCAGCGCCAATAATTTTTCCGACTTGTTCCACAATCCAAGAACGTACTTTCCCACACACATTATACTGAACAAAATAGGAAACATTACAAACATGTCATTTTGGTTTCTTCTACCAAATTCCCTCCAGTTTGGTACCTAGATAAATTGAATATTGTTGACCTGAATAGTTTTTTCGAATCTAAGGTGAAATTTTGAAAATAAAAATGAGAAACAGACATTTGTATCATATTTTTTTCCTTGCAACTTCTTTTAAAAACAATCTAAAACCCAATTGTTACACCCTTTCAAAATATTAGAGAAAAAAAACAACTAAAAGAGCAATCAATCTGGAACCGTCACCATTTTTTTGTGATCAGAAACCTGTAAATCATACAAGAAAAAATCATTGGTTTTCATAACTAATCATTTTTTTCTATACTCCCAACCTCGGATCCCCAAACTCCTAATTTCTAACTCATGAGTGATGGTAAGATTAGAGAAAGCGTCTATCCTAGCAATAAAAAAAACAAATATGACATATACATTAGAAATATAGATCAGCAAGAGGAGATGAACAAACTTACGCAATGTCCTAAACTTAGGCTGTGGAGCAAAACTGGTAATAATAACAATATATTCAAGAGCTACAATGTAGTGCTTTAATTACATGGTAAAGGTGATAGCTTTACCTCTCTCTTTTTCACAGTCAACCAGAGGTTTTGGAGAGTCAAAGAGAATCACCATCACCACTACCAATCCCTCCTCTTTTTCGTTGACCTTTTGAAGCATCCCCTATTTTTCTTGTGACCATTGGTCTAAAAATGGGGTTTTCACAGCTCATTGACAGAGAGAGAACCCACTACAATACCTGACCTATACGACGTAGTTTAATCCATTTTCAATTCACTCCCTCAACCTAAAGAGGAACAATTGTCTGTATAATTCCGGGTTTCAATCTTAAGACACTACAATTGTTTTGCACAAGTGATATGACAAAGGGGAGAGGATGATACCAAATGAGAAGAAAACGTGGAAATTGTAAAAACCAAATTCATTTCATGTTCCCGTTTTCAGTCACACACATACAGCTAAAAAGAGGGACCACAACACACCTTAGAAATCATCAAACGTACACCCAAAAAATCATACACATTCAGTTGTAGATAAACAAAACATAGACAAAGTGGAAGGAAATTCAAAGCGTAAATTCGAGATGAGCAAGCAAATGAGAGGAAAACTTACAAAAACTAATCAGAGAAAAAGAGATACGAAATTGAAGACTTGTATTCGAGATGAGTATGGAGAGGAAAGTCATGGCTGATTTATAGAGTGTTGGTGTGGCCGGACATTGAAAGGCCTTGAGCAGAAACGGTTAAAACCGCCCTAATCACTGCAATTGAAGAACATGGTGGTGCCTTCAACATGGTGAGCATCAGGTCAACGTAACCGACAGAGTAAAAGAGGGGCACAATCACCGCAATCATCAATATTGTAGGGGAATTGAAGGAAGAATCATGAATACTACTGTAACGGGGGGCTGGCGTGAGGAGTGTTTACGCGAGAGAGAGGTCGCGGATGAGGGTCGATTGAAGGGGGACGCAAAGAAGGTGCGATACCGAATAGTGAACAGTGTCACGTAGGTTCCATGTCAGTCCGAGCCCAACGTTCTTATATATATATATATATATATATATATATGGTCAATGGAGGAAACAAACAGTAGTGTCGCGGACAATAATATGAATATGGTAGTAGATGATTATCAACCAATAAAGAGGGAGTTAGATTTACACCGAGATATGTTGGATGTGTATGCTAAATTGCTCATGGAAATCAGTACGCAAGGGGAAGCAGCAGCGCGCACGAGGATATTAATTAGTTTGATTAACGTAGAGGGAGAAAGACTTGTTGCCGAAAGAGCTGAAAGGGAAAGAGTTATTGCTGAAAGAGATAGGTGTGTTGCAAGACTTGCTGCTCAAACAAGAAGGCATAGTCAGTTTGGTGGAGTTGGATGAAAAACAGTAAATCCTAACGTATTTGGATGAAAAAATTAGTGTTGGTATTTAATATAAGATTAAGGTAAATGTATATTTTTTTTTAAAAAGAAGGTAAATATATTTAATTTTCAAATGTCAATATATACATATTATATATATATATAAACTCAATAATCATCCAATAAAAATCATATTCTATCAATAACTATGAATTGCATTTTTCCTTTATATAATTTATCCACGTAGAAAAAAAGAACAAAAAGCTTAAACATTTGGTTCGACTATGTGTTGGGCACTTGACTGTGATAATATATGGCTGGCAGTCCCAAAAATCAATCATGGCTTTCTCTGACAGTAGGGAGTTGATCTGAAGATTTTAATGAGAGTCGATATGTCCAATTAAAACAGAGCACAGAGGTCAATGCCTGATTGTGATCTTTCTTTGTGTTTGAATTGAAGCATTAAATTTGTAATTGTGAATTCACATCATCATAATTAGGACATGTTGTGTGTTTTCATGAATATAATGGTGCACGGTAGATGTTTGAATAAATGCCTCGAAGAGACAAGGATGCTCACCGGGTTTAAGGAGCATTATGGGTTGTGGGTGTCATGACTGCGACTTTTCACTCGACAAAACGCAATATTTTCTTATTCCTTCCACTCTCCGCTTCAACTTTTCTCTCTCTCCAACTCTAAAAAAGTCATGTGCATTGCCATGAAGACTAACTCTATTTGTATACTATTCAAATATTCAATTCTCTTTGACTGCTATTATTTTAAATCAACTCCAGTCCAATTTATATTTTTATATAAAATGTAGGAATAAAGTATACAATATGTTAAGGTGTTTTTAATGAAAAAAATACTCTGAAGTTAAAATTTTAATACATTTTTAGGTGATAATTTTATCTTGATCTTTTTTGTAATAAAAAATAAAAAGTCTATTTTTTTAAGGTTGGTCTAGATTGACTCAAACACGAACTCATGAGGAGATCGTCCCAAGCTCAGCGAATGGAGTCTGTGTCCACTCTCATACATGTATCAAGCTTGTTTTTTATTATCTTGTTGACCGTTTGGTTTCTTGTTTTGACCGCCAGATTGTAAACACGAACGCATAAGAACATATAGGTGAAAAGGATCTCTTTTGGTGGAACCAGCGGATCCACCCTACTAAATACCACATAGGTGTGATAGAAATTTCATGGTTCCCTACTAAAACCCGTTGCAGATCCTCCGTTTGAAAGAAAGACATCATTATCTTGTTGCCCATGGATCTTACCTTCATGGTCGGGATCTACACTTCTCCTACAGTGCTTCCTAGAATTACCACGCTATACTTTCGGCCCATGTTAAGAGTATCGTCCAAAGCGAAGCCGAAAGAGCAGTCGAGGCCCTCAGCAGCCTCCTCTGATATGGTGAGTTAGTCTAGGGGCGTCCCCTCGAATAGCTCATTCACCGCTGCTATCGATAACTGTAGAGTGTCTGCTAGTTGTTTACCCCGAGATACCTGCACCACGACCGTCGTCTCTAGTCTTGCATGGTCATCTTCGTCCTCTTTCGCTCCAATATGGCAATGACATTCCTCTAATGGGAAACCCTAGGATGGGTCGTATTGTGGATGAGTCCCACCTTGGCCCAGAGACCATATAGTAGGATATCGACGTAAGGACATGGAGTCTTCTTCGCCATTAGACGCCCCCTCGGCTTCCGAGGTTTTAGGGAGGCCTTGTATGGCCGCTTCGCCAAGCCCTTGGGAAGCTATTGCAATACGAGAGGGAAGGGCGGCTAGTAGCCGTCACAGGAAGGCTGAGAAGGGAGTCAATTAGGGAAGGGAGGTACGCAACTTCGACGTCGTTTCGGATGCGTAACCTTGGTATCAATTTTTAGAGAGAAAAAATAAAGTGTGGGGGTAGGTCTTGGTGACTTTTGTATCGTATAAGATAGATGTATTCGTAATTTCTAATAACTTTTTTACATCACAAAGGTAAAATATATCATGATCTTATTTGAACATCAATATTTAAGGTAAAATATCTTTCTTTCTTTTTTCTCAGCTTAAATAAATTTTATTAATAAAATCTTAGTCCAAGCAAGTTCAAGACAAAAAGAGCAACGATAACAGAACAACTCTTAAAAAGAGCTAAGAGCTGATGCCTGGAAGAGAAAAAAACATTAAAAAAAAACTAGACGGTTAACAGTTTCTCAGGAGACCAATAACACGCGTCTCACCCGACCCAATGAATAGTACCTCGGGGAAGATAGGGTGAATCCCCTGGTTCCAAACTAACTGAGTAATTTGCGCCCCTCCGTCCACAGCAGATTGGCCCACAATCCCACCGAATGAGTACTCACTGAACTCAATTAAGATCGGGCGTTACCTGTTGATGACTCCTGAACAAAAACTCATCGGACCCAGTTGACCCAAAGACAAGTCAACTAACAACAAAAACTCGACCTCGCCTCCTAACTAGCTCGTAGAGGGCCCACCTAGCAAAAGATGCTGGAGTGATTTTGGATTCTACCGAACACCAAGTCACCACTTTCCATAACCTTATTAAAAACCGCTCTATTTCTTAAAATCAAGATGTGTCATATAGTCACATAGCATACCCGGATCCAAAATTTACACCAGTGATGAGAGTCCAACCCTCTCTAAATACACATAACTTCGCTCACATACTTGGGCATCACCCATGAAACGCCCCACCAAGAAAGAAGGCACTAAAGGAGTAAATGATCAGAGGTCTCCATACCTGTCACGCCCCAATTTCAGAGAACCGAACTCGGGACGTGAACATTTTAAAACATAAACACTTGAACCTGTTTGAATAAAAGCTCTGACATTTCCATTTACTTCTCAAAATAATAATAGTATTTACAATACAAAAACGCCCCCAACAAATGGACAAGGTACAACATCCGTCACTAGACTCGACAAAAAGTAAAGACCAGACTCCGCTCCAAGCCCCATGAACTTCAAGAGCTAACCTAGTCCGTCCGGTGATCAGTACCTGTAGGAAAAGCAGCTAGGGGTGAGCGTTCGCTCATCTCCACGGATAACAGACTGACTATGGCATAATTAGCAGAAGAAGCCAGTAACACTAAAACCAAACCCAACACCGGGACTACAGTCCCCAACTCAAGTACTCAACTGACCCACAACCCGTCACCTTCCTCAACAGACTCGACACTCGATAAAAAATAGTGTAAACCCGACACGACTATCGACGACTTCCTCAAGGACACGACAGAAAGACTACACAACGCCAAACAAGATCACAAAGGATCGCACACCAGCTGCTCAGTAACCAATCTCAATCAGGTCAGGGTTCGACCTATCGCAATTCCTCGACACGAAGTCGGATCAGGCTGTCGACCTTTCAAACTCGCAATTCATCGACACTAAGTCGGATCAGGCTGTCGACCTTTAGAACTCGCAATTCATCGACACTAAGTCGGATCAGGCTGTCGACCTTTAGAACTCGCAATTCATCGACACTAAGTCGGATCAGGCTGTCGACCTTTAGAACTCACCACCCCAGGTAACCACAATCACAATCACAGGCAAGTTCAATCACACAGGCACTCAAGGCCACTCAAGACACCTCAACAGTCAAGACTCGGGTTCAACAACCCCACGGGCACTCACTGCCACTCAAGACACTTCAACAGTCAAGACTCGGGTTCAACAACCCCACGGGCACTCACTGCCACTCAAGACACACCAACGGTCAAGACTCGGGTTCAACAACCCCACGTCACTTACTGCCACTCAAGACACCAAATTAAATACACGGCTCTCATGGCCACCCAGACTCAACAATAAATAACACGGGCTCTCAAGGCCACCCAAACTCCACAATAATTAACACGGGCTCTCAAGGCCACCCAAACTCAACAATAAATAACACGGGCTCTCAAGGCCACCCAAACTCAACAATAAAGAGCACACAACAACCTCCGGCATACTCGATGCCTCCAACAGTCCTAAAATCACTAGCTTCACAAACAACCTCCGGGCATGGTCATATGCCTCCAGTAAATCAATTACGCTAAGTTCTCTGCTTCTACGACACTACTAAGTGTCACATGCCTTTCTCATAATTACTAAGTTCCCGTAACATGCTTTTCTAATAATCACTACAATCCCGTATCATGCTTTTCTAATAATTAAATAAATCTAAATAACCCACGACACCCCGGTGTCACATGCAATTCTACTATTAACTTTCCCTAATCAGGGCCGAGATCCGGCTACTTTTCCCTACCTCGTAGATAAATCCAAAAGCGCTCCAACAACACCCGAAGTACACCCACTCACTCGCCGAGCTTCCCTTTGCCTCGGTCCGTAGCACGATCTAAAAGAACACAAATTCAAAGTACTTTTAAACTAGTACGAATAAACCGAAAATTAATAAACTTAACGCCCAAACGTAACCCCGACAATGCCGATCACTCCCAAACTTCCCAATTACTCGATATTGCCGATAAAGGACCCGTAAGGGCCAGATTCGCCCGACATGGCGAATCTGCCCGGTTTTGGTTAATTGCCTTCCGGGGCTCCAAAAGCCCCCGTTTTCGTTTCTACGGTCTTAGAATATTTCAAGGAACCCAACGCACTTGACAGAATTGAATTCCGACTTCTAAGTCAATTAATTAACGTTTAAAGTTTCCCAAAACCCGTTAATTACAACTTCTCCAAATTAATTCCAAATTTCGATTCGATTAGGAATAAGTGGTCCGGGGGACGTTTTAAACCACCCGAACATTAAAACCCGAGCAACCGAGCACGTGGGCCCCACCCAAGAGGCTTGGCCGAGACCCTAGGGTTTGAGGGGGGGCTCGGCCACCATGTGGTGGCTGCTGCCAGCTCCGGCCAGCCACCTCATGGCCGGCCGGCCAGCCACCTCATGGCCGGCCGGCCACCACCCACGGTGGCCGGAGCTCCTCCCGAGCCTCCGGTCACCGGAAAACGTGCCATTACACCCCCAAACACCTCTAAAACGTCTCCAACACCTCCAAAACGTCCATACAACCCTAACCCATAGTTTATAACCAAACCCTAGCTTTTGATAAATAATCGAAACGAGAATCGGGTTAGGTCTTACCAACGAGGAAGACGAGGGGAAGACGTTTTCTCCTTGCTTTGAAACGATCCAACGGTTGAATAATCTCTCAAACCCTAGCTTTTAATCTTCTATCTTCTTCTCCACCTTCTTCTCTCTCTAACTCTCTTCTTCTCTCTAATTTAAACAACTAACAACTAATTAAAAAACTAAACTTTTTCCCTTTTAAAACCCCATTCTCGGCTACAACTCACCACCACACCTTTTCCCCCCAAAACTAACACCACCACATTTAGGACATGTGTCAAGGTGGGTCCCACACCTTTTGGAAAATATCTAGTTGATATTTTCCAATCAGTTTCGCGAAAATCGGACGTTTCGGGCCCCGAACGGGCACTTTTTCCAAGAAATTACGAAACTTGACGGGCTACTAGGAAACGGCCCAACTAAGACCGCTACGACGACGGCTAAGCTTTTCGGGTCCAAAACGGTCCTCGAATGGACCAAAACGTCGCTCGGGTGACTTTTCCAGCGAAAAATCAATCTTTTCCAAATTGACCAGAATGTTGCCCTGAGTCCCCCGTAACTCATTTTAGTCGATAACGGGGTCAACTTAAGTCCGGCATGACCCTCGGGGTCAATTTAAGTTAAGTTAAGTGTCTGTCTTAAAAAATTTTAAATTTTCCTGTTTTTCGCAGGTTTGACTAACGTTGACCAGAAGTGGTTATTACAATATCAAACTTGCACAAAGAACAAAACATCTGATTCAGGCTCAAAGGCATACCCCGTTCTTCTAAGAATACCAAGGTGGGTAAAGCCCTCTACACCGCCAACCAGACCAATAAGCAATGCTTGAGGGGAATTCCATCCACCCACAAAACTGAGGTGCAAGGCTCAACGACCATAGTCTCATCTTCCATCAATAAAGCATAAGCGGCCGAGACAGAGAAACCCGACCTATTCTTCCTCCACAGAATCTTGTCCTTTAAGTCAGGAGCAACCACGTGACCATCCAAGACTTCCAACAAGCTCTCCACTTCAGAATTATCCTAATACCTCCTACTATCCCGGAACTCAATCGATCATCTTGAGCCGTTCCAATAGTCTACAACTTTGTTGCCACTATTAACTGTTAAAGAGAAAGCAACCGGAAAACAGAGACGCATGGTATTGTCTCCTAACTAGACATCGTCCCAGAATCAAACCGATTGACCACCACATCAAACCCTAATTGCCAAACAAACTGACAAACAAAGGATAGAATTGAGGAATTGATGGAATTGGTTTTTAAGTTGCGACGCCTAAATCCTTTAATAAAAAAAACCCAATACGTATTAAATAGGTTAAAGTAATATTAAATCATGTGTTGTTTTTATTCTTTCCCTTTCCTTATTTCAAATTTAAATATATTATTATTATTATTATTATTATTATTATTATTATTATTATTATTATTATTATTATTATTATTATTATTATTATGTCGGCCTATTATAACTAACTTGGCGTTATCAAGGTTACTAGACGAACGGTGTATCCCTTTAGTGAATTTACTTCTAATTCGATCTTACTATTCTCTTCTCGTTTTTCTTTAAGTTGTTAACAGTTTAAGAGCATCCATAATAGGAACATGTTGTTTTGTATATTTAAAAAAATTATATTATTTTAAATTATAGCGTCTTTGACAATTAAAGCAAACCGAGCCACAATTTGTTTCTACAACAACTGTGATATCTCCTAATTTATGATTTATGATGTTTATGCGTAAAATGTACCATCTGCAAAAACTCGTATCAACACAATTTAGATTCATATGGAGTTTTTCTATATCAAGATGTTGTGTTCAGTCGCTAGTTGTTTGACGTGAGAATCATATTTTTTTCTCTAGATTCAAAAGAGAAGGATAAACTTAAGCAAAATCTTAATTTGCAGTCGAAAGTCTTGTGGTGTGAATGGGTGTATGTGAGAATGTGGGTGTAATTGCATGTGAAATGCCAAAATTCCATTGAAGCGTTTTTTTAATTCAAATAACAACATAGAAAATTACATTTGAAATGAAAATTGAAATCAACTAAATACTCTTCTGCTTGCTTAATCTAGTGGTTGTTTGTTGGTAAATATCTGATGGATTATCGTACATTTTTCGGTAATTCTCTAGTAGAATGTTGTTAGTGTTGTGCGATAAAATGATAAACCTAGCCAACGTCGTTAAACATAAATAAAATAGATTAATATAAAAACGACCGAGTACAAACTCCACATGGCCGTATTATCAAAAAAATATTGAACAACATATCATACCAACCCTGAAATCCTCTTAGCCATGCCTAGGAGAAAGATCTGATGGGTTGCCAAATCCTCGAGCTCCATGCAGGAGGTATCCATCTCTTGGAGTAAACAAAACTCCTGCATCACTGACTCCTAGGCCACTACCTTGTCCTTGAGATGCTTCTCGATGTCCCTCAAGCTCTTGGCTAATAAGTCGTCGGTTGGACTAACAGCCCTGCCCTTGCCCTTTATCCTCCTAGCCTTTGTGGGCCTCTGACCCTCAAGGCAGCGGTCGCAAACTGGTTATGGATGGGAACCCTTGGCCTCTTTAGTAGCGGAAGCCAGAATATCCAAACATTGAGTTTCTTACGCTGGGAGTTCTTAGTGTAGGCCAATCGTCAGTCCTAATGAAATCATCGTTTGTCGTCGAGAAACCATATCCGAGTCAACATGAGCACACCCATCATATTCTAAAAACTTATGGATCCAAAATTTGGGAACACTGGGTCTCTAGGAGACGCGCGCAGTGCGGGGAGGTATCATGTGATATGGTGGAGGGACCCCCTTACAGGCGGGCTTTCGGTCATCCAATGCAACCCCTCGCGACAGATCATCATGGATCCCGTCGAAGCTGCTTTCCAGCCCTCACCTGAATGCCTTTTATTCCTTCAACCCATACGCCCCTCTCTTCCTACAAAGGGGAATAGGTATCAATTCTAGCCTCCTCGGTAAAAACCCTAGATATCCTCCTAGAGAACCACTAGTTCTCATCGTACCTATTGTCGGTCTAGGAAAGATGGTGTACGTCACCAAACCCTCCTCTGACCCACCCCCCACCCCACCCCCAAGAGGAGAAGAGTCTCGGGTCGGGTTGGACGTTTCAACTGATTCTCTCAGCTTATGTAAGATGGCATACCTCAAACGTGGAGTCGGGCACGAGAGAGTAGTCGCATTGGAATGTGATACCTTGGCCATCAAGACCTCTCAATGCATCTTCTGGAAGCGAAGGCACGGTCGTTGAAGATCACAATCTGGAGCAAGACTGGCCCTTTAATCTAGAGGTGCAAATAGAGAGGAACACCACCCTTGGTATCGCACCGGAATATGATTCTGAGGATGACGGCCCCGCCATTCCAATAAGGTGGAAAAAACAAGCAGTTGGGAGGTGAGGCCTAGGAATCTAGCTAGGTTAGGGGGATGGGAGGTTGTAGCGGGGTCTTCGGGAGGCCCATAACCACCACTTCTCATTGCGGTCGTGGACATATTGACGGTAATAGTGCGAGGATTGATGGTTCTGTTTTGATGTTGGGATGACGTAGGCCAGGGCTCGTTGGGCAGCATCACCTGGACTAGTACAGTACCATCGGAGCAGGGACCCTCCAGCTACGGGACTGAGATCTCCTGAGGTGGCAAGGATCCATGCGACATTGGGATGACCTTGCAGAGAGATTGGGGGCCATAGATATCGTACGATGGCCGCTGGGGCTAGACCATAACTGTTGAAGACGACGGAAGTCTCGCACCGGGTAGCGTCGATGGGGGCGAAAGACGATTGTAATGAGAAAGGGATGTCAATAAGGCGAAGACCAAAGGACTCTTGTAGTGTATCCTACGGTTGTAGGTTTGGAGAAAACCGTAGACGGACATAGCGGGGGGATCAAGGAACAGTGGACGTGCGTCACTCGGCTTGACAAAGAAGTCGGGATAACAGAGCGTGACGTGGAAGAAGACAGCGGTGAGGTAATCATTAAGGCATAAGTGAGAGTAACTAGACTAAGGTTCTATTACCAACTTTTTTTCTATGGGACACTTGCAATATAAGTTAATCTTAAAAAAATAATTTATTCGATATTTAAGTTATTTATCTAATTAATTTAATAACTTTTTTATGGTTAAAAATATGTTAATATTTTTTTAATAATTTGTAATACAATTATAATAGTTTTACAAATAATTTGGACATGTTAAATTATAATTAATTATAAAATAATATAACATTATTTTAGAATATAAAATTGTAAACTCATAAATAATTTGATTGAGTATAATGTGACCCAAACTAAAAAAATAAATAATCAGTGACATAAACGATAAGTATACATACTTTTGAATTTATTTTTATTCCTGAAATCCTCGTAGAAAACACTGATTTTTTTCTTTTAAGGGATATTGCATTATATTATATATCACGTGACGATATACATAAAATATGATGAGAAGTGCAACAAAACAGTAAATATTACAAACTTTAGACTAGCTAGACAATAATAATATCAAACCTTAATAAAAAAAAGGAAGTGCTACATAATACGCCCTAGAAATGTGCATCAACGTGCACGTTTAATGTGCATACCGAATGTGCAACCAATGCATTCCAAAAGTGCAACTAGTGCACACCAAGCTGTAAAAGTACAAAAAGAAAACTAAACCTAACATAATCAGTGTCGCCTCAATCCAACTACGCGTCATACCCAACTGTCAAAAGTATTAGATCGAACCTTTATATCAAGGAGAACTTCAGATTCATGCCAAAGGAGACCGAGATGACCGGATCTCCAACGAGATGGGCCGCCAGAGTTGACCACCGTCGGCCAAAGTCGAACTGAGAGGGAACCTATACCAGGAAGCACAGAGGACTTCATATCCTCGCTAAAGGTCACCTTGAAGGCCGGATCTCCTGCGACACGAGCCGCCGGAGCTAACTGCCACCGCCCAATCCCACATATGCTTGACCACAAGCACGAAACTTGAAGAAACAAGACGAAGCCACCCGATAGACCACTGAAGTCCGGGGAGGCGAAAGGGAAACAAAATAGATTTGAGAGAAATAATAGGGAAAAGAAGAAATAGAAGGAAAGACTTAGAAGGGTGGAGCCACCGACAGTCGCTTGGCCATAAGGGCCGGTTAAGCCAACCGTCGATGACAACAATGAATCACAGAGACTAGGGTTAAGATGAGAAACGACGTAAGGTCACAGAGAAACAATAAAATTGTTCGTTATTCAAATTCTAATATTATAAAACATTGATTATTAAATCCATTTGATTTAGTGATGCAAATATATTTATAATTTACGTTTTAATTTATTTTTTATCATTGATAATGTCTCTGTATACACTCATGTATATGTATATATAGGTATAAAAATTTGTAATATGTTTTTTTAGTGTCATGTTGAAGTTGTATTTTTTATAGGGTGTTTTTCTATTTTCCCCGTAAATTACACACCAAAATACTCATTACACATTAAAAATCAAACTCACTGGCATACAAAAAAATATAATTATGTTTTAAACAAAAAGGTGCATATCTTTTATTAAAATAATAAAGAGGGTCATTACATTATATAAAATCATAAGAGGTCTTTTATCAATAACTTTCAGATAGATGAACCGTTACAAATGGTGTTGTAAAAAACATATAGGCAAGCTAAAACTAAACTATGAGGAAACTGACTATGACTGCTTAAAGTGTTGCTTAAACGTTGCATACTCTGAAGAGTACGATCGAATCTGCTTTCATCAGTTTTTATTTATTTAAAAAAGTTCCTGAATCTTTACTCGCTAGTTTTGACTATGCAAAAACGAAATCAGATAAAACAAAAGAGACCCACTCGATTAGCCCGATCCATAATCGAGAAAGGGATCGAGGAAGATGTGGTAGTGGAGGCCATGGAGAAGGACGCGTTGGTGGTGACTTTAGAGACGGTTGCGGCAACATCAGAGACGACGACGACGACATCAAGGACGACGATGGCGAAGGACGATCAGAAAAGAGGATATGATATATGGATGTCACAGGGCTCCGAGGCGGTGAGGTCGATCGATGCCGAGGAGAGCCAGACGATAACCATCAGATTTGTAAAGGGGGGGCCAAACAAGATCGAGAGGCGCTTCGTTGATGGCGGGAGGGAGACAACGTCGCGGTGGTTAGAGGCGGCTTGAAAGGATCTCTAACAGTTTCGAATTTTATAAGAGAGGTGCATGAGAGAGGATGTAAAGAAAAGAGAAATAAAAACATGACATAGGCCATGGCTGAGACAATATTTGTCTTAGAAAGAACTAGAGTTTTTTTGTTTTATAATTATGTTCTCTTAGTTTTTAATATTTCATGTTTTTCAAATTATATTAATAAAAATAATAATTTTTTATTAATATAATTTGAAAAACATAAATATATAATAAACCTATATCTTTTAATATAAAAAATGATCGGAAAAACATATTGAAAGTTTTACAAACCCTCTTTTGAGGAGAAAGAAGAAAACAAGGTTTAGCTACAATCCTACAAAAATGAACCCCAAGAAGCTCAAAGTCGTCTTTTAAGAAAACGCAACAACAACAACCTAAACAGGAAGGCAAACCAACAACTACAGAAAGCAACCCAACATGGGTTCAAACAAGAAAAAAAATAAGGTCTATGAATCAGATTTTACAAACTTGAAGAACATGAAAAACCGGTAAGATAGGTTTACAACCCTGATTTTTCAACCATGAAGCTCGGAACGATAAAATAAAAGGTCTTAGTACCTAGATTTTTCAACCATGAAGAGCTAAGAACACGACGATCCCAGATGCAGCAGGACCAAGGATAATCTGGGCGTCTACAGCATCCAAAGGTCAGCTCAATTGCGGACGAAGGAGCTCGAACTCAGTCCTCCATAACCAATTCCGGCCTACACCGAGAAAAGACCCAAAGGGGGAGGACCGGTATATCTACCGAGAACAATCACAAACTACAGAAAAGGCAGCGGCAAGACATCTCTATCGGGGATCCGGAGTTGGATTCGAGCTGAGCGTTCCGAAACCGCATGACAGTAACCCCTCGCTGGCCAACACCAAGCGAGGACCCAAAGGGGAAGGCCTATAGTTATACCGAGCATGAACCAACCCGGACTCGGACATATCTGAAACCAAAGCCAATCACGAAACGCAACGCCACTACCGAGCGTACAACCAAAGACTCTAACAAGCAAGCAGTAGGAAATCAATACTTTCGGGAATCAGAGTTAGACTTGAGCTGAGCGTTCTGATACCGAGACCGGTAACCCCTCGCCGGCCAACACCACCAGAGGACCCGAAGTGGAAGGCATGTAGTTATACCGAGCACAAGCCAGCACTGGCTGTCCCGGGTCTGTAGGTATAATTCGACATCGGCTCTACCCACCCCTGCCGGGTCGGGTCATCACTGCATAGGAGGCTGTCCTGCCTCCGCCTGATTCTCCTGGTCCCCTGCAGAGTTGTCCGGCTGGGTGAAATTTGCTTCTCCTGGTCCCTGCTACCCACCAGATCTGAAGGTAGACGGTGTGCGACCCCTCAAGGATGAGGCATGCACGCTTGAGGGGTGGTACGCCGGATATGATGCCGACGGCGAGGTGCGGTGAGGGTGCACCGGATCGGGGTGAGAACCACCGATGTCAGCGTAGGACCGACGCAACGGCGCCGACGGTGGAGGCTCATAGAGGACGATGGCACACTCCTCAGCCGAGCCCGACTTGTCTTTCACCGTCACAGGCCCGCTGCCGGCGAGATCCTGATGCTCTGCCGGTAATCGAGCGATCTACCGGTAGGCGGCATGGAGATAAAACCCGATGGAGGCGGGTGTGTGCCGTCTTGGTGGCTTCGTGGGACCGAAGCCATGCTACGGTGGTGGCGCGACAGTTGAAGCGGACAAGATTGCGGCCGAGGGAGGAGCAGCCAAGGGTGACCGGAGAAGAATGGTACTGAGGCGGCTGTGGGTGAGATCTGCAGAACTAACGCGCGATGTAGGCAGCCGGCGTTGAACAGGGCGTGGACGGGGGAAACAGGGAAAGGGGGGCGTGAAGTTGAGCCGACGACGACGACCGGAGAGCGGTGGAATCCGATCATGGAGATGAGGCTACGGATTCCCTAGAACGGGTGAGGTTGAACCCTAGAAAGGATGTGCAGAGCGTTTTTCCTTTTTTCTGTTCCTTAAACTTTTGATTATGGTATTTTTATCGTAGAAATATAAGTCTATTACTTATACTGTTGCAAAATACATAAAGTGCATCCAATATAATAATAACAAGAGGAAAAATCAAATAGAAACCACTCCTTAACGTAAAAACTGTGTGAACCAATCCAAGCCATTCATTTTAAGAATGGATGGATGAGATGCAATTGAGTGGTTGACTTGTTGACTGCAAAAAAAACAGCACTTTTTAGTAAGGGGTAAGGGCTTTTTTAGTAAAATCATCGTATTTTTTTTTACCAATTCACTAATTTAATTTTTCCCGCTTCGTTTGAACTCCGATTGGCTTCAAACTTGCGCCATTAGTTTTGTTTTTTCAAGGGCTTTCTATCAAGATCAGTCATGAATATATTTTGAAGCACGAAAAAAAAATTATTTTCGGGGTTGATTTTTAAAAAAAAGTTAAGTCTGGGTAATTTTTATCAACGCTATACACTGGGTTTATCAACACTATACACTGGGTTTATCAACACTATACACTAGGTTTATCACCTCATTTTCCAAAATCGAACATGATTTTTATCACATCATCACATGTTTTGTATGAACAATAAGCACTAGTTTTATCAACACTAAACATTATGTTTATCATTAAATTATATGTGTTTTTATCATCTCATTACATGTTTTTTATCAACACTAAACTCTAGGTTATCACTCTTATTTCGGGGTTGATTTTAAAAAGAGTTAAGTCTGTGTAATTTTTATCAACACAATACACTAGGTTTATCAACACTGAACACCAGTTTTATCACCTCATTTTCCAAAATCAAACATGATTTTTATCACATCATCACATGTTTTTTTATGAACACTAAGCACTAGTTTTATCAACACTAAACACTATGTTTATCATTAAATTACATGTGTTTTTATCATCTCATCACATGTTTTTTTTATCAACACTAAACTCTAGGTTATCACCCTTATTTCGGGGCTGATTTAAAAAAAAGTTAAGTCTGTGTAATTTTTATCAACACTATACACTGGGTTTATCAACACTATATACTGGGTTTATCAACACTTTACACTGGGTTTATCAACACTGAACACTAGTTTTATCACCTCATTTTCCAAAATCGAACATGATTTTTATTACATCATCACATGTTTTTTTATGAACACTAAGCACTAGTTTTATCAACACTAAACACTATTTAGCACTAGTTTGATACCCCGATATGAAAAATTTATTAGTGAAGATTTATCAACACTTAACATTGTTTTTATCACCCCAATATAACTTTTTATTTTCGTGTTTCAAAATATATTCATGACTGATCTTGATTTGAAGCCCTTGGAAAAAGAAAAATATTAGCGCAAGTTTGAAGCTAATCGGAGTTCAAACGAAGCGGGAAATATTAAATTAGTGAATTGGTTAAGAAAAAAAATAGACACTTGTCCACATGGCACCATGCTTTTACAATTATGCCCTTGCTTGTGTGAGAAAGGAAGAAATTGGCGTGACTTTTGGTGGAATTGGGATGATGATGTGGCATTATGGTGAATGTTGGATCTAAATGGTGTATGGCTAGGATTGGTTCACACAGTTTTTAAGATAAGAAGGGGTTCTATTAGATTTCTCCTCATAATAACAATATTTAACCCAAAATATTATCTAATCATTTTTTTTAGAATAAATGTTTTTTATCGGCAAAGTTTTGGAGATTCAGATTACTTCTTGATAAATGGATTCGGGGAAAAAAATCTTGATAATTGGCTAATTAAACTGGTAGAGGGGTTAAACATGTTTTTCAATTGTGCGTAGAAATTTTAAAAATTATTCATTGCAGGGGTACCTCGGATTCCGATATTAGTGGGTAAGGTGGTAGGACCTGTGGAATAGAGAGTCAGCGGATCTCTCTTCCTACATTGTTGCCTCTGCTGACTTATCACTCACCACTAAACGGAAAAAAAAACTTGCAACTCAAGTCAAATCAAGGACATTCTATTTTGGAAATGTCTAAAAGTTTTCTTAATTTCATATTGAAAATTCCCTTGATACTGCAGAACGAACCTTGGTGTGAGTTTGACTGAGTTGAGGAAAGGATATCAAAAGATCGTGCGCTTTTAAAACTAGTTTCGAGATAAAACTCATGAGGTCTCTATACACTCTCTTATTTAGATTCATTTTTTTGAGTTAAAGTTGCAACTTTATTCATACATCAAAATTGAGAATACATTCGATTGCGTTAGGTAAAGGGTCTGATCACTGAAGAACAGGCATAGAACGAGTTTTCGTGGGTAATCAGTGGGAAGCCCTATTCGCAGTTCCTTTTTACAAATTGAAGGGTTGTCCCCTCTTGTGGAGAAAGAAGTTCATGGATGTCCCTAATCAGCGTTCCAATGGGCGAAACCGGAACATCCCCGCGAGATATTAGGTTGAGGAGGACTTGAACATCAGAGCGGATGATAACATTTGATCAAAAACTCGGTGCATTCTTCAGGGCCGTCGCCAACGCGCAGTCTTCAACCATGATCAGGGCCCATACCCTCGGCAGAGTACCGTTTGCGATCAGACGAAACGACCCCTGGTTGTCTCGGGCAATGAGGTCTCATGCGGACTGCTGCGTGTCCTGAAATACAGCCACGTCCACATTGATGACGATGGTGCCTGGGGGTGGGCGCGTCCACTTAGCCTTCCATACCGATGGTATAGCTCTGGGCTTTGGGGAAGCACCTTTCGCCTCCCACCAGGCCGATAGATGGGCTACCGCCGCTAAGATTACCTGTAAAGCTGCCGGGGGTGTACCCCTCCATTTAAGCTCATTCCTCGCCTTCCAAATTTCCCACAAAATAGAGAGAACTGATGTCACCTTATCCCGGGGACTCCCTGCCGCCATCCCCTCCCACCATTGCTCAAAAGTCCATCCTAGGCCTTGGGGAATAAGGTCCCCAGCCTGAGCCCAGCAAGTCTTTGCGAAACCACAGTCGACGAACAAGTGATCAACTGTCTCCGGTGCTCGCCCACAAATATCACATGTAGGAAGAATGGGGACAAACTTACAGTTGAGATTGGTAGATACTTGCAGGGTATCAGTTAGGCTTCGCCAAAGGGATATCAGAAAACAAGGGGGAGCGAGGATCGACAACAGAACAGACCATGTGACTAGCGTCGTATTATGCCTAGCCGTCTGTCTCGTCGTGGCTAGGATCGAATAACCCGTCTTTGTAGTATAATGCCCAGACCGCTCAACAGCCCAGTACCATGTGTCTATAGTCTTGAGTGGCGACAGGGGAACCTAAAGTATATTATCCCGCTCTTCGGTAGAGAACACTTGACCCATCCGGGAGGCATCCCAACAAAGCCTTCCTGGCACCATGAGCCCCGCAACTCGACCCCCAATCAGGGCTGGATTAGACTACGTGATCTCCGGGTTAGGCCCCACGAGCCAAGGGCTACCCTTGATAAAGGTATCCCGGCCATCCCCTATCGTAATTCGAAGGCCACCTCGCAGTAATTCCTGAGCAGACAGAATACTAGACCAGGTAAAACTCTGGTTGGCCATAACCCCCGCCTCAAGAAAGCTGACCTTTGGGAAGTATTTAGCCTTGAGCACCTTCGCCATCAGGGACTGAGGCCGATGGACCAGACTCCATGCTTTCTTTCCCAAGAGAGCCTTGTTGACATCGCTTAGATGACGAAATGTCATACCACCCGCTTCCGTTGGCATACATAGCTTGTCCCAGTCCTACCAAATAATTGGACAACCCGTCCCCAGGTAATACACTTAATGATTCGGTCACCCAGGTACGCCATCGCTGTATTCTTGTTCCTCCTGACCACGTTTGGGACCCCTAGATACATACATACTGCCGAAGTCTCTTCAATATTCAGCATCTGAAAGCATTGTTGTTTCATGAGCGCGGTTGTATTTATGCTGAAAAGAACTGAAGATTTATCCAAGTTCTAAACATGGCCCGAGAGGGTGCCAAACAACCCGAGGATACCCTTAACCGTATGCGCGTCTTCAGGTGTGGCTCGACAGAAGATGTAACAATCATCTGCGAAGAACATATGAGAAATTTCTAGGCCCCCCCTCGCGACACAGACTCCCCTCAACCGCCCCTCACTTTGGCCTTGCCGTAGTAGGAATGACAAACCTTCCGTACAGAATAAGAAGAAATAGGGGGACAACGGGTCACCCTGGCCTACACCCCGAGTCGGTGTAAGCGTTGGTGTCTCTCGCCCCCAGATGAAATCGTATAATGGACGGATTTAATACAGCAAGACACCAGTTCAATCCACTCTGCCGAGAATCCTAATCGCCCCGTAATCCGAAGAAGATAGTCTCATTCCACCCGGTCATATGCCTTACTCATGTCTAGTTTAAGAGCCATAAAGCCTATCGCCCCTTGTCTCTTCTGCCGGAGAAAATGGATGATCTCAAAGGCAATGAGGATATTATCCTGAATACACCTACCCGGTATAAACTCCCCTTGGGTGTCTGAGACAACAATATGAAGAAGAGGCCGCAAATGGTTAGCTAATACCTTAGATAGAATCTTGAAGATGATGTTACATAGAGCAATTGGCCGAAGGTCTGCTCTATCTGGAACGGGCTTCTTCAGATATAGGACAATGGAGGTTTCGTTTAGAGTTTGATCAAACTTACGGGATTGCAACACCTCCCCTATGAAACGCACCACCTCATCTGCCACAGTTAGCCAACAATGTTGATACAATCTAGGATTCATCCCACCTGGTCCCAGCGACTTGTCTGGCCCCATCTGAAATACCGTCGTCTTGATCTCTAAAACCAAACATGGGGAGAGTTACGACTAGTTCTGCACCGGAGTAATACAGAAAGGGAGGGCAATGGGGAATTCTTGTAGTGCAGGCATACTCGAGGTAAACATGGTGGTAAAGTATTCCATAATCAAATGTCACATCCCCGTGTCCCATGTGACCAAGTCCCCGACATCGTTTTTAAGAGATAGAACCGCATTTACTCGACGCTGATACGAACAAGCTTCTTGGAAGAATTTAGTGTTGCGGCCCCCCTCAGCCAGCCAATGTTGATTCGCTCGCTGGCACCAGAAGGACTATTGCTCACCCAGAGCTCGTTCATATTGACTCTGAATCGCCTCATGACCGTGCACCTCTGCCCTATCCGCACGACCATTAAGTTCCGCAATCCTCCGTTGGAACTATTTGATATGATTAATATTATGCCGTAAATGGTGCCGACCCCACTTATGCAGGGATTTGCCGACTGCCTAGATTGCGTCCCCTATAGGTTTTGCCTGGTGCTTATCCTAGGAAGCCTGAATCAGACGACCGCATTCCGGGTCAAGAACCCATTGAGATTGAAAGCGGAACTTCAGAAGACCTTGATGAGAGACCTGGCAAGCCAAGGGCAGAAGGACCAGCCAATGATCAGAGGTTGTCACACCCGTATTACAGAGGTCCAGGTCCGATAGAGAAGAAAATATAGTGTCTGAGACCAGGTCTCTATCCGAACGTTACTGGACGCAGGCATCATGTCGCCGACCCCTGTACCAGGTATACTGATGGCCCGTCATAGAGATATCCACCAGGTGTAAGTCATTCAACACAGACCAGAAGTCATCCATAACGCTGAAAGGATAAGATCGACCTCCCGTTGTCTCGTCCGGTTCCAGGATATAGTTGAAATCCCCTATCAGAACCCAGTTTGGTCTCGTGGGATCATGGAGATACCGAATCATTTCCCATGTAAGGTGTCGCTTATCCCGATGAGGTTCTCCATATACCTCCGTTACTCGCATGTCCGTATGTCCTGGTGCCGAGATATCAACATCAATATACCTCGCGTCCGATGCCCGAAACGTCACACCAATCCTAGAGACCCAAAACATCGCCAAACCCCTCTGGTCTGGCAAACCTCTAGAGCTCCGGACATATAGGACACACTGGTAGTCCTGAAATCCAAGAGACCGAGAGAGGAGAGCACAACTATAGATATCCATCAATGTTTCCGAGAGGAAGAGAAGATACGGGCGATGGTCCCGGAAAAAATGCTTGAGGTGTTGTTTATGCAATCCCGTCCCCATACCCCAACAACTTCATGCCGGAATCCGAAGATCAGGCTTAAATCGCATTGATGGAGCCCTAGGGCCCAGGTCCCAACTTCGCTGTGGCGCATTAGAAGGCGAGGGCGATGGCAATAGGGCTGAGTCCAATTGGGGCCGAATTCGAGCCCCCATATGCCCTTGCGACGCTGATCCATCCAGCCCAGGAGCCGAAACAAGGGGAGCCGCTACAGAGATCGGCTGGGAGGGGTTATGATCCGATCTCGGGCCCGATCCTCGCAAAGGGGCATCAGAGTTATTCGCCGATGGCAGGGAGATGGAACTCGGACCCCAATCTCCATTCTGCAGGTAGCTGGAACTCCGAGTAACAGGAATCGAGACCGGGGATTGGTTGCGGACAGTATGAAGACGGTGTAACACATAGGGGCACCCTCCTGCCCGTCGGCGCGCATGCGGAGGCTCCTGCTATTCAATCTCATCCACGCTAGGGGCAGGCAGAATCGGCGGCGAGGAGGCCGAAGGAACCTGAACCAAGAGCGGGAGATGAGTGTCAGAACTATGCCGGGATAGGGACACTTGGGATTGGCTGCGCGACGAAACCTTAGCAGACAACATATTTTCGTCCAACTATAACACTTGTTAATGGTTCTGATTTAGATTCGTTAAATTACCATTGATCGTCTGACTTAGATTTATACTAACAGGTATAAAATAGTTTTGCTAAAAATTATGTTTATAAGAGCATGTATATCTAGCGATGCGCGATTCGCGAAGATGTGAATCGCGGTTTGTCATTTGCACGCTGTAGGGTGCATGAATCGCGAACCGCGATTTACAAAACGTGAATCGCGAGTCATGGGCCGACTCGCGAACCAAAATTGTGGTTCGTGAGTCATTGGTACATTTTTTAAATCAAAATAATACAAAATTTAAATCCGATTATGTCGAAACGGTGTCCAAAATTTATAAATTTATGGTCATCAGGTTTGTATTGTTCTAAATAATTTATTTAGTATCTTTGATCACAAAAAAAAATGATTTGCACTTCGAATCGAGATTGTTCCAAAATTAATTTACACTTCGAATCACGAATATAATATTTGGTTTTTATTTAAATTGTTTATTAATTACAAGTTCAAGTTTAATTTTCATTTTAATTAAATTCTTCATTTATTAATTAATTTATTAATTTTATTTAATAATTACTATTTTAAATATGAATTTAATAAATTCATCAAAAACATAATTAATTATCCAATCAACACCCACTCAACATTTCTACTAACCATAGTCTCCATACATGAACCTCTTATTGTGGTGCTCTATCAGTTTCAAGAGTTCGCATCAGAATTTATCCTAGTCACCACATAAATTCTGAATCTTGCTCCCCTATATGTGTGTCCATTGATGTACATGCTTTAATAGACGTAAAATTCCGATATTAGCAACAATGGGAAATGGAGAGTCATAGACTAATGTTTTGGATTAAACCAAAATATATATTAATTTTCTTAAATGTTTTAATTCATTAATCAATACAAAGCATGCCCAATTTTTAGTAAACTGTTTCTTTAGGGTTCTCTCGTCTTTTCTTCGGTCGTCGCTCATTTTTTTTTTGCCGTTTGTGGAGCGTTCGCCGGATCCACCACAGTCGAATTGTTGATCTCCAAGCCTACAACATGGACAATACACCTACGCTCCCACGAGTCCCCCGCCGTTGACGTAAAATACCCCACGTCGACTGATGACATCCTCCCAAGACAACACAATCGTCGAACGTTCAGGGCCATGTCCCGCAACTCGGCCCGAGCGGACCTTCTGTTACCACGGTACGACAAATTCTCAGAATTTTCCACCCTCAACATGTGCCTATCAACCGCATCTCACTACCCCTTGGGTCACTAGAACGCTTCTGGTAGATGCGACCACATTAGAACGATCAACAGCGGACCGTAGTCAATCCAGAGGTAACCACTGTCCATTTCCTCCATAATGATATAAATCTGTCCCCTATTCTGATTCAGTCTCAACCTATATTTTTGGTGGGAGACATCCTTGTCTGCCCACAAGTACCGACGGAGGCATCGACTTATTCGATCAACTTCGAACTAATATTTTCCTGAACCCATGAGTTGGGGAATTTGAGAGGGCGACCCCCTAACCTAGATAGGAGACCGGCGATCGACCATGCACCGACAGCGTGTGGCCCGCCGACACCACCCCCATCTCCAGGTTACGTAACTCACGACGTAGCCATTCCCTATGGACAACTACCAGGAAGAAAAATCATTCATCCGGTATGCACCCTAATTCTTCCATAAACCAAGTCCTAATCCGACCTAAACCACCGGTGAATAAACTGCCCTGGAACTACAACGACATTGCAACAGACCTTCACCGAGAGTAACTCAAACTCATCATTTCCATCCACAACCTGCACATACTATTCTTAACGGAGACTATGCAGATGGCCCCGGAGACGACTATCCTCAAGCATAACTTAGGGTTTATAGATGGATTTTTTGGTCCCACCCCTTGTGAGACATAAAGGAGGACTAGCACTTTTTTTGGGACCGGACGTTTAAGTGGACATTCAGGCCGAGGACCTACGGTACATCTATGCAATGCAATGTGATGTGAACGTAAAATGCATCTATTCTAGATGTTTTTAGCCCACATTCTTGAGTTTTTCAGTCTAGGGATTATGTACTTTAATGTGTATTTCTCTACTTTGGTGCAGTTGATCTCTCTCTACAGGAAATAGGATCTCGGAGCGGAAAAGAGCCTAAAACGGAGTAAAAATCGTAATTCTTCAAGTCAAGATTCCATACGTCGTGCATTGGATGTGTGCTGAGCGTGCAAATGAGGCAGAGAGCAGCTGAAAGTGGATCTGAGCTCGTACTCCGTCTCATACGGCGTATGGCTGGAGTAGGAACCATACTCCAGTTTATACGGTGTATGGCTGGAGTAGGGACCATACTCCACACCATACGAGGTATAGGCGAAGTAGGAATCCTACTCCCCTCATATGGCGTACGGATGGCCGTACGACGCGCAGAAGAGTAATTTTCCAGTCAGATTTCCTCTTTTACCCTTAGTTATTATCAATGTATAAATAGGGAATTAGGGCATTAGAGGGGGGATCACGAGTCTCAGAGAGAAAAACACAAGTTTGAGAGATAGGATTCGAGGTTTGGAGATTTGGAGACTTGTAATCGAAGTACTTCATCGTTGTGATTGATAATCGGGTATTTGTATCGCTTTCGTTAGTTATGATGTTTATGATTACATTCAACTGTGTTTTGTGTTCTTACTCCGATGTCATGAACTAAATAAATTTTGATCTAGGACATAGGGGAACGATATGATGACATAAATTAATGGGTTTCGGCTTTACACTTGTGAAACTTGTATTTATGCTATCGTTTATATAATTTCGTGCTTAATGCTTCGTCGCCTTGATCACGTGATAGATGTAGGAATTCTAGTAACCAACAATTGAGAAATGAGGTTAATAGGAGGAAAAAAGGAAATTATATAACTCGGGTTTCAATCTAGACTAGAATATGGTTAGACTGACACGAGTGCAATGTAAAGACCGCCCCGGTTAAAAGAATTAAAATATTAAAATTGTCGATTGAAACGTCGTGGTTGGAAAACGGGTTAAATTTTGGGAACAAGTGCAAAAAGAAATAAAAAAAAAAGGAAGAAGGAAGAACGTGCCTGGACAAGGCCAGACTGGGCCGGTCAGGGGACCAGGCCCAGTTTGATGACACCGGGCTAAGCCCGCACCTCTCACACAACCCAGCACCAAGCCCAAGTGAAGCCCAACCAAACCCAAAACCCTACTGTTCTTGCGTCTCCTTCACTCAGCCGTGCACGAGAACCGAGGCAATCCCTCTCTTCTCGCTCTCGTCCTTCCTCTCTCTCTCTTCTCTCTCTTACTCGAAACCAAGTCGCCCTCGCCGTCCTTCTCTCCCGTTCATGAATTGAACCGCGCTGGTACAAAATCGACGTCGAGGTATCGTCGCCACATCCCGTGTCAGGAACCGAACCACACCGTCGGAAGTTTCTCGGCCTGGTTCTCTATCCCGAGCGCGAATCGCGCCGGCGACGGGGGAAATCGCACTGCTCGTTCCCCCCTCGCCGTTCGTTCTTTTCCCCAACCAAAAACCATATGAAAACCCACCCTCACGAAGATTCCCCTCTCTTCCCTCTCTGGTGCGCCGTTGTGGAGCTCCACTCCGAGCTCGAACGGGTTCTGAGAGGTCGTGGGTCCTCGAAGGGTGCTGGTCGCCGGAGAGCCATCACTGGAGCCGTGAGGGGAATCGATTCCCGAGAACCACAACCTTCCTTCAGTTTCCCTAGCGTCGTAGACGGCGACCGGAGCCAACCCTAGCCGCCCCTCTCCCCGTACTCGAGCATCCTGACCAGGGCTGGACGTGGGCCAGGACCAAGCTCGAGCCAGGCTGGGCCTTGGACCAGGCCATGCCAAGTCTCGGCCCAGTCTGAGTCCGGGTCTTGACCTCGGTCGGGTCTGAGGCCGAGTTAGGGTCGGGTCAATTGCCCATGCAGGTCACAAGGAGAGTTAAGAGTTGACCATTGTTGGTCCTGAGTTATTCGAGAGACGATTGAAGGAACCACGCAGGGTCACCGTGGAAGCACAAGGATGGGATGCGCGCAAAGTGCCCTAAAACCGTTCAAAACCTTGAGATTTCAACCCTTGCAGAGTACTCCTTGATATGGTGACTTGGATGATACGACTTATGTTTGGTTTGATTGATAGTATGTGAGCAAGTGTCAGCAGTAAGTGCAACGTCACGTGTTGGATAACCTTCTTGATCGATCACAGTTGTGTGTTACCTTTTGTCAAGTGTGGACGTGATAACGTTCGACTTGTGGTGTGTTTCGAGGTACGCCCATCTTCCGGCTAGGTGTCAGTAACGTGTGCTATTATTCCTTGTTGAGGTGCGCCTACCTTTCCACTAGATGTGGTAAAATGAGCGGTTGTTCCAAACCATGCAGTGATTATGAGATCCATTATCCTGATGAATACATTTGTGTATAACTTCCTTGTATATTTGTTTGTGGTTGGTCTTGACTTGACCATGTTTGAGTTTCGGTGTGAATTGTCACTGTAACGGTTACTAAAGAGGAAATTGAGAAGTTACGTCTGCGTGTGGTTCCGACTATGTTCGACTTACGGAGTGTTCCAGTGTGATACCTACACCGATGGAGAATTTCGGTATAGGGTATCCAGACCGATGTTGTCTTTGGCGATACGATGTCGATAGCGATGTAGGATTCTGGTATAGGATAACTAGACCGTTACCTGGTATTCCTTAGTGTTTGGGTGTTTTTCGACGTGTTGTAGTTACTCGGTGATTCTTTGTGATGGTATGAATTGTTGCATGGTGAAATTGTAAACTGTTGAGTAAGGTTGTTTCCACCGCCAAGTATGGTGTTCGGGTGACTGGCAAGATCAAGTGAGGTGCGTCCGTTTTAAATTTTGATGACGAAATTCTTTTAAGGGGGTAGACTGTAAAGACTGCCCCGGTTAAAAGAATTAAAATATTAAAATTGTCGATTGAAACGTCGTGGTTTGAAAACGGGTTAAATTTTGGGTACATGTGCAAAAAGAAATAAAAAAAAGGAAGAAGGAAGAACGGGCCTGGACCAGGCCAGACTGGGTCAGTTAGGGGACCAGGCCAGATTGGGCTGGTCACGGGACCAGGCCCAGTTTGCTGACACCGGGCTAAGCCCGCACCTCTCACGCAACCCAGCACCAGGCCCAAGTGAAGCCTAACCCAACCCTAAACCCTACTGTTCTTGTGTCTCCTTCACTCAGCCGCGCACGAGAACTGAGGCAATCGATCTCTTCTCACTCTGTTCCTTCCTCTCTCTCTCTCACTAGAAACCGAGTCGCCCTCGCCGTCCTTCTCTCCCAGTCACGAATTGAACCGTGTTGGTACAAAAACGACGCCGAGGTATCGTCGCCACATCCCGTGTCAGGAACCGAACCACGCCGCCGGAAGTTTCTCGGCCTGGTTCTCTATCCCGAGCGCGAATCGCGCCGTCGACGGGGGAAATCGCACGGCTCGTGCCCCCCTCGCCGTTCGTTCTTTTCCCCGACCAAAAACCATATGAAAACCCACCCTCACGAAGCTTCCCCTTTCTTCCCTCTCTAGTGCGCCGCCATGGAGCTCCACTCCGAGCTCGAACGGGTTCTGAGAGGTCGTGGGTCCTCGAAGGGCGCTGGTCGCCGGAGAGCCATCACCAGAGCCGTGAGGGGAATCGATTCCCGAGCACCACAACCTTCCTTCAGTTTCCCAAGCGTCGTAGACGGCAGCCGGAGCTAACCCTAGCCGCCCCTCTCCTCGTACTCGAGCATCCTGACCAGGGCTGGACTTGGGCCAAAACCAAGCTCGAGCCAGGTTGGGCCTTGGGCCATGCCATGCCAGGTCTCGGCCCAGTCTGAGTCCAGGTCTGGCTAGGTCTGGGTCTGGACTTGGGTCGGGGCTAGGGCCGGGTTAGGGGGGTGGGTCAGGTCCGGTTCTGGGTTCGGACCGGGTCTGGATCCGTGTTGGGCCTGGATCCGGGTTGGACAAAATTATTGAATTAATTAATTTAAAGTATTATAAATGGAGAATGTAAAGGACTTATTTCATAAATTAGAGGACTGTTCGAACTGGACCAAGACCGATTAATACCTTTACTTGTTAAAATCAGACTTTGACTTCGCCCGAGAAGACTGGAGGTAGGCCCGGACGTCAGCAACTAGGAGACGTAGTTGCTCGTTCTTCTTGAGGTAGGGAAAAGTCGTAAACTCCACTCCTAATTTAAGAATGCTAATAGTATGCCTAAAGGATAAATAGTAACCGGACGAGTCTTAATATGCATATAGGATGTGATTCACTAGTTAACCGCTTTCAATACTTGGGAAATTGTCGTGCTGGTAGAATGGCCTTGACGAGCCCTATGATTGATTGTGATTGTGTTCGTTTGTCTCAATTAATGATGTATGTTTCGTTTCTAGGATAATATAAGAGTCACACTAAACTAGATGAATTATGACAAGTATGTTATGAATGATTGACTTGGTGACATGATCGGTTGAATGAATGGATGTCATGAATGTATGTGATAATGCTTGATGGTATGGTCGGGTGAGTGATAGACCGATGGAATATGTTTGGTAAGTCCTGCCGGTAAGCTTGTTGTTATGATGCGTTCATTGTAGTGTATGCGGTAAGTTTGGTTGGCATAGTATGCCGGTGTGAATTGTTGGGCTGACACGTTGGTATGACGGGTAAACGATGATCAGGTTACGTGATAAGGTGTGCCTACCTTCCGACTAGAAGTCGGTAAAATGTGCTATGATTCTATGATTAGGTGTACCTACCTTCCGACTAGGAGTCGGTAAAATGTGTTGTTGCCAGTGATAAGGTGTACCTACCTTCCGACTAAGCGTCGGTAAAATGAGCTATGAATCGTGATAGGGTGCGCCTGACCTCCGACCGGGTGTCGGTAAATTGTGCTATAGCCGTGAGATCCGGCGTATTAAGGGGGGCTCACTGTGTGTGTATTGTTAATAATTTATTGAGTGGTTGTCATTGCTTTACTTGTATGTATGATGTGCTTCCCGATGTGTGTTCCGGGAGCCCCAATCATTGTGTCTCCTCTGGACCGAGGGGCAATCTGATATGATGTACAATCCAGTGTACGGATCGGAGTCTTGGGATTTGATGTTCAGTATTCCGGTATTTGTGTGTTCCTTTAATTGTTTCCTTTGATGAATTCGTTATCTTTCCTTTGATCTCCTTAAATGTTACCTTCTTTAAGTATTGCACTTCTGGTAGATCTTATTTTAGGGGTTGTAGGATAACTGTACTAATCGGTTTTATTGTTAAAACAGGGGTTCCTCTTTATTTTATTGCTTTTTCCTACTGAGCGTAAGCTCACTCCCCTTCTTGTTTACTATTTGTACAAGTTTCTTTGCTGATTAGTATCTAGAGGTGGTCTCAAGGCTCGGAAGCTCCTTGGGACGTGGGATTTTGTCATAGAGACGTACTGTTTTGTAAAAACTTTATTTTCTGTTAACTTGATTACAGAGCTGTTGACTCTTGACCTTGGTCTTCAATTACGTTTTTTTTGTGGATTTTACTTATTTAAGTCTTTTCTATTCATTATTTATTTATTTTTTTTAGTTCACGTCTCGAGTCCGGTCAAAACCGGATTTGGGGCGTGACATGCAATAACCATAGGAGTGAAACCCGAAAGTTAGAGGAATTCGTGAATCTTAATGCTTGGTACCTTTCTACACCTAGATTAGAGATAATTAGGTGGTCAGAGTACGATAGGGTCCTAATGTGATCGAGAGATGGTTAGGACTAGTGATAGAGAATTCTCGTTGCCTTTAGAATAATACTAGTTGCAAGTGTAGACCGAATCCCGATAATTTATTCATCATATCAGAACCCCGTTAATGTCCTATATCACTTTAAATCTTTGATTTTTAAATCTGCTTTTGATATTGTGCTCTTGCATTCTCGGATCACTTACATTATTCTATAGTTGTATTGAATCATTATTGCAAAACAAACAAAACATCGGAATATGAATAGCTTGACCAACGAATTAATTAACTAAAGTGCTTGTCTAATTGCTCCCTTGGGTACGATATCTCGAACTAAACCCCGAATACTACTTGACGACCGGTACGCTTGACGTGCCATTATGAGAGTTGATTCTCGGGGTGTCACAATGCAATGATCACCATCCCAGGACGAGACACAATTCGATTTACAGGAATTTATGGTGACCCAAACCGAAACCAGTGGCATTAGATGTGATCGAAACTATGTCACTTAGATAGTCGGGATAGGCACTGATGGATCCATGTGGGTGACTTTTAAAGCCATTATGGCGCAAAAGGAAACCCAAGGTGGAAAAACTTATCCCCAAAGCCTGATTTTGGACTTCCAGGAACATGTGGAGGATATAGGAACAACGGACATGACCATGGAAAGCCTCCCCTTCACATGATCCAGACGCCAAGCCGTTGGTCGAATTGAAACTCGACTGGACCAGACTTTGAACACTAGGGATCTTCTCAATGATACCCCGCCCCCACGCCTAATCAATACAGGCACGACTACCTCCGATCATTACCTGATCCTCCTCACTCTTAAATCACATACTCGATCCCCCTATCACCAAAGTTCATATTTGAATCTAGCTGGACGAAAGAACTAGGATGTGGGCATCTTATTCAAAGACCTTGGGAAGGACCACCCACAGAATTGATTAATATTAAGACGGGCCGAATATGGGAGGTTCTCCAACCTTGGGGAAGGGATGTATATAGACATTAAAAAGAATTAAATGGTGTTAGAAGCAGATTGCAGCACTCAATGGGAAATGGAAATATAGGGTATAAATCACCGGAAAGCCTTCCAAATCCAATATGAAACAACATTGGCTCAGAACGATCCTTTTGGAAACAGAGATCCAAACACCATTGGCTCATGGAGGGCGATAGGAACACGAAGTTCTTCCATGCATCGGCTTCCTTTAGAAGACGTATAAACCAAATTTTCTCCCTCCAAGATGAACAAGGAAACATGGTTACATGGGACTCCAGGATGGATGTACTACTTGCCACATACTTTGAGAAGGGTTATTTACGGTTTTGGTACCCAAATGTTTCGTCCATGAATGATATGGTACCCTTATGTTTCAAATGATTTGTCCACGGACGGATGTAGCATATTCCGTTAGAAAACTAACGGAATATTCCTCTAAATTAGACACGTGTAGTTAAGTGGGGTGTGAAATGACGATTTTACCCTTTCTTATTTTAAGCTTATAAATTTGATAGAAAAAATTACCATTATACCCTTAGTTATAAATAAATAAATAAAATAAAATAAAATAAAAATATTTTTTTTGAACACTTAATTAAAATAATTAGCTGAATTATACATATACCCTAACCTATTTCTCGATCCAATCTCTCTCTCTCTCTCTCTCTCTCTCTCTCTCTCTCTCTCTCTCTCTCTCTCGCTTTAACCCCTTCATCTTCCTCGTCCTCTCGACCTCACCTCCGACCTTTATCTCTCGACCTCACCTCCGACCTTCATCTCTCGACCTCGCCTCAGACCTTCATCTCTCATCTTCTTTGTACTTTTCGACCTCGCCTCCGACATTCATCTCTCGACGCCGGTGCGAGGAACTCGACGCTAGTGCAAGGAACTCGACACTGGTACGAGGAACTCGACTCCGGCAAGAATTCGGCTCCTATTTGCATGAGGAAGAAGAGCCCAGATCTGCAACACAAAGAGATTTATGCCTGGGTTTGGTTTATGCGTTTCAAGGTTTGGGTAGCGACGCGAGTTCGGAGGCACAGGCGGCGACGGCGAGTTCAGGGCAGGATGAAGCTCTTGTCCTTCTCGTATCGTCTTCGATGTCTGGGGCGAGGGCTTTCACGGCGAGGTCTCGAGTTCGCATGCGTCATCTCGAGGGCGGCAAGGTCCCGAAATCGTTGTGTTCTTCGAATCAAATGATTCAAATCTGATTTGTGAGTGTTAGGGGTTTCAATTAGATTATGTTTTGGGGTTTTTGGTTTGAGGTTTCTGGTTTGGGATTCACAACTTCTCTGAGCAAATATGCACAAGGGTTTGTTCTCTGAAAAATTTTGTTTTCCATTTGTGTTCATCCGGATTTCGATAAATGTTAATATTAGAACTATATTGTTTCTGGGAATATATACATTTGTGTTGTGGAACTATATTGTTTCTGGAATTATATACATTTGTGTTGTGGTTGAATAGGACTTCAGATTTGTTCATGAATCCATTTTGATTATGAGAAATATATAGATTTGTGTTTGAATGTGTCGATGTATATGGATTTGTTCAAAGGATGTGTTGAATCTGATCTCTGGGAAGAACGAAGAAGAAGAAGAGTCAGATTTATTTTTTGAATTAAAATTTTATAAACAAATGAAATTAGAAATCGAAGAGTAACAATTTTTTGGTTGTTATAATCTTATAAAAAAATGGAATTAGGAATAAATTAGTTTTTTTATTAAAAATGAAATTACAAATAAATATGTTATATAAAAATGATTAAAAATATTATGAAAATATATTTATTAGAGAAATAAAAAAATGTAAAATGAATTTTAAAAGAATTAATGTTTTTTTTAAAAAAATTAAATAAGAATTAGTTGAAAAATTAAAATTATTATTAAATCAAAAGTCAAAGTCAACTAAAAAACAAAGGGTAAAAGAGTCTTTTTATTCTTGAGTCAAAAGTCAACTAAATTGATAAAGGGTAAAATGGTCTTTTCAGTTTGGTCTGTTAGTTTTTTAACCCCATTAACCCAAATCATTCGTGGACGAAACATTTGGGTACCAAATTGGAAAAAAAATTCATAAGGGTACCATATCGTTCGTGGACGAAACATTTGGGTACCAAATCATAAATAACACTTTTGAGAAATTGTTCACCACCACAAAGGCATCTCTCCAACATATGAATCTCTTGATCCGACCATAAATCACGGATATAAAAAACTCTATCCTCCTGGAAGGAGTCATAGAGGATGAGGTTAGGCAAGCGGTTTACCAGATGAGCCCCTACAAAGCTATAGGACCAGATGGCCTCAATATGAAGTTTTACCAATGTTACTGGCCCACCTTGGCACCGACAGTTATGAAATTCATCCAACAAATATTGAACGGGGGAGAGCTCTAGCGTAGTCTTCATGAAACAAATATAGTTATCATCCCCAAGGTCCCAAGACCCAAATTGGTAACGGACCTTCAGCCAATAACACTATGCAACGTGATTTCACGAATCCTATCCAAAGTTCTGGCTAACATGCTCAAAGCACTACTCCCATATATCATTTCTATTACTCAAGGGGCCTTCGTCCCCGGAAGATCAACCAAGGATAACATCTTTGTATCCTTTGAGGTCATCCACTACCTCCGAATGAACAATCAAGGGTCCACTAGGTATATGGATCTAAAGTTGGATATGAGCAAAGCATACGATAGAGTTGAGTGTCTATTTATATTGACCATGATGCGGAAATTGGGTTTTTACCTCAACGGACGAAGCTTCGAATGACATGTATGAGCACAATAGCATACCAATTAGCATCAAATGGAATGAATATGGACCCCATTATCCCAACGAGAGGTATTAGATTAGGATGCACTATCTCACCAAATATTTTCCTTTTCTGTATGGAGAGACTATCTCGGCTTATTGACCAAGCTTAGAGGGGAGGACAGATACATAGATGTAGGGTGGGTAGGGGTGCACTCCTGATCACACATATGTTCTTTGCAGATGACTACTGCATTTTCTGCAAAAAAACGATTGAGGAGGTCGCATAGGTTTGTGACCTAATCAAATGTTTGGCATCTGGTCATTGCAGGTTCTTAGTCCCCAAAAGTCATCGTTCTCTTTAGCAAAAACATAGTAACACATACACGACAAGCTTACTCTCATATACTCAACATTCCCGATACCACGACAACATCTATGTATTTGGGGGTTCCTAATATGATTGGACAGAGTAGGACGCGTAGCTTGGCCTACTTGGACGAGAAGGTTATCAATAGGATTCGATCATGGGAAGGTAAACTATTATCACCAATAGGAAGAGAGGTCATGATCCGTTTTGTTCTCACATCTCTCCCTACATATGTCATGTCGATATTTTGGGTCCCCCGATCTATCATAGACAAAATCCATATTTCCCTGTCTAGATTTTGGTGGGGAGCACCAATGGATAAGAAACAACCGATTATATGACAAGACTGGTACAAATTGTGTCAAACAAAGGAGGTAGGGGGAATGAAATTTCGGGATCTCCAGGATGCAAACATAGCCTTACTTAGGAAACTAGCATGGAAACTTATCATACATCCCAATTTACTGGTAGCCCGCTTAGTCAAACCCCGCAACTATCCGAAAGGTGAATTTCTCCAATTTGAGAGAGTTGCTAACCCCACTTATATATGGAAAAGCATCTGAGACAGCCAGGAACTTATTAGTTCTGGGATGCGCCAAACGATTGGGTATGGACATACTACCCTCGTACTTGATACACCGTGGTTGTTGACATCAGACCCATACATCCATACAGTCTGATCAGCCCTTACAAGTACTCTGGTCAGTTCCCTCATGCTCAATAACCAAAGGCGTTGAAATATCACCTACATTACCACTTTATTCTTTCCACGATATAGGGAAGCCGTTTTATCTATTCCTCTATCTACTACAAGGGCCAACGATATTTGGTATTGGGAATCAGATCCAAGGGGGGACTACTCCACCAAGGCAGGATACCGAGCCCTGAGACCTAGACAGTCCGCCCTACCACCGGACCCCCCCTAATATGGGACACTCTATGGACTCTAAAAATCCAACCTCGGATTCACATCTTCCTGTGGCGGATTTTCATGGGTACCATCCAAGAGACAACCAATCTCTATCAACGCTTTGTGCCCATGTCCCCCCTTTGTCCCATTTGTTTTCAAAAGTAGAAGACAAGGGAACATCTCTTCATGAAAGGAAAATTTTCCTCTGAATGCTGGACCAAAATGGGAGGCATATCTCCGCCATCACACATAACCTCTTTGACCACCTAGTGGACTCAATGGGTCCAGACACAAACTTCAGACAAGATCATGGAAATTTCCATTGCCCTTTGGGAAATATGGAAGGCTAGGAATGATTGGGTATGGAATGTAGTTCAACCACCACCCTTGAAAGTATCTATCCAAACCCATAGACACATCCTCATTTGGAGGGAGTCCCTACTCCAACCATCCCCGATACGACAAGTTCTGCGTAGTACAATGGATAAGACTTGATAACCCCCACCAACGGGCTATAAGGTCATCAATGTAGATGGTGCGGTCTTCAAAAATCTCAACAAATCAGGATGGAGTGTTATCTTCCGATCTGACACAGGGGAAGTACTTGAAACAGGCAATGACACAATCAGTGGAGTTTGGGACCCGAACATCATCGAAGCATTTGCGATTGCCATGGCCTTAGGTATAGCCCAAGTCCGTAAATAGTCGCAAATTATCATCCGCTCAGACGCTCTAGATGTGGTTACTCTCAGTAACTTGACTACCGCTCCCCTCTCCCTGATGGCTAGAGTCATCCAAGACATTCAAGAAATGCTCTCTCAAATCGAGGAATCAAAACTCATGTTCGTAAAAAGATCAGTAAATAAGGCCGCTCACTGGCTAGTCAGAATTACCTCTTTTATGCTGTTTTTATAGGGTCGGGAGCCCAACTCCCGTCCGCCTTAATCTGTATCCTTCTTAACAATTAATAAAAATATCCATCTTTTGCTAAAAAAAAAATACAAAGCATGCCACACTACAAAATAACGAAATAATTCTCTTATAGACAAGAGCCTAGTCCAGAACCCCTATAAAAATTAGGTGTCCCAATGTTCTAGGCTACACACAACAGTCCTATTATGCAAATAATGGATTCAAACAAAAATAATGAATAAGCTCAAATAAAAAAGACCAAGGATATAAATACCCCATATGGTGGTTGTCTTGTGTTGTTGGATGTCGAAGTCGTCACCCCAAGGAACATGTCCCGGCCAGATGGCCCCGCAATCGGGTTGAAAGGATTATTCAAAGGCCCGCTCACCCCAGTTACAACTTATCATGACGCTCGATGAGGCTGTTTGGCAGCCTTCATCGATGTCCACGATGATGATGGATGATAACCATCCTTGGCGTCCGAGACCACATCTAATAAATCAAGCACTCTCTTCTTGATTCTTTCTTTCATATTCTTAAAGCGACGTGTGGCCCGTTTGGAAGCTTTTGGGGCTTGATATCCTTTCTTTTTCTATACTACCTCGATTGGGTTACCCCCATTCTAATGATTATCCTCCGATAGGTGATGCATGAACGGAGTACCTAACTGTGTAGCTAGGGTGAGTGGTGCAGGAGGCCATGTTGTTACTTCCACTGGCTTAGGGTTTACCCTGGGTCATTTAAAATCCTCAACCGGCCCAGGTTAGGCAAGATTATAGGTCAGACAAGTATCGAGGATGGGTTAGATACTACCGATCCCTTCCCGATACCTTCCCTTCCTCCTAAATCCAATGACGTTGCACACCTATTAGGTTGTTCTTTATGCAAGACTATAGTTCATAGATCCTTTCTCCATCTTAGGGAGTCTGATCCTCAGTGAGATGGTCTTACTAGACCCCGAGCTTGTTCCGGCTTATTCTCCAATAGTTTCGTTGTGTTGTGCATAAGGTAGACCCGTCCCCTTATGAGTCAGACGATCGGGCCCGAGAGAATGGGTGGCTATGTTTCCAAATCCGATAAAAAATACCCGTAGTTCTAGATCCCCGCGGGGCACGAAGAGTTTTAGTGTATCTTATTGCATGTAGCTCGATCCCCGGTAGGACTGTCATGCAGTTCCTATTCACATGACCCAATCGACTGCATCTATAACAGAAGTCTGGGAGTTTCTCATATTGAAGGCGGACCACGATGGGCGCCTTAAAACCCTCAAACCGGAGCCGTAGATGTCACCAGAGAGGCCGAGTGGTGTCCATCTCCACACGGAGCCAAAGAAATATATCTCAACCCCGGTGTTGCGTTGAGTTCTCTGTCTATACTTCCCGACCTAGATTAGAGACGATGAGATCTCGCATTTGGAAAGTCATAGATTCCATCGGTATATCAAAGGCTCTCATAGACATGTGAACATGATTGAAAACCGATGATTATAGTTGGGTTCGTGGTGGCCACGACGTAAGAAGAAGAACCATTCCATGAAATGACCATGGTTCCCTAGCCTGGATATCATCCCAGGGAAGAAGAAAGACAAAATTTGGTCTATCAGGGGATGGATAATGATGCCCTGAACATTCCATGTAGTAGAAATAATGCCAAAAAAAAGTTCATGCTCTTACCCGTTTGTCGACGAGTAGCCGATCGGCGAGGGCATACGACTACCTCATGTTAGTCATGGTGGGAATTGTGTTGTCCAGGACCTCTATAATGACTTTGTCTTCATCCACGAACTCGCTTGGTTCCTCCTCGATGGAAACCTCAATAAGCTTTGTTCGTATTTCCTTAAGGGACTCTGAAGAATTGTTGACGATAGGCGGTGATGCAGTGGAGGAGCTTGTGGCAGAAGGCGGTGGTCCGGTCGTGCCCTCAGAAAGGACTTCTTTTCATGTTGCCAATGGGTAGTGTAAGGGATATCAATAGGTGATTTCTTGAAGGAGAAGGAGGTGCTTGAAGACGATGACAAAATACTAGGGAGCAGAGATGGTACTTAGGGGGGAAATGCATGGTTGGGAAGCTGTGAATGAGTGAGTGAATGGGGTAATAAGTGGAGGTTGAGATAGAGGAAGGCGGAAGAGATGGTAGAGGCGGTGAAAGGGAAGTGGAGGATGTTGGTGGTAAAGAAGAAAGCTCGATTGAAGACCGACGAAACGATGGAGGAGAAGAGGGAAGATATAGCACCATCTTTATATACCTTGATAAGAGAGAAATGAGCTTTATGAAAGTTGCAGGGAAAAATTACATTGGGAGGGCTCAAGACTATTCAAATTAGTTCTTTTGTTCAGCTTTCAAAATACATATTAATAAAAAAATGAAATGTTCAAAAAATTGATTTTTGGGTTCATTTATTTTGTGTACTACATCGAAGTTTTATTCAAATCCGCCTCTAATAATAATCAAATCAATAGAATTATATTTTAATTGTTGTTTGTAGTGTATGTTTTTTGTGGTGGATAAGTGTTTTTTTCCTCCATACTATCTTGTGAGTAGGTCTCTTAGTATTTGGTTTGTGGTTCTGTGGGCCTTTTATCGGGGTTTGTTTGGGTTCAATTTCGTTGTTTTACTAAAGGTATTTGGCTGGTCCCCTTTATTAGGTCAGATCGCCTTATTTTGTTTTTCTTCTAGAAAATCAAAATTCACTTATAAAAAAGAATTATATTTTAACTATATACACTCATGTATAGTCGTTTTAAGTTTTACATATAACCAAAATATTAACTTGAAATAATATGATTGTTAAATAATCCAAGTTTTGCTTCTCTCTATATCGAGAAAGAAAAAAGTTAAGATTTTCAAGTTTTCATTTTGAAACCACGGCGATGGTACTCTCTCACCTCTTCCTCTGACGACTTCTTTGGCTCGAGAACTCTCCCTAGCGCATTACTTCATTCCTACCCATGGCCCAAGGAACAATATACATTTCCGCACTTTTGGAAAGCTTCTCCATATGAAAGGAAGATAAAGACAAAATCCGTACGGTCCTGGGCGCGCGACAGACCAAACTTCGCCATCTATCAAGCAGCTTGGGACCAATGAGTTCCCGACATATGTATCAGGTGGAGAAGGGGATATACATATCCGATCGTTCTATGACAATCCTACCATTGCCGTATCCTTCACGAACGAACCGTTTCAATTAGAGAAGTCAGTAGTCAAGAATCCAAAAGTGGCGTTGGTGATGGGCTGGACCACCAGTCCCGACGTCTTCTAGATGTTGGTCTTAGGAGATAGAAGTTTCCCCGCTAACGTGAAGTGAAGTCTCATGCGTCAGTCATTGGATCAAGGATACATGGACCATGATGATTTCATCGTCATCCCCTAGAGAGATAGACCTTATACGCCCTTTGATGGAAACCAAGCCTTCTATCACTACATATCTAAGCATGGAGTCGACCAATGAGAAGCTACCGAGGATGGATAGTAACAAGGAAAAGAGGAAGGGCGAATTTGAGATAGAGGATAACTATCTACAAGTGGATGATTGCGTAGAGGATGAGAAGAGAAACGAGGTTGGGAAGGGAGATGGCGCACCAAAAAAGAGTGGTACTGTAAGAGGATGAAGAGACAGAAAACCCTAAGAGCATCTCCAATGCTAGCCGTTTAGCTGGCGGGGAGCTGCTAGCATCGATGAATTGTCGGCGGGGAGCTGGCGGGGGAGTTGACGATTGGACGCTGATGGTGACGATAGACGTTGAGCTCACCACCAGCACCAGCCGCTAGCGTTGACTGTTACCTTTATTTTTATATTCATTTTTTTTTACTTTTTCTTTTGGTAATGTATTTTTTCAATTTTTCTAATCCACTTTTATAAATTATTTTATTAAATTCTATATACATTTTTAAATTCATTTAATTTTAATTATTTTATTCACATTCATTAATATCTCATTACTAATCCTTTTATTAACTTTTATTAATTTTAATCTTATAAAAAAATTCATTAATATCTCATAACAAATTCTTTTATCAATTTTCATTCTTTTATACATTCTTTTTTTTTATTTAATTTTTAATTTTTTATATAAATTTTATCTTTAATTTTTGGGAAAATTTTATTTTAACACTTAATTTCACTTTGATACCATGACATAAATTTTTATCACTTTCATACCCTAACCAAACTTTTAATTTCACTTTCATACCCAACCGGGTAAAATGTCCATAATACCCCTAACTATTACTCAAATTTTCAAACTCATGCCATTGGTTCAGAATTTGAAAATAAGTGAAATGAAAATAATATCCTTCACTGTTAGGGTGTTAAACTGAAAATTTCACTATTTTAAAAATAAAATAATTTTTTTATTTTCAAAAATTCAGATTTTAATTTTCAAAAGTTCAATTTTTTTTATAAATTCTGTTTTTATTTATGAAATTTATTTTTATTTTCAAAAATTCAGTTTTTATTTATGAAAATTATTTTTATTTTCAAAATATCATATTGTAATTTAAAAATACATAAAAATCAGTGTTTTTAAAAAAAATACATAAAATCAGATTTTTTTTAATTTAATTATTTTTTTTTCAGTTTTCTACCCCCCTCTCTCTCTTGTGCTTCTCTCTCATTATCCAAAAATCCCTTGAACTGCGCCGATTCCTTTTCATTTCAATTCCCCGATTCCCCTTGATTTTTTACAATAGATATTAGTGAGGAAGCTCGGCCATGGATCTTCCGATCATGGGTCTTTTTATCACAAAAAATGAAGTTCGGATAGAGAATATCTATGATTTTCCTGGTCTTTCTGGTCGCCGAGAACGAAGCTCTGATGAGGTGGTATGAAGGAGAAATCTGCAGACCTCTGCTCATAGATCTTAGAGATGAGGGCTTCGTTGAAGCTTATGAAGGACGCCGGAGAAGGATATGAAGGACACTGGCGATTCACTGGAAGTTGGTCCCTCACCCATTTTTGTTGTTGTTGATGAGTTGACATTTAGTATGGATGATACTTTGTGGAGCTCAACTCTGCTAATGATTTGCTTAGTGCTGCGCAAATCATTTGTAGAGATTTGGGGATTTTTAGATATAGAGAGATAAGAAAGAACGAGAGAGGGGTAGAAAACTGAAAAAATGATTAAATTAAAAAATCTGATTTTATGTATCTTTTTTAAAAAAAATCTGATTTTATGTGTTTTTAAATTAAAATCTGATTTTTTGAAAATAAAAATAATTTTTAAAAATAAAACTGAATTTATAAAAATAAAAACAGAATTTTTGAAAATAAAAATAATTTTCATAAATAAAAACTAAATTTATAAAAAAAACTAATTTTATTTTTTAAAATAGTGAAATTTTCAGTTTAACACCCTAACAATGAAGGGTATTATTGTCATTTCACTTATTTTCATATTCTGAACCAATGACATGAGTTTGAAAATTTGAGTAATAGTTAGGGATATTATGGACATTTTACTCGGTTGGGTATGAAAGTAAAATTAAAAGTTTGGTTAGGGTATGAAAGTGATAAAAATTTATGCCAGGGTATCAAAGTGAAATTAAATTTTTGGCAGTGTTAAAATGAAATTATCCCTTAATTTTTTATTATAATTTTTTTTCATTAATATCTCCTTACTAATTCTTTTATTAATATTAATCTTGTAAAAAAAATCATTAATATCTCATTACTAATTCCCTTATTAATATTCTTTTATTTCAACAGTCAACTTTATCATTTTAGCATTAAAGAGTGTTGATACTGACTATCAGATTAAAATATCGGAAAATTTCAGTATAATACCCTGCCAAACATTTAATTTCAGTATAATATCCTGACATAAATTTTTTGCACTTTCATACTTAAACCAAACATTTAATTTCACTTTAGTACTCAACCATTAACTTTCTGTTAATTTGGATGGAAAAAGTTAAAAAGACCATAATACCCCTAACTATTACTCAAATTTTCAAACTCATACCATTGGTTCAGAACTTGAAAATAAGTGAAATGACAATAATACCCTTCATTGTTAGGGTATTAAAATGAAAATTTTACCATTTTTAAAATAAAATCATTTTTTTTATAAATCCAGTTTTATTTATAAATATTATTTTTATTTTCAAAAATTCTGTTTTTAATTTAAAAAATACATAAAAATAAATTTTATTAAATATATAAAATCAGTTTTTTTTAATTTAATTAATATTTTTTCCTTTTTTTGTTTTTTTTTATTTATGTATTTTTTTAAAAATTCACTTTTTAATTCACTTTACATCTTAAAAACCCTAATAATACCCTCTCAGCTCACAAATTCAGCACACCCCTCCATTGTTCCTCTCTCAAACCACAACTCGCACGAGTTTCCGGCGATGTCGTGGCCGAGGTCCGACGATGTCGCTCCGTCGCCGCACGAGTTTCCTGTCGGCGATCTTTCGAATCTAGTTTGATAGGGAGGGGGAGAGGATGTGGTGGAGGACGAAGTCGGGGAGCTCGGGCGAGGCGAGGATCGAAGCTCTTGGCAATCTCTATCGACGTGAAGAACTGGTTCGCGGCGGTCATTGTGGCACCGATGTGGGACTCCCCGAGGAAGGTGAAAACGAAACCCTTGTTGTTCAAATCTGTGTTCGTCCGGAGAAGAAGCCAGAAAATTTGATGATGTCGTCGGTCAGATCTGCTCGTGCTCACAGATCTGGACACACTCCCAAATATTAACTGAAGCATGTCTGTTCTTGTTGGGTTGTGGTGATTTGGAGAGGATGATGAGTATAGTTATTTTGATTTTGGTCTTCTTCTCTTCTGTGCAGTACAAATTCAAATTTGGGGAAGAACATGGTTTTGTGTATATTTTGTTGCTGGTAAAAGTTTTGATGAAATGGATGGGTTATGAGGTTGAAGAAATTGTTTTGGGCAGGAAATTGAAAAAAACGAATTTAATAAAAAATGAATTAATAAAAAAAAAGTTAAAAAAATAATTTATAAAAATGAGTGAAATAAAAAAAATGATTTTTTTTATTGATTTTTATACAAAAAAAAATGATTTTTTATAAATAAAACTGATTTTTTTTTAAAATAAACTGATTTTTATGTATTTTTAATTTAAAATCAGAATTTTTGAAAATAAAAATTGAATTATAAAAAATTAAATGAATTTATAAAAAAAATTGATTTATTTTAGAAATGGTAAAATTTTCATTTTAATACCCTAACAATGAAGGGTATTATTGTCATTTCACTTATTTTCAAGTTCTGAGTCAATGACATGAGTTTGAAAATTTGAGTAATAGTTAGGGGTATTATAGTCTTTTTAACTTTTTCCATCCAAACTAACAGAAATTTAACGGTTGGGTACTAAAGTGAAATTAAATGTTTGGTTTAGGTATGAAAGTGCAAAAAAATTATGCCAATGTATTATACTGAAATTAAATGTTTGACAGAGTATTATACTGAAATTTTTCCTTAAAATATTAATTTTTTATTCTAACAATCAATTTTACCACCAACTTTATCATTTTAAGGTTGAAGATGCACTAAAAAAAATCCTCAAAGCTTGGGAAAAGAGAAATACAAAAGAAAAGTGGTGACTATTGGAAACTCCCATTCCACTTACTCTTAAGTCTAAACATATAAATATTATGATTTTATTTTCGAAAAAGCTGTTTTTTATTTGATCTCGAACGGTATAGACAATAAATTATTGACAAATAGTGTAAACTCTTATTATCTTTTTTTGGTTAGATGATTTCGATTCATCTTGTGATTTTTTTTAGCTAAAGAGGTGCAATTTCATTTAGTAGATTTCACAAGACAATAGAAGTACATTAGGGAAACCTCTGACCACAAGAAAAGAGTTATTATATGGTATTGAGCCCCAAAGGTCTGTCTACACATAATATTGTGACAAATGAACCGACACATACGGATATTTGATAAGTCTTACAGACGACAAAAAGTAAACAACAATAAAACCGATATCTTGAGCAACAGATTCATCCTATGTGATTTCTTGTGACACTGTTCTATAGAAATCAATATAATTTTTCCTCATGGTTTATATCATTCTATTCCCCACGAGATGGCGAAAAAAGTAAGAAACCATTAGTAATCACAAAGGACTAAAAAAACTGTCTTTCACAAAGATAAAAATGATGATGTGTATATGAGGTTATATAATAAATGTGAAGAGGCAATTTCATGATGAAATGTACTGATAGGCTAATGGAACAGTAATGGTTAAATGGTTTTGGCAGTGAAGAACAAGATGGTACATATTGTTCGGCACATACCCCCACCTAATCTTATAACGTAAGAGTAATTGGAGCTGTACCAACTAATCTTACATATTGTGTAGTTAACAAAATTTGAAACTATACTACTTAAAAACTAATGCTGCAGTTGTTAAACGCAAAACCTTTTTTTTGATTAAATTTCTTCCCTTTTCAGTGCGTGGTGTGATTGTTTAGGGCATCAGGAACGAGGGGAAATCAGTGAGAAAAGGAGAAGAAAAAAAACATATGAAGAAAGAGTTAAATATTTAATTGTCATCAGAAACGAGGAAGAAGCAGTAGTAGAAGAAGAATAAAAGCATATATATGATATGATGGTGAAGAAGAAGATACATATAGGAGAGATAGTGATCCATCCTTCCTTGTATAGGAATGAAGCGTCCAATCCGATCTTTATCTCTCCTCCTTGAGCCCCCTCACCTACCTATACTCAATACTCTCACAATACTCTCTCTCTCTCTCTTATTAAGTAGCCAGAGGCAGAGGCAGAGGCAGTGTAGGAGGCCATTAATAAGACCTATCACCACCCACCCCCTTTCCTTCTCTCTCCCATTTAATTTACTCCCTTGTTCATCTCCATCTCCATCTCTATCTCTCTTAAATACTACCCTCCTCCTCCTCCTTGCACCTCTATCCTCCCTCTCTCTCTCTTATATGTATATATGTATGTTAATCTGTGCTATGAGTTAATGGATTGTGACTTGAAGATGATGATTATTCAAGTGGGTTTAGCAAAGGGTGTCTTGCAGAGTTTATTGGCATTCTGTCCACCTCCATTGCATCATCGTATTCACTTCAGCTTCTTCTGGGTTGGTTGTGGATATGGAGGTGGGCATACTGCCAACTGAGCTCTGTTGGCTTCTCTTTGTAAAACCCTCCTGATCTCTCTCTCCACCATCGTCGTCGTCCTTGAAAGGTAAACGAATCAAAGATTATGCCCCTCTCCTAGCTAGGGTTACAACCAATGATCCCTTTTACTTTTACACTATACATGCCTTTCAGTTTTGTGTATTCTGGTGATTGATTCATATATGGCATGCGATTCTTTATGGTTTCTTCATTTTGGTTGCAGTGCCAGTTCCTCGAGGCCCACTCATGCTCTTGTTTCATGTATATGTCATGTCCCCAACCGCACTCCCTTGTTCATTTCTCTTTTGTTTCATGTAAAAGGATTGTAAAGCAACCCTTCTTTATCGTACTCGTTCATCATCAACCTATCTGGATCCAACTTCCCAACCCTAACTCTCTCCATCATTACATTTAGGGTTTGCTTCAACAAGATTTGTGCTACTGTTAATGTTTGACAAACTGAACAATGATCAAGGTCTTTTCTCAGAATTATACAGTCCTTGATCATCAGCTCTTCAAAGCAAAGTGATTTGAAATTGAAACTCTTTCTGGTTTTTGGTACTAGTGTTATGTCTGAAACTTGATATGATGATGATGGTGGTGATGATCATGATTAAAGGCAAAGACTGGGATGGACAGGAGAGAGAGTGTTCATGCCACCACCATGCATGCCTGCCCACCATTTTCTAGTGTCAGTGATTTTAATTGAAATTAATTACGATTAATTTCAGTGGGTCATATATAATAAATGGGAATTAAATTATAACCCTAGAAGCTGAAAAGATACGTGCCTCAGTGTCCAAAGCCCAGTCCAATCTTCAGGCCCTCCATATACGTATCCTCATGATTGATTTCTGACAAAAGTCGAGTAATAATGACTCTCACTCGCCCCACTCTCTCTCGAGGCGCGTGCATCAACATCTCTCCCTCTTCCACGTGAGGAACTGATTCACCTTGTTGTACCTTCCGGGACTGTGTGGATGGTTGCTTAGTTGGACGATTTATTGGACTACGTGTTAAAAGAAGTTAAGCAAAGCGTTGGCTGTGTTTTGAGATGGACATCAATTTATGCACATTTGTTGAAATTATCCACAAACTATATAATCCACATAAAAAGTAATTGAACCACAGGGTTTCTTTCGGACGTACGTGTGTCTCTAGTTCCATTGCTTTTTTCCCTTCAAACACAGCCATCATCGCGCACTTCCATGGCCTCCGATCAACCACAAACACTTAGCCCCATTGTTCCCCCCGCCCCAGCCCCTTCCGGACAAGAAACTCCCTTTCGTTGAATCCTCTGCTTGCTTGGCCAGATCGAAACCAAGCAGCCACGAAGAGGCGAGCAGACCTATCTTGGAGAGTATGTATGCAGCCGCTCGACTCCGCTCTGCTGCCACAACGCAAGCTCTGGCCTGGTCGGCGCTTCGTTGCCCCCACGTCGAATCCGGACGGGATACATTGCGTCCGCGAAAGCCCTCGGAGATCTCGTCCAACACGCGCCCAACACAGGAGCCACAAGTGGAGGGACCATTCCATCCAGGGCCTTTACCCACTGCCCCCACGCCGAATCCGGACAGGATACATTGCGTTCGCGAAAGCCCCCGGAGATCTCGTCCAACACGCGCCCAACACAGGACCCACAAGTGGAGGGACCATGCCCTCCTTCGGGAAAATGATAGGATTCAGCGGGGGTGGGAAGGTCCATCCAGGGCCTTTACCCACAAACCCGGGATTGCCGGTGTCGGAAAGTTTCGGGAAAGCCGCATCCAGAGCATTATCTTCAGGCTTGTTTTATGTTTTTTATTGTCTTCCCTTAATTTGGTTAGACATTTGGATTTGGTGGTTTAGTTGTTTTCTGTTTTATAATCTTGAAATCTTAGTAAGAGGATCTTTTGAGTTAATGTCTGCGACCACATGCAGATTATTTTTACGTGTCCATGAGTGTCAGGTGGACTACGGTCGATCTGGACATATATCTGGAATCCTAGACTTTACGCCCTTCCCTACATGGTTTACGTTTCACAATAACGAAATTCCCTAATTACTCGTTTCAAAAAAAATATTTAATCCACATAACAAGTACTCTACAGTCGTAACAACACATACAAGCTATACACCTAATTCCTCTAAAAGCCGAAGCGTCTACTATAGATCTAATTTCTGCAATTTATTGGATGCAGTTGCAATGCTAGAGAAGTAGCCGTTCGTCAATGGCCCGCTCTTAGGAATTGTAATGCCAAACCTTGTCCAGTCATTGTGTGCTTGTTTACCTAATGTTCGTTTCTTGGCAGCATCATCTGCGTGCAATACATCATCAATCAGGGCCATAAGGCCCAACGACACGCTCTCAAGCGCCCTGGAGTAGCCTTCTAGTATCGCCCTTCCCACGTCCTGCACACCACATCAATCGTTAGATTTCTACCTGTCTCCCAAGAACCGTCTTATATATGTGCATTATCTTATAGTACACTACACTACCTTGTTATGTTGAATCTTGCAAGCATCCAAATTCGTGTGAGGTAGATCCGGGAACCGTATTCTCAAGTCCTGCAAGAGTGCCTCAGCACGTTCTACTCGAGCCACGTACTTATGGAAGTTGCGATCGAGGGCTTTCGCAACCGGGTTGTTGTATCCGCGTGGGAATCCTTGCACCATGCCGCCCCAAGAGGACTTGGCCTTGTTTATCCGAGCTCCATGCCTACCGCATTTCTGCCTCCATATATGTAACGCACCTTCGATTCTATTTGCCACTTCAAGAATGGTGTGCTCCGACGACTTGTCCAAATAATCATCAAGATACGATTGTGACGAGAACCCATCGTTCTTCAAGTTATGATACATCACTTCGCCTAAGAAATTTTTCGCACTCTGCAAAATGATAAAAATCATGAAGATCAAATAGTTCTGGTTCCTTTGGGCTCGAATGATGAGATGGTAAATGTGTCGTACCTTAGGCAAGCTATTCAAGTAAGCATTCGGAATTTCCATGTCGGCCAACACGGCGTTGTTGATTGCTGAAGAGGCCTTATGTATCTGATTCACGTAACCCTTGCATTCCCCCATTCTCATCCTGGACTTGTCGGACAAACCGTTGGGTGGGAGCTTAGGCAACGGGAGCCACCGCTTCTCTTCCAGCCTGATGGAGCGTCTTCCCGACGAAGAAGGCTGTAAGGAGGTGTCATTCTCATCACCAACACTTAGTTGATTAACGTAAGAGAACTCGGAATCACCGAACTCATCGAGAATGTTAAGCAGCATTGCATCGAGTTTCTTCAGGGCCGGGAGGTTGACGTACAAGTCCGAGCGTGGCCTTGGCACCATAACCTCAAACTTGTCACCATTCGGGGATTCTTCTACCGACGGAACGAGCTCTATTATGAAGTCACTAACACATAAAATCCAATCCATTTCACGACGCCACTTGTATTTCTTCTCCTCTTCCAGCGGCTCCAACCCCCATAATTGCCCAAATACATTAGCTGCAAGTTAATAAGCGGTTCAAGATTCCAAGTCATGTGTTTTTACTCTGATTGTTTATCAACTGAAAATGTCAGGTACCTGAGAGTTTGGCGATGTCATTGGAGATGGCTAGAACGGCACAAACTCCCTTCCGACCACCGGACATGTCTTCTCCGAGAAGAAGCATTGAGAATCGCTCCGACAACAGTTCAATTTCTGTAGTCAATCAACACAACAACGATTCAATTTCCATCCCCGGAGTTAAATACGATAACCCGCCCATAACAAACTCCTACTTTGAGCTCAAAATCCTAACCATAGCCCAAACAGACACAGAACAAAACCCCACTAATGTCCCAAATTTAGCCAATTTAACTTAAACGGTCATAAATAGAAAAATTGAAGGCAAAGAAAAACAGAAATCGTCAAGGCTCACCGGACACATCAACTTCCCGTCTCTCCGGCTGCGGAGTCGAACAATCCAAGTCGACGGAAAATAAAGAGAACCCACTAACGCTATCTTCGTCGCTGCCCAGCTCGAACCCATAATGGTCAGAGCAATGGAATGGACTGAGACTTCCCATGGATCAAGAAAGGTGACGACTTTTCAGATGTAGGAGCACGAGAATGAAGGAAACGGCCGGCGAGGGGAGATTCGAGACAAGGGTCAGGTTGTTGGTGAAGTAGTCGAAGCCTGAAAATGAATGAGACGAAAAAGCAGGTGACAAAAGGGAATAAGATGGAGTGGTGTGGTCTGGTCGGAGTCAAATTGGTGTTTTCTGCAGAAAGGAATTGGCTTTTGGGTAGAGAGTCCCCAGCGGAGGAGACATGGACATGGCATTGGCTGGTCTCTTCTTTTAATAGCAATGGCGTCTGCGATGACAATGACTACATCATCTTTTGGTTTCGCGAGTCGCTGATCGGCATTCGCGTCGCGGTTCGTGCGAATCGAGTCGCTCGGCCAGTAAATCGCATGGAGACACATGGCCCTCACAAGAAAAAAATTTTGACTGTTGGCAACGGTCGGAAAATAACGACAATTTTTTTAATTAATTAAATCAGATTTGGACTCTGTAAATACCCCCCTCAAACTCCATTTTCAAACTATCGACCGTTCTCCAACTTTTCTACAATTTTTGTACCATACTAATTTCTCTCTTAATTTTCGATACAAAATGTCTAACGATAAGGGTCCATCGTATGAAGAGTTGGCAACCGAAATACGTTTAGTTGAAGATCGAGTCTGACGAAGGTTTGATAAAGGCATACAGAGAGAAATGCCAATGATCAACGCACTGAGGGAGAGGATCAAACGTGGGGAACCTTCCCGACGTGTGATTCACAGAGGTCGTCTCGAAGCCCATTAGCATCTCATGAAGGATTATTTTGACGATCAACCTATGTACAGGCCCGTTATGTTTAGGCGTCGTGGAGTACGAGATCAACGACCATCGGTACGAACGACCTTACTGTTTGGTGGACGGCATTTACCTAACATGGTGTCGGTTCGTGAAGTCTATTCGTCATCCCGATACTCACAAACATAAGTTGTTTGCTAAGGTCCAAGAATGTGATCGTAAAGATATTGAACGGGCTTTCAGAGTCCTCCAAGCACAGTGGCACATCATTTCCCACCCCGCTCGTGTTTGGAGCAAATATACTTTGGCTGATATCATGCATACTTGTATCATCATACACAACATAATTGTAGAGGATGAACACGACCGGTACGAAGTAGGAGATGACGAGTTGTTGTTCGAGCCAGCTCCAGAAATGCCAAATTGGACACCACCGGGACATTGGCACCACGAAGGTCACTTACAATACCAACAACGTTTGGATGCTCGACTCAGTGTTACAAATGCTCAGACCCACCGACAACTACAAGAGGACCTTATTGAGCACATAAGAGGTCGATTTGGAGAGCATTACCATTCCTACGTCGAGTGAAGAAATCTTTATATATGCAACACTTTTGTACTTGGTGGTATTTGTTCGGGGATGAATAATCTTTATGTCATTAATATTTAATTTTATCAAATTTATTTTAATTTATGTTATTATTCGTTATTTGCATCAAATTTATTTCAATTTTATATAATATTTACTATTTCATTAAAGAATTTCAAAAAGTCAGCAAAATATCAATTCAGCATCCACTCATAATACAGTTTGATGGTACGGTTTGTATCACTGTGGAGCATAGTTTATCTCAAAACTTGCAAACCACTATTTTGTACAGTCAACATACGGGTTGACCCATTGTACATGCTCTTAAGAGCTTATGAGAATTGTTAGTAAGGATGATGTCATCAACGTAAATAAATAGGCACAAAATGAATGCACCTTTTATAAAGGCGAATAGAGTAGTGTCACCGCGACTACAATAAAAACCAAGGCGCAAGAGGAAGTTACTAAAACGTTGAAACCAAGCGCGAGTTTACGAAGACGGTATACATGATGTGGGAAACGAGGATCCGTAAATCCAATCGGTTGTTCCATACATACCGTCTCAGAGAGACAATCATTAAGGAAGACATTCTTAACATCCAATTGAAGAAGGAACCAATTGTGAGAGACGACATTAGCAAGAACAACACGCACAGTGGACACCTTAACCATGGGACTGAAAGTATGAGAGTAATCAAATCCGGGGAGTTGCTGAAGCCTTGAGCCACCAAACGGGCATTTTAACGATTAGTCGTCCCATCAACTTGATATTTAATACGAAAACACATTTAGAACTGACAATATTCGTATTGGAAGGCCGAGAAACAAGTTCCCAAGTATTATTTTTTCGTAAAACATCAATTTCCTCATTTGTGGCTGCTAACCAAAATGAACATTTAGCGTAATCCTTTGGGCTCCTTGGAAGCAAGAAATGCGGACATAAGACCATGATGTGCATAATCAACAATAGACTTTGTTAGGAAAATACCTGCCTTAACCTTAGTTACCGTTGGATGAGGAGGATGAACTGGAATAGGGATAATATGTGTGCGGTAGGACTAGCTCCTTCAATATGATTCATTTCTTGAATAACTGAGGGAGATCCACCAATGTGTGCATGATCATTCGTGTATGGAGAAGTGGATTGAGTATTTGTCTCATAAATAATACACGGTCTACTAGGAGTAACAACAATCGTCAAAGAACTAACCTAAGGCTATAGACGGCCATGCATGAAAATGGGTTACAAAAAATGCGAGACCGTCAAAGAACCAGAATTGGACCCAATATCATTGTTCGACCAAGGAAAGCAAGATTTATGAAATCAGGCATTATGCGTGACATAGAAGCGAGAAGTGACCGGATCAACGTACCGAAACCTTTGCGTTGTTGTTATAGCCTACCACGAGGAGAGAACTTGTTGCGCATGTAACTCTAAAGACAAGGGAATGCACGACATCCAAAGGGGTGAAAATTTCGATAATCCGACACAACTGAAAAAAGAAGTTCGAATGAGGACTTGTTCAGTAAGACTCGCGAAGGAAACCGACTGATAATGTAAACAACACTGCTGAAAGCTCCCAAAAGTTGATAGGAATAGCTGCATGAAACAACATGGCAATACCTGTTTTAGTAATATGTCGCTGCTTACGTTCGGCTCAAGCATTCTTGGAAGGTACGTAGTGGCAAGACATAATGTGATGAACTCCATTAGCAACAAAAAAATGCTTTAACCCATTGGTTTGTAAACTTAGAACCACCGTCACTTTGACTTTCATACGGCAAGAAAATTGAGTTTTAACAAAACTGTAAAACTGAAGCAATACATTATAGAAATCTTATTTATGCTGAAGTGGATAAAACCCCGCTATCAACTATTAAGGCTACCCCGAGGCTAGTCAATACCACCAACAACACGTCGGCGATAACATCGGTACTCGGATGTCATCTCAATCGTCCTCTATCGGGCCTATACAACGAAAGAAGGCGGCAACGGATGGAAGAACCAAATAGCTCCCTGAGGTGGACACGCGCTTGATATACATCTGGCTACGCACAACCAAAGACCTAATGGTATCTCCTTCTGGGGCACAATTGCCAAACAGTTCTGTGCAAAAGGGCGTTTTAGCCCATAAAAGTTTGGATGAAAAGCTATAAAGAGCCATTGGAACATACATGTGCCTTGGGTACAGAGGTACATCAACATTTTGAAAGCGTCGAAGTTCGATGTACGAAGCGAATATACCAATGAGATTTACGTCCAAGAGGCCAAAAGAATGTACAAAGACATTTTGAAGGAAGGAGAACCAAATGTATTCAACCTCGATCATTGGGTTCTTCTTTTGGCAGGGAAAAAAAACAAGTTCTTGGCGGAAGAAGGCACGACTGGGGCTGTACGGCGACAACGATTAGATGAGGTCGGGGCTTGCAACTCAACCCCACCCACTTGTCCTCCCACCGATGATAAACATGTTACAACTCTCGGTGGTGAGTCCCAACCAAGTAGGGCATCCTTTGATCCGACCGAGAGAGGTAGTAGCTCAAGTGTCCCTCCGCATGTAGAAGAGCGCCCCTTGAACCAGAAGTCTACGAAGAGGAGGGGGAAGGGTATACAAACCCATTTACAAGCCATTACCCAAATGGACAAAGTACAGTGTGAGAAGGCGGACACATTTCTAACGCTAGACGCCAAATTCGGCAAATATTGCACTGAATACAGAGAATTGCAGCAAAAAGACGTGTCGTACTTCACCGAGGAGCAGATGGACACTCACGCAAAAATGTTGTCTTTATTGTACCATCAATGTAAAAAGATCCAGACACATATTGACCAACTCCAATAAAATTGTACTACTTTTATTTACTTAATTTATTATTTTATTAAATAATCAATGTATTATTTGAGTCGATAATGTTGCAGGATGTGTCGTGGACCTTATGATTCTTTGGGGATCACAATATAGTTATACGTCGGCCGCCAAATAATGGTCTTGACCACTCGGGAACGCCAGTAGCGGCAGTCTCGCCGGCAACGCAGGAGTGATCTCGACATGTCGGCCTTGTCCCTTTCTTCCTTCGGTACAGTTTTTCTGTCTCTGTACAAGGAGTATTTGGATATCGTTTCCTCCATTGGACACAAACAGGGTCCAATCAAGGAGAACCAGACCAGAAGAGGAACGCGAAGTACAACTGCTTCCACGTTGCCGTCCAAGACTGCTGCGACACCAGTTGGGAAGGTTTTGTCTGGTCTCAGGCGGAAGACAAAGAAGGTGGGTTCAGGGTTTGCTCGTGCGAACCAAGCGTCACTCAAACCTGTTGTTGAAACGGAGGTGGCACCTTCGATCAACTCACGACGACTCGTAGAGGATGAAATCTTCGTGGGTAATCTCCCATCTGGAACCACGGTGGATTGGCTTCGAAATAATTTTGGAGCCTTCAGTACAATCTCCTCTTGCTCTGTTCGGAGCCGGCGAAATCGAAAAGGGCTTCTAATCGGTTTTGTCCGGTACAGTTCTAAGGACGAGGTATGCCAAGCAATTTCAAGCCGTAATGGCTTCAAATTAAATGGTTTTATATTACTCGTCGCCCCTGCTCGGCGTCGAAGGGGCTAGCCGGAGAAGAATACTCAGAAACAGAGTATTGATGCTGATGGACAGAGACGATGCAGTTTGGACGGGGGTGCGACCCGTGGATCTCCGAGACCTCTTGTAGCTGAAGGAGTTGATGTTGAACTCGCCGGAACTTCGATGTTGCCGGTTGATTCTGGCGGAACTGTGGCGCCGGTTTCTCAACGAGACAGTGATTCACACTATCCTGAAGATTCCCCAAATCACGGCTATGTATTGATTTTGAATTCAAAATTTTCGGATTCACTTCCAAATTCAGACTCGCTTGATTTCAGAGATCGGATTGCATCGACTCACGCCGTTTTTTCTGGCGTTCATTCCACGCGTGGAGAAGTTAAAGAGGTGACCGGGATGGGTTCTCCTACTGGATCAGTTGAGATTGCTGGGCCTGACACTGGGCCTGTTGAGAGTCTAGAAGCTAAATACTTGAGCCCATTTACTGATGCAAGTGAGAAGCCTACTGCGGACCTATCCCCAAGCCCAAAAGTTGGTCATTTCGCTGGGCCTGGTCCTGATTCAACGAATTACTTTGTTCAACCTTTGTCGGTTGTGTCACCGACTCCCTTCCTTTCTCTACACTCAAGTTTCGAACATGAATTTCCTGTGTTGTCACCTGAAACAATAAAGAAAGGAAAAGGGAAAAGAATGAAGAAACCTCAACAGACCTTTATAGTGACGACCCGTTCACTTCGTATGAGTGACAAGGAGTAGCTCGAGGCTCGGCGTAGGAATGAGGTTTGGAGACATTTTGTCACTACAGGGACTATGTTGCAGATAGAACATAAGGATGATCCTCCTTCTATCGTTTAGTAGTTCTTTGTATTAGGCTGATGTCCCTTTTCCTCTATGTTTTTTCGTTTTTTTTAGGAAGATTCTCTTTTCCCTTTGTGGTAGAGTCTCTTTTGAAGGTTATTTGGGATAGCTTTTCAGCGGTCCTCTCTCTTTTCCCCATCTTGGGGCAAAAAGATTAATAAAATCATCATCTATCAAAAAAAAATTATTCGGTATTTAATATTTATTTTTTGGTAACAAGTTTAAGTTTAATTTAATTTTAGTTAATTTATTTTTAATAATTATAAGTTCAAGTTTTATATTATTTTATTTTATTAATTTATTAATTAATTAATTTTTTCATATTTATTTCAATTTTACTGTTTCAGCATCTAGTTAGCATCCACTCAACTCATGAGTCTCATATATGAGTCTCACACTATGGAACACGGTTCAATTTAAGTGGCTCAACTCACAATTCTATACAATCAGCACATGAGTCTCATATGTTAGTCTCTTCACCGTACATGCTCTAATAGCATGGTGCTGTGTGGACAAATATCCATTTTTTCTTGACTCATTCACTAATTTAGTCATTCCCGTTTCATTTGAACTCCGATTAACTTCAAACTTGCTACACTATTTTTATTTTTCCAATAGCTATCTATCAATTAGCATATTGAATATATTTTGACGCACAAAAAATATTATATCGGGGTATAAAACTATGTTGAGTGTTGAAAAATCTTCACTAATAAATTTTTCATATTAGGGTGATAAAACTAGTCTTCGGTGTTGATAAAACTAGAATTTAGTGTAGATGAAAAACATATTTTAGGGTGATAAAACACGTATGCTGAGGTGATAAAAAATAAATGATGGGATGATAAAACACATGTAATGTGGTGATAAACATAGTGTTTAGTGTTGATAAAACTAGTGTTCAGTGTTGATAAAAGACATGTGATGAGGTGATAAAACGCATGTACCGAGGTGATAAAAACAAGTGATGAAGTGGTAAAAATCATGTTCAGTTTTGGTAAATGAGTTGATAAAACTAGTGTTCTGTGTTGATAAAACTAGTGTGTAATGTTGATAAAGCTAATATTCAATGTTCATAACAAATCATCTATATATGTATATATTTAAAATTAATCCAAAATAATTTTTTTTTCGTACTTCAAATATATTCATCACTTGTCTTAATAGAAAGCCCTTGAAAATATAAAAATATTGGTGCAAGTTTGAAGCCAATCAGAGTTCGAACAAAATGAGAATGATTAAATTAGTGAATTGATAAAATATATATAGGGTTGGTATCAGGTACAAACCACCCCTTATTGTGCAAACTACGAACTCACCAGGTGCTGACACGTTGGCGCGCGCGCTGCTGGCGCGCGCGCACAGTGCCGACACGTGGCGCGCACGATGCTAATAGTTTGGGCGCACAGTGCTAATAGTTTGGCACTGTGCTAAACTATTAGCACTGTGCGCGCCAAACTATTAGCACCGTGCGCGCGCGTGGTCAACACGCTCACGCGCGCGGGCAGAGGCGCGCGCGAAGCTGCCACGTGTCAGCATCGCGCGCGCTCTGCTGACGTCACTTTGACCGCATCCTGTGGCTTAGATTGGTTCGTAGTTTGCACAATAAGGATGGTTTTTACTGGATAGCTACCCTATATATATATAATAGTTTTACTAAAAAATCCTACCACTTATTAAAAATGTTGTGTTTTTGCAGTCAACGAGTTAATAACTCAATTGCATCTCATCCATCCATTTATGAAATGAATGTCGTATATGAGTTCTCACAGTTTTTAGGTTATGAGTGAGTTTCTATTCGATTTCTCTTCACAATGTACTTATCAAAACATTGCACAAAACATAAGAACACGATTGGGCTAGACACAAACAATTTTTACCAGAACCGCAGATTGATTAAGATCTAAAAAATCACTGTAGATTGAACTCACGCGATGCACCACAAACCCTAAACTCAACTCAACCCTACCCTATCAAACCCTTGACCCCCAGCTTAAGACCCTCAATCAACAACCAACCTTCATTTCCTAATCTTAAACTTTTCATGGTCAAATCTCAAATCCTCAGGATCAACACCCAAATCCTCATATTTCAAGGAATAAATAAATTACTTAATTTTAATAAATTAAATTATCTTTTTGTTAAAAATAAAATAAAATTGATGTTGCATTAATTATGGCTTATTTTTTTCATCAAAATTTGAGGTTGCCTAGGCTCGATGCTCTAATAATTTTTCTTTGGTATTTACCAGTTTAGTTACGGTGTGTGTTTTTTATTTGGTTAAATGTAAAAACCTAATCGAAAGTATTGTTCACTATTGGAAACATATAAATGATTTGTGACTAATTCATAAGGTATGTAAAAGATCTGTGATCAATTCGTTAGTGTATGTAAATAATTTGTGACCAATTCACAAGTCATGTACATGACATGTGACCAATTTATAAAAACATGTAAATCACATGTGATCAAAACATAAGATCCTTCATTTAGTAGTTTTAATCTTTTGATAGCTTACTGTTTGCGTAAGGATGAATTTCTACATTTAACCCTTGTTTATTTGGTAGCTTAATATCATTTCTCGACTTGTGGGAAGTGACCTTGGGTTCTTTGCAGATTGATGGCAAAGATGTTGAAATTGTCTTGGATTGACTAGACAATATAGATTGCTAGAAATGAGAAAACACGGAGGGCTGAGCTTCATAAACTTTATTTGCATCCAATCAAAGTTGTGCATATATGGTAAGGCTTGGATCATTGTCTATTCCACGTTTTTTGTAATGTTTGTAGAGATTTGATGAGAACTGCATTTGTTCCAACCAGTGAATTGGTATGTTGGAGCTGTCAGGTAGAAACAAGCTCTCCTCCGGAAATTTGGAGGCATTTCTATCCTTGATTATTGAAGTACGAGGGAAGAGCAAAACAAGCAAAGGCGGGAGCTGTAACAAGAACATGATTGAGAAACCAGAAGAAAAGGTTTGAGTTGGGTGGATCTCTGTCAATCAGATTTTTGCCGATTCCATTGTCGCAATTGGTATGGGATTGCTGTCGCTTTGGCATTGTTCAGAACAGTTGCAGGATGTGAAGTGATATATATTTTGTATAACTCTATTGCCATTGCCTTTTCATAAAAATTAAAGAAAAACTAAATAAAACTAAATTGTCCAATACATAATAATTCAGTTTGGTACTAGAATTACTGTATAGGCCTCTGAAGAGCACTGAAGTATTCAGTAGGCTCTTATTGGGTAAACATACTATGCTGTCAAAGGTTTACATGTGTCTACAGCTTTACAATGCTGATCTTAGTGGATGGATATCCACAAAACCAGAAAGCACAGCCCTGTTTCTTTCTTTCACCTTTGTCTGGTAAATGACCCTGCAACCAAGGCGACTTTCAATTTTACATGCATCTGACCGCATTCCACAACCTGATGCTCTTATTAATGTAGAAAAACAATTATACCTTGAGCTTTCGAGCCACATTTCAGTGATTAAGGTTTCGCCAGGGTACACATGGAGAAGGAATCGGCCTGATATGGTTTTGACCAATTTTGGGTCTCCCCTGCAGATGCATTTGATGACTGCCCTCACTGCAAATCCAAGTGTGCACAACCCATGTAGTATCGGACGTGGAAATCTTCAGCATATGACAACACAAAATTAGATCAGCAATTGTTGGCTCGAATTGAAATATGTGCACAAATTCACATTAGGAAATGCGACTACGCCTACAACCAAAAGTTTCAAACCAATGAAAGACAATTCATAATATTGTAAGGAAGAGCAGAGACAATTTCAATAAATACTTGATCTCTAAAACAATTGTTGTACATGAGCTGAAACATAAGAATCGAAAGCTATGCTTTGAACTCTAAATTAGGTTTAAAAGTACGATAAATAATTAATTATTGGGCAATTATTCTGACTAGAAACCTATGTGTTTCGAGCTTTTACAAATCAAATCCATCTGGGTTAAGCTAATTATGATACATACCCTTCTAGTAGGGTAGGCTATGGATGGGCTTTAATACTCATTAAGGTCCAATTGAGGCACTAATATACCATTATATAATTCTACTAGAAACAGAAATGTGCTATCTAAAAAGACCAAGTTATCCCATTATAAAAGACAAAGGTAAGAAAAGTAATTCAGCCTGTGATTAAGTGTGTCCAAACCCTGCAATTTGTGCGAACACGGGATCTGAATGCAGAGGATTGTAGTCACCAGATAGCCTATAGAGCAATGCCTGCAAAAATAAATATAAGGGAATTAAACTTGTACCGATAATCGTATCGAAAAGAAATTCAGAGGTCTCAGACTATGTTCTGACACAAATCATCCTTGGTTACAATCAATATTAGTTGAAAAAGAAAAGTTAGTTTCAGCTTGATTATGAATATATATGTAAACACATAAATATAGGTCAGCTGTTGCTTATATTAAATACAATAATTGTACATCAACGCATAATGCCAACAATGTAGTTTTAGTTCCATCAACACCTCACAGAGGCTACCTGTGATGGTTGGGTACAATCCTCAAATACTGCAAGAGGTTGGTCTCTCGGGATCTTTGCGGCTCGAACTTGGTTGGTTGAATAGTTTGAGTATGAAAACGGGCGAGGCGATTTTGAAAAGCCACCAGCACCACGCAAGAAGACAGTCATCCTGCCATTTAAGATCCTAGATGAGTACAAATATGGCAATGATAGGAAAGATTCATTTCAGAAGGCAACACAACACACCGACTCATGCATAGCAGTTCACCCGACTCTTTTTCATAACTATTGTTTTCCATCTCAAGAATAGCAGCTTTGCCTGAAAAACAATTGACAAAAAAATGAAACCATTGTCTATTGCATCATAGAAACTTTAATTTGGAATTCAAACGAACAAAAAAAAATGTTAGGAAAATTGAAACTATTTGATGAACTCTTAAAAATACTTTCTAATGGTACAAGTACAACTTTATAGAGCAGAACAGAATTTCGGACTTCATATCCTTTACAAGAGAATATGAAACTCAAACTTTCATCAAAAAGTGTTATATTTCTCATGTTGAAAAGAGAGTAAGGAGACCTAGATCCTTGGTAGTAACTTTATACATAGGTTGACATGAAACTGACTGGCGTACAGAGTACAGACACATAAGGAATGAGTTTCTGACAAGTAAACCATGAAAATTAGGCTTCTTTATGCAATGTACAATATATTCTACAAGTTTGACTGACATGATCCAGTAAATAAAAAATACCTTTATCGTGCAGTCCTGCAATACTGACTTTATTTTGTATCTACAACAACAAATAAAACAAGGATGAAATTTATGAGGAAAACAGCTAGGAATAAACATCATATTCCAATTTCATGTCACACAAAAGAGAAACTATCAGCTCAGAGAACTTGCCAAATTAAATGTTCAATTCTAGAATATAGAATTCATATTGATATTGGGCTATTGACTTACAATAGATGATCCCTTTATGTAGGGGAGGAACCTAAACAATTTACGAAATAAACTAACATTGGTAAATCCAAATAGGAATAGAAATTTTCCTAAATATATATCATAATTCTAACACTCTCCCTTAAACTGAAGCATACAAATTATAGGCACCAAATTTGTTGCAAAAATAGCTTATGCAGGGTCCTTGTAGAGATTTAGTGAAGACATCTGCCAGTTGGCCACTAGAACTGACGAAATTGGACATGATGCAAAAGTGACGATCGATTTCTATATCCTTGGTTCTTTTGAGAAACACAGGATAGGATGCAATGTGCAGCGTTGTTTGATTGTCACATATCAATTTCATTATTAATTTCATTGGGGTATCCTTCATAAGCATGACTTCTTGAAGTAGTTGTTTCATCCATATGAGTTCACACATTGTCAAAGCTATAGCCCAATATTTAGCTTCTGCACTAGATCTAGCAATAACAATTTGTTTTTCTCTCTTCCAAGAGATCACATTACCACCCATCATAACGCAACAACCCTATCTGATGGAGATCGTGCCTAATTTGCATCTGAATATACAATTATCTCTGTATGTTCTTTATCTCCATACAATAATCCTAGTTCTGGAGTTCCCTCAATACACTTTAAGATATGCCCTACTATGTCCCAATGACTATCACATGGGGATTTAAGAAACACGTTGACCACACTTATGACTAATGAAATGTCTGGTCGAGTGATAATAAGGTAACCAAGCTTCCCAAGGAGTTTGTGCTACCTTCTAGAATCACCTAGATGCTCCTATGTCCTAGAAGAAGTTTAGGGTTTTGAATCTTTTGATCCACAGGAACATTACAAGGCTGACAACCAAGCATTTTTACTTCTTCAAAGATGTCAAGGGCGTATTTTCGCTAAGAAATGACCATAGCGTTGCTAGCTTGGGGAACATCTATAGCAAGGAAGTATTTGAGTGCACCCAAGTCTTTAGTCTAAAAATGCTTACACAAATGCTCTTTCAATCAAAGAATTCCTTCTGCGTTGTCTTCAATAATAACTATAGCATCCACATTGTTAGAATATGAATTAATGATGAGTAGTTAAAGAGTTTACTATCAATTAGATAGTTAGGAGGTGAAGTGGTCCACCATTATGAGTTATTTACATACTAGTGTTAATCGCTATAAATAAAGAGCTACTCTTGTTCTTTATATCAAGTTATGATCAATATATTCTCTATATTTCTTAGTTTTACACACATAAATAACAAGATTGATAAATGTTTAGCTAAATCAACTCTTTATGCTCGAGATAAAGACCCATATGCAAGAGTTACACTCGGAAAATCATGAGAAGCTGAGATATGAGTAAGAAGATTTTGGGTACCTGAAATATAATTTGAAGCATCATAATCAAGTACCCAGGATCCGAAAATAAAGAATGACCCAAACAAGTAATGGAATTACCAATGTTGGCACCACCCGTGATAGTACTATGATCAAGTGAAGATATCGAAGTCGCAAATAGCCCCTGTACTCAACACCAATAGAAAAAAAAAAGAAAAAAAAAGAGGGTGCATGTGCAGGTCATAAGCAGTATAAGCAGCCCTATGGTGATGCTCATGATAACCACATAATTCATAACATATCTCTTTAATATATCCCATCGTGTGACAATGACTACATTTAATCACTTTGCATGGGTAAGTATCAATTCTTCCTCCTCCATGACCTTTGTCACTACCAAAACCCTATTACCACGACCTTTCATAGGTCTAGAATTTGGAGCAAATCGATAGGAAAGAGTGAAAGCATCAATTGTTGGAGAGGAAATTCGCAACAAACAGACAATAAAATCCTACAGTGTAGGAATAGTAGCATTGGCCAAGATTTGACCACGAGCAGAGGATAATTCAGGACTCATGACAGTTAGCTCCAACACCACGAATTATTTATTGTATCGGGTTGATTGGACCTCTCTATTATCTGTAATGGGCAAAAGTGCATTAAACTCTTCCATCAATGACTCCAATCGAACAACGAATTGGGTTGTGTCAAGTCTAAATTGTTTTTTGTTGAGAAAATTGTTGAATACCATTTGTGTACAGTGCTTTAACCTTGTTCCACACTTGAGTGCATGTACGATATGTGTTATAAAAATAACATAATTTTGGGTGAATTGATTGCCACAAGATAATGATTGGCATGGCATCAACTTCCCTCCATTGATCTTGTTTATCTTCAACAGTCGCATCACTCCATCATGTAAGACAATTTTCAAACCCTTGGCCCATAAACCATAATTCAATAGAAGCAGTCCATGATGTTTAATTGAAATTGCCATTTAGTTTCTCTGTTGTAATAACAGGCATGGGGCATCGGGTGGAGGCGAGCTTCGAGCTTCTGGTAGATCGACGATTTCTGGTGACGATAGTGCGGTCACGAGTTGCTCTTTTTGTTACATGCTGGAAAGATTTGGAGGATCAAAGCTTCTGAGCCTGAAGTCACTATTTCGGCGATGGAAAAAAGCCCTAAAACTTTGATACCATGTTTAATTCTAGAATATAGAATTACTATTCATATTGAATTATTGACTTTCAGAAATGATCTCTTTATATAGGGGGAAAACCTAAACAATTTAGAAAATAAACTAACATAGGTAATTGAAGTAGGGATAGGAGATTGCCTAAATATGTATCATAATTCTAACATCAAAAAAACATAATTTATATATGTATAAAAGTCTTCCGTCATATTACAAGAAATTTGTTCAGTAAAATAGGTACTCGGAGCCGGTGTATTTAGGTTTCGCTAGGCAGAGCCAATATGCTCTACTGTTTAGCACAATGGTAACCACAGCTTCAAGACTCTGAGCACTTGGAAAACAATCCATCTTACTTTTTATTTAACTTATTAAAATCAGCATATACTACTTTCTTAGTGTACCATGTTTAGCATTCAATTTCATCCACTACTGAGTGTTAATTTTAGGCACACCTACCCCTCACTTTATATGAAACTTATCTTGCCACATTCTGAAAAAGAACTGATTTATAAGCTCTTGGTTTAGGAACAAGTTAAAAGAATTTCTGATCAGAAGCCTTACACAGCCACTAGATGGTAATGGTTTGTAGAATTCTATATACTGTTGTCCATGCAAGAGAAGACGTGGATCAAATCTGTTAAGAAAAAAAAAACAAAAAAAAAACATTTATGTATCTGTCTACTACACAAAACAAAGGGAAGAGTTTGATCCAGGAAAACAGAACTAAACGATATAGCATATAGATTAGATCTCATATATATCAGAACAATGGAAGGTACAGTAGCATCTTTACTAATAAACAATGGAAAAAGAACCTTAGCAGTGTGTAAAGTGCTTACTTAAACCCTGGTATATCCAACCCTTTTAGCACAGATCCATTAGCAAAAACTGCAGCGAATGTTGGCAGCACCTGAGGAGCAGGAGACCCGACCTTAAAGTCAAAACTTCACATATGCACAACAAATTTTGTAACCTTTCAACAACAGAATGCAAATTATATATCATAAGTACATTCATGTCATCTCTCTCAGTTTTAGGATACCAACAGGTGATGAAAGCATATATGACAGAAAAACAAAATGGGAGCATCATTCTTCCATCCAGTAACTGTAATATTATGTTGTCTTGAATAACCAATCTATAAGCACACAAGTTAATACAGTCTTGTAGCTTACAAGATTAAAGATATAAATGTTCATTCTTGTTCACCTTCTCGATTTCAGGCGCATTGTAATGTTTTAGTTCTCCAAACTCCCATTCAAGAATGCATATCCATCATATTTTATCAGGGATACGCGTTGCAAATGAAATGAAGGTATCAAAAACTGGAATAATATTAATTAATTGTTAAGTAAAATATCCAAGCAGCACTGTCTGAGTGTGCATAAGAGCACAATAACCTACGTATGCATATCACAATTTCATGAAATTTCTAACTTTCATATAATCCACTAAAATATAGTGTTAACAGGTGATAAAATATCAGTGTGTGTGTGTGTGTGCGTGCGTGCGTGTGTGTGTGTGTGTGTGCGTGCGTGTGTGTGTGTGTGTGTGTGTGTGTGTGTGTGTGTGTGTCTGTGTGTCTGTGTGTGTCTGTGTGTGCGTGGGCACAGAGTAAAAATTATCCTTATGGTACAAACTAAGAACTCGTCTGGGCATTTGAATTAGTGGATCCAATGGTCCATGATTTTTAGGAGGGGTTTTTGAATTCGTTTGATGCATTTGTATTTATTCATATCGCCAGTAATGAAAAATTATTCACTTACTTGTATTATTTTGCTTTTGTACAAACTTGTTGACACCAAAATATGCTAGTTCTCGTTCATCCTCTTTTTATCACACTCTTTAATTGTAATTCCACTACTCTGTTCGTCCAGTTCTTGTGACATCCCAAAACTTTTCCCATCTCTTTTGGGCATGTTCGGAACATAGACTTCTCTTTTACATTTAGCGTGTTAGTCTAAGTAATCTTTTATCATGTACACTCAGCTGTAAGAGAAAATGGAAAACATGATGCAAGGAGTTTGAAAGGGTTTCTCTAGAGGAAACTTTACTGAACAATGAAATATTACAAAGGATGAGGTATTAAGGAGCAAATGAACTCTACACCTAGTTAGAAGAGAGTCATACTCAAGTACATGACCAAGACTACTATATCCCTAATTGATCGCCAACATCAACAATTTTGAGATCTCTTATAAAATATCCATGATATTTACACTACAAAATCCTCGAATACTCTAGAGTTCTGCTGCATGTCTTGGCTGGTGTTGAATTCTTTTGGTGTGTTCTCCACAATAGAGTTGAGGATAAAATCAGGTGACCGAAAAAATATCGAGTATACCGACCAACCGAAATTCGAAAAAAAAAACTAAACACCGTCTCAGGTGGTTTTGTACATACAAAAAACTGAGAAGAAAAGATCGGAAACAGTCTGAAACCATTTTTTTTTTAAAATGAAAAAAAAAATTTAAACTACTAAAATATTTGATTTGTACTTGAATTTACAATATGAGTAGTTTTCAGACTTTATATTATGATTCGTAAAAAGTTGTTGCAATTTCGTACTATATGTGAAATTGTCGAACATCCAACGTTAGTTTTTGAATCTAAGAACCTAGGTGAGTAAAATTAGTTTTAATTTATAAAATTTAGGAACTGCAACATAAATGACCTTCTGGACATCTACTATTTTAGATAAGATGTAAACATGAATTTGAGTTCTTGTTCACAATGTTACATTCTTCTTTTTGATTGTTCTACATAGATGGTTCCACTGTTTTTTTTCTTTTGTGTAACAAGCTTATACATGCGATTCTGTATTGAACTTCAAACTTTATAGATAAACTTGGTTGAAAAAATATAATAAAAAATCGTTTTGGGCGGTTTTACCCGCTGAAACCTACAGTTATTTTCTTTTTCTTTTTCTACCGAAATCTGGATTTACAAATGGTTAAAAACCGTTGAAACCAACCGTTGCTCACTCCTACTCCATGGTTCCAGGGTTCTACAAGACTCTTCAAGAGTCTAGAACTCTATTTAGAGAAGTTGTAACATCTCAGTACCCACAAGATGCATGCGGATTCTCCTTATTTCTGGCAAGCGCCAGAACCTTCCAAAATGTGTTAGCTTTTAGCCCTTTTTCCTAGTTGCACCCAGCAACTTCCAAAAATTCCCGCTGGGGTTATGGTCAGTAGTGGAATAACCTTGTCTATCCCCGCTATATGTACCTATATCCATCCAGAATGTGCAACCCAACTACTTAAGACGGATCCTTTGGCCAAACTCCCTGTGAGATCGAAACCTCCTATGCAACCTTCTCTTGTTGTCCCTCCTTATCCGTCACGATTCTTCCTGATTGTGACATTCTACATGGAATGAAAGGGATAATCCTTTGCATGTGACCAACATGATCCTTCTAGAACCTCTAACAAGCATAACCCATCCTAAGATAATTGGAAAAATAGTACCAACAACAATCTCTACGGCCACGACATCAATTTGCCCTTGTCCTTATCCCTAAGTCAACCAAGTTCATCATGATCATTTGATTACAACCATAGCAACTGAGCAAAAGTACACTGAAGTGAAATTAGTAAGGACCTGGATGTGCTCCTGCCCATTTTCATGGTAAACATACTTAAGCTCATCGGCATCGACAGCATCCAGTCCGCAAGCTCCGATACCCAGTGCATACAGTACTGCGTCTCTGTCCCGCAACCACCAAAATCAATCAGTCGTCAAATAGAAAGAAGAAGAAAAAAAGTAAGCGTCCATGGCAAGTAATCAAGGCTGGTTCTGCGTACCTCTCGGTGTAGGTGAATGTGGTCTGAGATACACGCGGAAAGAAATCAGAAAGGAGCAATTAGTGACAGAAGGAGGAAATTAGGGATCGGGACTCACCTCGGGGAGTTTATAGGAGAGAAGAAGCTTGGCCAGTTCAGAATCATCGGCCATGGCCATGAACCAAACAGTTATGGCGGTCAACTAAACGGAACAGAAGAATCTACTCCGATCCTCTCGGTGTAGATCAGCCTACTCAGCCTATTTAAAAACTGATAGTGTGATTTACAGTTTACTTGCAAGTGAATACTATTTTGTGACATGAGCTATACCATTCAAAATCGTACCTCTCAAAACAAAATTTGATACCTGATATTAAAAAAAATAGAATTACAGTAAAAAAAATAAATAGAATTTTAAGAATTATTAATTATTTATTTGTGATTTACAGTTTACATGCAAAAGAATATTCTTTTGTGACATGAACTATACCATTAAAAATCATACCTCTCAAAATAAAATTTGATACCTGAATTAAAAAAAATAGAATTTTAAGAATAATTATTTTTTTATTTATTATTTTAAGTAATAATTTCAGGACATTAGACATAGGGTTTCACGGTAAAGAAATATTGCTCAGGTACCAAAGTCCAATCTTACTAAGATAATAGGAAGCATTATGCTAGCGTGGCATTGTTCGCGATACAGTATTTTGCGATGCAGCGTTCTCTGCCTTCGTCTCCACTCAGCCCTCTTCAGCTTCTCGCCATTACTCAGGTTCTGGCCGTTTTCTTCTACATTCAAGGCAATTTCCGTTACTTTTCGGGCATTACCCTCTGTATTGAAGGCGAATTTCTGTTACTCTTGGTCTAGGGTTTAATGCCTTGCAACATTAACTGGGTTCGGGTAGTCCTTAAATCCATTTGCATGTCCCTAACTTCGCACTCAACTCCTTCTACCCATTCGTGCTTTGAAGACCATTTGAATTCCTTTCATCGGTGAGCTCCTTTCCTTTGATTTGGGTAATTGTTGTTCGGTTTTGTTGTTAGGGTTTGATTTCCTGTTTCGCACTTTTAATTTGGTTTGTTTGTAAGTTTTTTGGGTTAGGGTTTGTATGGTTTGTTCTTTGTCTTTTGATGCTGATTTTTTTTCCCTGCCCAATCTGATGTTGTGTTTACACCCTGAACACATAACTATTAGTTGATTTAGGTTTAGTCACGGCATGAGTTGTGAGGTCTCCACTCTATACATTAGATGTTGTTTTTGATGATATAGGGTCAATGGTGGTTTAGGATCATCTCAATGTTAGTCTCTGTTCATATCTTTTCCCCCTTGAAGTTGATTAATGTCTCAAATATGGTGACAAATTCATTTGATAGAGTCAGATAGTTGGGTTCTGATGTGGACAAATGATATGTTTTACTTATGTGGGGATAAGATGATTTTTTTGGATAATTGAGGCTTTATTGTTGACTTGGTACATGGTGTAATAACCACTTCTGGTCAACGCCAGTCAAATCTGCAAAAAACATGAAAATTTAAATTTTTAAGACAGACACTTAAATGAACCCAAATACGACCCCGAGGGTCATACCGGACATAAGTTGACCCCGATATCGACCAAAGTGAGTTCCGGGGGACTCAGGGCAACTTTCTGATCAATTTGGGAAATGTTGACTTTTCGCTGGAAAAGTCAACCGAGCGACGTTGTGGTCCATTCGAGGACCGTTTGGGATCCAAAAAGCTTAGCCATCGTCGCAGCGGTCTTATTTGAGCCGTTTCCTTGTAGCCCGTCAAGTTTCGTAATTTCTTGGAAAAAGTGCCCGTTCGGGGCCCGAAACGTCCGATTTTCGTGAATCTGATTGGAAAATATCTAGTAGATATTTTTCCAAAAGGTGTGGGACCCACCTTGCCACTTGTCCAACAAGTGGTGGTGTTAGTTTTGGGGGGAAAATAAGAGGTGGGGGTCTTGTAGGGGTTCGGCCAACACTTATTCCAAAAGAAAAAAAAAAGAAAAAAGAATAGAAAAGAGAAGAGAGGGATTAGAGAGAGAAAGAGAAGAAGAAGAGAGGACTAGGGTTTGTGGTGCCACTATTCACGTCATCAACCATTGGATCGTCTCAACGTTGCAAGAATCGAACTCCCCTCGTCTCCCTCTACGGTAATCACCAAACCGATCTTCGATTTGTCATTTTCTAAAATTAGGTTTTGGTTTGAAACTATTAGTTTAGGGTGGTATTGAGGTTGGGGAAGTGTTGGAGACGTTTTGGGGACGTTTGGAGGTGAAAAAGGACGTTTTCCGGCGAACGGGAGCTCGGGAGAAGCTCCGGCCACCATGGGGGGTGGCCGGCCGGAGCTAGGGCCGGCCACCACCATGGTGGGCCGGGCCCCAACGAACCCTAGCCACCCACGGCCTAGCTTGGGCGGGTGGGGCCCACATGCTCGGGTGATCGGGTTTTGTGTTCGGGTGGTTTAAAACGTTCCCCGGATCATTTATCCACAACCGGATCGAAATTTGGAATTAAATTGCAAAAGTTGCATTTATCGGGTTTAGAAACTTTAAACGCTAATTAATTGACTCGGAAGTCGGAACTCGATTTCGTCGAGTGCCTAGGAACCCTTAAATTATTCTAAGACCGTAGAAACGAAAACGGGAATTTTTGGAGCCCCGGAAGGGCATTTACAAAACCCGGGCAGATTCGCCATGTCGGGCGAATCGGGCCTTTTTGGGTCCAATATCGACCATGTCGAGTAATTGGGGAAGTTTGGGAGTGATCGACATTGTCGGGGTTACTTTTGGGCGTCATGTTTATTAAAGTTCAGTTTATGCCTGCAAGCTTAAAAGCGTTTAAAATTGTGTTCTGTTAGATCGTGCTGCAGACCGAGGAAAAGGAAAGTTAGGCGAGTGACTGAGATCACGTCGGAGCTTGATGGTTAGCTTTTGGAGATTATATAGAGGTAGGGAAAAGTAGCCGGATCTCAGCCCTGACTAGGGAAAGTTAACAATAGATTTGCATGTGACACCGGGGTGTCGTGGGTGAAGTAGGTTTATTGAATATTAGAAAGGCATGATACGGGAACGTAGCGAATATTGGAAATGCATGTGACACTTAGTAGTGTCGTAGGAGCAGAGAACTTAGCGTTATTAGGAGTACTGGAGGCATATGACCATGCCCGGAGGTTGATTGTGAAACTGTTGATATTAGGACTGTTGGAGGCATTGATTATGCCGGAGGTTGATTGTGTATTTTGTATCTTGGGTGGCTATGAGAGCCCGTACTTTACTGTTGTGTCTTGGGTGGCCATGAGAGCCCGTACTTTACTGTTGTGTCTTGGGTGGCCATGAGTGCCCGTGGGGTTGTTGAACCCGTGTATTTACTGTTGGTGTGTCTTGGGAGGCCATGAGTGCCCGTGGGGTTATTGAACCCGTGTCTTTACTGTTGGTGTGTCTTGGGAGGCCATGAGTGCATGTGGGGTTGTCGAGCCCGTGAGTTATGGTTGGTGTGTCTTGGGAGGCCGTGAGTGCCCGTGGGGTTGTTGAGCCCGTGAGTTATGGTTGGTGTGTCTTGGGAGGCCGTGAGTGCCCGTGGGGTTGTTGAGCCCGTGAGTTATGGTTGGTGTGTCTTGGGAGGCCGTGAGTGCCCGCGGGGTTGCTGAGTCCGTGTTTTACTGTTGGTGTCTTAGGTGGCCATGAGTGCCTGTGGAGTGTTGAACCGGTCTTGTTGTTGTTTGTTGAACCTTCCTTGTGATTGTGATTGTGTTTGTCCGAGGTTAGTGACCCGACTTCGTGTCGGGAAGTGGTGTGGAATTTGGATGGCTTACCTGACAGGGATCGGTAAGTTGAGAGCGTTCTTTGGATGGCCTGACCGAGTTCGAGTCTCGGAAGGTTGCGAGCGTTCTTTGGCTAGCCTGACCGAGTTCGAGTCTCAGAAGGTTGTGAGGGTTTTTAGGCGATGAAAGGGCAACTCCCCTTCCGACTAGCTATCGGAAAAGTAGCTCGGTTTATCGCCAACAGGTCGACCGCCTGGAGCCTGACAGGGATCGGCAAAGCGCGTGGGGCAGGCTCGAGCCCAGTCGGTTAGCAACCGGCACTGAGCAGCTGACAGGAGTGCGATCCTTTGTGATCTTGTTTGGTGTGCGATCCTTTGTGATCTTGGGTGTTGAGTGGTGGTCTGTCGTGTCTTTGGAGGAGGTCGTCAATCGTTGTGTCAGGTCTACTATACGTGTCCGAGTGTTGAGTCGGTTGAGGAAAGTATCAGTGTGTGGGTGTCAGTCGGGTTACTTGAGTTTGGGGATAGTGATCCTCGGTGTTGAGTTGGTTGTTGGTGTTACCGGCATTGTCTGCTAAGTATGCCGTAGTCAGTCTGTTATCTGTGGTGGTGAGCGAACGCTCACCCCTAGCTGCTTTTCCTACAGGTACCGGTCGCAGGTTGGACTAGGTGAGCTTCCGAAGCTTGAAGAGCTAGGAGCGGGATTCTGGGTTTATTTTGAGTCTAGCGACAGATACCACACTTTTGTCCACTTGTTGGGACGCATTTTGAGTTGTAAATATTATTTTGTTGAACAAATGGTGATTTTCAAGTGATTTATGTAAAAGGTTTCAAAAGGTTTTATTGTTTCAAAACGTTCGCGTCCCGAGTTCGATTTACTGAAATTGGGGCGTGACACATGGTCCCAATTGATTATAGGTCTGGGACATAAAGGAAATTTGGTAATTTCCTCACACAACCTTGCAATTGATTTCACAATTTTCATATTCACGATCTCCTTTGATTGAGACTCTAAAATGTTGTTTTATGTACTGTAGAAAAAAAAAACCATAGGGTATTAAACCCCTCTGGTAAGCACATGTTCTTCACCAGTTTCCCAAAAATACATTGGCTTTGTTGGTTTAATGTGGATTTGTTATTGGTTTGACATGGATTTGTTAACCTGTTTAAGGATTCCAAATGTAGGTCAGGGTTTACTGTGGGTTGACTTTTCCCATGCTATTTGTTGATTTGCCTCTATGAAATTAGATATGTGTTGTATCGTTGTTTAGCTTATTGATTGCTTGGTATTTATAATCGGTAATTTATATTTGTTAGATTGGTTTATTTATATGATGAGTAATGTTTTTATTCGTTACTTTGGTTTGGTTAGTTAAATGATCGATAATTTTGATTCCTAAATCTATACATGTGTGCTCAATTTATTTTCTCGGTGTGATGATCTATGTTTTTAATTGAATATTGCTTTATTTCAATTTCATTTTGTTGTTGTGGAAACTAATTTTGGGTCGTCCAATTGCTTTTTGTTTCAATGATTTAGTTACGATTTATGTTACCTCTGTATTCTTTCAAAAATCATGCCCGCTTCTATCATCGCTATTGTAAAGGCCGTGATACTTTTGAGCCATTTCTTTATTATGTAATGTTTTTTATATCTTTTTCGATTTTTTTCCTTGGCATCTTTGTTAAGTCTCTTGAGCAATAACAAAACTACTTGAATATGGGAGCATGGATTTTAAGTGTTATCGTAAAAGTTTTTTGGGTTCAGTTTGTTTTGGCTTGAAGAAAACTAGATACAAAAAAATTATGCTATTTAGTAATGGATGCTTCAGCTTAAGGTTTCCCCCTTTAAGTTTATTAATGTCTCAAGTATGATGAAAAATTCATTTAATAGATTCAGATAGTTGGGTTTTGATGTGGGCAAATGATATGTTTTACTTGTGTGGGGATAAGATGATTTTTTTGATAATTGAGGCTCTGGTTTATGTAAGTTGACAGAGTTTGGGACAAACAATAGAACATGAATGTATGAAATAGAAGTTGGTAGTCGTGTATGTTTATGCAACAAGAGTACCTTCAACCAATTGCTTTAATACGTTTCAGTGATCTCATTCTAAATGCATGTTCAAACCTTTTTTTGGTAGTAAAACAATAACACATGGGTAACACTCTATGAACCAATTTCCTTCGCCCTTTTGATTTGTTTTTTTTTGTGGGGTGTTTTGGGTTAGGGTTTATATGGTTTGTTCTTTGTCTTTTGGTGCGCTGTATCCTGCCCATTTTTTTTATTCGGCTTTTGGCTTCCTTGCTCTTTTTTTGTCCTCGCTTCCAGGTCAGCCTTCCTATAGCCATGGAGTTTGTTCCTCTCCAGTCCCTGACAAATTCATCCGGGTCTGTCCCCATAGAGGTGCGCGTCTGTCGGCTCTGGGAACCTACCAACCCTAACAACGATGTGCCCCTCAGTCTCGACATGATTGTCGCTGACTCTGCGGTAATTGCCTTTACTAACCCCTTCCATCGTTTGCCTGTTTATATGTTATTGACTTTTCCCCCTCTATCCAGGGGACCTGTATGTGGGTTCAGATTAAGAGGACCCTCATCAAGCGCTTTAGGCATCTTCTAACTGCCGGCACCGTTTATTCTTTTATGAACTTTATTGTGTCCCCTGTCACTGGACAATACCGCCCAGTGAATACCCCGAATAGGTTGTTCTTCTCTCTGATCACAACTGTTAAATGTGTTGCTTCCCCGACACCTGGCATTCCTCAACACATTTTCCAGTTTGTGTCTCATGCAACTGTTGTCCAACGGGCTAACGATCCTACATATTTGACAGGTATTTCCCCGCTTGCTTATTTTGATATAGTTATGGAGACACGATTTTTCCTTTGTTCATGTCTTCAAAGGCAGGCAACTTATTGCTCAGTGAGCTCAACTCAGCGGTTGCAATTTTTACTGTTGTTTTTCAGCTTTTATGTCATCGAAAAACTTCCACAAAATTGACTGAGGATGATTAATTAGTTTACAGATTCATGTCAAACAAGAATAGGAATTGGATTAGGGTATCAAATAAACTGTTGGTTCGCTTACTTATTCGATTAATTGAACCGATAAACTTGATATCACATCATATCATATTGTCCACGTATTACTTTTATGTTATTCATCTTGCCCTATGATTCTAAGCTACTCAACTTTTAACATTTGTAGATGTTGTCTGCCTTTTGATTTCTGTTGGAGAAGTGAAGGCTGTCGCGGGCAACAAAGTCAAGCGTGAATTGGAAGTCCTCTCCCCCACGTAATATTTTTCACAACCTGTCTTTGGGTCCTTGATTTTTTTGTCTCACGTACTGCCTCGTTTTCCACGCTGTTAGAAAATAATACCTAACTGGATTGTCATGTTCCCAGCGAAGGGAAGATCAAACTGACTCTGTGGAAGACTCAAGCTGAGACGTTTGTCTAAGCTCACAAGCTTGATGCAGCAACTGATCCTATCATGGTTGTTGCCATAGCCCTAAAAGTCACACAGTATGCTGGTGAGTCTTACTCTCCAATCATGCATTCCATTCATCACATTTAATACCTATTTTTAACTGTATTGGTTTCTAACTCGCCTCCTGATTACCTCCCAGGTGCTTACAGCTTCGGTGCAACCAGTGCAACCCAAATGTTCATTGACCTGGACTGCCCTGATGTAGCTCGAGTCCGGGCTGAACTTGCTGCTGATGCAAAACCCGTTGTTTTGCTTGGCCGGTCTCTAGGGACAGCAAGCACAACTGCTGAGGCCATGTCCGAGAATCGGTTGATAATTGCTGAGATTCTTGCTGCTGAGTGGAGAAGTCAAGAAGAGGTTAGTTCTCATTCTTTCTCTTCGCTATCGTTGCCTATCAAATTATTCGGCCTAACACATTTGTCTTGCCAGGGATACAAGATGACTTTTGTCGGTTGCATTACTGAGATATTAACCCACAGTGGGTGGTTTTACCTTGGCTGTCCCGAATGCAAGTCCAAGGCTTTGCCTGAAGATGACTACTACAAGTGCACTTCGTGTTACGCAAAAACAGACTCGACAATGGTTTAGTGAGTACTCCTACCTTATGTTTTTCTAATCTTCCACACGAATGTCGGTTAACCAATGTCATTTTTCCCTATGCGACAGCTACAAAATCAACTTTACTGTGGAGGATGAGACGGACACAATGATATGCACTATACTCAACAAAGTCGCCGAGCGCATGGTTGACTCCTCAACGAAGAAACTCTTTAATCGCTTGGACTCTGGGGTGGACACCTTTCCAAAGCAGATTATGGATCTGTGCGGCCAGGAGTTTATTTTCAAGATTGGGCTGACGAAGTACAACCTTGGTAAAGGCAGTGACTCTTTCACGGTTGTGGATGTGTTCACCACTGACCTGATGGTTTGGCTCCTCTTCACACTGTGCATTTATTACTGTTATGGTTTATCAATTTGTGTTTCTAATGTCTAATTCTATTACGATCCTCAAGCTAGCAAGGGAGGAAATTCAGTTGGTATTCGTAAGACACCTCCAAAGTCGCCGGTTGGTTTAGGCAAAGGAAAGGGGAAGGCGCTTGAATCCCAAGCTGAGATGAATATGACCCCCCCCCCCCCCCCCCCGCCCCCGCAAGAGGAACAACCATGGTGTTTTTATCACTGACAATTTTTTCTCTGGTTCTTTTCATTTACATTTTATTATGCCTTGTTAGTTTTTGCATGGTTTCCTTTATGTTGAACTATGTTCCCCAGACTGAAGCGCGTTTGCTTACCACTGCCTAATTTACTGGCAATAGATTATTTTTCCTTTTGTTTCTGTTATTTTAGCATTGTCCATTATGCGTTGTGGCTGTTTTTTTTTTTTTGCAAGCCCACTTTTATTACATGGTGATGTTTCTTGCCTTTCCATTACTTGCACTGTGTTTGGTTAAACCTTTGTGTTCCGCCTCTATACCTTTCATGACCAGTTTAAACCTTTCCATTACAAGGTTAGAGCTTCAGTGCTTAAGGGTTAGAGGGTATGAGCGAATAATAATTGAACCTTACAGCAGCTGGTTATAAAATAACAAAGGTTCTCTATTCACCTTTATTTTACAACCCTGGCTTATCCTCTGATGGTGTGTTGATGTTTACTGACCTGGTTACTAGGTATTTTCGTTATATCCACTGATTTGTTATATATTCTATATTTTGTGCTTCGGTGGTCCTCTTGACTGTTACGGGTTATTGTTACATTTTTTCTCATTTGTCTGGATTATCAATTATTTTTTCTTTTGTTCGTCCCAAATCAATGGTACACAAATATGGAAAGAGGAATTGTTCCGTCTAAACAACTGGCCTACATTTGGACCAAATTGTCACATTCCAGTTGCTTTGCATGATTGTTGTTCCCGTGTCTGTCCAACTTGGTACCCTGAATTTCATTAGCTCTTGCCTATTTTTTTTGGAATTCACCCTACATGTATATGCGGCTGACAATGTGCATCATGGTTTTGATTAACAGACTATGGACTTTCAGACCCCAAAGCAACAGGCATTGAATGTTGGGTGGGAACCTGGTGTTGGTAGGGTTACCAATTAGTGAGGTACAAAAGCTGAATTTATGTCTATTCAAACACGATGATTTAACTTCTGCCTTCGTTCATAATTCATAACTTGAATAACTAAGTTTGTTGTTTATTGGGTTCCTTTCATGATTAGCTTGATTAGTTTTAAAAAGCATTCCCTTAACCATGCAAATTAGATAACAAATCTAAACTATTTATCTCCTTTACATAGGACTTTGCTGTGGAGTATTATCGATGGACTTTTTCCTTCAAATAAGTGTCCATGTTTATCATAGTGCGTGAAGTCTTTTTTAATCCATGTATGTGTTGCTGATTTTGTTTGGTTTTCTTGTTGGTGGGTTGTGTTCAGGTGCATAGAATGTTTGGATGATACACACTGAAATATGCATCTATTTTTTAAATGGGTAAGTCTTTTTGTAGTGATTTCAACTACACTGTGACAGTTTTTAAAACCTCATGCCACAGAAGTATCTGTTACAACTGGTCAGTCAATGTAACTGCCGATTTCAATTCTAAACTAGCTGTTACAGATTTTAAATACCCAATAATTGTGCATCCAACTTTTTCATTCCAGCATTCACTGTTGACATCTCTTCCTATTCTACTAAATCTTTATTTCTTCCCTTCTTATTTATGTACCCCAGGCTATATAAGTATCATGCACTGTTCCAACACACTATACCACTACCCTACACTTCTCCAAAGTCTTCTATGCAGGTACAATAGTTTCTCAGCTCATATTTGTTGATTGGTTTTGTTGGTATGGTTCCACTCATTCTTTTTTGTAAGTGAACACATTTTGTTTACCAGGCCCTCCATGCACATTGTGACTGCTCATCAATATACCCATTTTTTAAAAAGTTTTGATTAGATTTCTCATTTGTGGAGCTTTTATTTCACTCCTTTTTTGTATGATTGACGAAGTACTGGATCTAGAAATTGAATTGATGTCTCTGAAAATGGGTTTTTGGTCCATAGCTTGAAACCCTGTGGTTTGATTGAAGTTTCTGATTTCTGTCTCGGTTAGGCTTTTAGTTTCATCCCCTTAGATAGCTCAATACTTATGGGATATGATGCTGAAAAGCCATTTTTAGTATCGGAGGAGGAACATATACATAAAGAGAACAAAACAAAAAACTCAAATCTTAATAAAGGCATTATTTAAACATCTGATTGCATAATAGTTTGTGGGTTTGTGATACCTTCTGTAATAAATGTTGATTCTAATGACCTCCATCTCACCAAAAAGTTAATCCAAAAGAAATCATTCTTGAATGGTAATTGTATACTGCTTATTATTCTTCTGATTATATGCTGTCTGTGTTTTATTGTTTATGTCTTGAGCTGAATTTAGTGATGTGTTTGTTTGGTATTCATTTTGACAGGATTCCAACAACAACAAAATTTGGAACCAGGTTCCCAGAGTTTACCTTATTTTTCAAGTAAGCCCTGTCAACTTTTGTTTTCGCCTTTGTGTTTTGTCTCTTCTCATATTGTTGCATTCCAACTATTCTTGCAAAAAATAGTTTATGTACATGCATTTTCTCCTTGCTGATTTCTGCCTTTGTGGGTTTCCCTTATTTTTGGAATAAGCCCTCTACATGCTTGAACATGGACATTGTTGCATTCTAGATAATCTTGCGAAATAATTGTTATGTGCATGCCTCTTCTTTTTGCTGGTATTTGTCTTCATGTTTTTTTTGTGTGCTCTGTGTTGTCCTTATCAAATCCCCCCCCCCCCCTCATAACCATGCTGAAATATACACCCTACTTGTATTCCCAAAAATTGCTCATGGCCGTTTCTTTTCAGACATGCCGATTACACTTCCAAGAGACGTTCTTTCCATGATATTTGACGAGTGCCTCAGAACCAGCAATGCCCCGTTTGGTACGCTTTCTTCCTGGCACGTTTCCCACCATTCTGCTCTGACCTTTTTACGCACCAAACAACAAACCAGTTGAATGCCCTAACTGCTAACCCTGCTATTTACTGACATTGCTTTGTTTGTTGTTTTTTCTAAAGTTGTAAGGAATTCCATGGGCTCTTGCATACACCCGTTGTGATTCGCAAGCTGCGCCTTGATTGCACCCCCGAGGCGGTTGCTGCTGTAAACCCAAGCAGCGTGAAATTCCTTGAATCTGCAGCGGCGTTGGGGAATGACTTGGCCGGCTGCCTCCTGGGCATGTACCTTCTGTTCAATGGGAATAGCCCCCACTTAGGCCTGGCTTACTTGGAAGATTGTGACAAGCAGCCTCGCTGGAATTCTCGATACATTCGGGCGATGGGCAAGCTAAAGATCGGCTGCACCGAGGAGGTTGTCCATATGATGCAGAGTCTGCTGCAGGACATGAGATTTGACCGGGTTGCTCTACTTGATTGCCGGGGTCTTTTCCGCCAGATGCTCCTCCCGGGCAGGCACGTTCAACTTGGTATCACCAGGTTATGCGTTTTTGTTGGCCCAACCCACTAGCAATCTAAGACAGAGGCGGAAATTGAGAATGAGTTCCAGATCACATGCCCATTTTGCTTGATTGATGTTGAAACATACAAGCTTAAACACAACATGGGTTAGCTATTTGCTATTTGGTGGTTTTCTTTATATTGTTGTTTCTTTTTTGCTGCTCCTCATATGGTTTGTTTGTTTTTGGTTTTTTAAAACCCTGCCCAGTACTTGAAATAGACATTTAAGGGTTTTGTGGTGTCAAACACTTTCTCAACAGGTTGAATAAAGCTTGATTGTGTTATTTTATAATTTATACCTATTCGCACTATGTTTAGTTCTTTCCATCTTGAATGCATTGCTATATCCCCTCTAATTTCAACGTTTTTTCCTCAACACATTTTCTATGCGTATGTCGTACAGGTTACTACCTTTCGCTATGAATTCCGATCAAAGGCAAAATGAACTAGATCGTTTGCTTTGCACCATAAGCCGTTGGAACAGACGCCGACTTATGGACTTTACTCTACGTATTATGACTGCACATAGACCGCCCTCTCTTCAAGAACTTGAATATGAACGCAATACTGCCGCTGCCTACGCTAGGTTACGTCGCCGCCTTCACCTTCTCGAAGTTGGTTTGCACTCCTCTTCACCGGCAAATTACCATATGCGACTAGATCATGTTCAACATTTCCTAAGGCGTTATATTGAGCCTGTTTACATGCTACCGTTGGCTGTTATGTATCCCCACATCCGACCTCTGGCCCCCGCACATGCATATCCATTTCCAGTTTGTCCGCAGAACACTATGCCACACCCCTTGCAATTAGACCGCCCGCCCATACTTGATCATGCCTACGGCCAGGAAAATGATGTCATATCATCTACACCTTCGATCGATGGGCAGAGTCGGTCGATCCTTCGTGGTGGTGGTTCAAATGGCCATGCGCACACCGGCTATGTTCCAGTTCCATGTCCCACCCTCAGCCCCCATCAAGTTTTGGGCACAAGCACCTTGCCAGGTATACCACTTTAATGGACCATTTTACCTCCTACCCTTCTTCCTATTTAGTCTTCAGCTTATCTATCTTCAGCGTGTATACATGTGTTGGTTTAGAAAGGTCGCAACAAACACGCGCACAACCTTCACAACCACCTCGACAGACTCGACGTAATCGCACTCCCAAATGAGGTATGTCCTTTATCACTCCCATTTGACACTTCTAATTACCCTTCTACCATAATCTCGGTACGTGTACTCTTATCCCCCTACCCTTTACAGTTGACACTGCGTGGTCGTTCGGCGCCCCAACGTGCATATGTGAAGGTTGTGGTGCCATGATGTGGGCCCAAGAACGCATACTAAGACAAGGTTCTGAGAAAGAACTTGTGTTTATGTTGTGCTGCTTTGCAGGCCGTGTTCGCCTACCCTTAATCCCACACCCTCCTGATTTGCTTGCGTCTTTGCTACAACCGGGCCTTGATCCGCGCGGGCCAGCCTTCCGTTCTGAGATACGCACTATAAATGCAATGTTCGCGATGACATCATCTGGGGCCCAAGTGGATCAATCAATCAACAATGGCAGTGCGTGGCCAGAACTATCACAAGCTTGGATCCCTTCTACCGCCCGATGATAATCCCCCTCGATTTGCTCAACTCTATATATACGATACGCAACATGAGATTGCTAACAGGCGTGCTGCACTTGGCCGAGGAACCAATGAAAATGGGATTGATGATAAACTCATTCAAGATATATCCACCATGCTAGATACTCATAATGCCTTGGTGTCATCCTTTCGAACTGCTCGGGACCGCTACGAAGCCAACCCAACTGAACCTTTTTCTCTGCACCTGATTAACACCCGGCATAAAGATGGAGTCCAATATGATCAACCTTCACAAGATGAAGTTGCTGGCCTTATTGTTGGCGACTTTGACCACAGTTCATTTGAACGTGATATTGTTGTCCACCACAACTCGGCTGGCCTCCAACGTGTTACAGACCTAGATCTTCACTTCATGGCTTTTTCATATCTTCTTATCCATCCATATGGAAAATCTGGGTTCCACAACAAGATTTTCGTACAACTGTCACTATGCGGCAATATTATGCTTATAGATTCCAACAACGCGCTAAAGAAGGTAGGACCTTGATTAATGATGGTCGTCTACTCCAGCAATACATGGTTGATGCTTATATGACATTGGAGGATATACGCTTCCGCTATTATCGTCTTAACCAACATGATTTTCGAGCAGCTATGTATTGTGGGTTGATGGATGCCTCGGGTCAGGGCGACATAGATGCTTCTCAATTGGGCAAAACTATTATCCTCCCATCAAGTCATACAGGTGGACCGCGCTACCGGGTTGAAAACTACCAGGATGCCATGGCTATTTGTCGTTGGCCTGGCTACCCAGACATTTTCATTACGTTCACCTGTAACCCAAAATGGCCAGAAATCGATGTAATGCTTGGAATGATTGGTCAAGAAGGCGATACAAATCGACATGATGTTACTGCCCGTGTGTTTTCCATAAAGTTGAAGCAGTTCATGGACGACTTGAGGAAAAAAAACCTTTGGACCTGTTCTTGGATGTAAGGGCCTTGCTTTTTGTCACGTTCCTTTTTCCCACTTCCTATCATAAAACTAAAAATCATTTTCTTACTTTCAGGGCTATACACAATTGAGTTCCAAAAGAGAGACCTGCCACACGATCACATTCTTCTTTTTCTACAACCAGGATATAAGATCCCTTCCGGTTCACATGTCGATAAGTTTGTCAGCGTAGAGCTTGCTGATCCAAATGTCGATTTGCCTGCTTACAATATCGTTCGTGACACAATGCTACATGGACCGTGCGGAATTGCAAATCCTAAATCCCCATGCATGGTCAACGGTCAATGTTCCAAGCATTTCCCAAAACCATGGAACCCGTCTACGACAACTGATGAAAATGGGTTCCCTGTTTATATGCGTCGCGATACATCTATTACTGCGACAAAAAAAGGGCAAATCCTCGACAACAGGTTCTCTTTGCATTCCAAGTTGATCCATTTTTTATGCTATATCGTAGACCACTAACCCGAATTCCATACACTTTAACTTACCCACAAATTTGAAAAACAATATATTCCTTTTCAGGTTTGTTATCCCTTACAATCGCGACCTTGACGCCCTGAGAATTAACTCACAAAAAGGGCGCGGCAAGCGCACCGGTCGTCAAGTAGTATTTCGGTTCAAGTCCGGTTATCGTATCCAAGGGAGCAGTAAAACAGTCACTCGATTTAAAATCCGTTATTAATCTGTTTCTGAAAAGAGCTTGTTTTAGTTTTGAAAATGTAAATAACAGTTTGTAATCTAAAGTAAAATAAAGTGGAATCAAGTAAGAGACAAAATATCAGGTGTGTGTGAAATTCAGGGAAAAGGCGATCTAGGACTTTTAACGGGATCACAATATGACTATTGACTCGCAGGGGTTTGTGTTTACATGTCCAAATAAGGTAAGTTTAAAGGTAACGGAAGTTCTCTCGACTGGTCCTAAACATCTTTCGATCGAATTAGGTCCCTAGTATAACCTGACCACCTAGTTATTTCTAATCTGGGTGTAGTGAGACATACAGTATTACGATTCATGAACTCCTCTAACTTTCGGTTTGTATGCCTATAGATATTACACTCGTGTTAACCTAACTTTATTAGAGACTAAATTTAAACCCGAGTTACATAATCCTTAGTCCTTTTACTCACTCTCAGCTTTCGATTATTGAGTGCTAAAACCTAATCAACTATCAAGTGATCAATTTGATAAAACATTAATTCCAAATTATGTAAACATTATCCTAACCACAAATTGCACAATGTAACTACAAACTCATTGAATCAATTACTCTTATTGCTTCCCCTAGACCTAGATCATTGGAAATTTTGCTCATGGAGATGAAGAAAGAACACAAAGAAGAAGATGAACAAGAGAAAAACATATTTTAAAGGTAAAGTTGATGCAAAATACCGATTCAATGATGAAACCTCAATAGTTTTGCTTCAATCCTTGCTCATAAGCACTTCTCTCTCACCAAAACTCAAACCTTACTCTCAATCTCTCTAAAATAATGCCCAATACAATTTTTTTTTCTTAATGGATGCTCTTCTATATAGGATTTCAAGACCTCTTTCCCTACTCCAAATCGGAATTGGAATAGGTAAATGCCTGACGCGTGTGGCCCGGAGCGTGGTCCATAATGGGCCCAAAAATGGGCCGGAATAAGGCCCGGGACGTGCTGGAAACCGGCCCGGAATGAGACCCGGAATGGGCCGGAAACCGGCCCGGAATGAGGCACGGAACGGGCCTCTTCCCGTATCAGAACAGTGACGGTCCCTTGACTAAAGTTGTATATCTTTGAATTCTCTTCGATTTGATATATTATTTGAAGCAATTCGGAGTTCGTATGAGGGAGTTATGCCCTTCGCAAGATCAGCCAGCTTCCAAAACTCCTAAAACCGGGTTTTCCTCTATTTTGCCATTTTTTCGATCAAAGCACCTACAAAACACAACGAGAGACAAAATATGAGTAACGAGAGAAAAGTGAACCAAATTGTACAACCCCGGGACTAAAAAGCTTAAATAATGTGGGCTAAAAACATCCAAAACCGATGCATTTTATGCCTACATCAACACCTCACACTTGAACTTTTCTCGCCCCGAGAAAACTAAACTAAGAAAACAATTTAAAGATATGTCCCAGTTAAACCCCGAGGTTCACCTCGATAGGAGGAGTCCGGACCTCCTTTATTCAAAACAATGAAAAGTAAAGATGCACGTGCAATGCATGAATCTAAATTTAATGCATTCCTAAGACACACTATATGATGCATGCAAAAGGGCACAAAAGTATGTGATTTGCCAAGAACGAGTGCAATAATGATCAAAGGAGTTTTCTCAGAGTTGTCACATGCTACAAATTTTTACACACATCAAAGAAACATATAGACCGATGAATACAGTTTAAGCATGATGTTACTCACATCCAAGAATAACTCTTTCCATTTAAACTTGCATTTCCTCATTTACTCTAACCATTTGTTTTCTCTTTTCCCTATACACGGAGTTTAGAAGTTCATATGCTATCATGTTAGACCCATCTCCACTAATCGTAAGGAATCGTGGCTAATTAAGAATCCGAAAGGTTTTTAATTAAGCTTGTAATGTAAGGCTAGGCAAAAGGTAGGGAAGGAATATGAAAAGAAGCTCATATAGATATCTCAAGACAAAAATGCTTCATTCTCACACCAACAATATATCACACATCCCAAACCCCGTTTGTACAACATTCACCATTTGCATTCTCTACCATCCTTTTCCTTTTATTGAACAGCTAAATGTAGCACTAATTTTTGCTCATCTTTTTAGCTATCCAAACTTCCTTTATTCAACCCATCTCGCCTTACCCCACACTTATATTTTTCACCAGGGATATAAATTGTTATTGTTCCCTCTTTTTCTATTTGTTTTCTTCTTCTTTTTGGGGTAATGATATAATAGTTTCTCTCAATACAACCCAATGGCATATAATTACATTTTTTTTTTCTTTCGCTTACTCAACATCCCAAATAATAACCCCTCTCAATGAAGCACCTAAGCCAAGAGATATGGGTTCAAACAATAACGAAGATATAAAAAGAAACGAAAGGCACATAGGATCATAATGTTCGGGTTAGAAACGAAAGGCTAAAGCTCAAATGAGGTGACTAAGAGATATAATTATGCAAAGGTAGTCAATTTTGGCTCAAACGGTCCAAAGTTGGCCTAAAATCATTTTCTCAAATAACCATGTTCCTTATTCTTATTTCGCCTCGAATGGGTCATACATGTAGTTCTAGATTCAATTTACCAAGCATAGAAATCAAAGAAATTCAACACTAGTTCTAGCAAACACTCAGAATGCAAGTGGAAGAGCTATTCCTAATGCATGTGCTTTCACTACTCATTTGGTTCATTCAATATCCATATATAACTTTGATTTATGCAAGGAAATAAGCATATGCAACAGTCCAATCATTGAATCCTTAAGATCATACACAATAGACTCAACAAATCACCAGAAAATATTTTTTCGATTTTTTCAAAATTTTCAATTTTTTTTGTATTTTTCAAAATTTTATAACATGAAATGATGCATGAGCACAAAAGAAAACACAAAATGCAAGACATACCCCACCCCACACTTTAAAACTAAGCATTGTCTCCAATGCGACTCAATCCTACACATGCTCCTAGCCACATAACTAACAACCCCACACTTATAATCAGCAATGTACACAATTCACGAAATCCTATATGCATGTTCTATCAACACGGAAATTCGGGCGCTCAGCGCCCACCAAATAGCATAAAGGAAATACAATAGCGGTGTACAATAAAAAATAAGAAGGGAAGAGATACTGCCCCTCGAAGAACCGTTATGCGAACTGCATTAATTGTGGGAATCCTCGTGCATGGATGGATGGAGAGCCATGTCTCCCAAGTGAGTTCACAAGAACTCGGCGCCAACAAATACAACTATAATTCTCACGCTTCCATCTTGTATCACCAACTTGCATAAATAGTCAGAAAATAAGAGCAAGACATAACATATACAAAACAAAGAGGGTAGGGATATTGGGTTGCCTCCCAACAAGCGCATTTTTTTAACGTCGTTTGCTCGACGGGTAGGAGGCTCAATCAGGAGGCCTCTCGAACGTCTCATACTTCCATTGCGTCCTCCTCTTCAGTTGTGGATGTGAAGGCGGGAGAAGGAACACAATGCAGCATAAGAACTCTTTCTTTGAGTTTTGTAAGAACTCCAAACTCAAGGCCAACATCATCAAGCTTGCCTTAACAGAATAATTATGATCAAGTTCATCTTGGCATAACTTGATAGGGATATGAATCCCATGAATTGGAAAATGCACCTGCCAACAAGGGTCAATAGCATCTACCAAAATAGAATAATAGTCCACAAACGGGGAATAAGGGTTAGCAAATGTGTCATAAAATTCATGTTTAATACTAACAACTCTATGCTCAATATTAAATTTAAAAACCAATGGGATGGGTTGAACATATAGAGTTGATTTGCTAGAATCCAAAAATAAATCTCTCACACTAAAAGGAATTTCGACATCATGCTCGATGTCTAGCAAAATAAAATCAATGGGAGATTCAAGCACAACCCCTCTCTTGAGAGCCTCTTCCATAGTACCCCTTGGATATTTGATAGATCTATCAGCCAACTCTATGGATACTATGGGAAGATTTGGCTCAACAAGAGTTTGTGAGCTATTTTCTACAATTACACAATCATTATTTACATCAAAAGAATTCAATGCATCATAATTACATGGAGATGACATTTATAATATACAAGAGGGATTAGAATTTGATACCTCACATTCCGCACTTACCTCTAAACCCATGATTGAATCATGAGTTTCTTGCTCTATTGTGTCACATAACTGTTGGGAACTGTCACGCCCCAATTTCAGTAAACCGAACTCGGGACGCGAACGTTTAGAAAAAGAAAGCACTTTGAAAACATTTCCATTAAAAACACTTTACAATACCAGTTTAGTTCAACAAAAGATAATTACAATTCAAATAAAACGTCCCACAAGCGGACAAAAGGGCGAGGTATCCGTCGCCAGACCCAAAGTAAAAACCCGGACTCCGCTCCTAGCTCCACAAGCTTCGAGAGCTCACCTAGTCCGTCCCACGAACAGTACCTGTAGGAAAAGCAGCTAGGGGTGAGCGTTCGCTCACCACCACGAATAACAGACTGACTACGGCATAATTAGCAGACAATGCCGCTAACACCAACAACAAACTCGACCCCGGGGATCACTGTCCCCAACCCAAGTACTCTGACTGACAAACACCCACGGTGACCTTCCTCGAACGACTCAACACTCAAACACGTAAGTAGACACGGCAAAACGATCACGACCTCTTCCAAGGACTCAAAGGAACCACGTAACCCCAAACAAGATCACAAAGGATCGCAAACCAGCTGCCAAGAACGCCCTCCCGGGACTCTAACCCGGTCAGGCCAACCCAAGAATGCTGCAACTTACCGGGACTCTAACCCATAAGCCAGCCGGAAAATGCTGCAACTTACTGGGACTCTAACCCATAAGCCAGCCGGAAAATGCTGCAACTTACTGGGACTCTAACCCATAAGCCAGCCAAGGTATGCTCACAAACCCAAACCACACACGCGCGGCCAGGACCCCTTTATTGGCGGGCGGGCCCCCTACCCCGTCTGAACATGCAGACGCGTGTGCTCGTGGACCCCCGTTTCAGGAAGCGGGCCCCCAACCTCCGGTAACCACAATCACAATCACAATCACAAACACAATCACAAGCAAAATCAACAACCAGTAACAACACAGGTTCAACACTCATAGGCACTCATGGCCACCAAGACACCAACCGTAAAACTCGGACTCAACAGCCCCACAGGCACTCACGGCCTCCCAAGACACCAACCATAAAACACGCTTGCAACTTACCGAGACTCTAACTCGTAAGCCAGCTAAAGAGAGCTTGCAACCCCCCGAGACTCTAACTCGGTCAGGCCAGCCAAAGACACCAACCTTAGTACACGGGCTCTCAAGGCTACCCAAAACACCAAAGGTAAAGACACGGGTTCAACAACCCCACGGGCACTCATGGCCACCCAAAACTCAACAATAAAACACGCTTGCAACTTACCGAGACTCTAACTCGTAAGCCAGCTAAAACACCAACAATAAAGTACGGGCTCTCATGGCCACCCAAACACGATTAACAACACGGGCTCTCATGGCCACCAAAGACGCCAAAATAAACAATCAACCTCCGGCTTAACCCAAGCCTCCAACAGTCCTAATATCAACCGTTTCACAATCAACCTCCGGGCATGGTCATATGCCTCCAGTAAAACAATTAACGCTAAGTTCTCTGCTCCTACGACACTACTAAGTGTCACAAGCTTTTCTCAATAATTCCTAAGTTCCTGTAACATGCTTTTCTGATAAACGCTACAACCCCGTATCATGCTTTTCTAGTATTTAAAATAAACCTACTCAACCCACGACACCCCGGTGTCACATGCAATTCTACTGTTAACTTTCCCTAGTCAGGGCCAAGATCCGGCTACTTTTCCCTACCTCAACTGAAGAGCAACCGCTACGCTTCCGAGCTGCTGACGTTCTGGCTCGCTACCTCCGGGCTTCACTTCGATCGAAGCCGGACTCTAAGGATAACACGAAAGCCATAGATTAATAACGGTTCCACCGCTAAATTAAAGGTTACGATTAATCCAGTCTAGGCCCGACAATTGTCCTTTAAACTCGAGCGGGCTAAAGGGGGGGTCACGGCGAATCGGGTTTGAGTACCCGAGCACCGAAACCGGTGCATGCGAGGCACGGTCCCAATGCACGAATCCCGAGGTCCGATTCAGCGGTCCGCTTTTGTTCCCTTTTAACCCAAAAAGCAGTCCACTTTACCCAGAAATCCCGAGTCGTTCCCAATTCCGATTAATAACCCCTTTTCAAAACAGAACGGTTTTTGTTTTAAATCAAAATCCCTTTTATTTCAAATCTGTTTCTGTTCCGATCCTTTGAGCCAAAAAAAAAGAATCAAGTTCGGTTTTTGAACAACCGTCCCTAAATCCCGTTTACAAATTCGATTCTCAACTCCTCGATTTAAAACCGTTTTTAAAACCGAATTGATTTTAATTCCTTTTTATTTTAAATCCTCTTTTTCTTAAATCGGATTTTCGTTTACAACCTTTTCTTTCAAAAACCTTGATTCCGATTCCAACCAAAGCAGATCCAAAAACCGTCTTTTACTCCAATCTGATTTTTGATTCAAATATTTCCCTTTTTAAATTAAAACCACTTTCCTTTTCCTTTCTCGTTGAATTAGTTCCAGTCTCAAGACCCATTTTAAATCCATTTTAAATCGAAACTGAAATCAACTTTCTTCTGTTTCAATTTCTCAACTTTCAGTTTAAATTCGATTTCGCTAAACCTCTATCAAGAACAAAACTAGATACAACACTGACAAAGCTTCAGTTTATAGAAAAAAAAACAACACCACAAGAACAGATCCATGAGTTCTCATTTCAACAAGAACAAAAACAACAGAAACTCGAAGTACAAATAAAGGGAAGATGGAGGGTTGTTGGTCAGAGTCCGACCACCGGCGGTGACCAACCCGGCCGGGGCTTCACGGTGTAACGCTCACCGTAGGAAGCAGAAAGGGCGGCGGCGACGGCTGCCGGAGCGGCGGAGCACGGCGGTTCAGCCTCGGATCCGGACGAGGCCGACGATCCCGTCCCCAGACCTGTCGCGCTCGTTGGCGAGCTCGTCCGGACGGCACGAAGACGGGACTCAGGCGTGGGGGTGGAGGTCGGCTGGACGGTGCACGGCGACGGTGGCCTCGGACGGCGACGCTCGAGAGTCGGGAAGAGCTCGGTGTTGGGAGGCGTGGCGGCCGTGTGGTGGCGACCGGAACGACGAGGCAGAGAGGACGAGGTCGGGAGAGTGGGTTGTGGCCGGATGGAGAGGGAAGGGTGGTCGGAGGCGGCGTGGGTGAGGGGCTCCGGCGAGAGGATCGGGACCAGAGAGGGAGGGAGACGGCGTGGGGACGTGGTTGGGGTCGGAGAAGAAGGAGGAGGGGGGCTCGGCGTGGGGAAGACGGGACGGCGAGAGGAGCTGGCCGGACGCGGGGGGAGCTGGCCGGACGTGGGAGGAGCTGGCTGGACGTGGGAGGCGGTTCCGGCGAGGGTGAGGTCGGGAGAGGAGATGGGCGGCTGAAAGAGAAGAGAAAGAGAGGGATTAGGGTTTGAGGAGGAGGGGTGGGGTTTAAATACCCTGGGCTAACCCGAGTTGGGCCTCGGCTGGGATTTGGGCCGCACGGCCCAAAACGCTTGTTGGCCTGCTCAGGTGGGAGTCGGGTCCTGCCTGGCCGGGTCTGCAGCTTGGGCCGGGTCCGGTCCGACCCGGTCCGACCCAAAAGTTTTTTTTTTTTTTTTTTCGAACCGCTTCCCGATCCCGTCAATTAAAACCCGTAAAAGGCAATTTAAATTTTCAGGACTTTACAGTCTACCCCCCTTAAAGGAATTTCGTCCGCGAAATTTAGAACAAACTCATAAAAGGCACAAAAACACGTACCCTCAAAGGTCTCGCGGTAGGTAGAGGATCCCGGGGTCCGGGAATCGGCAACCGCGTACATTCTCCCCGCTGGCTCCTGCTGCCTCTGGCTCGGCGCATTAATTTCTGGATAACCATAGCTCCGCTTCTGTCTCGGAGCTGGCCCGCTCGTCGACGGCTGCGAAAACCTCGACCGTTGGCTCTGACGAGGGCGCGACTGTTGTGATTGTCGCACTGTCGTTGCCCTCAACGGCTCATAGCACTGGCCGATAGTGTGCCCAACGCGGCCGCACCGGTGACACCTGGTCTCGTCGGCCCTCGGCCCCGTGTTCATCGGACACTCTCGCTGCATGTGGTCTGGCTGCCCGCAGTTAAAGCATCCCAGCTGTCTCCTCGAAGCGACTGGCCCCACTGACGCCACCGATCCCTGCTGCCTCGGTTCATCCTGATGAGCCTGTGGTCGGAAGGATCCCGTGGTCCTCTGTCTTCGAGGGTCTCGTGACTCGGACGACCCTGCAAAGCTGGTCGGCCGCTGTCGGACCTCACGGGTCCTGTCCGCATCCCGGATACCCTGCTCCACCGTCGCTGCGGTGTCCACGAGATCTGTGTACTTCCGCAGTCTCAAGGCGAGGATCTGGTTCCGAATCCCCAGACTCAGTCTTCCCTGGAATTACAAGCAACGGTTCTTCTCCGTCATCACCATCTCTGGCGCGAATCTGGCCAAGGCTGTGAACCTGGCCTCGTACTGTGCCACTGTCATCTCTCCCTGCTCCAGGTCTAAGAATTGCCGATGCCGCTCCAGCCGAGCCGACTCGGGAAAGTACTGTGCCATGAACACCTCCTGGAATACGCTGTAGTCGTATCCGACTGTGTCCTTCACTCGCCCCCACCAGTGGTAGGCGCTGTCTCTCAGCTGATGGACCGCGAAGGACACTCTCCGACGGCCATCCTCGACACCCAAAGTGTCCAGGTCTCGCGTGACCTGCTCTAACCATCGCTCGGCTAGGTCGGGATTTGGCTCCCCGACAAAAACAGGTATCCCGAGCTTCAGGAAGTGGAGTAGCGCTCGGGAGGTAAGATCCTCTGTCTGAGCGGCCCTCACCGGGACTACGGCTGCCTCTGGTGTTGGCGAAGCCGACTCTCGGCTGGCGATGACCGCCACCAAACTCTGAACGGTCCTGGTAAGCTCATCTAGGGCAGTCATCACTGGAGGGTCCGCGACTGGCGGAACACTGGGGGTACCTGCAGATGGTCCCGCATCACTTCTCCCGCCTTCTCCGACAGGAGTGTCAAGAGAAAAACACAAAGAACACAAAGAAGAAGATGAACAAGAGAAAAACATATTTTAAAGGTAAAGTTGATACAAAATACCGATTCAACGATGAAACCTTAATAGTTTTGCTTCAATCCTTGCTCCTAAGCACTTCTCTCTCACCAAAACTCAAACCCTAACTCTCAATCTCTCTAAAATAATGCCCAATACAAGTTTTTTTTCTTCTTAATGGATGCTCTTCTATATATAGGACTTCAAGACCTCGTTCCCTACTCCAAATCGGAATTGGAATAGATAAAGTTGGCTTTTGAATGAGGAAATTTTCTATTTTTATGCCAAAAACGGAGCTGGGAGGAGGCTTGACGCATGTGGCCCGGAGCGTGGGCCGGAATGGGCCCAAAAACAGGCCGGAATAAGGCTCGGAACATGCTGGAAACCGGCCCGGAATGAGACCCGGATGGGCCGGGATCCGGCCCGGAATGAGTCACGGAACGGGCCCCTTCCCGTATCAGAACAGTGACGGTCTCTTGACAAAAGTTGTAGATCTTTGAATTCTCTTCTATTTGATATATTATTTGAAGCAATTCGGAGTTCGTATGAGGGAGTTATGCCCTTCGCAAGATCAGCCAGTTTCCAAAACTCCTGAAACCGGGTTTTCCTCTATTTTTGCCCTTTTTTCGATCAAAGCACCTACAAAACACAACGAGAGACAAAGTACGAGTAACGAGAGAAAAGTGCACCAAATTGTACAACCCCGGGACTAAAAAGCTCAAATAATGTGGGCTAAAAACATCCAAAACCGATGCATTTTATGCCTACATCAGACCTCTCTGTGAAATATAATGCGCATATCAACGTGGAAATTTGCAATCATTCTCGCGCAATCAAATATTTGTTCAAGTATTTGCATAAGGAATCAGACCGCTCCATTGCAACGTTCGACCGATCCGACTCAAACCGTTCTAGAGATGAGATTAAACTGTACCTAGATTGTCGATACATATCAGCTGCTGAAGCGTGATGGCGGATTTTCAAATTTGACATCCACCACAGGTATCCTCTTGTTGAACGCTGGCAATGCCACCTACCAGGGGAACACACAGTTGTTTTTGCTCCAGATACTACAGTTGAATCGGTGAGGAACCGGCCGGGTATCGAGCGAACTAAACTAACAGAGTGAATGGAAACCAACAAAACAAACCCGGAGACAAGACACTTAACGTATGCAGCTTTTCCATCCTATTATAAGTGGGATTCTCAAGAGAAGACATGGGTTCCCCGGAAACAAGGAATTTCAGTTGGCCGGATTTATTTTGCTCACCCTGCCTCTGGCGAGAGGTTTTATCTCCGTGTGCTCCTAAACCACGTAACTGGGTGCACATCCTTTGAAGATATTCGAACAGTCAACGGGTTTGTCCATCCAACATTCAAAGATGCATGCCTTGCTTCGGGTTTGTTAGGTGATGATAGTGAATGGATCCAATGTTTAGAAGAAGCTTGTAGATGGGCATCAGGTTCTGAATTGCGTCGCCTATTTGTCACGCTACTTGTGCATTGCCAAGTTATCGATGCTGCTAAACTATGGGATGCGTATTTTGAATCTCTTTCGGAATATATTGCATACAACCAAGGGAAGAAATACCGTTCATCGAACATGAAGATAACTCACGAGCAAATAGAAGCTTTGACTCTTCTTGAACTTGAACAGCTATTGCGTCAACAAGGGAAGTCATTAAATTACTTTTGTGGGATGCCTACTCCAAAGGAGGACCATCTATCTGACTTGGGTAATCGATTGGTTTTGGAAGAGCTTGACTACAATACAGATGAACAATGTGCCATACATATGCGTTCATTCTCAGCACTTAATGCTTGCCAAGTGCGTGCTTATACGGCCATTATGGATTCAGTTGACAATGATAAAGGTGGTCTATTTTTCATCCAAGGTCGTGGAGGTACGGGGAAAACATTCCTATGGAATACAATAGTCGCTAAGTTGCGATCTGACAAGAAAATTGTCATGCCTGTGGCTACTTCTGGAATCGCCGCCCTTCTACTACCGAATGGCCGCACAACACATTCACGATTTCGTATTCCTCTTAAGCCAACATCCGAATCAACTTGTGATGTACGCCAGGGCACAAATTTGGCTGCCCTTCTACAAAAAACGTCGTTGATTATATGGGATGAAGCTCCTATGGCTAACCGTTTGTGCTTTGAAGCCTTGGACAGAACTTTGAGTGATATTTTGCGATGTCGCTACGAAGATAGTTTAGAAAGGCCTTTTGGAGGGTTAACTATTGTGTGCGGGGGCGATTTTAGACAAATCTTGTCACGCCCCAATTTCAGTAAACCGAACTCGGGACGCGAACGTTTAGAATAAGAAAACACTTTGAAAACATTTCCATTAAAACACCTACAATAACAGTTTAGTTCAACAAAAGGATAATTACAACCCAAAATACAACGTCCCACAAGCGGACAAAAAGGCGAGGTATCCGTCGCTAGACCAAAAGTAAAAAACCCGGACTCCGCTCCTAGCTTCACAAGCTTCGAGAGCTCACCTAGTCCGTCCCACGAACAGTACCTGTAGGAAAAGCAGCTAGGGGTGAGCGTTCGCTCACCACCACGGATAACAGACTGACTACGGCATAATTAGCAGACAATGCCGGTGACGCCAACAACAAACTCAACCCCCGGGGATCACTGTCCCCAACCCAAGTACTCTGACTGACCAACACCCACGGTGACCTTCCTCGAACGAATCGACACTCAAACACGTAAGTAGACACGACACAACGATCACGAAGACTTCCAAAGACTCAAAGGAACTACGCAACACCAAACAAGATCACAAAGGATCGCACACCAAACTAGATCACAAAGGATCGCAAACCAGCTGCTCAGTAACCTCCCTCACGCCCTTTACCGATCATAGACGTGGTCAGGCGGTCGACCTGTCGCATTTCCTCGACACAAAGTCGGATCAGACTGTCAACCTATCACACTCACAACCACCGAACCACACACGCGCGGCCAGGACCCCTTTACTGACAGGCGGGCCCCCTACCTCGTCTGAACGTGCAGACGCGTGTGATCGAGGACCCCCGTTTAATGAAGCGGGCCCACAACCTCAGGTAACCACAATCACAATCACAATCACAATTCAACAAACAGCAATAACACAGGTTCAACACTCCACAGGCACTCATGGCCACCCAAGATACCAACCCTAAAACGCGGACTCAACAGCCCCACAGGCACTCACGGCCTCCCAAAATACACCAACAGTGACTCACGGTTCAACGACCCCACGGGCACTCGCGGCCACTCAAAACATCAACAGTAAGACACGGGCTCTCATGGCCACCCAAGGCACCAACAATTAAAATACGGGCTCTCAAGGCCACCCAAACGCCAACAATAGATACGGGCTCTCAAGGCCACCCAAACTCAACAATAAATAACACGGCTCTCAAGGCCACTCAAACTCAACAATTAAATACGGGCTCTCAGGGCCACCCAAACTCAACAATAAACGCACAACAACCTCCGGGCATGGTCATATGCCTCCAGTAAACAGTTAACGCTAAGTCCTTTGTTCCTACGACACTACTAAGTGTCACATGCTTTTCCACTAATTGCCAAGTTCCCGTAACATGCATTTCTAATAAATGCTACAATCCCGTATCATGCTTTTCTAATAATCGATAACCTAAACAAACCCACGACACCCCAGTGTCACATGCATTTCTACTGTTAACTTTCCCTAGTCAGGGCCGAGATCCGGCTACTTTTCCCTACCTCAACTGAAGAGCAACCGCTACGCTTCCTAGCTGATGACGCTCTGGCTCGCTACCTTCGAGCTTCACTTCGATCGAAACCGGACGCTAAAGATAACACGAAAGCTATAATTAGAGGCGGTTTCCAGGTTAGTTTAAAGGGTACGATTAGTCCTGTTTAAATCCGACAGTTGTCTTTCACACTCGAGCGGGATAAAAGCGGGATTACAACGGATCGAGTTCGAGCACCCGTGCACCGAACTCGAGTTGATCCAAAACCCAGTTAAAACCAAACTTAACTCAAGTTTAATCTTAACCGACTTCCGTTTTAATAACCCGTTTGATTTAACCAGATCTAGTCTTAACATTTTCTTAAGAACTCGAAACCGACTTCCTTTTTAATTAAACTTTGATTTTCTTTCCGTTTAAAACAACTTCGTTTTCTCATTTAACGGATCTAAGTCGTTTTTAATTACTTTTCCCTTTTAATCTATAATTTCTCGTTAGTTTTATGCTTCAACGAATTTGTCCAGATCCAAAACTGATTTTAATTTAACATATTTTCCTTTTTAATTCAAAAACCGTTCCAAATATTTATCGATTTCATAAGCAGGTTTAATCAAATATTAAACGATTTCACTTACGGTTTAACCAAAAATCAAACGATTTCATTAACAGGTTTAACAGATATGGATTTTCTCAACAGATCCACATTGGCTCGAATTTAACAACACGGGAAACATTAAACGAGGGGCTCGGGTTCGAAACCGGCCGGCCACCTACGGAGACGCCGCCGGCGACCAAACCTCGTGGTGAGAACCTCACCGTGGAGATGAGGTGGTGGAGCACGGCGGAGGGAACGCCGGTGGTGGTGGTTTTGGGCGCGACGGGGCGCGGCTGAGGGTTTCCCCTCAGATCTGGACGGAGGCGAGGAAGGTGGACGTCGGCGGCGAGATGGGGTTCGAAGGCTCGGCTCCGTTATGAGAGGGAGACCGTGGTCGGAGACGGCCGAGCTCGGGACGGCAGGAATCGAGAGGGACGGTGGTGGCCGAGCTCGGGCTCGGGACGGCCGGAATCGGGAGGGACGGTGGTGGTCGAGCTCGGGCTCGGGACGGCCGGAATCGGGAGGGACGGTGGTGGTCTGCGTGGTCCGGACGAGAGGAGATGACGGCGGCGAAGGGCAGGTCGGAGGTGGGAGAACGAAGAAGACGGGGACGGAAGAGGGAGGGTCGGCTGCGGCTTGGTGGTGGCCGGACGGAGAGGGAAAGCAAGGGAGAGGGCCGGAGATGGAGGGGCTCGGAGCTGGAGTGGTCGCCGGAGAATCGGACGGAGGAGAAGGAGGTCGGGCGAGGGTTCGGGAACGGGAGAGGAGAGAAGCTGAGAGGGAATGAAGGCTGCGCACAAAAAAATGGTGAAGGAAAAATTAGGGTTTGACCCTTTTATAAGGGAAGCAGCTGGGTTGGGCCCAAAACGGGCCTGACTCACTCAATGGGCCCAAACCGGCCCATTTTCCAATCGAGCCCAAACAGTTTTTTTTTTCCTTTTTTTTTGCACTTGTTTCAAAAACCTACCCTACGGTTTTAGGATTTTAAATTAATACCCTAATGAAACGAAGCGGGTTTTACAAATCTTACCAGTCGTTGCAAAGGGTTCAAGAAATGATATCATCGATGTTGCTTTAACTTCTTCTTACCTCTGGCCATCCTTCCAAGTATATGAGCTTACTCAAAATATGCGCCTCCTTAACCCGACCCTCGATGAAGCTGGTGTCGCCGAAATAGCAGCTTTTGATAAATGGATGTTGGAAATTGGGAATGGTACTAAATACGAGTGTGCCCAAGATGAACTTATTCGAATCCCATCAACTATGGTACCGTCTACATTCCCGACCGAAGTAACAAGCCTTATCTCATCGATTTACCCAGATTTCACAACTCGCTTTACTGATCATGACTACCTCTCTGAACGAGCGATCTTGACCCCCAAAAAAGACATGGTCCAAGTTGTGAATGATATGATGCTTGACATGATACCTGGGAAGGTAAAAATTTACTTTAGTTGCGATACAGTATGCAAAGGAAGCATGCAGGTTGAAGATGTTGATACTTTATATCCTGTCGAGTTCCTAAATAGCTTGACCTTTAATGGGGTCCCCTCGCACCACATGCATTTGAAAGTAGGTTGTCCTGTTATGCTTTTGCGCAATTTGAATCAAACAGAAGGACTTTGCAATGGCACACGGCTGGTTGTTACGGAACTTGGAGATTGGTCTATTCGAGGCACGGTCCTATCTGGTAGCCATAAGGGTAGGGTGGTCACTATCCCTCGGATTATTCTATGCCCAACTGATTCGAAATGGTCGTTCGTACTGAATCGAAGACAATTGCTCGTTGCCCCGTGTTTCACCATGACAATCAACAAAAGTCAAGGTCAATCGCTTAACAATGTTGGTATTTACTTGCCCCAACAGGTTCGTTATTTATAATCGGTTTACACTTATCGTCATAACAGCACTACTTAATTGCTCGATCTAACTTGTGTTTTTAAATAACATGTGTTCGCCCATGGACAATTATATGTTGCACTCTCTCGCGTTACGTCTATTAAAGGTCTGGTCATAGTGAATGCAGACCCTGAAGCAGAAGACTCGTTGCTAATAAAAAATGTTGTGTATCATGAAGTCTACCGCAACTTAGTTATACTTAACAACCCTTCACCACAATGTTATATCCTCAATTGTCAATAATAAAGCCTATTCAACCATTTATTGAATCACAGACCTAAATCGATATAGAGTGTAAAGAACACTTCAATTCTGGGTAATGAAGAAAAAAAATGGAGCTTTTGGTACTGGAAAAACTAAATAATTGAACTTTATAAGGAGCTAAACGAAGAACAAAGATGGTTCAAGAGAAAGGGTTTAAGCAAAATTGTACCTGAGCATACATGTAGGTCTGTGAAATTACTTCTACAGAGATCAATGATTTTGCAGACAAGGTTTAGAGTTTTAGGGGAGACTGAGATTGGGGGATATAGCAAAATGATGAAGACGAAGTGGGCTTGGATAGATAAGATAGTTTGACCAGCTCATCAAATTTTGAAAGAGTATCCACTTGAAAAAATATATCCTGCAAATTCAACTACATAATAGTCCAAAACATGTTTCCAAAGAGCAAAGAACAATCAATTTAGCCAGAGGTTGACAACCAAATACCAAATAAAAACCATTCATAAGATGAGTTTAACATAACTATTTAAACAAACATGACCACTTCTACTTAAAGTTTCACACATATAGTCTTAATACTTGCAACCCCAAAAAAACTACACAAAAGATGGTTTTACACCAGTTTCCAAACTATAGACCAAACCATTAGAGAATGACTATCCATCCTATACAGGTTGTTCATCGCCTCTAACGAATGCCATGAATTTCTCATCCAGCCAAGGCTTGAACGCTCCTTCATGCGTCCGGCCCTACAATATACATACAACAATGCATATAAGGATCACTACCAAGCTACAAAAAATCTACCATGCTTTATTATAATGCAACAACAGTCCATATTTAAAGAGAAATATTTGCTATTCAAAATAAATTCACAGTACACAAAAAACTTCCATTTACCAAAGCAGTCGACATATAATTACATTTAAATGAAAAGATGGTTGGTACTTGCAAAAAACCAATATAGGTATCCTCTGATTAGATTCAGGCACTTCAATTTATCTCCCACAGCTGCATTTATTGCAGAAACCAGCTCTGCAGGTTCTGAACAGATTCATACATTATACGCCATACAAAAAAAATTGGCCAAAAACATTCAAGGTTTATGTGTTCAGATCAAATAACATTATGAAATTACAAACAAACCCACTTTGCACAGATCAATTAAGAATAAGAAAACCTCATACACTAATCTAATTGGTTAACCAATTGAGACCTATAGTAATTTACAGAAGAAGTAAGAGAAACAAGACAAATACAATTTGATCAAATGAAAAATGAGCACACTGATGGTCAAATCTGAACCAAGACATGGTGAAAATGTGAATTTTTAGACAAATGATCGATTATATGGATAAAAGTTATGGTAAGAGATCCACTCGCTCCTGAAAGTTAAGAAAAAAAAGATGGATGCCACGTAAAAAAACAGTACGGGTATCCTATAATTAGATTCAGGTACTTCAGTTTATGAGCCAAATGTATGCATTTTGATTAGGGTTGTCATCTTCGATAACTATCTTCAACAATTCCAAAAAACATTAGACTATCAGAAAAGTAAAAAAAAAACGATTTCCAAAACCTGAATTAATGAACAATACATACAAGTTAGTTATGACATTTAATATTTTGTTTCAAACATACATACTAATCATGACATCTAATGTATTTTTCCACCGAAAACCACACACCTTTGTTGCATTCATTTACAAGGAAATAAACAAAGCACTAACATACAATCAATTACAAGGAAATAAACAAAGCACTAACAGACAACGTAAAGGCCCATTTGTTAACCAACCAAAATACAAATACTAACAGCCTATGTGTATTTACAATTTGCATGCAGAGCACTTCATGATGATTTTATTTAGTCTAAAAATATATCTACTTGCATACTACAATCATTCATATCGTTATAGAAAATATCCAACATACACAACAATTATTAATCATGACATCAACCAAAACACAAATACTAACAACCTATGTGTATTTACAAATTGCATGCAGAGCACTTCATGATGATTTTATTTATTCTAAAAAATATCTACTTGCATACTATAATCATTCATATCGTTTTAGTAGATATCCAACATGCACAACATTTTTTACTTACCGGGGTGGGTGTTCAAGTGAGCCTTTATCTCCAACTCAGGCCTTTCACTGACATGAGATTTTTTTAGGCTCTCAAACTCATCCTTTATGAAAGGTACCCTGACAACCTTCATCAAGCCGTTTCTAAATTTCGCTTCGTGATCCACCTATATACAATAGAACTAAATCAAACGGGTACACTTACACCAACAACAACAAACCAACAGCAACATGCAATAGAAAACCGACAACGACAACAATCGGTGACTGAGTTTTGCCTTACTGGGAAATTCTGGGCTCCCATGGAGTTGCATGCACTTGGAAGCGGTACAAAGCAGGAGGGCTCCCCCACTAGAGCAGGTTCGCTGGCCTGAACCGCGTCGGGGTTCTGTTGTTCCGGTAGGTTTTCATGGATCGGGTTCACGATTCTCTGTCCACGTCGCCCAGTGCTACTATAATAGCACATCTCTTAACTAGGGCAGAGATGACACCGTCTAGGAACCCGTCGACGCCCTGTCAAACGAGTCGACCGCCGGACACTTATGTTTCCCCCCGCCCTAGCCCCTTCGTTCTTCATCGTTACCCTACAAGCCGTGATTCTCTCTAACCGGACAACACTCCCTTTTTCCACTCTGACGTTTCCTCTTCTGAACCGTGTGCTTCTTATACTAGCGAAGCAACGTTTCAATTCCTTAAAAATCGACCGACATCAACGCCGCAGATCTTGGGTCGTGCCTTCAACTCCTCCCACATGGCCTTATCAGTCCAGGTTCATCGAAACAGCCCATTAGCATTACATATTTAATCATGGGCTTCGCAACCTACAGCAACAGCGTTTCGGCCCACCCTCCATTCCAAACCCATTACCAGATGCACAGAACCGGCCCACCCTCATCAACCCAGCCAATTAACATCAGCAGCCCATTATCAATAACAAATTAAACCTAATACCCCAAATAAATTTCCTAAACACATCCAAATATTATTTCAACCTATTATTGTATTCAACATTAATGTTTTTGCACCCGTCTTAGTCACCGGTTCAAATTCCATTACAACAACGAAACTACTGCATATCTGGTACACAAATACACAAAGTTGTCATCACGCCTTGCACCGCGCATCGCGCGGTGCCAAATACCTAGTGGTATTTAATACTAACAGAAAAGTATAAACCACACATTCTATTTTTGCGATTATTACAGCTTCTGCATCTTTCACCATAACCAGCAAATAAATTGAATCCACTTGCCATTCATAGGAACGCATTAAAAAAAATAGGTCTCAGTTTCCTCGAATATTACAAGTTTGTAACATAGAATTCAACCTAAGGTAGTCAAAAACAGGGCAATGCCAAGAAAACAGCAGTGCATTACAACAGATTTAAAATGCAAGGCCGCAATTACCCATCACATCCTATCTTCTCTCCTACGAGGCGCACAGCTAATGATCTCATCGACTCTAAGTATCATTTCAGCAGCCTCTGTTGCAGAAAGCAAGACAGCTTGCTTAACCTTGAATGCTTCAGATATCCCCAGCTCTGCCATATCTCCTACCTGTAAATAACCGAGAGTGAGAACCTATATACATGATTCTACTAGCAACCAAGAATTCAAAAAAAAACTCCAATACATGATATAATTCAACACAATAAGCAAACCAATCGATATTCAGTAACATGCGCTTACAGATCCAGAGATGACATCAATGCCAGCATTGCATGCTTCTTTGTGGTGCTCCGCACGAAGTTGAGCAATTAATTCAGCACTGTCCAAACCAGCGTTGTCTGCTATTGTTGTTGGAATAGCTATAAGTGCTCGAGAGAATGCTTCAATAGCATGAGACTTCTTCCCAGGAGTCTTGCGGGCCAGCTCGTCTACCTCCTTGGCCATTACCATCTCAGGCCATCCACCTCCAAGCAATACCCTACTGTCATTCACTGTCTGCGACAGCACACACAGAGCATCGTGCAAAGACCTTTCAGCCTCATCAAGCACATGATGGCTGCACAACAATCAGAATAAAATGTAACATTTCAAGTAACGCAGCAGAGGAAACAACTTTTGAACTCAAGTTGAGGCAAATATATTTTGGTACCACATGTTTATGAAATATCACAGTGAAAAAACATGTCTTCAACACGTACCTTGCACCCCTGAGTACTATGGTGCATGCCTGGCCCAGCTCAACACCAGAGAAATGTATTAACCTATCCTCTCCGATCATGATTTCCTCAATAAGCTTGCAATGTCCAAGCTTTACAGACTCAGGATTGTCAAATGTTGATGCTATTTCACCCCCAGTAACTAGACCCAGGCGCTCAATACCATCAAAATCAGCATGCTCAATTGCAAGTATACCAGCATCAGCAAAGAGTTCCTCTGGGAAATTGTAAATCAGCTGTCTGTTAACAAAACAATTGATTCCATGACCAATAATCTTTTGCACCTTTTCCCTCATTTTTTCCTTCTCAGCACCTTCAATCTCGGCAACTTTAGCCATCGAATCAACACGAACCCGTGCCCCATAAATTTTCACTTTATCTGTATCCATTGCGGTATTGGCTACCAAAATATTAGCATTCTCAATGCGCTTTGGTTGTCCAACACCAATTTTCTTGTCAAGAATAAACCTGGTAGGTACGTGGGTCGCTGGTTAGAGGATGCAATTTTCTAGAATGCTACCAAATTTCATGAGGGAGAAACAGAAGAAAAACGCTGGAAATAAAGTCTACTAACACCATTGAGAACGGCGATTCTTTTTCATTTAATAACCAACACAAACTTAAAGATGGGATGGGAGGTAAATACACCAGGAGTTGCAAGACATCTTAATCACTTCTAACTTTAAACTAATTGAATTGGAGTGCATGCAGTCAGAAAACAGTACAAAAATTATATAATGAGCAGCTGGAAAGAAAACAGCAAAAAAAAAGTATCAGGAGTATTATAACCCACCCTTCATCCAAAAAGGAATCCATCAGAGATCCACCAGGTTTCTTAATAATTTGAATGGCTTCTAGGTTTGTGCTGCCCTGCGTTTTAAATAGCAATGTCAGAAACTATAACAAGGACTGGAATACATGACATAAAATAAAATTATGTAGGCCCGGTTAATAACTACATTATTAATGTCAATCAAGCAATGCATGTACAATGCATGTTCTTTTTCTTTGCACCAAGGCAATGTACACGACAAAAGATTACCATCTCAATGTCCCCAAAATGCATGATGAAGTAGACAGAAAATAAAAACTTTTTTTCTGAAAAAAGACCGTGAACAAAAAGCAATTTAAACACTCTCAATGAATCTACAAGAATTCGAAGAAAGATCACGGCAAACCTTTAGCCTCATAACAGCGTCAACAGCCAATTTCCCAAAATGTTCCTTGTCTTGTGAAAGAATTTTGGAGCTCAAAGTAGTCATTGCAATCTTCATAAGGTCTGACTGAAATTTCTCTGCATTATCAGGGCATGTCAAGCGTCAGGCGTAGACCAGGGAAAGAGCAAATAAAGAGTATGATAACATTAGTAACAGTTAAAAATATCACAATAACATACCCCAGAGAGGGCCTATTGTACATGCAGAATCATCAACTTATCAGTCCATATGATAGCTAAATAATATACATATATCAAGAGTTCACATGTCTTTAAGGACTATACACCACAAGGAAGATCGACAATAGATACCTGAATTTTCTTTATTGTCTACAGCCTTCTGCAACAAAGCAGTCCTTGCACATTCAGCTGCCATTCTGTAGCCTAATCATTCAAGCACGTCATTTTAGACATATAATCACTATAAAAAGATCAGTAAAGAAGAATGACATAGATTCCTAGGCAGAGATACATCATGCATGTTATATTCCAAGCTTCCAACAAAAATTGTTGGGGAAAACAGAAGAATATCCAAAGTTAAATAACAGACAGAAAAGATTGATCAGCCAAAAGCATTAACTGTATAACTCAGAGCAAACATGCTAAAACAATTTCCAAAAATAATACTTCCATAAACTTATGAAAAACTTAGTATAGGTACAGTTGTAAAACAAATAACCCTCCAACACTGGCATGCATTTGGCATTTAAAAAAGGAATATGGTAGCCAACCTCAATAATGCAACACCTGATACTATAAAGTATACTGTAGGAGCAACGAAATGGACATATTCGTTTCTACACAATCTAACTGATCAACTTAGGTATCTAGATTTAACTCCAAATTCGATTTACTTGATCAAAACAGAAGGAAACAATGCAGCAGCATCAAAAGCTAGGGGCACACCTGCAATTATAGTCATTGGATGAATCTTCGCAGCAATCAACTTTTCTGCCTCCCTTAGAAGCTCACCAGCAAAAACAACAACAGAAGTTGTACCATCACCAACTTCATCATCTTGAACTTTAGAAATGTCTGACCTTGTAGTTAAGGACGTGTGCATCATCTTAGACTTACTTCCACTCATCATGTAGATTTTACAGATAAAAATTGTAGCTATGGCCACATGCAGCAATTTAAATTTCACTCAACACACTTATACGGCACTCTAAAGTTTCTTTATGGAAATCACAAAAAAAAAATGTCAATAACCCAGATTCATAGACAAGGATACCAATGAGAACTTTAGCAGCGGGGTTGTCAATATGGAGGGACTTCAAAATGGTAGCACCGTCATTAGTGACTGTAACCTCATGGCCTCTGCCTGTTGATTGCAAAATTTTATCCTGATACAGAATGAATCAAAGGTCCAGAATTTAATCAGCGATAACGTATTTATCCTCAAATTGTAGAACACACAAAGGAAGATACTTTACCATGCCCTTTGGCCCTAAGGTTGACTTCACCAAGTCAGCAATTGCCATAGCACCAACAAAAGAGGCCTAGAACAGAATAATAAATCCAACTCAGAAATCAAAATGGAAACATGAAACACAATTCTCAATGAACTAAATTTGTAGCATAAACAATGCGCATTCCATATATCCATCTCGCAGAGGGATCAAGAATGCTATACTCACCATCCTGGCGCGCTCTCCCTTTTCTTCACTTGCTTCATCTTTAAAAATTCTATCAATCTGCTAGATTCAACATGTACATAAATAAACATGAAAAAATAGCAGGGGAAATGTAAATATTATTCTAAAAATACAATAAATTGAAGGGGAAAATGCCAAAACGAAAATGTTGTTAGCATATAGTTTACCGCCATGAATAAGTCTCTGAACTTTGACACTCAAACAAATTATCTGAACCAATATAAGAAACAAAAAACACAAATCAGCCTCTATGTTCATGAAAAATGATGAGTGTGCCGATTACGAAGTAGAAACTGAAAACAAGCTACAGCCATGGTTGTTGAAAACCCAGGAAATGATAGTGAGGTTACCTGATCTTGAAGAGAGGTGCAGAAGAGGTCGTTGATGGAGATTTTAGGGTTTAGAGAACCCCGATCCCGCCGGAAACTAATTATAGATTCTTCACTCGAATGTTGGAAGTGGAGTTTAATGTGGTGCTAGGGCGTAACATTTTCAATGCCCCCATGAAATTACGACCGTTCGATTAGATGCCGAGTGAGTTTGATGGACATCGTGCACGTGCTGCACCATCAGTGTTGTACTTGTAGAGTCAGCATATTTTTTTTGTTTGAGCCAATAAAAAGATTTTATTGATATAAAAGGGTCGAAATGACCTTACCTGATATGAACATACTGAAACAGAATGAGATATAATTTTAATGACAGTTGAAACACTGATTTTATAGCTAAAAACCCGGTGTACACCAGGGAGAAGTTAAGGAATGGTTTCCTATCCCATCTGTGTGTAGCATTATGTCTTCTTAGTCTAGTCCCCGTCTCAATTTGAACGGTTATGTTGTCTCTAAATAGTCGGACAAGGAGTATGTCAGGAAAATGAGGAGAGTGGAGATCAGTAGAGAGTTGATTCGTATTGATGAAGGTGTATCTCCTCAGTGACACCCTGAGATTCCAAATGCAAATCATGGGGACCCGCGAGACAGTCCAATATGTCTCGTTGTTTCGTCATGTCGGTTGTCCTCACCATCTATATTCGCATCCGTGGAGTGCGGCCTGCTTAGGATATAGGTTCCTGAGTCATTTGAGTCTTGGGATGAGAAGTCTTTATGAGGATCAAGGACATGATCGATAAGGACATGAGGACCGTCCTGGTCAACTGGTCGTAATACCTCATTGGGGACATCATGGTGGATTCCGCCTTGGTACCTATTTGGTGACTCGGCTCCTCGATCCGAGTCTCGTGGTTCTGGTGTCGGCTGCCTTGGGACTATGCTCAGAACATACACATATATTGCAACCCTGAATCACACCTGGATTCCGCATCCATGTAGGAGATGTTGAGAGGCTCGTTCAAAAAGATCTTTGAAGGCTGGATCGGGGAGAACTCGTTCATAATGGTGGATCTTCGTACACGGGGAAAGGTTGTTCTCGGGGCGCCAGGTTTCCTACACGGGTCACGACCTTGGTCCAAGGATCCTTTTCCATTGCATGGTGGCCTGGGTAGTACCAACTTCGGGGTATGGTGTCGGCGCCCTAATATAGGTCGATGGTGGATCATACACTGTCGATCTATGTTTCGCCGCATCATGGAGAGGTGTCCTCATCGGTGTCTCCGTCGTCTTCCAACCGGTTCCTCCATATTTTTCATGGTTCGAGCAAACTTACTCGATAGTAGGCAGCGAGAGTCCGTTGGTAGGTCGTTCCCGAGGCTGGTTGCATATTATCTCATGGGGAAGTTAAGACAATAGTTGGTATTGTGGGTGGATTCCTCTCTCAGGAGTATCCAGGGTCCCCACTGTGTCGGGCAACTGTCGGTGATGGAGGACGTATTGTTGTGGCTCCATAGTTGGTAGTACTGGGCATAAGCGGTCGAAAGAAGGGTTGGAAAGGAGGCGGTAGTTGTGTTCGCATAGAACGTTACTGGAGTTGGGAGAGGAACCCTAGGTTTTAGTTTTTTAATGGGTTTGTAAACTCGCAGATATGATAATTGGCTTAATTATTTTTTGTTGGGTCTCAAGGTGGGATAGAAGATGACCCAACTCGCAGCGGAATAATAATCAAACTGAGAGACTATTAAAGCCATGAAACAACTACCAAAGAATGGATTCGCAATATGAAAAATCATCACAAGTTTTCTTACCAAATTAATCCAACAACACCAACTAGGAGAAGAGAACACCAAGGAATGATGATTGGCTCGAGTCTCCAAGACGCATACGTATTCTCCAAGGAATCAAAGCCACGTAGTTCTTGATGTATATCTCAAGAACACAACAACCATAGAGCAAAGGGGTATTCGGTCAAGAGAAAAATGGTGTGTTGAAATTGTTCTCTCTCTCTTCACTTTTATGCATGTGTTGAAATGATTAGGTGTCTTGCATGTAGAGATAAGTGGTGTCCAACACCTCATCAATTTCTCAACAGTTTCCATGTGTCAAAGTTGATTTGGATAGTGGAATAGTATTTCATTATTTAGTTAGTGAAAACAAGGTCCCACCTAATTACCAACCAACTAAGTTAACTAATCTAGTTACAACATAAGCTTTTAGTCAACCATTGACCAATTGGCTTATTAGGCCTTTGGTGACATGGGCCGCCGATTGGGCCTCTTGGGTGTTGGCCCACGACCCACTCTTTATGAGGTCCCATGACGTGTTCATCGTCGCCAAAGCCTTCCACTTTGGATATGTCCAACATTATCCGATGAGATCGATCCCAAGATTCCAAGTCTTGTCTCGGTCTCTAATATCATAATCACTCACGATTCATGACCCAAAACCTAGTTTTGGTCATGTCTCGTGTCAACATCCCGCTTGCCCATTCCTCCATCAGTTGTGTTGATGAGTTTCATCATCCGGTGTGACCCTTAGGTTTATATATGTCTATAGATCAACGTAAAATCTACTTTTACTTGATCTTATATAAGTGGCAACTAGCGAGACTTAGTATTGCCTGATACTGCATAACGAGTCGATCTTGTCGATTCTAACCTTTCTGTCGTCTATGCCATTATCCCTTTATCTTTGATATCCTGATTGAGATAATGCATAGAGTTGTCATCCTCATTATTCTCAATCATTGTTCCTTGATATATGAGATGATTGAATATATGATACTCAATATCATGTGCATGGTCATGCTTTTCTTTCACTCACTCTCGATCAAGCGGCAGAGAACCGATATCTTTCTCATACCTCAGTATGAGGGATAAATCCTTTAGTCGTCTTTCGTGTCACTCATGTAGTCCGTCCCCAAGCCAATCATGGCCGTTATGAAAGCCCAGTCACGGTGCAACGTTGGGCTCAGGTCAAACTCAGTTGTTTACTACATAGCATCCACAAAGACTCCTCGGTCTAAGGATACATGACAAGCCACGATACTGAATATGTTCATGACTGGATCTATGGAACATATTCATGGTGGGTTGTCTGATATCATGACCCACATGATATCTATGATCAGACTCCAGAACACATTCCAATGACCAAATATAACGTAAGCCATAAGAGTCATGTTTTCTACTAGTCACTTCTAGTGAAGCTTTGTTGACTAGGGACCTATCGAGTGTGGTCTATCCCGATCTATGGGTCTACTTCGCATGGTGGGCATAAATCAGAACACACATTGATATATTAATTCAACACATGAGTAATACAAAAAGTCGCTTTAATTTTATTGTTGACGATGATATGTACATTTGGACGTTTACCATTGCACTACCGGAACTAAGACTATCATTTTTTACATCTTATTTTTAGCATCTTTTGAATTGATGATAGGTGTTTAGTACTTTTTAGGGAAAACATCATTTACATACTTATTTTGACCTTTTATTATCAATAATACACCTTAAAGGTGATTCGTTCAATAACGTTATTAGTGGAAAAAAATCAATTTTTTGTTAATTTGGATAAAAATGTCTCATATGACGTCATCTTTTTAAATATACCTAAAATAACCATCAGTATAAACCTAAACCATAGAATATTATAGAAGGGGGAAGGTGCACTCTGATAAGAAAATACATTATCCAGAGAGGAAATTATTGTGATCAACATCAAACAAAAGTGGTTCGAATGAATATTCAGCAAGCAAGTGGATTTGTCCATGATATATACGACCCTCAAATTCAATATCAATTGGACCTTAGGTCGCAAATTGACATTCAAATATGTTCTCCTGCATAAACAAGAGAATGCTTAAGCGCTGAGGTAGTACTTATGTACATGATCAACCAGATTGGAGATTACTTCCATAGAATATATGAAAATTTTAGTTGCTTAATATAGGTTCACATAGTGAACGAAAAGAAAGAACGAAACATCAGTTCATGAAAAGACCACAACCTTTAGAAATTTCAACCACTAAATAGTTATACATTATCAATACGCAATGGTTTTTTACTTTACATACATCAATCAATACAACTAGGTTTAATTCAATTCAATTCTCATAATAGTAGTAATATAAAAAGAACCAATTATAAGCGACAATATCTGAATTTTTCAAAACTCATTCTCACATAATAAGTTTTAATTTCGTGTTGATAGATATTACTATCTTCCACACAATCTTGCAAGAATTACTATTGAATTTAAGTTAGGATTATCATTCCGTCCAATCCATAGAATTAAACTATGAGATAGTCCCATTAATTATTTTGTGGTAAATTATAGGACACCACAAAAAAAAAATCAAAAGCTAAAAATGCAATCCATAAGCTTGAGATCAAAAGACTCAAATTTCATGAATTCAACATAGAGTCAAAATCCTAACATTATGAGGATAAACATATGTAACTAAATTTAAACATATATGAATGTAAAACTCACACATATAGATTGAGACTGGCATGTAAAAAAGAAACTGAAACTGAAGAATTAGGGAAGCATACCTCGACAAGGAGGCTCATGCAATCGTGGGAAGAATTAGCCTGCATGACCTCCTGGAGAATCCTCTTGACGATTAGATTCTTCATGTTGTACTTGTCCTATGGCATGGCTATGACTATGAGAACCACCAGTTCTAGAGCTTAAACGGGAGAAAATTGGTAACATTTGAAAATTAAAAGACTAAGAAAGGCTAGAAGGGACAATTTGTCTCTAATGTTAACGTCGTCAGCAATACTTAACGCAAATCTGAATTTTATGATGAATAACAAAAAGTAAAACGATAAAGTGTGTTACTAATAATGAATGCAAGAACAAGTTGACAGCTAGTACCACTATACTGGAAACATTTATCACCAACTAAATAAGAGACGGGTTGATAATGAAACTTTCATTACCGAATCAACTCAATGAATCAGTAGTGAAGTTTCATTACCAACTCAAATTCTAGTCACACTATATTGAAAATTTTCATTACCAACTGAATACCTATTGAGTCGGTAATGAAGGTTTTATCATCGACTCAAGTACCATTTAGTTGGCAATGAAATTTTCATTACCGACTCAAATTCATATCAATAGGTAATGAAAAGTTTCATTATCAACTGATCCATTATTGGGTCAGTAATGAAAATTTCATTACCAACTAATATGAATTTGCATTGGTAATGAAAATTTCATTATCTACTGAATGGTACTTGAGTCGGTAATGAAAGCCACTACCGAGTCAATAGATAATTGGGTTGGTTAAGTTTTGTCAGATTCGTTAAATCACCATCAATTATCTTGTACTCACAACTACCCCTAAAATTACCTTCCTTCTTCTTCTCCCACCTCCGACTTTCTCCCAAAAATCAACATCTCTTCAACAAAACTCAATTTTTTATCTCCCAAAGTTTCAATTTACTCTTTGCTATTAACAAGTTGTACTCCAACATCTGAAAAATTGTAAGTTTTATACAATCCATTGATTTTATTAGTTAATTAAGATGATATAATTGTTGATCTATTAATTATATATTTTTTTAGATTTTTTGATTATTTTGTTAGATTAATAAATTTGTTTATATATTGTTTATATTTTATTAGATTTGAATATTATTTTGTTAGATATTTGTTGATTATTGTCTTAGATTAATTATTTTTTTGATTATTTTGTTAGATTATTTAATTTGTTTATATATTAATTATATTTTGTTAGATTTGTTGTTACTTAATGAGTACATTTTTATATAAAAATTGTTCTTTACGGAAGCCACCGGCCCCAGGGTATCCGTAGATATGCCTCTAGCAACCACCTTAGGGGTGCATCAGACGATGATCGCAATTGGACCATCACGCCGCTGTCGTCGTCAATCCCAGGCCACGTCCCATCTTCCCGCGCGATCGGATCTCTTGTTGTCCGTGCACGCCCATTCCTCGGTGCCGCCATCCATCGAGCATCTACAAAATCACCGATTCCCTCCGCTCCCACCAGCGCCAGGTCGAGTGTGGATGGTCCGATCGTCCCTCGTCTAGACGTCCCACAACTTAAGGTATCCTCTGCCCCATTTATGAATACTCTTGTGCACCTCCAAGAGAACCAAAAACCTCGCCTTCATCTCCAAGAGATCAACATCGAGGACCCCCCCCCCCCCACACCATTCCCCATATACTATCACCACACCAAGGCATGCCCACTGTAGGTCCTCGATGTACCCTTCTCGGATTGGAACTACACAACACAACCCGACTACCGAGCCCACAGTTAATATAATAGCGTGGAATTTTTAGGGGGTAGCAACCGATAAACATCGACAACACTTGAAGATCCTCATTAACACTCATCACCTCACATGTCTTTTTCCTCTCGGAAACAATGTAGACGGCGCCGGAAACTACTATCCCTAGAAAAAATCTAGGCTTCCGGGAAGGTATCTAGGTCTCTCCCCTCATAGGGAAATAAGGGCGACTTGGCCCTTTTCTGGGGACTGGACGTCCAAGTGGATGTCCGTGATGTTGACCAGCGCGGTACATTGATACCACAATCACTATTCTGGAACGGGACCCCTTCCGATTGACTAGGATATACGGAGAACCAAACCAAAGCCGCTGCCATCACATGTTGAAGAAGCTACAACATCTGGGGTAACATGATAGACGTCGATGGATCCTCATTAGGGATTTTAAGTCCATACTAGCACAAACAAAAACTAGGGGTGGACAAACCTATCCACATGCCCTCATCACGAATTTCTAGGAGGTCCTTGAGGACATTAAAGTCTCATATATCTTGATGGAAGAGTTTCCTTTCACTTGACCTTTGTTTTGCACTTTCCAACTATGACCTTTCCATTTTTTGTACAGACTAACATTTTCCGTCTGAATAAACGTTACCGTTAGTTTTGGATGAGAAAAATCCAAAATGCCCTAAATAAAAAAGGTTAGTCCGTACAAAGAATGAAAATATTATAGTTGAAAAGTGCAACAAAAAAAAATCAAGGCCGAGCAGGATCGCCAAAACAAAGGTTAAAACAAATTAAGACCTATTGTTACCCTAAGAATAATGATAACTGTAATAAAACGCCTCGGAACAATAGTACAACAAACAGAATACAACCTTAATTGGGCAGAAAAGAATGGAGACCTCGAGTGGAGGTCGCTTAGCGCTTTAATAAAACAAGCTTCACCTGAGAATTTTGTGAAGCGATTGAGAAGAATGATAAGATTAGAAGCCAAAAAACCAGAAAATCTACTCTTCATCCACCTACTGAGCTAGTAAGCCAGACTTGCAGATATGGCTTCATTCCACAACAAGTTGTTGATCCTTTACGGCTCTGTCATTGCCCTTTTAAAGGGGTCGAGTGCGCCGGCCGCTGGCCCTTCCACACAGAAGTGCATTCCTTGGAATTGGGTACTCGTCCCTGAGAGAAGTTGAAGGTGTGTACACACGCAAGTAAAATTGTTGTCCCAGGTACTGTCTTGCCCAGAACTCAGACCGCAAGTTCCACATTCCTACGTTGTCTAGTGCCACATAAATGGCAGTCCAAGACTGAGGGTACACCTGCACTCAGTCACACAGACCATACATACCATGTCACATTTCTTGTTCCAAGAATTGTGTTTTTACAACAAAAAGAAAGAAGAAACTTGGTTGGGTCTAGATTGTTACCAGAGTGGTGGAACGAGCAACTGCATCACGAAGATTGTATTGGTTCCTCATGTCCGGGGTCCACAATCCTCCATCCATACTGAAATTCAAAGGTTTTTCATCTTTAGAAGCCAAATAAGAGCAAGGCATATGTGACATAGTAAAGTTCATACGAGCAAATTATGTGCTTACCCAACTACCCAAAATTGGTAGCCATCAAGATGCCAGCTCTGAACAATGTCCTCCTGGTTTTCAAATACAATTTCCACAAACGTTTTGTAGTCTGCATGCATAACTGAAGTGTCAAGGAAGATTCCACCGCCATAAGGGGAGGGGGAGATGCTTCCAACACGAAAGACTCCATCAATCTTGAAGAAGTCAGCAACCTTGAGGGGAGTGTCAGCTGGGACAAATGACACATTGTTTACAGCATATCTTTGCTTGCCATTGACCTGACCAGCAGAATTTCCAAGCTTGATTGTTCTGGTTAGGTTAATAAGACCATAGTGGTAAGAGCCTTGTGGGTTTGGCCTTGGTCCACTTGCTGTAAGATTGCTCCTGAAATTGTCCACATACATACGAGTCAGCGCTCAGAGCAGTCCATGACTTACAAGGATTGTGATTGGATTGGCAAAGCTCGTGAAATGTACCTAATGGATCGAGCCTGGTTGAGGGACCAGTCAATTTGGATGGTTGGTCCACCTGGGGGTGGGCCTTGAACTGAACCAGCAGAGTTGGCATATTGAAGAACCCCGATGGTTGTGAGGACCTCAGAAGTGAAACGACTTGAAACCACAATGTAGTAGTAGTCTTGTGCAGGCTGGTCCGCTGTGACAAGGACAGAGTAGGACTGACCAACATGGACATCCAGGGAGGAGTAGGTGGTTTGGAGTGTATGAGTACCCTCCACTTCCCCAACTTCATCTTGTGGTTTGCAATTCGGAAGTTGAGGGAGTTCTGTAGTCCCACATTTGATATTCTGAGCCTGTAAATTTTTCCTGTCAAGTGAACCCAATACCGTCAAGCTTCCAATCATGCACCCAAAAAAGCATGGAAAAACATTCGGAAAAAAGAAGTTACCTTGCTACACGTTGAGTTTCGCAATAGTGCCATTAGGCCCACACCCATTGATGAGGATTGCATCAGGCAAAGGTAGCTTACTGCCACCATCCAAATTTTCCTTCAAGTCCTGCAAATTTCCAGCATACTCAACCACATAAGCTTTACAGACTAAATGTGGATGCAATATCAATATTACCGTTCAGAAAATAAAATCCAATTCTACCAATCTGATAATGTAGATTTAAAAAACCTCAATGGCAAGCACTATGCATGACATTCCAGAGGACCATAACTTGGAAGGGGGAGATAAGTTATTGCCTATCTGGCCTGGCCTCCTGGTTTAGGTTGGTTCAGAGATGCCTCCTTTATTGGACTAAAATCAGTGGAACAATGGTCATCCAGAAAGGCATGTGCAAAGACTATTATTGCACCTTGCCTAGTTATTATTGGCACGCATACCAAAATATGGAACCTATTTTAATCCACTACTAATCTCTTGCACACAGTCCATGGCCTATTTTCAATTGCACACCCCTGAAACAAGAATCTTCCTACTATGGGCAGTGAAAACCACAATCACAGAACACAGTTAAAGAGCTATGCAAATTTCAAGTATGCTAATGCAACACAATTCTAGGAGGTAACAGAGTATGAAACCACCAAATTGAACCCATACAGGAGCATGTTAAAAGACGGACAGGGACAAAACATAAGTTACCGTGTGATTCTTCTTGTACCAATCTCCAATAAGAACAGTGTAATCGCCATCAGGATCGGGGAAGGGAACGGGAATGCGCGGCCTGCTGAGGATCCTGATCCCTCTAAAACCACCAGCAGCCTTGTGGATTGCAAGGGAAGGGAAGTTAGAAACTACCAATCTGGTCCTTAACTTGCAGAATGTAGGTGAAGTTCTGGCCTGGTGGAATAGGACATGTTGTCCCGTAAACACCATCTTCAAAAGAATTCCTCCTCTGATGTACACCATTCCTGTTTGGTTTTTGGCCACACAGTCAAAAAGTCAATCACCCACACCCACACCAATCAGTCATAATAACTACAATAAGTAAAAGTCAATACTTGACTAGTTTCTGATCTCTATACAGTAGTTAAGTTCTTATGGGTTGGAGACAGCTGAGAAGTGAAAAGGACCTCAAGAAAAAAGGTAGTTAATAGTCCAATAAATGATGGGTAAAGAAGAGAAATTGAAAGTTTCAAATCAATCCACCCATATCTAGCTCCATAATAAGCATAAGAGGGGTCATTTTCAGTGTACACAAATTTTGTAGACAAATGGAGATGGTGAATTGATAGGCCATGTGACAATGATTAAAAAGGTGAGCAAATCCCAAAACACTATACACATACACAAATTAAATACTTTGTTAATAAATCAGATAATCATGGACAAAATAGCCAGATTTGAGAGAGCTCATGGATGTTTTGAGAGCAATAACATGTTCAAAAGCAAAAGATACTACACACAAGAACAATAGTGATGAACAATAGGTCAATGTGAGTGACAGTATGGTGTTAGTTGAAATGTAAAGCAACCAATCTGAAAAGTATAATTAATTGGGGTAATTAATTAATGAACATGGGGTTGTGAATACCAGGAGAGGAGGAAGGGATCGTCCAAGCTGTTGAAGACATTGATGATGAGGTTGTCGTTGGTAACGGAGTGGATGTCCGGTCCCGGAAATTGACCGTTTATCAATATTCCCTGCGCAAACAGAGAGCCTGAGCCTGAGCCACCGACTCAAAACAAACTGCAGAGACGGAAAGAAAGTGAAATAATCATCACCTGTTGCTTAACGCCGAGAGGCCAGATGTCGCCGTAAGTGACGTTCCAGTTGAAGAACCGGTAAGGGTCTTCGGCTCCGACGATGGCAACGAAGAAAGTAACGGCGGCGACGCACATCAAAGCACTGTTTAGCGACCTCATTTTCATTTGAAGCAGAGGTTTGGGGTTTGAAATGGGTCGAGAAGAGAACTGAGACTTACATTACATATTTAAAAGTGGTGTGCGGAGGAGGGACGGAGGGAAAATGTCAGTGTTAGGGCCCACTACTCAACCCAACCAGAATTAATTACCAGAGGTTAATGTTTAGTTATTTTATTACCAACGGAAATAGTTTATTGTGAAAGCACGAGACTAAAGGACCCCAAAGCTGATATATTATAATATTAATTAACAAGAAAATACTAACAGATCATAAATTACATTATAACGTTGTTCGTCGGTCCTGTCGCATCCTCTGGAATGTCATGTGACAACTTTTTTCTAGTTCGTTCTATGTCTTCCGTTTTGTTGGATGCCTCTCGTTCTCAACAGTCAGGTCTTTCGATTTCAGACGCGTCGGTCTTATTCTAGTAGAAAAGTCCACCTGTTTGAGTATTTAACTTTGTGTCACTGTTTATCTGGTCTCATCGATTGTTTTCGCTCGTATTCGTCTAGTTTTCCAAGTAAGAACTGGTTCCTCAATCTAGAATACCGGTATATCTATATGTGACGAGGATCCCGGACTACAATCTCGGCTATAAGGATCTCATCCGATTTATATGTTTGTGTTTTCCATTATTAATGTAATGATCTAGTATCTTCTCAAAAAAAAATGAACGTGGTTTGACTCCATCTCACATGGGCTTGTCTTTTTGCATGTGAGGGAGGGAGGGAAGGTCGACCGTTCACAATTGGATATTAATGTGTTATGCTTCACTTCACTTGTGGAATTCTCTTCATGTGACTAAATGCATAATTTCAATCCTATATTGCTCCTTGCCTCTCGTCAAAAACTCAAAATAGGATGGTGAAGGTGAAGCAGACTTTCATGAACATGCTCATATCTGCATACATCATGTGCTCCATAACACTGCAATTTGTTGTCAGGGTCCAATAATTTCCTGCTAGTTGTATATACAGATGAACTTGATTGACATGCACATGATTTGTTCCTTCTCTTCTTTTGGGGGTTTCATGATATGTACAACATGTAAATAACAACAAACCACATGCCTGGTAATTAAATTGTTGCTACTTGATTTGGTTCATAAGCTCATGAATGGTGATTCTTGTCCATATACAAACATTCTCCTTCTTGTCTCCCAAATATTTATAAGCTCTCTACAAACAACCAACCAACTAGTGATTCAAAACCATATCATAACAACAAAGTAAATGAGTGAACATAAAGTTCACTTAAACTTTATTACATCTTCCCAATTCCCCCAATAATTATTTGTGACTTCATTGGTCATTTGGTGCAATGTTTTCAGACAAAATGAATCTATAACACAATCTCTACGACCATAATCAAATAAAGAACATGTTACATAGTAGTATAGTACATACCAACAAACCACTGTGCAAACAAGATACAATTCAAAAACGTCATGGTTTTTCCAGGATTCTTATCATTATTCAACATAAATATCATGCAAAAAAAACCACGGATATAATCAAACGGTAAAACCTATCCTTACCAATTCGGGATAATCCCTTCTTTCAACGCATCCCTGCATCTACATTTTTCTAATAAATTATGCAAAATGAGGGGCTGGTACTTGAAGTTGCCAAGAAGGTGTGCATTGTGCAATACCAAGAGGGAAGCTCCCACATGAAGCACTCTTGTCTATATTGCACATGCCATTATTGCACATAAACATTACAATATTGGGTTGGTCCCTACAATGAACTCCAATTTCAAATAAACAGATTGCAGATCCTGAAACAAGAGTCATAACCTATACTGAGCAACTCAGCCTGATTACCTCCAGCAAATATAATAAACAACAGTGTTTACACGTTATCTAAGCATGGATTTCCATATACAGCCTTGAAACAAGCAATCAATTCAAAAACAAATCTGTCATGTTCCCTTAGATTCATAAGATCCTTGTTCGTGATTAGGTGGAGTTTTAGACTTAAACCATGCACCCAACACGACAAGTTTTGACTTTTGTTCTTCTTTGGAGTGCTGGACACACAAGGGGTTGTGGGTTTTTTTCTACTGATTGGAGCTCTCCCCTCACCACCCCATGAAGATGGTTAACAAGGTAAATAACAACTCTTACTACATGTTGTTTTTCTAGCTAACTTTTAGATCTGGCTCTAACCAAATCTTTCCGATTCACTTCAACATGCCCACCAGTCCAACTGTTACTTAACTACTTTAAACGGATTTCTCCATGGGGTGATTTTAGTGCATACAATTTCTCCCCTTTTGCAATAAGTTTTACTGCAATACCTTTTGCTCTCACTACACCCAAGATGGCAAAATTTGTATTCAACTTCTAACTCAACCAGGCAAGACAAAAATGAAAGACATACATGCCATGCCCTCAAAAAATGCAATTTCAAAAATTATTGCTCTGTCATTATCTAAACAAAGGAAGACTGCCGGCAATGTGAACACCTGAGGTCATTTCAGTTGGCACCAATTAAATTAGAAAAATATCAATCTGAAGCATTACTTTGTTTTTTTATATATGATGTGAATCAAACATTTAGTCTTTTCCACACAAAAATCTCCTACCTTCAAAGTTAATCTTTGTAGAAATGAGAAAATCTGTTCTCATTCAACTTACTTTGATAATACACAAGTAACTAATATATATACAAGTATTGAGACTCTTCAACTACTCCATTAATGAAGGGATCATTAATGGTGACTTTTCCACTCCTCAATACTAATTACACTCCCCCTCAAGCTGAGGCATAGATATTAATCATGCCCAGCTTGTTACAAAGATAATCCACTCTACTACCCGGAAGTGCTTTAGTGAACAAGTCCCCTAGTTGATCTCCTGTTTTCACATATGCGGTGGTAATCAAATTTTGCTGAAGTTTTTCATGGACGAAATGACAATCAATTTCGATATGCTTGGTTCGTTCATGAAACACGGGATTTGAGGCAATATGAAGAGCAGCTTGATTATCACACCATAATTTTGCGGGCATGGAGACTTTGAGACCAAGTTCTGAAAGGAGTTGGTAGATCCACATTATTTCACTTACAGACTGGGCCATGGCTCTGTATTCCGATTCAGCACTAGATCGAGAAACTACATTTTGTTTCTTACTTTTCCATGAGACCAAATTGCCTCCTACGAATACACAGTACCCTGAAGTAGATCGACGATCAATCTTGCATCCTGCCCAATCTGCATCTGTAAAACACTCTATATGAGTATGACCATGATTCTGATAGAGTATACCTCGTCCAGGTGCTCCTTTTAGATAACCCAGGATATGTTCAAGCGCGGCCCAATGCTCGACTGTAGGGGAAGACATAAACTGACTTACAATGCTCATTGAGTATGCAATGTCAGGCCGGGTTACTGTAAGGTAGTTTAGTTTCCCCACAACTCTTCTATACCTTTCTGGATTTTCAAACAATTCTCCTTCTTTCATGAGTTGTGTATTTTGAGGCATTGGGGTAGAACATGGCTTGACTCCTAGCTTCCCAGTTTCTGTTAACAAGTCCAACACATATTTTCTCTGAGATAAGAAAATTCCCTTCTTGCTTCTTGATACTTCTACTCCCAGAAAGTACTTCAAGACACCCAAATCTTTGGTACTGAATTGACTGTGGAGAAACGACTTCAATGAAGAGATGCCCTCCTTATCGCTGCCGGTGATAACAATATCATCCACATATACCACTAGGAGAATAACACCTGCTGGAGAGCTCCTGTAAAACACCGAATGATCGGACTTGCTTTTGTTCATTCCAAACTTTTCCACTGCTTGGCTAAACTTTCCAAACCACGCTCGAGGACTTTGTTTGAGCCCATATAATGATTTCTGAAGATGACATACCAGGCCAGACTCCCCCTGAGCAACAAAACCTGGAGGTTGCTCCATTTAAACTTCCTCATGCAAGTCCCCATGCAAGAAATCATTTTTGATATCTAGTTGGTATAATGGCCAATCATAAGTGGCTGCCAAAGAGATAAACACTCGCACAGAAGTCAGTTTAGCAACAAGAGAGAAAGTATCCGAGTAATCCACCCCATAAGTTTGGGCGAAGCCTTTAGCCACCAGGCGAGCCTTAAGACGGGCTACAGAACCATCAGAGTTGAATTTAGTAGCAAATACCCACTTACAGCCAATAGCCTTTTTCCCGGGAGGCAGCGGAACCAATCGCCAAGTACCATTAGCATCCAATGCACTCATCTCTTCTGTCATCGCTGAACACCAGCCAGGATGGGATAAAGCCTCATGAAGAGTTTTAGGAACCGAAACTGAATCAAGAGAGGCAATAAAGGAACACGACATAGGAGACAACTGATCATATGATACAAACGAAGAGATAGGATACGTACATTGTCGTTTACCTTTACGAAGGGCGATGGGGAGATCATCATCAGGATCTGTTGGCGAAGAGGATCTCGGCTCTGGACATGCAGCGGGAGGGGCTTGAGTAGCGGGTGGTGCCTGTGGAGCGGGTGGTGCCTGTGTAGCGGGAGGGGCTTGAGTAGCGGGTGGTGCCTGTGTAGCGGTAGGGGCCTGTCATCGGGAATAAATGTATCGGATTGGCAATGGCGGCGGTGGTGGTGGTGGATTCGGAACAGTATGCACAAATGGTGTTGGCGTAGTGGTAGGTGTAGGTACAATCCGTTCTCGATGAGAGATGTGGTAAACTAACAAGTCATCGTTCTCCCCCTGTCTTGGAGTATGAGGAATTGTCGAATAAAAGAAAGGACAATGCTCCATAAAAGTGACATCAATGGAGACAAGATATCGGTGGAGATCTGGACAATAACAACGATATCCTTTCTGTAATCGAGAGTACCCCAAGAAAACACACTTGACCGACTTTGGATCCAGTTTTGTACGACTAGGGCGAACATCACGGACAAAGCATGTACTTCCAAAGATACGAGGGGTAATAGGAAAAAGGGGTTTGGTAGGGAATAAGACTTGATACGGGATGTTAAGGACAGACGAGGGCATACGATTAATGAGAAAACACGCAGTGGAGACTGCGTCAGCCCAAAAATATTTTGGCACATGAGTCTGAAATAAAAGGGCTCTCGCAGTTTCAAGCAGATGTCTATTTTTTCTTTCAGCAACCCCATTTTGAGATGGAGTGTCAACACAAGACGATTCATGAAGAATACCATTCTGAGCCATATAAGTAGTGAATGGCGCAGAAAAATATTCTTTTGCATTGTCACTTCTCAAGATACGAACTTTAGTACCAAACTGCGTTTGTATTTCAGCACAAAAGCAGTAAAATGAGAAAATAACTCAGAACGGTTTTTCATGAAATAAAGCCATGTAGTTCGGGAAAAATCATCCACAAAAGAGACAAAATATTGAACCCCAGTTTTAGACACCACGGGTGACGGACCCCAAACATCAGAGTGAACTAATTCAAAAGGGGAACAAACTCTTCTCTTGACTCTAGGAGTAAAAGGGAGACGATGATGTTTAGCAAACCGACATGCTTCACAATCGAAAGATTGTACCTTTTCAAACTGGGGATAGAGGCGCTTCAAAACCGGAAGTGATGGGTGGCCGGAACGACAGTGAGCTTCAAGCAGGGTTAAGGAGGCTGAACAAGCGATTGGTGGTGCGGGTCTTTGGGTATCCATAATGTAAAGCCCCCCTGATACATGTCCTTCGCCAATAATTCGCTTCGTCAAAAGATCCTGAAACAAGCAATGATCAGGGTAAAATGAGACACAACAATTGAGGGCCCGAGTTATTTTACTGATAGACAACATATTAAAAGAAAATCCAGGCAAACTTAAGACAGATGGTAAGGAAATGGACGGTGTAAGGTGGGCTGTCCCAGAACCGAGAACCAAACGCTCAGACCCATCAGCCAACGTTGTAGACGAACACGAAGAATGAGACTTGTAAGTGTTAAGTAATTTAGGGTTACCTGTCATGTGATCTGTAGCACCAGAATCAAGGACCCATTGGGAAGAGGATGGTGATGAAATAGAACACAAAGGTAGATTACCTGACTCGGCGACAGAGGCGACAGAGTGAGATGAGCGCATGAGTGCCTTCTGGTACTGACGAAATTGATCATACTCAACAACAGATAGAGTGATTGTTCGATAACCAACAGATTGTGGTTCTTGATTCCAATGCATAAGGTTACTTTCCATCACAATTGTATTTTTGGTCTCCTTAACCATTCAAAGAAGTAAAGCGTAGAATTGAGTAATAACAGATGAAAAATACCCGGTCCAGGCTGGCAGAAGCAGAAAAAATAAAGATACTGACTTTCAGAGGACGGCCGGCGGCGGAGGACGGCGATGCGTGACGTCACGCGCGGCGGCAGGTGGTGGCGCGTGGGGCCCACGCGCTGCCGTGTGCGGCGGCGAAAAATACCAAAATCTCCAGAACGGTCGGTTTTTACCCGATATAGCTTCACTCGCCGGAGGTGAGGAAAAATAAAGTCGGGAGCTTCGTGAGAAGACCGGAACAGGTTCAATACTTTCGTGACTTCGCCTGGAAAGTGCGACTCCGGTGGTGGTCGGCTAGGTCTGAAATTTCAGATATGAGCAGCCCAGAAAGTCCTCTATCTTATGGGATAGGAGGTGAGAAAAGATGTTGTCGAGAACAACACGAATCTGCACTCTTGGGTAGTGGTAGTGCACACCGGACAAAAATGGAGGCTTGCTCCTAATTTCCCTAATCCCCCAGAGCTACCACATGCTCTGATACCATGTAGAAATGAGAAAATCTGTTCTCATTCAACTTACTTTGATAATACACAAGTAATTAATATATATACAAGTATTGAGACTCTTCAACTACTCTATTAATGAAGGGATCATTAACGGTGACTTTTCCATTTCTCAATACTGATTACAATCTTCACACCCACTTATCATTTTTGGAACTTTTGGTTACATCATATTAAATGAGTTACAACTAACTTTCCATTCCAACCAATATCTTACTATTCAGTGTAAACCTACTCTGAGACAAACTGATTTATACTCGAAAGGGAGCTTGCAACAAAATTCCTATTTTAACTCATTCAAGAAGGCAAAAGGAGAGCAGAAAACACAACCTTGTGACAGTCATCTCCATTACTACTCAAAATCAAAATGGAAATAAATTAATTCATTCTCAATGGCAGCAATATTCATAGTACTCTCTTTGTCCGAAACTGCGTGTCTTATTTACCAATTTAAGTAAAGATTAAGAATGAAGGAAGTTATGTCTTGATTTTTAATATGTTCTTGTATCCTACTATCATGTGATAATCCACTAAGTGATGATAACTAATTACTGAAAAGAGTAGTACTGATATTTCATGCACAATTAACTTCTAAATGAAGAAAGTGAATACATGTTTTAGACATCAAAGTTAGAATACTAGAATACTCATATAGTGGTAGACAGGATGGCTCATTTTTTTGGTTGACCCGGCCCATTCAAAAAACAGTGTGCGTCTAATTCAAGCTAGTATTGTTCTACAGGCTTTAAATCCTTACCAAGCCCACTAAGTACATAGCTGCCTAAATTGGGCCAGGCAAGATGATAAATCCATGGAAACAGGAATGACATAGGTAACAACTAATCGGCATAAGCTGTCTGTTATTAAAGATCCCATGTACACAAGAATTTGGGAGGAAAAATACCATCATTGAATGATAGGCCCCCATTTGTAACGGTCAACCTAAGATGTCCCAACAAATTTATATACAAGGTGAAGATATAACTTGTCCAAACCTATCCCCCATAATAATTGTGTTTTTGAAATTAAAATTAAACACCCTACTATTAAACATTTTCATGAATATATGCATGTTCTGAAAACACGCAGAACACCTTTTAAGTTGCAATTATAAAGGGGGACAGGGATGAATTCATTGCCTCTAGCTACAAATTGTGCACGACCAACTAACCATCTTTCATAAACAACAAAGAAGTCTTTGTTTCAAGATCAACTTACTCACTATATGTGTAGTATTTTTCTTGTTGACTGATAAATCAGTTAATTAAACTAATGTTTCTACCATCAATTTGCTTCCCTAGTCAGATCGATTGTAAGGTCAATGCATATAACAGTTGAAGTTTTGGTTCTCAGTCGGACTGATGGCAAGTTGGGTGTATATTACTGTCCAAAATTTATATACTCAGGGAGCCTTCCATGCTAAACTAGAACCAAACAAACAATCAAAACTAAATTCAGATATCATGAGAAATTAGTGCATAGAGAAAAATTGAACCAATCTTCAATCCAAAACCAGTGAAAAGATGGGGAAACGCTCGAATCCGAACAAACATAAAAATTGTTAATTTGTAAATTTCGATCCTTGATACCATCAACATTTGGGGAAGCATCTCAATCGATCGCCGAATGTGACAGAGCAATTCTTATACTAAGGGCACATAATAGCAGGGAAGGATATACCCAAAATTTCAGTGATGTGCATCTAAATACTCTGAAAAAAGACTCAATTACAAAACCTAAATCTCAATTGGTTGAATCACCTTCGCGGAAGAGGCGACGGAGGCGAGAAGCGAGGAGGCCAGTAGAGTCGAGAGATGCTTCATGGAGGAGGCTGTTCTTGATGCGGTTCATGCGATCGGTGAGTTGATCTCGTTCTTGCCTGAGAGCGGCGATGTCGCCTTCGAGTTCGCGGAGATGGTATTTTTGGCCGAGCGATCTGGAGCTCAACATGAATATACCAGTTACAGCAAAGAGTTGAATGAAGCTCTGCTTGTGCTTCTTTGCAACTTGGAGAAACCCCGGCGATCTCCTAGGGTTCTGGAGGCCGGTAGCTGGGCTCGACGGCGGCATAGAGGAAGCCATGGCCTCGCGACTAAGAGAGAAGACGGCTTTGGTAGGGGTAATTGTCGAAAAGGCCTTCTTTTTCTGTCATGTTTGGGCTTTATGGGCGTTTGGCAAGCAAGCCCAAAAATGAAAACGGCATCGTTTACATGTTCAGGGTGTTTTTCCCAAATCTCACGCATAAGAGGGTTTGACGGCAGAGAGAATAGATCATTGAAGAACGGATTTGTTTTCTATTCTTTTTTATAGCTTAGTGTTGTGATTATTTCTCAAACGATCAGAACCGAAACTTGTTACGAACTGATTTTTGCTTTTGATACAATTGAATGCTCAAAACTTCCTTTACTTTATTTTGCAATTTGCTTTGTGTCCGTATGTCTTACATGGAGGATGTGCTGGGTTTATATAACTTTATACATTGATGAGTCATGTGTTTGTTTTAATATAAACACAACATGTGTTTATGTGGTGGTGGCCAACAAAACCCCCCACGTATCTCACAACACTCCCCCTTGGAAACCACCATCTACGAATGTATCAAATGCGTCTTAAGTTGTCTCGTTAAAAACCTCTTCAGGAAAACCCGGTGGAACAAAACTTGTAAGGAAAAGAGTGCAACGCGCAAAACGTGCTTCATGTTGTGCTTGATGCTGCCTCGTTAAAAATCTCTCAAAGAAAACCCTGTGGGACAAAACTTGGATAAGGGAAAAAGAGTGCAACGCACAAAGTTTATTTCCCCTGACTTCAGGCAAGCTACTTTGGTTGCTTGCTGAGGCGACGCATGCCGATTCTATGAACGAGCTTCTCAAAGGTAGAAGTCGGCAAGACTTTAGTAAATAAATCAGCAAAGTTCTCGCATGATCGAATCTGCTTGACATCTATCTCATTACTCTTCTAGAGCTCATGGGTATAAAAGAACTTCGAAGAGATGTGCTTGATTCTGTCTCCTTTGATATAGCCTCCTCTGACTTGAGCTATACAAGCTGCATTGTCTCCATATATGATGAAAGGAGAGCTTGGCGGAGGAATTCCGATTGAGCATAATACATGCTTCAAAACGGATCGCAAGAATACACATTCTCGGCTAGCTTCATGTAGCGCCACAATCTCCGAGTGGTTCGAGGATGTCGCAACCAAAGTCTGCTTCGTAAAGCGCCAGGAAATGGCTGTTTCACTGCAGGTGAAAACATATCCTGTCTGGGAGCGAGCTTTGTGAGGATCTGATAAATAGCCTGCATCCGCATACCCAACCAGGCCAACGCTCCCCCTGAACTTAGAATACATAAGTCCCAAATCTCTGGTCCCGCTCATATAACAGAGTATATGCTTGATACCGTTCCAATGTCGTCGAGTGGGTTCTGAACTGAATATGACAAGTACATTTACTGCGAACGCTATGTCAGGTCGCGTACATTGTGCCAAATATAGCAAACCCCCAATAGCATTTAAATATGGTACTTCAGGATCAAGTATCTCTTCATCTACTTCCTTGGGACGGAATAGATCTCTTCTAGGATCTAAAGAACGGACGATCATTGGAGTACTGAGAGGATGCGTTTTATCCCTACTAAAGCGCTTCAAGATCTTTTCAACATATGCAGATTGATGGATCAAAATGCCATCAGACAGATGCTCGAGCTGTAGGCCGAGACAATATCTAGTCCTTCCTAAATCTTTCATTTCGAATTCTCGTTTCAGATAATATGAAGCTTTGAGGATCTCTTCTGGAGTCCCAATTAGATTTATGTCATCAACGTATACTGCAATAATAACAAACCCGGAGGTTGTTTTCTTAATGAACACACATGGACATATAACATCGTTCTTATAGCCTTCTCTGGTAAGGTATTCGCTAAGGCGATGGTACCACATCCTACTAGATTGCTTTAGTCCATACAAAGATTTTTGTAACTTTATTGAACACAGATCTCCAGGGATATCTATCATTGCTTCAGGCAATCTCAACCCATCGGGGAGTTTCATATAGATATTAGTGTCCAAATTACTATACAGGTAAGCAGTCACAACGTCCATCATGCACATATCAAGTCCTTTAGAGACTGATAGGCTGATCAAATATCTAAAAGTGATCATATCCATTACTGGGGAATATGTCTCATCAAAATCGACTCCTGGTCGTTGAGAGAATCCTTGGGCCACAAGTTTATCCTTATATCGGGCGACTTCATTTTTCTCATTTCGTTTCCTTATAAATACCCACATGTAACCAACAGGGTTGACATCTTCTGGTGTCTTGGAAACGGGCCCAAAAACTTGGCGTTTCGCCAATGAGGCCAATTCTGCCTGAATTGCCTTTTCCCACATAGGCCAGTCATCCACGTGACGACATTCGTCGATGCTTCGGGGCTCAAAATCAAACTCATTTATGATCTCGTTGGCCACTACGAACGCAAATACTTCATCAACAATAATTTTCTCATTTCTTAACTCTTCAAGAGTATTAGACTCTTCTGGTACTTCTGGATCGATTGGTTCTTCTGGAGCCTGCTTTGTTAGTTCTTCTGGAACTACTTCTAGTAATAAGGCATTTTATCGGCTGATTCTTCTGGAACCACCGCTTTCTCATCCCCTATATTCGTATGACATTTCTGCTTCAAGGGAACAATGTCTTTTGATCCAACTGGTCTCCAACTCTTCAGGCGTGCACTAGAGGAATCGATAACTGCTTTTGCAGTATCACCAGTGACCTTAATTCTAGTTGGTACATTGGTTGCATCTATATAAGACCTTGTCATTTTTGACGTGTCTGCAAATGGATCAGGCATTTGATTTGCAACATTTTGCAAATGAATTATTCTCTATACTTCTGTTTCACATTGTAATGTGCGTGGGTCTAAATGAGACAACAAACTCAGTTTCCAAGAAAGTTCATGCCCAACTTCAGGAGGCTTATAAGAGAGTTCATGCCTTACTTCAGGAGGCTTATCTTTCTCACCTAAAGGTGGAAATGTTGTCTCGTCAAAATGACAATCTGCAAATCTTGCAGTAAACAAATCACCCGTCCGAGGTTCAAGATACCTTATAATGGACGGTGAATCAAAACCAACATACATCCCCAACCGACGTTGGGGTCCCATTTTCGTGCGTTGAGTAGGTGCGATCGGCACTTGCACTGCGCAACCAAAGGTTAGCAAATGGGATATGTTAGGTTGATGACCGCACACAAGTTGTACAGGAGAATATTGATGGTATGCACTTGGTCTTATACGAATTAAAGATGCAACATGTAATACAACATGTCCCCAAGCAGAAATAGGTAATTGTGATTGCATTAGTAATGTACGTGCAATTACCTGTATACGTTTAATAAACGATTCTGCTAAACCATTTTGGGTATGAACATGTGCAACGAGATGTTCAATATCAATCCATAAAGACAGGCAATAATCATCAAATACTCTTGATGTGAACTCACCAACATTATCAAGACGAATCGACTTAATGGGATGATCAGAGAAATGTGCCCTCAGCTTAATGATTTGTGCCAACAATTTAGCGAATGCAACATTTCGCGTTGACAACAAGCAAATATGAGACCATCTACTGGATGCGTCTATCAGGACCATGAAATAACTGAATGGTCCACTAGCTGGATGTATAGGGCCACATATATCTCCCTGAATCCTTTGCAAGGAAGATGACATTTCAATGTTAATCTTGGTTTGCGATGGTCGGACCACTAATTTTCCTTGTGAACAAGTTGTACATGATATCTCATTGGACATTAGGATCTTATGGTCCTTTAATGAATGCCCACATGAGTTTTCAACAATCTTACGCATCATGGTCGATCCCGGATGACCAAGACGATTGTGCCAAAGCATAAAAGCATTTGGATTAATGAACTTCTGGTTCATTGTTGCGTAGGTTTCAACGGTTCTTATGGTTGTATAATACAAACCTGATGATAGAACCTGTAATTTTTCAAGTACACACTTTTCACCACACTTATTAAAAGTGATACAGAGAAACTCAGTCTCATTTTCACTTCTGGTCTCGACATGATATCCGTTGCTACGAATATCCTTGAAGCAAAGTAGATTTCTTCTGGATCTACTTGCATATAAAGCATTACGGGTATTTAACCTTGTTCCATTGTCTAATATCAATGTAGCTCTTCCGGAGCCTTCTATCAAATTTTCAGTACCCGTAATTGTGCTAACATTTGCTTCAACCAAGGTTAAATAAGAGAAATATTTTTTATCTCTTAAGATTGTGTGCGTCGACGCGCAATCAACAATACATAAGTCGCCATCATTTCTGCAAATACGTGACCCATAGTTGGGATCCACATCCTTTCATAAAAAGGATTATATTAGTTTATAAACTTTGGAAATGATTACAAAAACATTATATATATTTCACATTGACTAAAAGCAGGGGAATACATAAAAACATAAGTTCAATCTACATTTTCATCACGATCCACATTTCCGTCATCATCTTTAAAGAAGTCGGAGACTGTAAGCTTTATCGGAGCATCTTCAGGGCTCACATGATCAATGAAATTTGTCTCAGCAACCTTCTCTTTTCCCTTGATCGACTCTTGGTATAACTTTACCAAGTGGTTTGGCACACGACATACACGTGACCAATGATCAACCCCTCCACAACGGTAACATATGTTTTCGACATTTCTGCGAGTCGGTTTCTGTGGGCCTTTTCCTTTCTCATATCGGGTCCACTTCGGGTGGTACACCTTATCATCTATTCTATAAATTTGGAAATTGTTATGCCCATATCCTTGACTGCGACCACATCCACGACCTCGACCTAGACCTCTAAAGGGTCCTCGGCCTCGTCTCGGTCAAGAGTTACCATCATATCCTGTCACATTCGCTTCAGGGAATGGAGCACTGCCTACATGGCGAGTTTGATGGTTCTTCATTAATAATTCATTGTTTTGCTCTGCAACGAGCAAACAAGCAATCAGATCTGTAAATTTCTTAGACCCTTTTTCTCGATATTGCTGCTGCAAGAGCATACTCAAGGGATGGAACGTGGAGAATGTTTTCTCAAGCATAGATTCGCCAGTTAACTTCTTACCACAACTGCGAATCTTGGAAACAAATTTGAACATGGCCGAATTGTACTCATTTACAGACTTAAAGTCTTGTAACCTGAGGTTAAACCAATCATATAGGGCACGAGGGACAGCTATTGCTTTCATATGCTCAAATCTCTCCTTGAGCTGAACCCATAAACTAAGGGGGTCTTCGTCAATTATATATTCAAGTCGTGGGTCTCTATGCATGTGATGACGGATTAATATTGTCGTCGTGACTTTGTTTTTAACTGATTCGTTATTTCCCTCTTTTATGACGTCTCCAAGATTCTGAGATCTCAAGTGGAGTGTCGTGTCTAGCGCCCATTCATAATAGTTCTTCCCGTCTAGTCTAAGGGGTGCATAATTAAGCTTTGTGAAGTTATCCATCCAGAACATTGATCAAACTAATTGCATGTCTGAATTATACTCGACTTCAGGTCATTGGGATTTTATTTTGGAACTTCTGGTCCAACACATATCGGGTCGCTAGTATTATGTATTTGGAACTTCCGGTCCAAACATTTCGATTTCAACGAATTTTTAAATTCAGGTATTAACGATAAAATACAAGTATATAGTAAATATCAAATTTCTGATGTGAAAGATCCAATATACATTGGCAATCACAGAGCATACTTATTAAAAAACCGTAAATAACTTATATAAACGAGCATGAATCAGGTATAAACAAATTAACGATAATTTGAAAATTTGATACCTGAATAGTAGAACAGAGCGTTCGTACTGAATAACGAGTAGAGAAAACTTAACGATTACAACGGAGCGGACTCGTGCTGATAACGTGTTGTGATTATTTCTCAAACGATCAGAACCGAAACTTGTTACGAACTGATTTTTGCCTTTGATACAATTGAATGGTCAAAACTTCCTTTACTTTATTTTTTAATTTGCTCTGTATTTGTGTGTCTTACATGAAGGATGTGTTAGGTTTATATAACCTTATACATTGATGAGTCATATGTTTGTTTTAATATAAACACAACATGTGTTTATGTGGTGGTGGCCAGCAAAGCCCCCCCACGTATCTCACAACACTTAGATTATTTTTGTAGTTTTTTTCTTTTTTACAGTAGATTCTTCTCCCATTTTGATTGTCAAATAAGCTTCAAATACAACATGATTGTTATAAGTTGTATAAGAGCTTGGAATCCCGCTGTCATGGATGATTTTGGAGTACTGAGGGATTCTCAAGAAGGAGCAATCTCAGAAGTTTTAGGTCTAAAAAGACCGAACCAGACACTATTGGGAAGAATGGAAGAGACGGAACCCATGGCTGACTTCTCGATGGAAGTCGAGGAAGTGTGCTTCAGACCTGTCAAACGACCACCAAAGTAGAAAACCAATCGACAAAGCTCGTTGGAAGGGGAAATCGAACGACTGTCTCAAACGCACATATCACTTATGGGTCAGTTGGACAAGAAATTGGAGACGTATCATGCTCTTTGTCGATAACAGAGGGATTCGGATTCGGTACCTTTTCGGTCCGAAATGACGATGATGTTAGAGCAGCTCGAAATTTGCAAGTATATCGAACATGGGTTGAAGGGTGTGCTCAAGGTTGAGAAAATACTCCAAACTCGATTGATAGTTAAACGGGAAGCTTGGTCACTATAGCAAGTCTCTATAGAGGAACCGATTCAAGAGCAATTGGTTGAATGTGAGAAGTAGGAAGAAAAATAACAAATTGGTCAGAAACTAAAGGTTGAACATAGCAAAAAAAAAAAATTATGCATGCAAGGTGCTCGATACAATGCCAAGAAGAACTTAATTGGGAAACATGAAGGTTATATCAATTCCAATTATTTTATGTTGGTTTGATTTAGCGAAACAATTTTATAAGAGGGTAAAATGGCCTACTGGTATTGTCACAAAGCAACTAACTATACATAAGAAAGGAGATTATGGAGGGAGAATTAAGCTGAGTTTTAATGGTGTAATAATGACTAGTGGTGTTAAAATGAAGGTGATTGATGCTTATATAGTGGCTGAAAAACCATGGCTGAAAGTGTTGCAAGAGGTATTGGAAAAGTCGATTTTTGAAACTTTAAGGTTTAAGAACATGTGTAGATTATATGAAAGGGTAGTTGTGGAGACTTTTATGTTAGATTGTGCATCTATTGAGGTGTAGGTTTTTGTGGCTTGTGGAAACGAGAATCATGGGAGTGCTACGAAAGCTACTGTATTAGGTGTTTTGGGGAGTGAATCTTAGGGTCCATAAATTGTCAAAGGGTGGGGTTTTGGAATTTGCCCAAATACTTCTGTTGTGCGATGAGCCTGCTGGAAAGGTTACATTCATAGTCATATTGGAAGTACCACATGAACTAGTAGATCTCTCCAACATGCTAGTTGCTAATAAAAAATTAAATTGGCACCTCAAGACAATTGCATACCAGAAATTACCTATCATGTTTGCAAATTCAATGGCTATTGTTGCTGCTCAAGTAAGGATGATTGAATACAAAAATGAAAATGTACTAGGCATTGCTTTAACAAAAATGCTCTCTGAGATTGAGCAATCTTATGTCTTGCATCTTCTTAATCTTTTGTTATTGTCATTGTCTATTAAATTGTAAGTTTCTATTCCATGCATTGTTATCTTGGATTTCATTATTTCAAATCTAAGCACTAAAAAGGAGAAAGAAGTGTGGGAGGTTTTCATAGAATCTGGAACCAATGATCAATTGGTTATAAGTATATGTGTATATTCTTATGGTGTTATACCAATGAACTATTTTTCAAAGATGGCTTATATACTAAATACAATATTATGGATATGGACTTCTTCTAAATATTCTGTTGGGAATGATATTAAATGGATGAAGGTTATGGATAATATATGTTTAAAGTCTATTGTTCTATTTCTTGAAGTGGCAGTTTTTATGTTGCCCATAGTAGCTTGATTGAATCAAGTTTTTATGGTACTGAAACTTCATGATTGACTTGCCGGAGTTATTATTTGGAAAGATTTGTTTTGGCTCTTCAAAATTTTAGTGTAGTTGTGTGATGAGATTGCTTGGACTAGTGTGAGGGAGAGAGTTGAAAGTTGTAGTGGGAAAGGTGAAATTATGGTTGCTCTCGGTGTCAAAGAGAGCTTAAGGGGGAGGCAACTTGTTGTGTTGAATTGGGACAAGAGATGTACTCTTTGGAAGAATTTGTTATGGCTATTCATGTCATCAATAGAGTTGGATGATTATATTCTTCAATACAAAAGCTTCAGGACAATGCGGTTAATTGCCGATGATGTAGGGAGAAAGAATGATAATGAGGTGACTATAGTGGTAAATTATACTAGAAAAAATAAATTGTTGCAAATTTTGGCTATTGGAACCTAATGGGAGTTCTTGACTCTTCCACATATCATTAGAGGATATCCTACATGTGATGAATTATGGGAGGGAGGAATTAATATGTCTCAGCTAGCCTTGAATGATTTGGATATGAAATCACAAAAAAAATCCAACCACATAATCTTTCATGAATTTCTTGCTCAAAATACTTTGTCTACAATAGTTATGTCGGATTGGGTTCTTGTGGTTCTGAGACTTCATGATTGGGCTGATAGAGTTATTTGGTGGAAGAACATGTACTGTATTTTCAAATTGTCAGTGAAGCGGGTGATTTGGGTGAAACTGTGGGGTTATTTTTCAACAACCAACTTGTCTTAAGGTGGGTGCATTTGTCACTTTTGGACTTTATGGGCCTTTGGAAAGCAAGCCCAAACAGAGAAAACGGCACCGTTTGCCATCGTTTTGGACATCTTCCTTAAATCTCACGCATAAGAGGGTTTGACAACAGAGAGAATGGATCATCGAAGAACTGATTTGCTTTCTATTCCTTTCTATAGCTTATATTATCTTTGTAGTTGTTTTCCTTTTTATAGTAGATTTTGTAGACAGAATGAGACATTAAGGTTGTAGCTACGAGTGTTGGGATTCTTGAAATCAGAAGTAAGATTTCTTCTCCCATTTTCATTATCAAGTAAGCTTCAAATACAACATGATCGTTACACTTTCTCTAACTGTTTGGAGTGTAGATCTCGTCTTTTACCAAACTTTTTTCTTTTCATTTTTATTTTCTTTTTGTAAGTTGAATTTATAAGATTACTCTTCTACCTTTTCTACACTTACAGAAAAAAGCCTTGTCATCTTAAAAACAAGCTCTTTCTTTTCTATTTTCCCTCTTTAACGTCTTCAACTCAAACGAAACCCCTAAACCGATGTTTTTCGGCCATTCGAGGTCATCTAGAGGGTCAAAATTGTACTTTTAGATTCTGGGTTATTTTATTTTATTTTTTGGTTTTCTGTTTTCGTTTATTCATATTAGGACTTTGGGATTACTTTCCTTAGGGTTTAGGGTTTATTTTTAGGGTTTAGTTGTACCAGGACTATGTGCATATTGTACCAGCACTGTGTGCTTATTGTACCAGCACGGTGTGCTTATTGTACCAGCACTGTGTGCGTATTGTACCAGACAATGTGTGTGTATTGTACTGTATTTGTACCATCATTGTGTGCGTATTGTACCAGCACCACCATGACCGGTCGGTCAGAACTAGGGCTGATCGGCCAACAAAATCCGCGTGCTACCAACAGCATGCGCGCGCGTTACCAACACGCGCCCGCACGCGCGCGCGCGTTACCAACACGCGCCCGCACGCGCGCGCGCGAAAAAGACATGTGTCGCCCTCCTGTGAGTTCGCAGTTCGCACAATAAGCCTGGTTCTCACGTTATCCTGTCCCTATATATATATATACATATATATCGTTGTACCAGACACAACTGACCAGATCACAGAACAACTTAGTTGTCACGCCCCAATTTCAGCGAACCGAACTCGGGACGCGAACATTTAAAAACATAAAAGCTTGAAACCTGTTTTCATTAAATCACTTTAAAAACACCATTTGTTCAACAAAATAATAATTACAATTTAAACACGTTCCAACAAGTGGACAAAAGTAGGTATCCGTCACTAGACTCAAAAACAACCCGGACTCCGCTCCTAGCTCCACAAGCTTCGAGAGCTCACCTAGTCCGTCCTTTGATCAGTACCTGTAGGAAAAGCAGCTAGGGGTGAGCGTTCGCTCACCACCACGGATAACAGACTGACTACGACATAATTAGCAGACAATGCCGGTAACACCAATAATAAAGTCAACACCGGGGGACACTGTCCCCAACCCAAGGACTCTGACTGAACATACACCCACTGTTACCTTCCTTGACCAACTCAACACTTTGACACGTAAAGTAGACCCGACACAACGATCACGACCTCTCCCAAGGACTCGAAAGAAACGACGCAACACCAAACAAGATCACAAAGGATCGCACACCAAACAAGATCACAAGGATCGCAAACCAGCTGCTCAGTAACCTCCCTCACGCCCTTTACCGATCTCATCAGGTCAGGCGGTCGACCTGTTGCATTTCCTTGACACAAAGTCGGATCAGACTGTCAACCTATCACACTCACAACCCCGAACCACACACGCGCGGCCAGGACCCCTTTACTGACGGGCGGGTCCCCTACCCCGTCTGAACATGCAGACGCGTGTGATCGAGGACCCCCGTTTAATGAAGCGGGCCCACAACCTCAGGTAACCACAATCACAAACACAGTCAACAAACAACAACAACACAAGTTCAGCACTCCACAGGCACTCATGTCCTCCCAAGACACGAACCCTAAAACACGGACTCAACAGCCCCATAGGCACTCACGGCCTCTCAAGATACACCAACAGTAACTCACGGCTCAACGACCCTACGGGCACTCACGGCCACTCAAAACCACCAATAGTAACTCACGGGCTCAACAACCCCCGGGCACTCATGGCCACCCAAGACACCAAAACGACAACACGAGCTCTCATGGCCACCAAAGACTCAACAATAGTAACACGGGCTCTCAAGGCCACCCAAAACTCAACAATAAACAACACGACTCTCAAGGCCACCCAAACTCGACGATAAATAACACGGGCTCTCAAGGCCACCCAAACTCAACAACAATTAACACGGGCTCTCAAGGCCACCCAAACTCGACAATAAATAACACGGCTCTCAAGGCCACCCAAACTCAACAACAATTAACACGGGCTCTCAAGGCCACCCAAACTCAACAACAATTAACGCACAACAACCTCCGGCATAATCTATGCCTCCAACAGTCCTAAGATCACTAGTTTCACAATCAACCTCCGGGCATGGTCATATGCCTCCAGCAGTCCTACTATCAACCGTTTCACAATCAACCTCCGGGCATGGTCATATGCCTCCAGTAATTCTACTAACGCTAAGTTTACTGCTCCTACGACACTACTAAGCGTCACATGCTTTTCTAATAATTGCTACGTTCCCGTATCATGCCTTTCTAATATTTGATAACCTAAATAACCCACGACACCCCGGTGTCACATGCAATTCTACAGTTAACTTTCCCTAGTCAGGGCCGAGATCCGGCTACTTTTCCCTACCTCAACCGAAGAACACCCGCTACGTTTCCTAGCTGCTGACGTTCTGGCTCGCTACCTCCAGGCTTCACCTCGATCGAAGCCGGACGCTAAAGATAACATGAAAGCCATAATTAGAGTCGGTTCCCAGGTTAATTTAAAGGTCACGATTAATCTAGTTTAAAACCGACAATTGTCCTTTAAACTCGAGCGGGATAAAAGCGGGGTCACGGCGAATCGGGTTTGAGTACCCGAGCACCGAAACCGGTGCATGCGAGGCACGGTCCCAATGCACGAGGTCCGATTCAGCGGTCCGCTTTTGTTCTTTTCTAAACCCAATTAGCAGTCCATTTTAACCAGAGTTCCAGATTTGTTCAACTGCTCAAATTCCGTTTTAAATCCGTTTAACGTCTAGTTTAAACGTTCAGGTTCCCAATCTCAATCCAGTTTCGATCCAATAATCTTAACAAGAAAACCTTTTGCTCGACTCTGGTTTCGTTTTCCTTTTTGATTAAAACCGTTTTATTTCCAAAGTTGATTCTCGTTTTTAAACCCATTTAATTTAACCCGATCTAGTTTTATCAATAACAATTTTACGTCCGAAATACAAAGATCGAACTTTTGTTTCAAATCTGATTCTCATTTTAAAACTCAACTTAAATCCTTTTCCACATTTAATCGGATCTGAATTTGTTTGGAAACATAATAACAACATCTTAAATTCTTGTTCTTCTTTACATTTCAGATTAAAACCCTTTCCAATAATCCTTTAAACAAGACTGAAATCACGCTTTGTTCTGTTCCTTTCCATTTCCGAAGTTCTATTCCGTCCTAACCAGATCCAGAACAGAAAACGTTCTATCACCAACCAGATCTGAACAAACTCGGGAAAGGAAAACAAAGAAGAAGGACGAGATCGGATTGGGTCCGGCCGACCACCGGCGACGCCGTTATCGGCCGAGGTTCCACGGGCCGAGAACTCACCGTACAGAAACGGCGGTGGCTGCTGGAGCGGCGGAACACGGCGGTTCAGCCTCGGATCCGGACGAGACCGGTGAACAACTTGACGGATCTGCGGCGGTGGTGGCTCGGCTGAGCTTTCCGGTGGTGGGACGGCGACGGAAGATCGGTTATGCGCCGGTGAAGAAGACGGAGAGGAGAGCGCTCGGGACGGGGACGGTTGTGTGGACGGCGACGAGGAGAAGGGAGAGGGAAACGGCCGGCGGCGGAGATGGCCAGGATGGCACCGGCGGTGCACGGCCTTCTTCACGACAGCCTCCACGTTCTCGGTCTCGAGGCAGAGCACAACGCCCTCGGTGACCTCGCCCACGGCGGTGGCTCCGGCGGTCACGGGCGTGGAGGGGAAAGAGCGGTGGAGGTCGGTGGTGGCGTGATGAGGAGGTCGGATCGAGAGGGGGAGGTGAGAGAGCAGAGAGTAACGGGATATAAGGAGAGAGGATTTCAGCGAGGGAGTGAGGGAGGCGGCACTGTGAAGGAAGGAGAGGTGAAAATAGGGTTTCAGAACCCTAATGTTCTCCTTAAATAGTGCGGGCCGACTCCACTTGGGCCTCATACACAGACTGGGCTGCACGGCCCAAGCGAGAAGGAGGAGCTGGTCGGGCCTGCTCGGGCTGGGTCTGGCCGGTTGTGCGGGTCGGGTCCGGTCCGACCCTTATAATTTTTTTTTGAAGCGGTCTTCACATTAGTAAAAAAGATAAACCATCTATATCACATAGCGTTGTACCAGACACAACTGACCAGATCTCTAGATGCCAAGTTCTTAACCTAGAACCAAACTCATTTGATAGTGAAGGATCTGTTAGTTCACCCCTGAAACCACCTACCTTTCCCTCCCATATTCTTCCCCTCTCTCTAGTACCAATACAAAATGATGACATCAATATTGGATCCCAACCTCATAGGATTGCCCAACCAAATTACAAAGCCTCTTCCATATACGAGTGGAACTTAGATGGAATGTCAGAATATCAAATCCTCAACCTCCTCCAACAAATGACCATGGCATCTAATGCCTACAACACCCAACAAGGAACCTCAGATAAGACTGTGGCTAAACTTCTAATTGCGGGGTTCTCTGAACAATTGAAAGGATGGTGGGACCATTACCTAACCTCGCAAGAGCATTCAGACATCCTCAATAGTGTCCAAACAGATAATGAAGGAATGCCTATACTAACAAGTCTAGGAGAAACCACCCAGGGGATGCTGTTTCGGTCCTCATTCTTACCATATCTCTCCATTTTATTGGAGACTCTTCTCATCTCAACGACAAGAACTCAGACCTCTTGTCGAATCTTCGATGCAAGAAGCTAGGTGATTTTCAGTGGTACAAATCCACATTCCTTTCTAGAGTCATGCTTCGTGAAGACTCTAACCAGCCATTCTGGAAAGAAAAATTCTTTGCTGGTCTCCCTACCCTCTTAGGAGAGAAAGTCAGAAACAAAATTAGAGAAAACTATGGTAGCCATATAATCCCTTACGATAAAATCACCTATAAATGTTTACCAAGGAGCATCTCATATCACAGAGCTCTAACTCTCTTTGATGATCATGTGGACTGGGGTCCAAGACCTTTAAAGTTCCTCAACATTTGGCTTGAAGATGGAAGATTTTTCAGTGTTGTGTAAGAATTTTCGGATTCTTTTCAAGTTATAGGCCCTCCACACATTATTCTATGGCAGAAATTCAAACTTCTAAAAGATAAGCTCAAGGACTGGAACCTCAATGTTTTTGGAAATCTTGATACCCAAGTAACCTGCATTACACAAGACCTTGATCAAATAGATGCCATTATTGAAGAAAGTGTTGGGTCTCGAGGTAGGGTTGGAGATGAACCAACTCGCAGCGGAAAATCAATGAAAACCAAGAGACGATTAAAACCATGAAACAACTAACAAAGAATGGATTCACAAGAGAAAAATTCAGCACTAGTTCTTACCAAAACAAGAACACCGGGTAACAAATGATTGGCTTGAGTCTCCAAGACGCCTACGTATCCACATGGGAATCAAACCCACGTAGTTCTTCTCTTTGAGGACTCAAGAACACAAAAATGGAGGTGGGAGCTTGCCAAACCCGAAATTGCAAGGGAATGGGGAGAGAAGTTGTGTTTCCTATTCTTGTCTTATGTTTGTTATGTTGAAAAAAGATGACTTAAACATAACAAAACCATACTTGTCCAACTAAAGGCATGGGCCAAGTATGGTGTCAAGTAAGGTGTAAATAGGACAAAGTATGACAAGACAAGATTGGGTTAGGTGGTGAATCACCAACATCTTAATCCTTGTCTTGCTTGCTTAGTACTAATTAATCAAGACTTGATTAATTAGTTCCATGGGCCTTGGTTGCATGGGCCTTTCATGGACCTCTTGGAACATGTCCCGTGGCCATTTCCAACGAGGTCCCGTGATTCGCTCATCGCCTCCAAGCCTTCCATACCAGAAATGTCCAACATTATCCGACGCGATCAATCCCAAGACTCCAAGCCTTGTCTCGATCCGTAAAGTCCTATTCACTTACGGGCACATGACCCAAAACCCAGTTTTGGTCATGTCCCGAGACAACTCCCTTTTGGCCATTCTCCATAAATGTGTCAATGAGTTTCATCCTCCGGTGTGACCCTTAGGTTTATGCATGTCAATAGATCAACGTAAAATCGCATTTTACTTGATCCTATTTAAGTGGCAACTAACGAGACTTTAGTATTGCCTGACACTGCATAACGAATCGACCCTGTCGATTCTAACCTTTCCGTCGTCCCTGTCATTATCCTTTTATCTCCGATATCCTGATTGAGATCAGGCATAGAGCCGTCATCCTTATTATTCTCAATCACTGTTCCTTGATATGTGAGATGACTGAATATATGATACCCAATATCATGTGCATGGCCATGCTATTCTTTCAGTCACTCTCGATCAAGCGGCCGAGAACCGATATCTTTCTCATACCTCAGTATGAGGGATAAATCCCTTAGCCGTCTTTCGTGTCACTCATGTAGCCATTCCCCAAGCCAATCCTAGCCGTTATGGAAGCCCTGTTACGGACAACGTTAGGCTCAGGTCAAACTCAGTTGTTGACTACATAGCGATCACAAAGACTCCTTGGTCTAAGGATACATGACAAGCTACGACAATGAATATGTTCATGACTTGATCTATGGCACATATTCATATCGGGTCGTCTAATATCATGTCCCACATGATATCTATGATCAGACTCCGGAATCCCATTCCAATGACTAACAGAACGTAAGCCATAAAGAGCCATCTTTCATACTAGTCGCTTCTAGTGAAGCTTTGTTGACTAGGGACCCATCGAGTGTGATCTATCTCTATCTATGGTTCTATTCACATGGTGGGCATAGATCAGAGCACACATCATATATTACTCCAAAACATAAGTAATATAAAGCCGCTTTAATTTTATTGCTAACGATGATATATACATTTGGACATTTAGGATTGAACTACGGACACTAAGACTAACAATCTCCCACTTTCCCTAGTTCCAATCTAAACTCCAATATGTCCCCATCGACTTTACATGTCTAACATGTTTAGGCAGCGACACTGCCTTAGTCAAAGGGTTGGCTATGTTATCATCTGTTGCAATATAGGTTATCTTCACTTCACCTCAGTTCAGTATTTCTCCGATTAGGTGGATACGCCGTAGTACATGTTTGGATTTGTTATGTGATCTGGCCTTTTATCTTGTGCAATGGCCCTTGTGTTGTCGCAAAATGGATTCACCGGGCGGGATGGGTTTTTAATTACACCCAACCCTGCCATGAATTTCCAAATCCACATAGCCTCCTTAGCTGCCTCTGCAGCATCCATGTACTTGGCCTCTGTCGTAGATTCGGCATTGGTATCTTGCTTTACGCTCTGATAGCTAAAGCTCTGCCATTCAACATAAACACATATCCTGACTGACTTCTAAAGTCATCTGGATTTGTCTTGGAAACTAGCGCCTACTCATCCTTCGACGACTAGTTCAACATCATATTTCCCTCGGGTTAGACTGATGTCTACTGGTACAACATAAGGCTTACGAGACGTCCGGTCTCATACATGTCATGGCATGTATGATCGATCCTGCCCCCAGGCGCATAGGATTCTCATCATCCTTTTCAGCTCATCAGGTGTCTTAGGACACTGAGTCTTGTTGAGATGAATGCCATGACTAGTGGGTAAGAGTCCTTTCTTTGAATCGAGCATTAAGAACCTACTCAATGCCTTGTTCACATAGGTTCCCTGACTTAAATCCAAGACCCTCTTGGTGCGATCTCTACATATCTTAATCCTTAAGATATAAGAAGCATCGCCTAAGTCCTTTATTGAAAAACACTTCCTCAACCAAGCTTTAGTCTCGTGCAAGGTTGGGATGTCGTTTTCAATGAGAACCGGAAAGGTAATCTTGCTCCCACTAGCCTTCTTATAAACACAAGATTCATCCTCGTTCTTGATTAAGCCAAATCCAATTACAGCTTCATCAAAACGAAGGATCCAACTCCGAGAAGTTCGTTTCAATCCATAAATGGATTTCAACGACTTATAAATCTTTCCCTTATTCTTCGGATCGTCAAAACCTTTTGGCCGAGACATACAAACGTACTCAGTCAAATTTCCATTTAGGAAAGCGGTTTTGACATCCACTTGCCATATCTCGTAATTATGATACGCAGTTATGTCAAGAAGAATTTGGAACGATTTTGACCATAGCCACTAGGGAGAAGGTTTCCTCATAGTCAATCCATTGAATTTGCCTATAACCTTTCGCCACCAGTTGAGCTTTGTAGGTCAGAGGGTTGCCGTCCATGTCCATCTTCACCTTGAAGATCCATTTGCATCCGATGGTCCTCACACCATTGAAGGGATCAACCGGTTCCCAGACTCGGTTGTCCAACATGGATTGCATTTCCTCCATCATGGCTCCCAGCCATAACTCGGAGTCGGGCCCATCCACGACTTCCTGAAAGGTGGCTGGATCATCGTGATCCACCATGACTTCATTGTCACCTCCGGATACCATATATTGGAGGTGGAAGATTGATCCTTTCAAATCGCCTTGGACCTTCCGAAATTGTAACAGGAATTGGTTCTTACTTTACGACAATCTCTGGCTCCTTTCTACTGGGTTGTCAATTAGTTTAGACATATATGTACCATCCTGAATTTCTTCGAGATGCACAGTTCTCCCAATGACGTCTTTGGAAACAAAACTCCTTTTCCATAAAGACCCCACCCAAGCTACGAACATCATGTTCTCACTGGGATTGTAGAAGTAGTATCCCCTTGTTGCTTTGGGATACCACACGAAGGTGCATATCTCAGATCTTGGTTCGAACTTAGTCGAAACCAAATGTATCACATAAGCCTCGCAACCACAAATCTTTAGGAAGGACAAAGCGGGCATCATCCCGTACCATTTTTAAAATGGTGTCCCTTCCACACCCTTCGTCGAAGCCCGATTCACTATGAATGCGGTCGTCTCTAGAGCATAACCCCTGAAAGAGATTGGGAGATCAGTCCAACTAATCATGGAACGGACCATTGTCTACCAATGTTCGATTTCTTCGTTTGGCTACACCTTTCAACTACAATGTCCCAAGAGGAGTCCATTCCAAAAGGATCACATTCTCTTTTAGATGATCTAATAACTATGTGGTCAAGTATTTTCCACCTCGATCCAATCGAAGTGCCTTAATACCTTTGTCGAGCTGGTTTTCTACTTTAGTCTTAAACTCTTTGAATTTATCAAAAGCTTCAGACTTATGTCTCACCGAATAGACATAACCATATTTACTGTAATCATCAGTAAATGTGATAAAGTAGCTAAAACCCCTCATGGCAAGTGAACTTATTGGTGTACACACATTCGAGTGTATCAGCCCCAATAATTCACCCACCCTTTTCATCGCGATTGATAATGGGCACTTTAGTCATTTTTCCCATCAAACAAACCTTGCACCTATCGATCGAATGGAATTCGAATGAACCTGAAAGCACGCACTTCTGAAGTGCTGATAGGCGCTTCTTGTTTATGCGGCCCAAATGACAGTGCCATAACCGAGTTAGGTTTAAAATCGTTGGATTTAGACCTCTTGGTATTAACGGAATATATAGAACTTGAGGCATTGTTACCCATATCTAATATGTACAATCCTCCAACCAAGTCAGTACTGGTATAAAACATATCATTGCATAGAACATTGAAAACTCCATTTCCAATATTAACATTACATCCTTCCTTGTCAAGCACGGATACAGATATAATCATCCTACTAAAAGTAGGTATGCAATATACATTGTACAATACTTAGACAAGGCCACTTGGAAAAGCAAGACTCATGGATCCTACAGCAGTTGCCACAACTCTGAGGTCCACTTCGTGCTTTCAAACCTCTCCTACTTTCAGCCACCATATATTAGTGCATGTGTGAGATTCAGTCCTGGTATCTAATACCCATGAATCTTTGGAATTAGAGAGATGTAGCTCTATAGAGTTAATACCGGATGAAGGCACGGTCCCACCGCCCTTCCTTAGATCATTCAGGTTTCCTGATGAAGGCGCAGTCCTACTGCCCTTCTTCAGATCATCCAGGCTATTTGATGAAGGCGCAGTCCCACTGCCCTTCTTCAGATCAGCCGTGAACTTCCTGTAATCCCGGTTCCAATGACCAGGCTGTTGGCAGTAGAAGCAGACATTCTCAGGTGTCTCATCTTTCCTGCCAAGTGCACATGGGCCCCGCCCTTGCCACTTCCAATTCCCTTGTTGACCATCAGAATATCCTTGGATCCCAGATCCCTGATATATTCTTCTCAGCAGTTAATGACACTTCATGTAACTCTGATATGGTCTTAGAGACAGCCTTTTCAAGGACATATTCTTTGCGTTCAGACTTGAGGACTATCCTCAAAATTCTGTACCAGTCCAAATAGTTTATCCCATTTAGTTTGACCCTGTCAAGAATGGTTTTTAACGACAAACTATTAATGTTCGTTGAATTCGCCATTTGATCTACAACAGATAAAATTCAATCAGTAAACTGAATAAATTTTATGAAGATCAAGCTTAAACACCAACAATCGATTCTAAACCTTTAGAATCTGAAACCAAGATCCTTGATTCACTCGATTAAGCTGAACTAATGCTCACCACTTAATCGAGCTGTGTAGGTAGAACTCCATCCAATCACATCCAATGTGACTCTTGGCTAGGGTATGTACTTATGTACACGGCTTACCCTATCTGTTATCCTAGCTCAACCTCAGGCTGAGAATCGTAGTCGGGTCCACCAATTTTCAACTATGGCCCGTCACTATGTAGGTGCTCCGCTAATGCGCACGACACCCACATATGTCGTCCAAACCTACTACCCCGCTTTCCCATGGAAGCCCCGCTAATGCGCATGACACCCATAGGACGGGGAGGTAGTAAGGTGTTGATAATTGGGAGGTATCGGACATGACCCGTTTTTACTTGTCCGGTTGTGTTTAAAACTTTGACACATCCTAGATGCGATGAGCACATCAACTACATTCCAAATACAATGATGCCTCAAATTACATCCAATGTAATTCTTCCTTCGAACTCGTCAACTACATCCAATGTAATGACGATTCTAAGGGCTCACACACAAGGATTAAAATTCCAATTTTATCTTTGCATGTGAGGTGATATGCTCGGTAAATAAAGTTAAGCATGCAATTTTAAAACACATAGAATTAATCATGCATAAAATAAACCAAGCATAAAGCGATAAATGTGCACATAATAGCCCCTAAACTAACTACCACTAGCTTCTTGAGCTCCACCGACTCCAAGCCGATGACAACACCCGAAAAGCCACCAAATGACCTTTTCACTCTTTCTTCGTCTTGAGTAAAATATTACAATTTAATACACGACTCGCAGGTCGGGAATAAATAAATATTACAAACAAGTGGTTCGATGACCACACCTTGAAAGAATAATTACACGCTAACTCTAACGGCTCGTAGGCCGTGAAAAGCGATAAATAATTAAATCGAGCTTGGGGCTATTATGTACACCATACCAACATCACATCACACATCGTGTTATCAAACAATCATGTTATCAAACATCATGTGATTTTCCGGTTTTATCTAAAAGCCAAGTTTCGAAATTTTTTGATGCTCGGTTTATCGAAACCGTTCAAAAATGAAACTTTTGAACATTTGATCTTCGAGTTCGTCATGACGGTTCCAAACTCGTCCTAACTAACAAAACGGTTTAGCCTTGACATATCAACCATCCAATGGTCATGCTTGGACTAGCTCCGTCCAACGGAGCCCCGTTCGGTCCCGGTTTCGGCTCTCCGAGAGTCCCGCTCCCGAGACCCGAAAAATCAATTTTTTTTTTCAAAATTTCCAGATTTGAAATAATTTTCAAAAATTCATTTTACATGCATTAAATCCATAAACAAGAATTTAAAACATGTTATCAAACAATTTAGCAAAACAACATGCCAAAAACGAAACTTTCAAGCAAAACCGAAACTTTGAACACCGTCTTGTGAATCCCGAAGGTAGCACGGCTCTGATACCACTGTTGGGTCTCGAGGTAGGGTTGGAGATGAACCAACTCGCAGCGGAAAATCAATGAAAACCAAGAGACGATTAAAACCATGAAACAACTAACAAAGAATGGATTCACAAGAGAAAAATTCAGCACTAGTTCTTACCAAAACAAGAACACCGGGTAACGAATGATTGGCTTGAGTCTCCAAGACGTCTACGTATCCACATGGGAATCAAATCCACGTAGTTCTTCTCTTTGAGGACTCAAGAACACAAAAATGGAGGTGGGAGCTTGCCAAACCCGGAATTGCAAGGGAAGGGGGAGAGAAGTTGTGTTTCCTATTCTTGTCTTATGTTGGTTATGTTGAAAAAAGATGACTTAAACATAACAAAACCCATACTTGTCCAACTAAAGGCATGGGAGAAGTATGGTGTCAAGTAAGGTGTAAATAGGACAAAGTATGGCAAGACAAGATTGGGTTAGGTGGTGAATCACCAACATCTTAATCCTTGTCTTGCTTGCTTAGTACTAATTAATCAAGACTTGATTAATTAGTTCCATGGGCCTTGGTTGCATGGGCCTTTCATGGACCTCTTGGAACATGTCCCGTGGCCATTTCCAACGAGGTCCCGTGATTCGCTCATCGCCTCCAAGCCTTCCATACCTGAAATGTCCAACATTATCCGACGCGATCAATCCCAAGACTCCAAGCCTTGTCTCGATCCATAAAGTCCTATTCACTTACGGGCACATGACCCAAAACCCAGTTTTGGTCATGTCCCGAGACAACTCCCTTTTGGCCATTCTCCATAAATGTGTCAATGAGTTTCATCCTCCGGTGTGACCCTTAGGTTTATGCACGTCAATAAATCAACATAAAATCCCATTTTACTTGATCCTATTTAAGTGGCAACTAACGAGACTTTAGTATTGCCTGACACTGCATAACGAATCGACCCTGTCGATTCTAACCTTTCCGTCGTCCCTGTCATTATCCTTTTATCTCCGATATCCTGATTGAGATAAGGCATAGAGGCGTCATCCTTATTATTCTCAATCACTGTTCCTTGATATGTGAGATGACTGAATATATGATACCCAGTATCATGTGCATGGCCATGCTATTCTTTCAGTCACTCTCGATCAAGCGGCCGAGAACCGATATCTTTCTCATACCTCAGTATGAGGGATAAATCCCTTAGCCGTCTTTCGTGTCACTCATGTAGCCCGTCCCCAAGCCAATCCTGGCCGTTATGGAAGCCCTGTTACGGACAACGTTAGGCTCAGGTCAAACTCAGTTGTTGACTACATAGCGATCACAAAGACTCCTTGGTCTAAGGATACATGACAAGCTACGACAATGAATATGTTCATGACTTGATCTATGGCACATATTCATATCGGGTCGTCCAATATCATGTCCCACATGATATCTATGATCAGACTCCGGAATCCCATTCCAATGACTAACATAACGTAAGCCATAAAGAGCCATCTTTCATACTAGTCGCTTCTAGTGAAGCTTTGTTGACTAGGGACCCATCGAGTGTGATCTATCTCTATCTATGGTTCTATTCGCATGGTGGGCATAGATCAGAGCACACATCGATATATTACTCTAACACATAAGTAATATAAAACCGCTTTAATTTTATTGCTAACGATGATATATACATTTGGACATTTAGGATTGAACTACGGGCACTAAGACTAACAGAAAGACCCCTTACTCCTGCAGAATGCAATACTAGAGGTGCTTTAAAGGCTTGAGTTTATTCAAAAAAACAAAGCTTATGGCCAAACTTTGGAGCCAAAATGCCAGGAAAAATATACTTTCATGAGGGTGACAAGGGTTCCAAATACTTCCATAGACTAGCCAACTATCAAGGGGCAAGGAAACAAATCTCACAAGTTCTGGTTGATGATTCCCTTCTAATTAAAGCAGATGCAGCAACTCAATTCAGTGCCAGATTCTCAGAGCCTCCTACTCATCAAACCAATTTTGATCACCTGCATTTCAAATCACTCTCTCAACAACAGGCTGATGAGTTAGAGCTACCTTCACAGAACCTGAAATTCTGAAGGCCATAATGGCTTGCTCTAGAGACAAAGCTACAGGGCCAAATGGCTTTACACTCAAAATTTTCCAAGTTTGCTGGCCAATTATCAAGCAGGACTTAATCAACTTCATCAACCACTTCCATTTGTCAGGCCAATTAGGAAAGGGTATCAACTCATCCTTTATAAACATGCGTCTTAATGGATATATCCGCTTTTGATTTTGGATATGGGGAGATAATGGTAAGTCCATATATCATTCATTAATAAACTAAACTCCTACAGTGCTTCTACAGTAACTATGATGAACTTCATCCTCATGAAGATCTTCTGAAGAACATCTCAATACTTCCATTGATCCTAGCTACACACCAACAATCCCCTTCTCCTCTTTCTGATTCTGATTATATCCTAGCAGCTCAAGAACTCTGTTTTTTGCTATCTCTCACCACTCTCAGCCTATTGTGCATCATGTTAACCTTTGAAGAGCTTAGTGGTGAGCCTCCCCAACCAGCACATGCAGCTGAAGAACAAGCTCAGAAAACATCCTCATCCTCCATTGGCCCTCCACCAGGGTTTGAAAATGCTCGACAACAACCGTCCATGGTCAGGCTTAGGAAGAACTCACAAGAGCAAACCTCTTCTACTGGAAAAACCCAAGAGTACTCCACTGGTGGCCACACTAAGCTTCTGGATGGACAGAAGCAGTTCTATGATAAGTTCTTCCAGCCACTAGATTCTGACACTGATTAAACTCCAATTTCGTCTGTGGCTAAACTCAGATACATACAAAGCCATCACAAATCAGCAAAAGGCAAAGCAAAACTATATCCTGAAGATTTTGATGTCCAATATGAACATCCAGCACAAGACAACAATCATAATCTGGCCATCATAGCAGTATATATCCACAACCTTCCCAGCCGAGCCACTGAACCTTGGTTATTTAAAATCTTCTCTGTAGTTGGAGGCCTCAAAAGAGCACATATTTGCTCCAAAGTTAACAAACAATGTAAATACCATGGCTTCTGCTACTTTACTACTCTTCAACATTTGCAGGAGGCCATCAACACCTTCAATGACTTTAGCTTAAATGGTTATAAGCTATATGTTACACAAGCAAGAGCCACCACTCTCTCCCTACAACCAAGCAACTTTCAGAGACCTCCTCTGAATACAATACCTTCCAAAAGAACTAATACATTCTCAATGTCACCTCTAAGACTCCAAGGCTCTATTGTGATCTCTCAACATCAAATACTCAGGAATAGTCAGCTAGCCATAGCTCACAAAAATTTCTGAGCTCAATCTATCATGGCCAGCTTTGCCTCTGAGCAAGTCTTTGAGATACAAGTAAAGTCCCTTGGCAACAGGGCTCTTCTGCTGTTAGTCTTAGTGCTCGTAGTTCAATCCTAAATGTCCAAATGTATACATCATCGTTAGCAATAAAATTAAAGCGGCTTTATATTACTTATGTGTTGGAGTAATATATCGATGTGTGCTCTGATCTATGCCCACCATGCGAATAGAACCATAGATCGAGATAGATCACACTCGATGGGTCCCTAGTCAACAAAGCTTCACTAGAAGCGACTAGTATGAAAGATGGCTCTTTATGGCTTACGTTCTGTTAGTCATTGGAATGGGATTCCGGAGTCTGATCATAGATATCATGTGGGACATGATATTGGACGACCCGCCCTGAATATGTGCCATAGATTAAGTCATGAACATATTCAGTGTTGTAGCTTGTCATGTATCCTTAGACCAAGGAGTCTTTGTGATCGCTATGTAGTCAACAACTGAGTTTGACCTAAGCCTAACGTTGTCCGTAACAGGGCTTCCATAACGGCCAGGATTGGCTGGGGGACGGGCTACATGAGTGACACGAAAGACGGCTAAGGGATTTATCCCTCATACTAAGGTATGGGAAAGATATCGGTTCTCGGCCACTTGATCGAGAGTGACTGGAAGAATAGCATGGCCATGCACATGATACTGGGTATCATATCTTCAGTCATCTCACATATCAAGGAACGGTGATTGAGAATAATAAGGATGACGGCTCTATGCCTTATCTCAATCAGGATATCGGAGATAAAAGGATAATGACAGGGACGACGGAAAGGTTAGAATCGACATGGTCGATTCGTTATGTAGTGTCAGGAAATACTAAAGTCTCGTTAGTTGCCACTTAAATATGATCAAGTAAAATGGGATTTTACGTTGATCTATTGACATGCATAAACCTAAGGGTCACACCGGAGGATGAAGCTCATTGACACATTTATGGAGAATGGCCAAAAGGGAGTTGTCTCTGGACATGACCAAAACTGGGTTTTGGGTCATGTGCCCGTAAGTGAATAGGACTTTACGGATCGGGACAAGGCTTGGAGTCTTGGGATTGATCGCGTCGGATAATGTTGGACATTTCCGGTATGGAAGGCATGGAGGCGATGAGCGAATCACGTGACCTCGTTGGAAATGGCCACGGGCCATGTTCCAAGAGGCCCATGAAAGGCCCATGCAACCAAGGCCCATGGAACTAATTAATCAAGTCTTGATTAATTAGTACTAAGTAAGCAAGACAAGGATTAAGGTGTTGGTGATTCACCACCTAACCCAATCTTGTCTTGCCATACTTTGTCCTATTTACACCTTACTTGACACCATACTTGTCCCATGCCTTTAGTTGGACACGTATGGGTTTTGTTATGTTTAAGTCATCTTTTTTCAACATAACAAACACAAGACAAGAATAGGAAACACAACTTCTCTCCCCCTTCCCTTGCAATTTCGGGTTTGGCAAGCTCCCACCTCCATTTTTGTGTTCTTGAGTCCTCAAAGAGAAGAACTACGTGGCTTTGATTCCCATGTGGATATGTAGGCGTCTTGGAGACTCAAGCCAATCATTCGTTAACCGGTGTTCTTGTTTTGGTAAGAGATAGTGCTGAATTTTTCTCTTGTGAATCCATTCTTTGTTAGTTGTTTCATGGTTTTAATCGTCTCTTGGTTCTTATTGATTTTCCGCTGCGAGTTGGTTCATCTCCAACCCTAGCTCGAGACCCAACAGTGGTATAAGAGCCGTGCTACCTTCGGGATTCACAAGACGGTGTTCAAAGTTTCGGTTTTGCTTGAAAGTTTCGTTTTTTGGCATGTTGTTTTGCTAAATTGTTTGATAACATGTTTTAAATTCTTGTTCATGGATTTAATGCATGTAAAATGAATTTTTGAAAAAAAATTGATTTTTCGGGTCTCGGGAGCGGGACTCTCGGGGATTCGAAACCAGGACCGAACGGGGTTCCGTTGGACGGAGCTAGGCCAAGCATGACCATTGGATTGTTGATATGCCAAGGCTAAACCGTTTTGTTAGTTATGACGAGTTTGGAACCGTCATGACGAACTCGAAGATCAAATGTTCAAAAGTTTCATTTTTGAACGGTTTCGATAAACCGAGCATCAAATTTTTTCGAAACTTGGCTATTAATTAAAACCGGAAAATCACATGATGTTTGATAACATTCTTGTTTGATAACACGATGTGTGATGTGATGTTGGCATGGTGTACATAATACCCCCGAGCTCGATTTAATTATTTATCGCTTTTCACGGCCTGCGAGCCGTTAGAGTTAGCGTGTAATTATTCTTTCAAGGTGTGGTCGTCGAACCACTTGTTTGTAATATTTATTTATTCTCGACCTGCGAGTCGTGTATTAAATTGTAATATTTTACTCAAGACGAAGAAAGGGCGAAAAGGTCATTTGGTGGCTTTTCGGGTGTTGGCATCGGCTTGGAGTCGGTGGAGCTCAAGAAGCTAGTGGGAGTTAGTTTAGGGGGCTATTATGTGCACATTTATCGCTTTATGCTTGGTTTAGTTTATGCATGATTAATTCTATGTGTTTTAGAATTGCATGCTTAACTTTATTTACCGAGCATATCACCTCACATGCAAAGATAAAATTGGAATTTTAATCCTTGTGTGTGAACCCTTAGAACCGTCATTGCATTGGATGTAGTTGACGGGTTCAAAGGAAGAATTACATTGGATGTAATTTGAGGCATCATTGCATTTGGAATGTAGTTGATGTGCTCATCTCATCTAGGATGTGCCAAAGTTTTGAACACAACTGGACAAGTAAAAGCGGGTCATGTCCGATACCTCCCAATCATCAACACCTTACTACCTCCCCGTCCTATGGGTGTCGTGCGCATTAGCGGAGCATCCATGGGAAAGAGGGGTAGTAGGTTTGGACGACATATGTGGGTGTCGTGCGCATTAGCGGAGCACCTACATAGTGACGGGCCATAGTTGAAAATTGGTGGACCCGACTACGATTCTCAGCCTGAGGTTGAGCTAGGGTAACAGATAGGGTAAGCCGTGTACATAAGTGCATACCCTAGCCAAGAGTCACATTGGATGTGATTGGATGGAGTCCTACCTACATAGGTCGATTAAGTGGTGAGCATTAGTTCAGCTTAATCGAGTGAATCAAGGATCTTGGTTTCAGATTCTAAAGGTTTAGAATTGATTGTTGGTGTTTAAGCTTGATCTTCATAAAATTTATTCAGTTTACTGATTGAATTTTATCTGTTGTAGATCAAATGGCAAATTCAGCGAACATTAATAGTTTGTCATTAAAAACCATTCTTGACAGGGTCAAGCTAAATGGGACAAACTATTTGGACTGGTACAGAATTTTGAGGATAGTCCTCAAGTCTGAACGCAAAGAATATGTCCTTGACAAGGCTGTCTCTAAGACCATATCAGAGTTACATGAAGTGTCATCAGCTGCTGAGAAGAATATCTCAGGGATCTGGGATCCAAGGATATTCTGATGGTCAACAAGGGAATTGGAAGTGGCAAGGGCTGGGCCCATGCGCACTTGGCAGGAAAGATGAGACACCTGAGAATGTCTGCTTCTACTGCCAACAGCCTGGTCATTGGAACCGGGATTACTGGAAGTTCACGGCTGATCTGAAGAAGGGTAGTGGGACTGCGCCTTCATCAAATAGCCTGGATGATCTGAAGAAGGGCAGTAGGACTGCGCCTTCATCAGGAAACCTGGATGATCTAAGGAAGGGCGGTGGGACCGTGCCTTCAATCGGTATTAACTCTATAGAGCTACATCTCTCTACTTCCAAAGATTCATGGGTATTAGATACCATGACTGAATCTCACACATGCACTAATATATGGTGGCTGAAAGTAGGAGAGATTTGGAAAGCACGAAATGGACCTCAGAGTTGTGGCAACTGCTGTAGGATCCATGAGTCTTGCTTTGCCAAGAGGCCTTGTCTTAGTATTGTATAATGTATATTGCATACCTACTTTTAGTAGGAATATTATATCTGTATCCGTGTTTAACAAGGAAGGATATAATGTTAATATTGGAAATGGAGTTTTCAATGTTCTATGCAATGATATGTTTTATACCAGTAATGACATGGTTGGAGGATTGTACATATTAGATATGGGTAACAATGCCTCAAGTTCTATATGTTAGTCTTAGTGCCCGTAGTTCAATCCTAAATGTCCAAATGTATATATCATCGTTAGCAATAAAATTAAAGCGGCTTTATATTACTTATGTGTTGGAGTAATATATCGATGTGTGCTCTGATCTATGCCCACCATGCGAATAGAACCATAGATCGAGATAGATCACACTCGATGGGTCCCTAGTCAACAAAGCTTCACTAGAAGCGACTAGTATGAAAGATGGCTCTTTATGGCTTACGTTCTGTTAGTCATTGGAATGGGATTCCGGAGTCTGATCATAGATATCATGTGGGACATGATATTGGACGACCCGCCCTGAATATGTGCCATAGATTAAGTCATGAACATATTCAGTGTTGTAGCTTGTCATGTATCCTTAGACCAAGGAGTCTTTGTGATCGCTATGTAGTCAACAACTGAGTTTGACCTGAGCCTAACGTTGTCCGTAACAGGGCTTCCATAACGGCCAGGATTGGCTTGGGGACGGGCTACATGAGTGACACGAAAGACGGCTAAGGGATTTATCCCTCATACTAAGGTATGGGAAAGATATCGGTTCTCGGCCACTTGATCGAGAGTGACTGGAAGAATAGCATGGCCATGCACATGATACTGGGTATCATATCTTCAGTCATCTCACATATCAAGGAACGGTGATTGAGAATAATAAGGATGACGGCTCTATGCCTTATCTCAATCAGGATATCGGAGATAAAAGGATAATGACAGGGACGACGGAAAGGTTAGAATCGACAGGGTCGATTCGTTATGCAGTGTCAGGCAATACTAAAGTCTCGTTAGTTGCCACTTAAATAGGATCAAGTAAAATGGGATTTTACGTTGATCTATTGACATGCATAAACCTAAGGGTCACACCGGAGGATGAAACTCATTGACACATTTATGGAGAATGGACAAAAGGGAGTTGTCTCGGGACATGACCAAAACTGGGTTTTGAGTCATTTGCCCGTAAGTGAATAGGACTTTACGGATCGAGACAAGGCTTGGAGTCTTGGGATTGATCGCGTCGGATAATGTTGGACATTTCCGGTATGGAAGGCATGGAGGCGATGAGCGAATCACGGGACCTCGTTGGAAATGGCCACGGGCCATGTTCCAAGAGGCCCATGAAAGGCCCATGCAACCAAGGCCCATGGAACTAATTAATCAAGTGTTGATTAATTAGTACTAAGTAAGCAAGACAAAGATTAAGGTGTTGGTGATTCACCACCTAACCCAATCTTGTCTTGCCATACTTTGTCCTATTTACACCTTACTTGACACCATACTTGGCCCATGCCTTTAGTTGGACAAGTATGGGTTTTGTTATGTTTAAGTCATCTTTTTTCAACATAACAAACACTAGACAAGAATAGGAAACACATTTTCTCTCCCTCTTCCATGGCCATTTCGGGTTTGGCTAGTTTCCTCCTCCATTTTTGTGTTCTTGAGTCCTCAAAGAGAAGAACTACGTGGCTTTGATTCCCATGTGGATACGTAGGCGTCTTGGAGACTCAAGCCAATCATTCGTTACCCGGTGTTCTTGTTTTGGTAAGAACTAGTGCTGAAATTTTCTCTTGTGAATCCATTCTTTGTTAGTTGTTTCATGGTTTTAATCGTCTCTTGGTTTTCATTGATTTTCCGCTGCGAGTTGGTTCATCTCCAACCCTACCTCGAGACCCAACAGTGGTATCAGAGCCGTGCTACCTTCGGGATTCACAAGACGGTGTTCAAAGTTTCGGTTTTGCTTGAAAGTTTCGTTTTTTGGCATGTTGTTTTGCTAAATTGTTTGATAACATGTTTTAAATTCTTTTTCATGGATTTAATGCATGTAAAATGATTTTTTGAAAATTATTTCAAATCTGGAAATTTTGAAAAAAAATTGATTTTTGGGTCTCGGGAGCGGGACTCTCGGGGAGCCGAAACCGGGACCGAACGGGGCTCCGTTGGACGGAGCTAGGCCAAGCATGACCATTGGATGGTTGATATGCCAAGGCTAAACCGTTTTGTTAGTTATGACGAGTTTGGAACCGTCATGATGAACTCGAAGATCAAATGTTCAAAAGTTTCATTTTTGAACGGTTTCGATAAACCGAGCATCAAAAAATTTCGAAACTTGGCTATTAATTAAAACCGGAAAATCACATGATGCTTGATAACATGCTTGTTTGATAACATGATGTGTGATGTGATGTTGGCATGGTGTACATAATAGCCCCGAGCTCAATTTAATTATTTATCGCTTTTCACGGCCTGCGAGCCGTTAGAGTTAGCGTGTAATTATTCTTTCAAGGTGTGGTCGTCGAACCACTTGTTTGTAATATTTATTTATTCCCGACCTGCGAGTCGTGTATTAAATTGTAATATTTTACTCAAGACGAAGAAAGGGCGAAAAGGTCATTTGGTGGCTTTTCGGGTGTTGGCATCGGCTTGGAGTCGATGGAGCTCAAGAAGCTAGTGGGAGTTAGTTTAGGGGGCTATTATGTGCACATTTATCGCTTTATGCTTGGTTTAGTTTATGCATGATTAATTCTATGTGTTTTAGAATTGCATGCTTAACTTTATTTACCGAGCATATCACCTCACATGCAAAGATAAAATTGGACTTTTAATCCTTGTGTGTGAACCCTTAGAACCGTCATTGCATTGGATGTAGTTGACGGGTTCAAAGGAAGAATTACATTGGATGTAATTTGAGGCATCATTTCATTTGGAATGTAGTTGATGTGCTCATCGCATCTAGGATGTGTCAAAGTTTTAAACACAACCGGACAAGTAAAAACGGGTCATGTCCGATACCTCCCAATTATCAACACCTTACTACCTCCCCGTCCTATGGGTGTCGTGCGCATTAGCGGAGCATCCATGGGAAAGCGGGGTAGTAGGTTTGGACGACATATGTGGGTGTCGTGCGCATTAGCGGAGCACCTACATAGTGACGAGCCATAGTTGAAAATTGGTGGACCCGACTACGATTCTCAGCCTGAGGTTGAGCTAGGGTAACAGATAGGGTAAGTCGTGTACATAAGTACATACCCTAGCCAAGAGTCACATTGGATGTGATTGGATGGAGTCCTACCTACATAGCTCGATTAAGTGGTGAGCATTAGTTCAGCTTAATCGAGTGAATCAAGGATCTTGGTTTCAGATTCTAAAGGTTTAGAATTGATTGTTGGTGTTTAAGCTTGATCTTCATAAAATTTATTCAGTTTACTGATTGAATTTTATCTGTTGTAGATCAAATGGCAAATTCAGCGAACATTAATAGTTTGTCATTAAAAACCATTCTTGACAGGGTCAAGCTAAATGGGACAAACTATTTGGACTGGTACAGAATTTTGAGGATAGTCCTCAAGTCTGAACGCAAAGAATATGTCCTTGACAAGGCTGTCTCTAAGACCATATCAGAGTTACATGAAGTGTCATCAGCTGCTGAGAAGAATATCTCAGGGATCTGGGATCCAAGGATATTCTGATGGTCAACAAGGGAATTGGAAGTGGCAAGGGCTGGGCCCATGCGCACTTGGCAGGAAAGATGAGACACCTGAGAATGTCTGCTTCTACTGCCAACAGCCTGGTCATTGGAACCGGGATTACAGGAAGTTCACGGCTGATCTGAAGAAGGGCAGTGGGACTGCGCCTTCATCAAATAGCCTGGATGATCTGAAGAAGGGCAGTAGGACTGCGCCTTCATCAGGAAACCTGGATGATCTAAGGAAGGGCGGTGGGATCGTGCCTTCATTCGGTATTAACTCTATAGAGCTACATCTCTCTACTTCCAAAGATTCATGGGTATTAGATACCATGACTGAATCTCACACATGCACTAATATATGGTGGCTGAAAGTAGGAGATATTTGGAAAGCACGAAATGGACCTCAGAGTTGTGGCAACTGCTGTAGGATCCATGAGTCTTGCTTTGCCAAGAGGCCTTGTCTTAGTATTGTATAATGTATATTGCATACCTACTTTTAGTAGGGATATTATATCTGTATCCGTGTTTGACAAGGAAGGATATAATGTTAATATTGGAAATGGAGTTTTCAATGTTCTATGCAATGATATGTTTTATACCAGTACTGACATGGTTGGAGGATTGTACATATTAGATATGGGTAACAATGCCTCAAGTTCTATATATTCCGTTAATACCAAGAGGTCTAAATCCAACGATTTAAACCTAACTCTGTTATGGTACTGTCATTTGGGTCGCATAAACAAGAAGCGCCTATCAGCACTTCAGAAGTGCGGGCTTTCAGGTTCATTCGAATTCCATTCGATCGATAGGTGCAAGGTTTGTTTGATGGGCAAAATGACTAAAGTGCCCTTTATCGATCGCGATGAAAGGGCGGGTGAATTATTGGGGCTGATACACTCGAATGTGTGTAGACCAATAAGTTCACTTGCCAGGAGGGGTTTTAGCTACTTTATCACATTTACTGATGATTACAGTAAATATGGTTATGTCTATTCGATGAGACATAAGTCTGAAGATTTTGATAAATTCAAAGAGTTTAAGACTATAGTAGAAAACCAGCTCGACAAAGGTATTAAGGCACTTCTATTGGATCGAGGTGGAAAATACTTGACCACAGAGTTATTAGATCATCTAAAAGAGAATGGGATCCTTTTGGAATGGACTCCTCCTAGGTCACTGTAGTTGAAAGGTGTAGCCAAACGGAGAAATCGGACATTGTTAGACAATGGTCTGTTCCATGATTAGTTGGACTGATCTCCCAATCTCATTTAGGGGTTTTGCTCTAGAGACGACCGCATTCATAGTGAATCGGGCTTCGACGAATGGTGTGGAAGGGACACCATTTTAAAAATGGTACGGGATGATGCCCGCTTTGTCCTTCCTAAAGATTTGTGGTTGCGAGGCTTATGTGAAACATTTGGTTTCGACTAAGCTCGAACCAAGATCTGAGATATGCACCTTCGTGTGGTATCCCAAAGCAACAAGGGGATACTATTTCTACAATCCCAGTGAGAACATGGTGTTCGTCGCTTGGGGTGGGTTATTTATGGAAAAGAAGTTTTGTTTCCAAAGACGTCATTGGGAGGACTGTGCATCTCGAAGAAATTCAGGATGGTACAGATATGTCTAAACCAATTGGCAACCCAGTAGAAAGGAGCCAGAGATTGTCGTAGAGTAAGAATCAATTCCTGTTACAATTCCGGAAGGTCCAAGGCGATTTGAAAGGATCAATCTTCCACCTCCAAGATATGGTATCCGGAGGTGACAATGAAGTCATGGTGGATCACGATGATCCAGCCACCTTTCAGGAAGTCGTGGATGGGCCCAACTCCGAGTTATGGCTGGGAGGCATGAGGGAGGAAATGCAATCCATGTCGGACAACCGAGTCTGGGAACCGGTTGATCCCATCAATGGTGTGAGGACCATAGGATGCAAATGGATCTTCAAGGTGAAGATGGACATGGACGGCAACCCTCTGACCTACAAAGCTCAACTGGTGGCGAAAGGTTATAGGCAGATCCAATGGATTGACTATGAGGAAACCTTCTCCTTAGTGGCTATGGTCAAAATCGATCCAAATTCTTCTTGACATAACTGCGTATCATAATTACGAGATATGGCAAGTGGATGTCAAAACCGCTTTCCTAAATGGAAATTTGACTGAGTACGTTTGTATGTCTCGGCCCAAGGGTTTTGACGATCCGAAGAATAAAGGAAAGATTTATAAGTTGTTGAAATCCATTTATGGATTGAAACGAACTTCTCGGAGTTGGATCCTTCGTTTTGATGAAGCTGTAATTGGATTTGGCTTAATCAAGAACGAGGATGAATCTTGCGTTTATAAGAAGGCTAGTGGGAGCAATATTACCTTTCTGGTTCTCATTGAAAACGACATCCCAACCTTGCACGAGACTAAAGCTTGGTTGAGGAAGTGTTTTTCAATAAAGGACTTAGGGGATGCTTCTCATATCTTAAGGATTAAGATATGTAGAGATCGCACCAAGAGGGTCTTGGAATTAAGTCAGGGAACCTATGTGAACAAGGCATTGAGTAGGTTCTTAATGCTCGATTCAAAGAAAGGACTCTTACCCACTAGTCATGGCATTCATCTCAGCAAGACTCAGTGTCCTAAGACACCTGATGAGCTGAAAAGGATGATGAGAATCCTATGCGCCTGGGGGCAGGATCGATCATATATGCCATGACATGTATGAGACCAGACGTCTCGTAAGCCTTATGTTGTACCAGTAGACATCATTCTAACCCGGGGGAAAGATGATGCTGAACTAGTCGTCGAAGGATGAGTAGACGCTAGTTTTCCAAGACAAATCCAGATGACTTTAGAAGTCAATCAGGATATGTGTTTACGGTGAATGGCAGAGCTTTAGCTGGGAAAGCGTAAAGCAAGATACCATTGTCGAATCTACGACAGAGGCCAAGTACATGGATGCTGCAGAGGCAGCTAAGGAGGCTATGTGGATTTGGAAATTCATGGCAGGGTTGGGTGTAATTAAAAACCCATCCAGTCCGGTGAATCCATTTTGCGACAACACAAGGGCCATTGCGCAAGCTAAAAGCCTAGATCGCATAACAAATCCAAACATGTACTGCGGCGTATCCACCTCATCAGATAAATACTGAACTGAGGTGAAGTGAAGATAACTGATATTGCAACAGATGATAACATAGCCAACCCTTTGACTAAGGCAGTGTCACTGCCTGAACATGTTAGACATGTAAAGTCGATGGGGACATATTGGAGTTTAGATTGGAACTAGGGCAAGTGGGAGATTGTTAGTCTTAGTGCCCGTAGTTCAATCCTAAATGTCCAAATGTATATATCATCGTTAGCAATAAAATTAAAGCGGCTTTATATTACTTATGTGTTGGAGTAATATATCGATGTGTGCTCTGATCTATGCCCACCATGCGAATAGAACCATAGATCGAGATAGATCACACTCGATGGGTCCCTAGTCAACAAAGCTTCACTAGAAGCGACTAGTATGAAAGATGGCTCTTTATGGCTTACGTTCTGTTAGTCATTGGAATGGGATTCCGGAGTCTGATCATAGATATCATGTGGGACATGATATTGGACGACCCGCCCTGAATATGTGCCATAGATTAAGTCATGAACATATTCAGTGTTGTAGCTTGTCATGTATCCTTAGACCAAGGAGTCTTTGTGATCGCTATGTAGTCAACAACTGAGTTTGACCTGAGCCTAACGTTGTCCGTAACAGGGCTTCCATAACGGCCAGGATTGGCTTGGGGACGGGCTACATGAGTGACACGAAAGACGGCTAAGGGATTTATCCCTCATACTAAGGTATGGGAAAGATATCGGTTCTCGGCCACTTGATCGAGAGTGACTGGAAGAATAGCATGGCCATGCACATGATACTGGGTATCATATCTTCAGTCATCTCACATATCAAGGAACGGTGATTGAGAATAATAAGGATGACGGCTCTATGCCTTATCTCAATCAGGATATCGGAGATAAAAGGATAATGACAGGGACGACGGAAAGGTTAGAATCGACAGGGTCGATTCGTTATGCAGTGTCAGGCAATACTAAAGTCTCGTTAGTTGCCACTTAAATAGGATCAAGTAAAATGGGATTTTACGTTGATCTATTGACATGCATAAACCTAAGGGTCACACCGGAGGATGAAACTCATTGACACATTTATGGAGAATGGACAAAAGGGAGTTGTCTCGGGACATGACCAAAACTGGGTTTTGAGTCATTTGCCCGTAAGTGAATAGGACTTTACGGATCGAGACAAGGCTTGGAGTCTTGGGATTGATCGCGTCGGATAATGTTGGACATTTCCGGTATGGAAGGCATGGAGGCGATGAGCGAATCACGGGACCTCGTTGGAAATGGCCACGGGCCATGTTCCAAGAGGCCCATGAAAGGCCCATGCAACCAAGGCCCATGGAACTAATTAATCAAGTGTTGATTAATTAGTACTAAGTAAGCAAGACAAAGATTAAGGTGTTGGTGATTCACCACCTAACCCAATCTTGTCTTGCCATACTTTGTCCTATTTACACCTTACTTGACACCATACTTGTCCCATGCCTTTAGTTGGACAAGTATGGGTTTTGTTATGTTTAAGTCATCTTTTTTCAACATAACAAACACTAGACAAGAATAGGAAACACATTTTCTCTCCCTCTTCCATGGCCATTTCGGGTTTGGCTTGTTTCCTCCTCCATTTTTGTGTTCTTGAGTCCTCAAAGAGAAGAACTACGTGGCTTTGATTCCCATGTGGATACGTAGGCGTCTTGGAGACTCAAGCCAATCATTCGTTACCCGGTGTTCTTGTTTTGGTAAGAACTAGTGCTGAAATTTTCTCTTGTGAATCCATTCTTTGTTAGTTGTTTCATGGTTTTAATCGTCTCTTGGTTTTCATTGATTTTCCGCTGCGAGTTGGTTCATCTCCAACCCTACCTCGAGACCCAACACTATATATTCCGTTAATACCAAGAGGTCTAAATTCAACGATTTAAACCTAACTCTGTTATGGCACTGTTATTTGGGTCGCATAAACATGAAGCGCCTATCAGCACTTCAGAAGTGCGGGCTTTCAGGTTCATTCGAATTCCATTCGATCGATAGGTGCAAGGTTTGTTTGATGGGCAAAATGACTAAAGTGCCCTTTATCGATCGCGATGAAAGGGCGGGTGAATTATTGTGGCTGATACACTCGAATGTGTGCAGACCAATAAGTTCACTTGCCAGGAGGGGTTTTAGCTACTTTATCACATTTACTGATGATTACAGTAAATATGGTTATGTCTATTCGGTGAGACATAAGTCTGAAGCTTTTGATAAATTCAAAGAGTTTAAGACTATAGTAGAAAACCAGCTCGGCAAAGGTATTAAGGCACTTCGATTGGATTGAGGTGGAAAATACTTGACCACATAGTTATTAGATCATCTAAAAGAGAATGAGATCCTTTTGGAATGGACTCCTCCTAGGTCACTGTAGTTGAAAGGTGTAGCCAAACGGAGAAATCGGACATTGTTAGACAATGGTCTGTTCCATGATTAGTTGGACTGATCTCCCAATCTCTTTTAGGGGTTTTGCTCTAGAGACGACCGCATTCATAGTGAATCGGGCTTCGACGAATGGTGTGGAAGGGAAACCATTTTAGAAAATGGTACGGGATGATGCCCACTTTGTCCTTGCTAAAGATTTGTGGTTGCGAGGCTTATGTGAAACATTTTGTTTCGACTAAGCTCGAACCAAGATCTGAGATATGCACCTTCGTGTGGTATCCCAAAGCAACAAGGGGATACTATTTCTACAATCCCAGTGAGAACATGGTGTTCGTCGCTTGGGGTGGGGTCTTTATGGAAAAGAAGTTTTGTTTCCAAAGACGTCATTGGGAGGACTGTGCATCTCGAAGAAATTCAGGATGGTACAGATCTGTCTAAACCAATTGACAACCCAGTAGAAAGGAGCCAGAGATTGTCGTAGAGTGAGAACCAATTCCTGTTACAATTCCGAAAGGTCCAAGGCGATTTGAAAGGGTCAATCTTCCACCTCCAAGATATGGTATCCGGAGGTGACAATGAAGTCATGGTGGATCACGATGATCCAGCCACCTTTCAGGAAGTCGTGGATGGGCCCAACTCCGAGGGAGGAAATGCAATCCATGTCGGACAACCGAGTCTGGGAACCGGTTGATCCCATCAATGGTGTGAGGACCATCGGATGCAAATGGATCTTCAAGGTGAAGATGGACATGGACGGCAACCCTCTGACCTACAAAGCTCAACTGGTGGCGAAAGGTTATAGGCATGGATTGACTATGAGGAAACCTTCTCCTTAGTGGCTATGGTCAAAATCGATCCAAATTCTTCTTGACATAACTGCGTATTATAATTACGAGATATGGCAAGTGGATGGCCACGGGCCATGTTCCAAGAGGCCCATGAAAGGCCCATGCAACCAAGGCCCATGGAACTAATTAATCAAGTCTTGATTAATTAGTACTAAGTAAGCAAGACAAGGATTAAGGTGTTGGTGATTCACCACCTAACCGAATCTTGTCTTGCCATACTTTGTCCTATTTACACCTTACTTGACACCATACTTGTCCCATGCCTTTAGTTGGACACGTATGGGTTTTGTTATGTTTAAGTCATCTTTTTTCAACATAACAAACACAAGACAAGAATAGGAAACACAACTTCTCTCCCCCTTCCCTTGCAATTTCGGGTTTGGCAAGCTCCCACCTCCATTTTTGTGTTCTTGAGTCCTCAAAGAGAAGAACTACGTGGCTTTGATTCCCATGTGGATACGTAGGCGTCTTGGAGACTCAAGCCAATCATTCGTTAACCGGTGTTCTTGTTTTGGTAAGAGATAGTGCTGAATTTTTCTCTTGTGAATCCATTCTTTGTTAGTTGTTTCATGGTTTTAATCGTCTCTTGGTTTTTATTGATTTTCCGCTGCGAGTTGGTTCATCTCCAACCCTACCTCGAGACCCAACAGCTACATTACCCTGATCCCTACTTTGGTAAAGAACTCTTAAAGGAAGATGGACACTGGCTCATTAAGTGGCTCACAATCATTCCAGACAGAGAATTGCTTTGTGAGAAAGCTGGATGCTTCAAATGGATCTCTATATATGGACTACCTTACCAAGGACGGTGTGAGGAGACCTTTTCTACTGCTGTTTCTTCTCTTGGAGACTATGTCTATACCCATCCATTGTCCACTTCTGGGGTACAAATAGACTCAGCTCTTATTCTCATTCATACTAAGGTTTATGAGCCTATATCTACTACAGTTGACATCTTCCTAGGGCAGGAGAAAGTCTCAATCTGGATCAAAGAAACTCAAGTGGATAATGTTGCTGAGATCTCATGGGAAAGATTGACTAGAAGAGAAGAAAGCTCTCAGTTTGATTTAAGTTCCTCAGAGGAAGAGGAAGAGTGTGCTAGAGAAAATTCTCCCATTGCTCCTGTCACTGATGAAATTGTTGCTCCATTGGTTTCTAATTTAAGAGAGCCAACTGATTTTATACCTTTGGAAATTACTGATGATATTGAAGGTATTAATGATGCTCCCACTGCACCAGAACTACAAGAAGTTATTGCAGTCCCTCTTGTAATAATGGAGGGGAATGTTTTGAAGAATGTTTTTTTCAGAAGGACCAGTCCCCATTACTCTCAGACAACAATCTGGTGGTTAAAGATACCTTTGATGCAGATGCCACCTTCCAAACCTCTAAGGGTACAATTCAGATTCATCTACACCATGATCTTCAACAACCAACATCCTTTGGATGCTCAAAGGCAGGATCTTATGCTAATACTGAACTACAGACAACAATTTTCACTGACACTGTTCCTCTCTCAACTCAGATTACAACTGAATTAGTCACAACACAACTAACTGGTTCACCTCAGCCCTTTTGCTTAGCAACAAGTACACATCCAAATTAGCATTTATTGCCAAAGATGGGTTTGAATGACCATTATCTACCAAAGTATGATTATTCAACATTGGGAAAGAGTCTACATACAAAAGGAAAGCAACACTTACCATCCTTGGGGACCACCTGCTCAGACCAATTTGGTTTAGAAGATATCTTCAGCGCCCATACTACCCCCATCTCTCATCCACAGCTGGCTCTACAAGACTCTCAAGTACAAGAAATATCTGATTTTTTGGGCTTCACAAAGGGCCCTCATATTAGGCTGTTAGACTCAACTTCTAAGCACACTTCAAAATTATCAAGGGGAAAAAAACACAAGCCTGAATCCTCTACACATAAATATGAAACCAGATCAAGCTTGAAGGAAGGTCTGAGGGTGAAACAATCTCAGCTGAACCATCTTGAGGTAAAGAAGGCTTGGTCATTTAGGAAAAAAATAGGTCTCTTGGCTGATTGCAGTGATGAACATATTATTGAGCACCTTGCTGTTATAGAAGATGCAAAATTCAGACTTGAGCTGGGGGACACTACTGATGATGAAGGAACTCATTTGACTTACCTGGATTATGACAAGGAGGTGATTAATCCAATCACCACCTTGATATCTCATTAATCCCTTCATGAAAATCCTCTCTTGGAACTTGAGAGGTGTGTCTTCAACACAGAAGAAGAAGACACTTTGTGATTTGATATCCAAGTTGGACTTCATTCCAACTTCTGAACTCTCTAGTGGATTGATCACTTGCTGGAAAACAAATGCTTATCAACTACACTCAGAAGATAAATGGTGCTCTAATTTGGGTGGGAATTTCTAAAGAGCTAAATAAGCTCTGCTGCATCTCCAATGTCTATGCTCCTTGCAAAAGAAGGGAAAGAAGTGCTCTTTGGGACAAGATACTTTATATCACTAGACTTCCTCAGTATATTCCCTGCTTTAACACAAAAATGCTTACCAAGAAGCATCTCAGATCACAAGCCAATCCTCCTCTATGATGATCAGCTTGACTGGGGGCCCAGACCCTTCAAGTTTCTTAACATTTGGCTAGAAGATGACAAGTTCTATAAAGCTGTGGAGAGCTTTTGGGCTAATCTAACTGTCTCAGGCCTGCCCCATATAATCCTTTGGCAAAAACTCAACATGTTGAAAGGTATGCTCAAAATTTGGAACACTCAGGTTTATCGTCAGCTAGATACACAAATACAGGATCTCAGAGAAAAGCTTGATGGTTTTGACTCACTTGTGGAAATGAGATTGCTAAGCCCCCAGGAATGCAATGAAAGGGGTGCCTGCAAAGCTGAACTGATCAAGAAAACAAACTACTTACCAAACTCTGGAGCCATAAAGCAAGAAGAAAATGGTTCTATGAAGGAGATAAACCTTCAAAATACTTCCATCTCTTGGCCAACTTCAAAGGCAATAAGAACAAAATCACTCAGATCATGGATCAAGATGATTTGCTGCAAGATCCAAAACTAATCAAAAAGGCAGCTGCTGATCACTTCAAAGATAGGTTCTCCAAACCTGTCTCAATGACAATCAACATTAATCATCTACCCTTCAACACTCTTACTGCAGATCAAGCTGGCTGGCTAGAAAGGCCCTTTACAGAACAAGAGGTGGTGAAAGCCTTGATGGCCTGTGCTGGAGACAAAGCTCCTGGTCCTGATGGGTTCACCCTAAAATTCTACCAAGTTTGCTGGCCAATCATCAAACCAGATCTCATGCATTTCATCACTCACTTCCACAGATCAGGACATCTTAGAAAAGGTCTCAACTCCTCATTCACAGCTCTTATCCCCAAATGTGATGCTCCTATCTCCTTTGGAGACTTCAGACCTATAAGTCTTATGGGAGGGCCTTACAAAATACTTACCAAGCTACTGTCACTTAGACTGAAAAAGGTTATTGGCCCTTTGGTAGGGTTTGAGCAAACTGGCTTCCTGGCAGGCAGACAAATTTTAGATGGTGTTCTTGCTGCCAATGAAGTGGTTCAAGAAATCAAACAAAAGAAGATCAAAGCCATTATCTTTAAAGCTGACTTTGAAAAGGCTTTTGATAACATCAACTGGGATTATATGATGAAATTACTGCAAAAGGCTTGGGTTTGGGCCACTTTGGAGACTCTGGATGATTTCTTGCTTCAAAGCACACATGTCAGTACTAGTAAATGGCTCCCCCCTCACCAGATTTTCCAATTTTCAGAGGCCTTAGGCAAGGTTGTGCATTATCTCCATTATTATTTGCCTTAGCTGCTGAGGGACTAAATAAAATTATGAAGGCAGGAGTGATGCATGCTGAGTTCCATGGAATCCAAATAGGCAGCACTGGTCCACAAATCTCACATTTTCAATTTGCAGATGACTCCATCTTTTTCCTACAAGCTTCATTACAAGGTGCAGCCAACCTAAAGCATTCTCTAGAAATGTTCAAGTTAGCAGCAGGATTAAAGGTTAACTATGACAAATCAGCTTTGGTTCCTCTAAATCTATCTCAAGATCAAGCTCAAGGTTATGCAGACATCCTCTCTTGTACTATGGAAACATTACCTTTCAAGTACCTGGGATTCAGTCTTGGCTATGATCCAAAAAGACTGGTCACTTGGAAACCAATTATTGAAAAATTCCAAAAATCCTTAGGCCTTTGGCAAGCCAAAACCCTGTCCTTTGGTGGTAGGATAACTCTGATAAAAACCACTCTAAATGCCCTGCCTCTCGATTTTTTATCCCTTCTGAAGGCTCCAAAGACTGTTATAAGAGCTCTAGAATCTTGGCAAAGGAGATTTCTTTGGCATGGCAAAGCACCAGCAAGAGTTTTTTGCAAAGTCAAGTGGAACCAGGTCTGCAAGCACAAAAATGATGGAGGACTAGGAATTAAGAATTTAAAATTGATGAATCTTGCTCTCCTAGCTAAATGGTGGTGGAGGTTTGCTCTTGAGGACAATTTACTTTGGAAACAAATTATTTGTGCCAGATATGGGGGAGGGACTAAAGATTGGGACCTGAATCACTATACTGAACTAGGGGGCTCTAGTCTCTTCAGCCACATTGTCTCCCTAGCCAATGATCAACAATTTGCAGACTGGTTTGGATCCAAAGGCCTCTCTTGGACCTTGGGAAGTGGCACAAGAATCTTCTTCTGGGAGGATGTTTGGTGGGGAGAATTACCTTTCAAACTCCTCTTCCCCAGAATCTATCTTCTTGCCAAAATAAATTTTTTTATCATGGCTGATCTTTGGATTGACAATAACTGGGATCTTGACCTCAGAAGAGATGCAAGAGGGTCGGGGCTACTTGAATGGGGTTGTCTCTATGCCATTCTTAATGTTACTAAACTCTTACCTGAAGATGATAAGCTTTGATGGGCTGGTGATGAAAAAGGCTTCACTGTACACAAAATGTACACCTTGCTTGCTGCACAAGACACCTCTCCTCTCCTTTGGACAAAACACATTTGTATCCCTGGGATCCCTTCCAAGATCACTGCATTTTGTTGGCTAGCCTGTCTTGAAGCCATACCCTCTAAATGCTTTCTAGATGGAAGAGGTATGACATTCTCTTTAGAAGATATCATATGTCCTCAATGCTCTTGGGACTTTGAAGATGGATCACACATCTTGCTACACTGTAGGAAGGCTTGTGAGCTCATTAATCTAATCCTTTCTTGGTGGGGTATTTTCTGGGCATGTCCTGTTGATATCAAGGCTGTCTTTTGTTCTTGGCCCTACCTAGTACCATCAAATTTGAGAAGAAGCTGGTGCAAAAACATGCAATGTGTCTTCTGGCAACTCTGGCTCTCAAGAAACTCCTTCATCTTTAATGGACAAAAAGATTCAGCTGCTGTAAATTATGCTAAAATCATGAACATCACCTATAGCTGGGAATGAGCTTCCTTTGACAAAACCTACCACTTCCCTTTTCAGAGCTGGCTCTCAACTCGTAGGGAGATTATAAGATCTTGAACTTGCTGTTCTTGGGGGTTTGGGTTGGGTTTTTGGGTGGTTTGGGGAGTGATCTGTGAGTTTTGGTAAGGTCTTGCTTTTCTCTTCTGTTTTGGGCTCCTTTCCCTTTTGTGTGTGGGTTCTTTTCTCCTCTCCTCCTCCTCTTGTGTCTCCTGTGTGTTGGTAGCTCTTCTTTTAGGCTGGAGTGTTTGTTTTCTTTTTTTTCTTTTTGCAGGTTGGAGCTTCTCAAGTCTCCCTTCATCACAGATGCTTGCAACTCCCCTCAAACATTCAGACACCTCTGAAGACAAGGCTTGAAGACACATCTGAATTACTCTCTACTACAATTACATGGATTCACTACAGACTTTTCTCATTCAACCTTTACTCATCTGCCCTTACATCCTGCTACAACATTAGCCATCTCCCATTCCTCTCTTTGATTGCTGATCCTTGCTGCTGTTGTTTACCTTCACATCTCAATCACCCAACTCTTTACCTTTGATTTGCACCCCTGCTTTTAAAACCCTTGCCATTGCGCTTCTGATCTCAGATCTTACCTGTTTGCATCTCAACACTGGCTTGTGGTTTTAACCTCACTTACCTTGGTGCAGACACTCACATTCCTGGTTCTCTGCCCATCCTGCTACCTCACTTCACCTCAGACTTGACCTTCTTGCAACAAACCATTGAGGAAGCAATCCCTTTCTCATCTTGGACTTTACACATAACTACCATATGGTTTGGTTACTTACTTGCAACCCAAGGCACTGTCACTGTTACTTTCTTCCTGCTTTTATTTTGTTGTTATAGATCAATTGTGTTGATCTTTGGCCCGGTGCAATCTTTAGTGAGATTGCCATTTCTTGTACTCCTTTCTACCTCAGAAGAGGATAATTTAAATATGTCTTTGCCGATAAAAAAAACTCATCCTTTATAACTCTCATTCCCAAATGTGAAACCCCTCTCACATTTGATGATTACAAACCCATTAGCCTCATGGGTGGCCCTTATAAAATCATCTCAAAATTACTCTCATCCAGGCTCAAAGGCGTTACTGGTTCTCAGGTTGGTTTTGAGCAAACTGGCTTTATATCTGAAGACAAATTCTGGATGGAATGCTTGTTGCAAATGAGGTGGTTCATCAAATCAAAAAAGATAAGCTCAAGGCCATCCTATTCAAAGAAGACTTTGAGAAAGATTTTGACAAGGTACATTGGATGTTTATCATGAAACTACTTGCTAGAATGGGCTTTGGTAAACTTTGGAGGCTCTGGATGGTTTCTTGCTTCAGAGCTCATGTTTCAGTACTCATCAATGGGTCACCATCCTCTGACTTCTTGATTCATAAGGGTCTCAGACAGGGCTGTGCTTTATCGCCTCTTCTCTTTACCTTGGTTGTTGAATGTCTAAATCAGATACTTAAAGCTGGGCTAACTCACAATCAATTTCAATGAATCAATTTAGGAACCAATGGACTGGTTATATCCCACCTACAATTTTCAGATGACACAATTATATTTATTAAAGCAAGCATTGAGGGAACTATCAACTTGAAGAATGCACTCTCAATCTTCAAATTTGCTTCAGGCCTTAAAGTCAACTTCAACAAATCAACCATGATCCCCTTCAATCTATCTGAGGAAGACACTATTAACTACTCTCAAATCCTACATTGCTCAGTTGATAATCTTCCAATTACTTATCTGGGATTCTCTCCAGGAGCTAATTATAAAAGGGTTTGCACTTGGGATCCAATTATTCAAAAGTTCAAGAAAAGCTTGGGACTTTGGCAAGCCAAATTACTTTCATTTGGGGGTAGGGTTACTCTAATCAAGTCCACCCTTAGTGCTCTACCTCTATACCATTTTTCACTGCTCAGAGCCCCCAAAGTAGTCATTTTAAACATGGAGAGGCATCAAAGAAGGTTTCTTTGGCATGGTGAAGCTCTTGCAAAAGTCTTCTGTAAGGTTGCTTGGAGCAATGTCTGTAAATCAAAAAAAGATGGAGGTTTGGGTACCAGAAATTTAAAAGTCATGAACTTGGCTCTCCTTGCAAAATGGTGGTGGAGATTTGCTGTGGAAGAGGACTCTTTATGGAAACAAACCATCTGTGCTAAACTTGGCTGGAACTACACTATATGGGATTTGTCAAACTTCACTGAAATATGTATGCCAAGCTTCACTTCTCACATCATAGCACTACTCAAAGACTCAGAATTTGCAGACCTGTTGGGTTCTAAAGGTTTCTCTTGGGATCTGGGAAGGGGAAATAAAATTCACTTCTGGGATGATCTATGGTGGGGAGATACATCCTTTTAACTCCTTTTTCCCAGATTATATGCCCTGGCTACCTCAAAAAACATGTTAATTGAAGCTCTTTGGGATGACAACCACTGGGACTTATTGTTGAGAAGATCTCCCAGAGGAAAAGAAGCTCAAGAATGGGGAGCTCTTACAATAATTCTAGACTCTTTGCATCCATCCACTGTTGATGATAAACTACAATGGATCCCAGATAACAAAGGTTTCTATGTAAGTAGGTTTTATGGATTACTTGCACAGCAAGGCACCCCTATTGGCAATTCCCATTTGCATTGGACCTCACATGTCTGGATTCCTGGCATCCCCCCAAAGATATCTGCCTTCTCATGGCTTGGTTGCCTTGATGCAATTCCATCTAAGTGCTTTCTGAAAAGAAGAGGCGTGACCTTCTCCCTACAAGATCTAATTTGCCCACATTGCTCATGGGACTTCGAGGATGGAGCACACATCCTCCTTCACTGCTCAAAGGCCTGGAAAACTTGGAACCTGATTGTCTCTTTGTGGGGGTTATCTTAGGTTGCTCCAGCTTTTATCAGTGTTCTTTTCAATACCTAGAACTTCCTTGTTCCCTCTAAATACAGAAGATGTTGGGGGGGGGGGGGGGGGGGGGGGGGGAATTTACAAGTCACACTTTGGAAACTTTGGTTGGCCAGAAACTCCCTGGTTTTCGACCATATTGAGGAAGCTCCTGAAACAATTTTCCTTAGAATACTAAACAACACATTTAGTTGGGAATGGGCAAATTTTACTTCAGCTTATCATTTCACTCTGCAGGATTGGACTAACAAGCCTTGGCTTTTGATCAAAAAGTGAGATCCTCCTTGCCTCTTTCCTCAACTGGTGTGGCTCTGATCTGTCTGATTTGGGGTTTTGGGTGACTGGGATGGGATTTGGGTGGTGGGGGGTTTTAGTTTCTGGTGAGGTAGGCTTTTGTCCATGGGTTCTTTCAGTGGTGTGGGGGTTGTTTCCTCTCTTCTTTTCTCTCCTCTCTTTAGTGTGTGGGTAGCTCCTTTTTAGGCTTGAGTGTTCCTCCCTTGTTCCTTGTTTTCTTTGCTTGGTTGCAGGATCTATGCCTGCATTTGTTCATCCAATCTCACATTCATGGATTCTTCTTACACCCTGATCAAGTGCAGTCATCTCACCCTCTCTGAAGCAGCATTCTTGGAAGCTTAGACATCTACTCTTTGATCAACTACAGTCACCACATCCTCACTGCAGCAACATTCTTGGAAGCTATGACTCTCCTTCTGCCCTGGATCTCATTCACTCCTCGGCTTGGTTCTGATTATGCACCTACATTTTGATACATTTCAGCTTTGATTCCCCTAGATTTCCAACTCTCTTTACCCTTGGATTTTTGATCTCATCTCCCTCCATCCCTTTGGGTTAACTTCTTCAGCAAGGTTTCCATCCACTACACTCTTCATCCTTATGTTGAATCTCGAATTCATTCACCCTACTACATCATTCCACCACCACCATCATCAGCTCTACACCACCACCATCATCATCAACAAAACACACATCCACAGCTTCATCACTACACCATCATCATCAACAACAACAATTCACTCAGTTGCATTTTCATTGGCATCCCTTTACTTGTTGTTTCATTTTTTTTGTTAAAGCTATGCTCTAGCTTCCTTTGTTTTTTGTTTGCTTGGGCTTCCAATCTGTAGCTGGATTGTGTCGTATTGGGTGTATCTTTTCTACCTCTGAAGGGATTAATTAAATTTGCTTTCGCCGATAAAAAAAAACTATAACTGTAGGCAACTAAACCTGTATTGTGCCAAGAAATTGTGTGTGAACAGTTGCTACAGTGGGTAGATTAACAAACGGACCTAAAGCCGACACTACTACCCCAAAAAGACTCACAAGCAATTCAACCACAGTTTCTTAACGAATAATAACCTTAGTCTCCCCCTAAACAAAATAATTATGGATTTACTAATAACCTTAGGCTCTGATACCAGACAAGAAATTCAGCAAAGTTCAACGAAAGCTCTCCTACACAACTCCCTTCAAGTGGTGTTTTCTATGTGGCCAAATTCCCACTTTGCCCTTCGTTCAAATTTCATATAAGTTAATTAAAAAAAATGTTTGTATTATGTTTTTCATTTAGTTGTTTAATTCCTCTTAAATAAATGGATGGTTACACCGCCTGTTTTTATTCATGTTTATTCTCGTTATAGTATTTAAGTTTGATATAAATATGTTTATCGTCGTATAATTATTGTTGTTATTGTCATTGTTGTTATCTATTTATATTTTAAAAAAATATTGTTGTTTAAAGTTAATATTTATGTTTAATTAATATTGTTTTGTATTTGTTTTAATATTATGTATACTTTTGTTTTAATAATATTTGTGTTTTAAGTAGTTATTATTTGTCATATAATTGTTTGTTCCATATCATTTAGTTTAATCTTTCATTTAGTTTAGTTAGTGTATTTTAATTTGTCAAATAATTAATTTTTAATTATTTATAAAATTAAAAAAATAAAAAAATAAAAAATAAAAAAATTGTTGTTTAATGTTTATTTTTTTTATAAGCTCGAAAATTTATTAAATAAGACCGAATCCAAGAAAAAGAATCGGAATGCCCTGATTCAAGTAGAATCAGGGTAAAAGGGGTCAAAAGACCCGGATCACGCTTACAAAGGAGTTCTGCTAAGGGGGAACTAAAAGGATAATCCTCAACCCAAAACAAAAAACCGAAGAAAAAACAAAACAACTAAGTAGATGGCTTCTGCCGGGCCTCATGAGACGATTTCCACAAGGTCGAGACCGGGGGCGCTGCCTTGATGGATCGTTCCCGAGTCAAAGAACGATTTCTCGAACGAGTAACAACTGTATACGTAGAAGGCCGGCTCTTACGGGGTTGAAGGTGGGCGTCCTTCCACGGGCTACTATCCTTCTCCTCCGCTTCCACCGTATCCTTCAAACCTTTGTTAAACTCCGATACACCATCAACAGAATCATCCTTAAAAGAACCTGGACTTGAGGCGTCCACACAACCCATTTGTTTTTGATTCAATGGGTCAGAATCCTTACAAGCCACAAGGCCCACAACTTGATTCGCTGAATCAACAGACAAGCCCAATAACTGAGTTTCCATATCCGAACGCGTACCGGCTTCAGAAACCACATCACCTGTCGTTACTTGATCTTCACGAAACGACTCCAACAGAGGTAGATCCTTACGAGATTCTCTGCATCCAACCTCAGACGCCCCTACCGAAGATAACGCTACAGAATCGAAATTTAATTTCGCAATCTGCTGAGAATCGCGTATCTCTCGATGGAGATAATTTGTGATCTGCACCCTAATCTCCTCCGATAACCAGTCAACAACCAGCATCGACTTCCGATCACCGGCGAGCAAAAGGTTCAACAACTGCCCATCCTCCAATTTGATCCTCTTCTCCTGGACCAAAGAAGGACTCAAGCCTCCATCTACCGCACTCTGTTTTTGTTGTAAACCTCTGGACCAGCTCTGAAACGGATCGAACTACCCTAAAACGTGATGAGGACAACTAATCTTCAACCCCAGAGGCGCCTGCTCCGGTAAAACTCGGTTCTCCTCGACCACACGAACAGGGCTTCCCATGCTCTGTTTCGGGAATGACGAGCGTTTAACCGGAAAAGGGCCCTGTTCCGGGCGAGCCATGGTCACAAACAGCCTGAATCCATTGTATTTGAATCCGTCATAGACCGCAATGGCCTTCTGAGCGGCAGTCGGCGAGACGAAATCTACAAAACCAAAACACCTCCCTTTCTTGTTTGGACGTTTTAATGCAATGGCTGACTGAATTTCTCCAAACTCCCCAAACAAGCTCCGGATCCAATCATCTGAGGAACCAAAAGGAATGTTAAACACAAAAATTTTTGTACCTGATATCGCATCCTTCCTCGGAGAGACACGACAACCAACTCGTCCCTTCTCCTTCGCCGGAAATGCGACCACAGATAAGGGCAACTTGGCACAGGCCTGTGTCGGAAACGCAATTGTTTCCTTCCCCTGAGAACCCAAGCAAACATCTTGTCCCTTCTCCTTCGCCGGAATCACGACCACAGACGCTGGAATGACACATGCTGGAACCGGAGTCGCAATTGCGACATTCGAAACACCAAAGCCCTTCCGCTTCGAGGCGACCCTGGTTGTTCGTTTTTTCCGATCTAACTGCTGTAAATCAGGCACAACCAAGCAGCCATTCTTCACAAGCAAACGAACAGAACCACAATTCGCACAAAACTGAGAAATGTGTCTCAAAAACTTAATACCACACACATCACAATACCTAGCTTTGTGCCTGTGAATTGTGCGAGAAACAGCTCTGGCTTTGGCTTTCATAGCCTTTAATTTATACCACAGCTTGTAGGATGTTGATCCATGCACCACAATAGATTCCCAAAATAATTTAGAACTGTTTAATGTTTATTAGTATTATTGTTATTAAAATTAATGTTTATTAATATTATTGTTACTTTAGTGTGTATTTTGTTTAAATAATAATTATTGTATTGTTATAATTATTGTTCTACTAACAGTTGGTGGACCAAGTCACGCCTCCCCCACCGGTATCAGAGCCTCCCGACATGTCAGAAAGATTCTTGTTACAATTTTAGGATCCACATCTACATTTTTTGGCATCACAAAGTTTTAAAGTTGGCATAGGAAACGATGTTTGTATCTGTTGTGAATTTTCTTGAGGTAGTAGTGTCGGCATTGAGTCCGTTTGAAATCTACCTATTGTAGCAACAAATCAAGCATTTATTCTTTGCCCTTTAAAAGTTTAGTTCAACCAAAACTTTGTGCTATGGATTCTATTTTCTGCAGGGACCCTTCATCCACATCTGTAAGGTCTTCTTTTTCGTCTTCTAAGAAAAATAAAAATATAATACAAAGTGAAGAAATTACTTATGAGTCTAATGAACAAAACTTTGAATAATTTGAGAAATGTTTAGATGATTGGGATATCCCAAAAGTTAGCAAAACTCAAATATATAAAACTAGTAAACTTGATGTTTTCAGAACTAGTTTTTCCATCAAAACCGAGGAAAGAGATATTCATCTTTCAAAACCTCTTGAAAATATTACCCTTTTTTCTCCTACCACTTTAAAGTCCCATAGACAAAATAATTATAAATACATCCATATAGGTTTGGTTCAAGTCGCTTTAAAACCCCTCACACGTGAGGGACTAAATACCTCTGTTCTGGCCGCCTTAAGGGATGTCAGGTTTATCCATTTCGATGATTCCCTATTGGGAACCGTCGAATCAAGTCTATGCAAAGGACCGGTTTCCTTTGATTGTTACCCAGATCTATCAGTCTCTCTTAATGACAAACACATTTTAAAATATTTGGTTCTTCAACTAAAATTACATAATTACAAAATGATGGAAGGATCTATTCCCGTTGCTTTAATCTACAAAATCAATTACAAAGCAATGATGAGTTCTTTTCACACAAATTATAGACATCGTAGGACAAGCGGTCAAGCCCTCTTTTTACAAACTGACCTCTCCAAATCCCATGTTGTAGTACCTGACGCCCTGCGGTTTTAACACAGAAAAGGACACGGCAAGCGTACCGGTCATCAATTAGTATTTCGGGATTTTTAGTTCCGGATTATCGTACCAAAGGGAGCACAAGACAAGCAATTCCTATTTGAAGTTCGTAGTTAAGCTGTTTCGTTAAAAAGATGTTTTTTGTTTTGTTTTGAAAGATGCAAAAGTAAACAATAATTTACATGTGAACAAGAATTTAGGTAAATCAAACGAGAGTAGAATCAGAGAAAAGAAGAATCCAGGGTGTCACGCCCCGATTTCAGCGAACCGAACTCGGGACGCGAACTTTTAAAAACATGAACACTTGAAACCTGTTTTCAATAAAAGCTTTGACATTTCCATTTACTTCTCAAAATAATAGCATTTACAATACAAAAACGTCCCAACAAGTGGACAGGGTACAACATCCGTCACTAGACTCAACAAAAGTAAAGACCAGACTCCGCTCCAAGCTCCATGAACTTCAAGAGCTAACCTAGTCCGTCCGGTGATCAGTACCTGTAGGAAAAGCAGCTAGGGGTGAGCGTTCGCTCACCTCCACGGATAACAGACTGACTATGGCATAATTAGCAGAAAAAGCCAGTAACACTAAAACCAAACCCAACACCGGGACTACAGTCCCCAACTCAAGTACTCAACTGACCCACAACCCGTCACCTTCCTCAACAGACTCGACACTCGATAAAAACAGTGTAGACCCAATACAACTATCGACGACCTCCTCAAGGACTCGAACGAAACGACACAACACCAAACAAGATCACAAAGGATCGCACACCAGCTGCTCAGTAACCAATCTCAATCAGGTCAGGGTTCGACCTATCGCAATTCCTCGACACGAAGTCGGATCAGGCTGTCGACCTTTCAAACTCGAAATTCCTCGACACTAAGTCGGATCAGGCTGTCGACCTTTAAAACTCGCAATTCCTCGACACTAAGTCGGATCAGGCTGTCGACCTTTAAAACTCGCAATTCATCGACACTAAGTCGGATCAGGCTGTCGACCTTTAGAACTCGCAATTCATCGACACTAAGTCGGATCAGGCTGTCGACCTTTAGAACTCGCAATTCATCGACACTAAGTCGGATCAGGCTGTCGACCTTTAGAACTCGCCACCCCAGGTAACCACAATCACAATCACAGGCAAGTTCAATCACACAGGCACTCAAGGCCACTCAAGACACCTCAACAGTCAAGACTCGGGTTCAACAACCCCACGGGCACTCGCTGCCACTCAAGACACCAAATTAAATACACGGCTCTCATGGCCACCCCGACTCAACAATTAAATACGGGCTCTCAAGGCCACCCAAACTCAACAATTAAATACGGGCTCTCAAGGCCACCCAAACTCAACAATTAAATAAAGCGCACGACAACCTCCGGCATACTCGATGCCTCCAACAGTCCTAAAATCGCTAGTTTCACAAACAACCTCCGGGCATGGTCATATGCCTCCAGTAATTCAATTATCGCTAAGTTCTCTGTTCCTACGACACTACTAAGTGTCACATGCCTTTCTCTTAAACGCTACAATCCCGTATCATGCTTTTCTAATAATTAAATAAATCTACTCAACCCACGACACCCCGGTGTCACATGCAATTCTACTATTAACTTTCCCTAATCAGGGCCGAGATCCGGCTACTTTTCCCTACCTCGTATACAATCCCAAAAGCGCTCCAACAACACCCGAAGCACACTCAGTCACTCGCCGAGCTTCCCCTTGCCTCGGTCCGTAGCACGATCTAACAGAACACAAATTTAAAGTACTTTTAAACTAGTACGAGTAAACCGAAAATTAATAAACTTAACGCCCAAACGTAACCCCGACAATGCCGATCACTCCCAAACTTCCCAATTACTCGATATTGCCGATAAAGGACCCGTAAGTGCCAGATTCGCCCGTCATGGCGAATCTGCCCGGTTTTGGTTAATTGCCTTCCGGGGCTCCAAAAGTCCCCGTTTTCGTTTCTACGGTCTTAGAATATTTCAAGGAACCCAACGCACTTGACGGAATTGAATTCCGACTTCTAAGTCAATTAATTAACGTTTAAAGTTTCCCAAAACCCGTTAATTACAACTTCTCCAATTTAATTCCAAATTTCGATTCGATTAAGGATAAAGTGGTCCGGGGGACGTTTTAAACCACCCGAACATTAAAACCCGAGCAACCGAGCACGTGGGCCCCACCCAAGAGGCTTGGCCGAGACCCTAGGGTTTGAGGGAGGGGCTCGGCCACCAAGTGGTGGCTGCTGCCACCTCCGGCCAGCCACCACATGGCCGGCCGGCCACCACCCACGGTGGCCGGAGCTCCTCCCGAGCCTCCGGTCACCGGAAAACGTGAAATTTCTCTCCCAAACACCTCTAAAACGTCTCCAACACCTCTTTAATCTCTACACAACCCTAAACCAAATTTTATAACCAAACCCTAGCTCTTGAAAATAATCGAAACGAGAATCGGTTCGGGTATTACCGTAGAGGAGAACGAGGGGAACGGGATTGCTCTTTGCTTTGACTCGATCCAAGGGCTCGATCACAAACCCTAGCTCAACCTCCCTTCTTCTCTCTTCTTCTCCTTCTCCTTCTCTCTCTAAAACCTCTCTTCTAATTTCTAATTTAATTAAACTAACAACAAAACTAACTTTCTCCCCCTTTAACCAATATGGTCGGCCAACACTTCCCAACCACACCTTTTCCCTCCAAAAATACACCACCATATAATTGACAAGTGTCAAGGTGGGTCCCAACCTTTTGGAAAATATCTAGTTGATATTTTCCAATCAGATTCGCGAAAAACGGACGTTTCGGGCCCCGAACGGGCACTTTTCCCAAAAATATTTTAAACTGGACGGGCTTCAAGGAAACGGCCCAACTAAGACCGCTACGACGACGGCTAAGCTTTTCGGGTCCAAAACGGTCCTCGAATGGACCAAAACGTCGCTCGGGTGACTTTTCCAGCGAAAAATCAATCTTTCCCAAAATGACCAGGAAGTTGCCCTGAGTCCCCCGTAACTCATTTTAGTCGATAACGGGGTCAACTTAAGTCCGGCATGACCCTCGGGGTCAATTTAAGTTAAGTTAAGTGTCTGTCTTAAATTTTTTAAATTTTCCTGTTTTTCGCAGGTTTGACTGACGTTGACCAGAAGTGGTTATTACAGTCTACCCCCCTTAAAGAAATTTCGTCCGCGAAATTTAAAACAGACGTACCTCGGGAGTCGAACAGGCCGGGATACTTCGCGCGAACCTCGTCCTCGCGTTCCCACGTCGACTCAGCTCCGTGATGTTTCCACTGCACTCGGACCAAGCGGATAATCTTGCCTCCCCGCAGAATCTGCTGCCGTGTGTCCATGATCCGAACCGGCTGCTCCTCATAGGAGACATCATCAGCCACCTCGATATCAGTCCACTCGATGACGTGGGAGGGGTCTGCGTTGTACTGCCGCAACTGGGATACGTGGAAGACGTTATGTACTCTCCCAAGCTGCGGTGGCAACGCCAGACGATAAGCCACGACTCCCACTCTGTCTAAGATCTGGAACGGGCCTATGTACCTCGGAGCCAACTTTCCCCCGCTGCGCCTGAACCGCACCAGCCCCTTCCTCGGGCTCACCTTCAGGAACACGTGATCCCCGACTGCAAACTCAAGAGGTCGACGTCGCCTGTCTGCATAACTCTTCTGCCGGCTCTGCGCGGTCCTCAACCGATCGCGGATCAATGTGACCTTCTCCGTCGTCTCTCTGACAAGATCTGGCCCCAGCAGACTCTTGTCCCCCACCTCTGCCCAGCATACTGGTGACCGACACGGCCTACCATACAACGCTTCGAACGGTGCCATCCCGATACTGGCCTGGAAGCTGTTGTTATAGGCGAACTCGGCCAATGGCAGGTGGGTCTCCCAAGATCCCCTGAAATCCAGCACACATGCTCGCAGCATGTCCTCCAAGATCTGAATGGTACGCTCAGACTGACCGTCTGTCTGAGGATGATGTGCTGTGCTGAGTAGGACCTCTGTCCCCAGTGCCTTCTGCAGACTCGGCCAGAACCTGGACGTGAAGCGGGGATCCCTGTCAGACACTATCGACACTGGGACCCCGTGGAGGCGCACTATCTCCTGGATATACAGACTGCTCAACTTGTCGACCGGGTCTGTCATCCTCATAGCCAGAAAATGGGCCGACTTGGTCAACCGGTCGACTACCACCCACACGGCGTCGTTTCCCTTGGGCGATCTCGGTAGTCCACACACGAAATCCATCGTAATGTGCTCCCACTTCCACTGAGCAATCGGTAGTGGCTGTAACAATCCCGCGGGACGCTGATGCTCTGCCTTCACCTGCTGACAGACAAGGCATCTCGACACAAACTCTGCGACTGCTCTCCTCATGCCGCGCCACCAGTAGTGCCTCCTGAGGTCACGGTACATCTTGGTGCCCCCCGGATGCACTGCGAGACGCGAATGGTGTGCCTCTCGTAACACGGCATCTCTATAGTTAACTGGTACGAACAGCCCCCCGCGGTACCGTAGTCCCCAATCAGTACTGTCCTGCCAGCCCACCACCTCGTCACCCCTGACGACTCTCTCGCGGATCTCTGATGCTTCGACGTCCTCCCTCTGCGCCTCCAACACTTGGGCAAGCAGTGAGGGCTGAGCCACTAGGGAGCACATGGCAACACCGCCAGTAACCTCCTCTAGCTCAAGCCCGAATGTGCTCAGCTCCCCCATCATGTCCCACTCTCGGACAGATATGCTGGCGAGGCTCGGAGCCGACTTCCTACTCAAGGCGTCGGCGACAACGTTCGCCTTGCCTGGGTGGTAGTGTAGCTCGAAGTCGTACTCCTCGAGTAGTTCCATCCACCGTCGCTGACGCATGTTCAGGTCTCGCTGGGAAAATATGTACTTGAGGCTCTTGTGATCCGAGAACACCTGAAACCCCTCGCCGTACAGGTAATATCGCCAGCTCTTTAGCGCAAACACGACTGCTGCTAGCTCCAAGTCGTGGGTAGGATAGTTGCGCTCGTGTATCTTCAACTGCCTGGAGCCATAAGCCACAACTCTGCCCGACTGCATCAGCACGCAACCCAGTCCCTCTCCGGATGCATCGCAGTAAACATCATAGCCAATCCCTCGCTCGGGCACCACTAACACTGGAGCTGTAGTCAGTCGAGTCTTCAATTCCGCGAACGCACGCTCACAGTCATCTGTCCACACGAACCCAACACCCTTGCGCGTTAACAGAGTCATCGGTGCGGCTAGTCGTGCAAAATCCTGGACAAATCGCCTATAGTAGCCTGCCAATCCCAGAAAGCTGCGGATCTCGAAAACACTCGTGGGCCGTGCCCACTTCGAGACCGCGTCGATCTTCGACGGATCGACCAGGATACCGTCACGGGATACGATGTGGCCGAGGAATCTCACCTCAGAGAGCCAGAACTCGCACTTCTCCCAGTTGGCATATAGCTGGTGCTCGCGCAGTAGGGTCAGAACAACCCTCAGATGTGCCTCATGCGCCGCCTCGTTCTGCGAATATATTAGGATATCGTCCACGAACACCACCACAAACTGATCCAGGTACGGCCGGAAGATGCTGTTCATCAGGTCCATGAACGCTGCTGGCGCGTTCGTCAGTCCGAATGGCATCACCAGGAACTCGTAATGCCCATAGCGTGTCCGGAATGCAGTCTTTGCGACGTCCCCCTCACGGACTCGCAACTGATAATAACCGGATCGCAGATCGATCTTCGAGAAGTGAGTCGCCCCTCTCAACTGGTCAAACAAGTCATCGATCCTCGGCATCGGGTACCGGTTCTTCACCGTAACCCGGTTCAGCTTCCGGTAATCTATACACATCCGTAGCTCTCCACTCTTCTTCTTCACGAAGAGTGCTGGTGCTCCCCACGGCGATGCACTCGGACGGATAAACCCCTTCTGCTGAAGCTCCTCCAGTTGACGCTTCAGCTCAGTCAACTCTGCCGGCGCAAACCTGTAAGGCGCCATCGATATCGCCGCCGTTCCCGGCACTAGGTCAATCCCGAACTCCACCTCACGAATCGGTGGCAGCCCGCTCAACTCCTCAGGAAAGACCTCGGGGAACTCGCATACCACTCTCGGTAACTCTCGGCTCTGCACAGCCGGTACTTCCTCCTCTGCAGACAACGCCGACAGGAGGACCCCACTCTTAATCCCCAGCACGCACGTCACCTTCGTACCGCCCACTATCACTGTCACTCGTCGTCTGTAGCAATCGATGTTGGCTCGGTACCTCGACAACCAATCCATACCCAAAATCACATCAAAGGTAGTCATCCCCAACACGAGAAGGTCACCAGGGCAAGGACAGTCTGCGACTCTAATCTCGCAGGCACGACATACTCTAGTCAACGATACACCACCCCCAACTGGGGTGTCCAGGCATAGGGGTGGACTCAACGGCTCTAAGCTCAACCCCAACCTCTCAGCACAACCCGACGAAATAAAAGAGTGCGATGCCCCGGTATCAAACAAGAACAAAGCCCATAAATGATACAACAAACACGTACCCTGGATGGTCTCACGGTACGTGCTAGGTCCTGGGGCTCTGGAGTCGGTGACTGCATATACTCTCCCCTGCGAGGCCTGCTGCCTCTGACCCTGCGCACTGGCTGCTGGATACCCGTGACTCTGCTGCTGTCTCGGAATTGGTGCGCTCGTAGACGGCCGTGATGATCTCGGCTGCTGACCCTGTCGAGGGCGACCTCTGGGCGACTGTACTGTCCGCGACTGCTGCGGTCGCTGCACTGATGTCTCCCCCAACTGCTCTCGGCACCATGCCATAGTGTGACCGGCCCGGCCGCATCGGTAACAGCTGATCTCGTCAGCCCTCGACCCCGAGCCCTGGCCTGTCCGGCTAGTAGCTGGTACTGCCGCGGTTCCTCCCCTCGTCGGACAGTCTCGCTGTAAGTGGTCTGGTTGCCCGCAGTGATAGCATGACGGCCTCCTCTCTGAGGCGACTGGCCCCACTGATGCCACTGACCCCTGCTGTCTCGATCCACTCTGATGAGGCGGTGGTCGGAAGGATCCCGCGGTCCTCTGCCTCCGCGAGTCTCGTGAGTCTGACGGCCCTGCCCAACTGATCGGCCGAGGTCGGACCTCACGGCTCCTGACTGCATCCCTGGCGCCCTGCTCTACTGTAGCTGCGGTGTCCACGAGGTCGGTATACTTCCGTATCCTCAAGGCGAGAACCTGGTTCCGGATGCCCAGCCTCAGTCCGTCCTGGAACCGCAGGCAACGGTTCGCCTCGCTCGTCACCATCTCAGGCGCGAATCTGGCCAAGGCTGTGAACCTGGCTTCGTACTCTCCTACCGTCATCCCCCCTTGCTCCAGGTCTAAGAACTGCCGATGTCGCTCCAGCCGAGCCGACTCGGGGAAGTACTGTGCCATGAATACCTCCTGGAATACGCTGTAGTCGTATCCGACCGTGTCCTTCACCCGCCCCCACCAGTGGTAGGCGCTGTCTCTCAGCTGATGGGCCGCGAAGGACACTCTCCGACGGCCATCCTCGACACCCGATGTGTCCAAGTCTCGTGTGACCTGCTCTATCCATCGCTCAGCCAGGTCGGGATTCGGCTCCCCGACAAAAACAGGTATCCCGAGCTTCAGGAAATCTAGTAGCGCTCGGGAGGTAAGATCCTCTGTCTGAGCGGCCCTCACCGGGACTGCGGCTGCCTCTGGTGCTGGCGAAGCCGACTCTCGGCTGGCGATGATCGCCACCAAACTCTGAACGGTCCTGGTAAGCTCATCCAGGGCAGTCATCACTGGAGGGTCCGCGACTGGCGGAACACTGGGGGTGCCTGCAGACGGCCCCGCATCACTCCTCCTGTCTTCTCCGACAGGAGTACCCTGTGCCTCCGCATAGTCGGCGGGCTCGACGGTCGGCACCCTCCCTGGTGCCCCTGCTGACCGTCCCCGCCGGCCTCGCGTGGGTGCCTGGCCCCGCGTTCCTGATGGTCGTCCCCGCTTACCGCGAGCCATAAACAGTATCCTCTGCACGGATACACGCAAACGTTCAGTTTGCGAACTTAAATAAAAACGACAGTACAAACGCACTAACGTCCACCCTCTTAAGCTTACACTAACGTGCTTATCACTAAAGCGCTACACCGCTCAAGCTAAACGTACTTTATATACTAGCATTAGTAAACGAGACCACAACGAGACCGCACCGACGTGCACCAAACAAGCGACGGCAAACCAACCCACACAACACGACGACCCCCGTTCACCGGGCCAATAAAAAATCAAACATATGCCCATAGGGCCAATCAAGTTCAAGACATGCCAACAGGGCCAATAATTTTAAAACCTTCACCCTTTCATTTTAAAACTTCGTTCCTTGACATCACGTAGTTACAACCCGGTTCAGGCGTCCCCGAACCACGTTGTACCGACTTGACATCAACACCGTCACGTTCGACTACAGGAGCGCTCCTGAGTCGACCCGCGACAGTTAAAAAACAGTTCACGCAATCACACACAATCAGTATGCCAGCAACAAAATACTGTAACATACGCACAAACAAAAAGAAGACTCAAGACATGACGGGTCTACACTGACTCGACTCCCCCCCCTAAGTGACGGACAGTCCGAGGTTTGAAACCTCGAGCTCTGATACCAAGCTGTCACGCCCCGATTTCAGCGAACCGAACTCGGGACGCGAACTTTTAAAAACATGAACACTTGAAACCTGTTTTCAATAAAAGCTTTGACATTTCCATTTACTTCTCAAAATAATAGCATTTACAATACAAAAACGTCCCAACAAGTGGACAGGGTACAACATCCGTCACTAGACTCAACAAAAGTAAAGACCAGACTCCGCTCCAAGCTCCATGAACTTCAAGAGCTAACCTAGTCCGTCCGGTGATCAGTACCTGTAGGAAAAGCAGCTAGGGGTGAGCGTTCGCTCACCTCCACGGATAACAGACTGACTATGGCATAATTAGCAGAAAAAGCCAGTAACACTAAAACCAAACCCAACACCGGGACTACAGTCCCCAACTCAAGTACTCAACTGACCCACAACCCGTCACCTTCCTCAACAGACTCGACACTCGATAAAAACAGTGTAGACCCAATACAACTATCGACGACCTCCTCAAGGACTCGAACGAAACGACACAACACCAAACAAGATCACAAAGGATCGCACACCAGCTGCTCAGTAACCAATCTCAATCAGGTCAGGGTTCGACCTATCGCAATTCCTCGACACGAAGTCGGATCAGGCTGTCGACCTTTCAAACTCGAAATTCCTCGACACTAAGTCGGATCAGGCTGTCGACCTTTAAAACTCGCAATTCCTCGACACTAAGTCGGATCAGGCTGTCGACCTTTAAAACTCGCAATTCATCGACACTAAGTCGGATCAGGCTGTCGACCTTTAGAACTCGCAATTCATCGACACTAAGTCGGATCAGGCTGTCGACCTTTAGAACTCGCAATTCATCGACACTAAGTCGGATCAGGCTGTCGACCTTTAGAACTCGCCACCCCAGGTAACCACAATCACAATCACAGGCAAGTTCAATCACACAGGCACTCAAGGCCACTCAAGACACCTCAACAGTCAAGACTCGGGTTCAACAACCCCACGGGCACTCGCTGCCACTCAAGACACCAAATTAAATACACGGCTCTCATGGCCACCCCGACTCAACAATTAAATACGGGCTCTCAAGGCCACCCAAACTCAACAATTAAATACGGGCTCTCAAGGCCACCCAAACTCAACAATTAAATAAAGCGCACGACAACCTCCGGCATACTCGATGCCTCCAACAGTCCTAAAATCGCTAGTTTCACAAACAACCTCCGGGCATGGTCATATGCCTCCAGTAATTCAATTATCGCTAAGTTCTCTGTTCCTACGACACTACTAAGTGTCACATGCCTTTCTCTTAAACGCTACAATCCCGTATCATGCTTTTCTAATAATTAAATAAATCTACTCAACCCACGACACCCCGGTGTCACATGCAATTCTACTATTAACTTTCCCTAATCAGGGCCGAGATCCGGCTACTTTTCCCTACCTCGTATACAATCCCAAAAGCGCTCCAACAACACCCGAAGCACACTCAGTCACTCGCCGAGCTTCCCCTTGCCTCGGTCCGTAGCACGATCTAACAGAACACAAATTTAAAGTACTTTTAAACTAGTACGAGTAAACCGAAAATTAATAAACTTAACGCCCAAACGTAACCCCGACAATGCCGATCACTCCCAAACTTCCCAATTACTCGATATTGCCGATAAAGGACCCGTAAGTGCCAGATTCGCCCGTCATGGCGAATCTGCCCGGTTTTGGTTAATTGCCTTCCGGGGCTCCAAAAGTCCCCGTTTTCGTTTCTACGGTCTTAGAATATTTCAAGGAACCCAACGCACTTGACGGAATTGAATTCCGACTTCTAAGTCAATTAATTAACGTTTAAAGTTTCCCAAAACCCGTTAATTACAACTTCTCCAATTTAATTCCAAATTTCGATTCGATTAAGGATAAAGTGGTCCGGGGGACGTTTTAAACCACCCGAACATTAAAACCCGAGCAACCGAGCACGTGGGCCCCACCCAAGAGGCTTGGCCGAGACCCTAGGGTTTGAGGGAGGGGCTCGGCCACCAAGTGGTGGCTGCTGCCACCTCCGGCCAGCCACCACATGGCCGGCCGGCCACCACCCACGGTGGCCGGAGCTCCTCCCGAGCCTCCGGTCACCGGAAAACGTGAAATTTCTCTCCCAAACACCTCTAAAACGTCTCCAACACCTCTTTAATCTCTACACAACCCTAAACCAAATTTTATAACCAAACCCTAGCTCTTGAAAATAATCGAAACGAGAATCGGTTCGGGTATTACCGTAGAGGAGAACGAGGGGAACGGGATTGCTCTTTGCTTTGACTCGATCCAAGGGCTCGATCACAAACCCTAGCTCAACCTCCCTTCTTCTCTCTTCTTCTCCTTCTCCTTCTCTCTCTAAAACCTCTCTTCTAATTTCTAATTTAATTAAACTAACAACAAAACTAACTTTCTCCCCCTTTAACCAATATGGTCGGCCAACACTTCCCAACCACACCTTTTCCCTCCAAAAATACACCACCATATAATTGACAAGTGTCAAGGTGGGTCCCAACCTTTTGGAAAATATCTAGTTGATATTTTCCAATCAGATTCGCGAAAAACGGACGTTTCGGGCCCCGAACGGGCACTTTTCCCAAAAATATTTTAAACTGGACGGGCTTCAAGGAAACGGCCCAACTAAGACCGCTACGACGACGGCTAAGCTTTTCGGGTCCAAAACGGTCCTCGAATGGACCAAAACGTCGCTCGGGTGACTTTTCCAGCGAAAAATCAATCTTTCCCAAAATGACCAGGAAGTTGCCCTGAGTCCCCCGTAACTCATTTTAGTCGATAACGGGGTCAACTTAAGTCCGGCATGACCCTCGGGGTCAATTTAAGTTAAGTTAAGTGTCTGTCTTAAATTTTTTAAATTTTCCTGTTTTTCGCAGGTTTGACTGACGTTGACCAGAAGTGGTTATTACACAGGGTATGGGTTCATAGAGACCAATTCCAATGCATTTAAATGGCGATGAACACTGTGAAGCTGTCTGATTTTAGGGGCAACGAATCATCTCTCAAACTAGTCCTAACTTCTCATGTTGTTTCGGATCCTAATGGAATCTAACCACATAGTTCTCACGAATCAAGATGTAGGAAGACCCAAAGCACTACGTTCTTTGATAATTTCTAACTTTCGGTACGAATCCTATGGTTGTTGTAATTGTGTTAACCTAGCTATCACTAGTCTAGATTTAAACCCAATTTGTATAAGATTTTTGACCCAATTGCAATCCACCTCTCACGAGTGTCAGATTGCAATTCCCACCTTCTATCAAGCCTACCCGGGAGATAGAGAATTAAGTTCAAATCTAATACAAACCCTAAATCAAATCAACCAACACAATATTCATTTATACATTCAATACATTGGAAAGTAAATCTCTACTCCCCCATAAACCTAGATTATGGGGTGTAGCTACTCATGGAGAAATAAGAAAAAGATGAAGAAAAACATTCATAAGCAATCATCATATTGAAAGAGTAGTGGATATACAATACCAATGTAGAATTACAATGGTTGAGTTCAAGCAATCTCTTCTCATACAAAGTTTGCCCAAGTTGTTTCTCTTCCTTCAAACTTCAAAGTTAACCAATCTCCACCTTTTAGCTCTCTAGGATTGTCCCAAAAACAAGTTATTTTCTCTAACATAGCTCTCCCATATCTATAAGAGTTTTGGTGGCCTTTTTCCCTCAAAAACGGATTTTAGAAAGAGGAAATTTGCCTCGTTTTTGCCTTAGAATTGGATTTGGAAACAGGGTTCTGCGAGCGTCACGGCTCCTTGATGGGACCCATCACGGACCATGTCACGGCTCCTTGATGGAACAAAGAGTTTTTGACCATTTTCGATCTCCGTCACGGCTCCATAGTGGGACCCGTCACGGACCTTGTCGCGGATCCGTGGTGGAGCAGAGAGTTTTGGAAGGTCTTGGGACATTGACAAAAGTTGTAGATCTCTGAATTCCCTTCGATTTGACATAAAATTCAAGGCAATCGGAGTTCGTATGAAGAAGTTATGCCCTTCGTAAGATCATTCAGCTTCCAAAACTCCTAAAACCGGATTTTCCTCTATTTTAGCCTTTTTTTCGATCAAATCACCTACAAAACATAATGAGAGACACAATATGAGTAACTGGAGAAAAATGGTCCAAATTATACAATCTCGGGACTAAAATGCTCAAGAATGTGGGCTAAAAACATCTAGAATCGATGCAATTTATGTCCACATCAACACCCCACACTTAAACTTTTCTCGTCCCGAGAAAACTAAACTAAGAAAGTATTTTAAAGATATACCACGGCTAAACCCCGAGGTTCACCTCGATAGGAGGAGTCCGGGCCTCCTTTATTCAAAAAAAAAAGTAAAGATGCACCGTGCGCACAGTGATGATCGTTTGCGCGCACAGTGCTGATAGTTTGCTTGCACAGTGTTGCTAGTTTGCATTTGTACTAAACTATCAGCATCGTGCTTGTAAACGGTCAGCACTCGCGCGCGCGCGTGGTCAACACGTCCACGCGCGCGGGCAGAGGCGCGCGCGAAGCGGCCACGTGTCAGCATCGCGCGCGCTCTGCTGACGTCACTTTGACAGCATCCTGTGGCTTAGATTGGTTTGTAGTTTGCACAATAAGGGTGATTTTTACTGGATAGCTACCATATATATATATATATATATATATATATATATATAGGATAACAAGTACAAACTTGTGTCTTTCGTCAGAACATAGAACTATCAATCTAGGCCCTTGGATCGTAGAATTAATGGCCCAGATTTAGTGCATATCTTTTAATATCTTTTTAATTAATGCATATCTTGTAATTGATTTAGTAATCAATCACCACCCCCCATGAATTTCGGTGGCCATCCGATCTGGATAATCAATGGCCCAGATTAGTTCTACGTTCTGACCCGAAATAGGGTTTGTACTTAATTGTTCCCCTATATATATATATATATATATATATATATTCTTCTCACAAGATTGATTTTGTGCCAATCCATGTGGAAACCATCAAATTATGGTCTGATAAAGAAATCAAATTAATCGATGTTACTAGGCTGCGAATAGTTACCTTGTATAAATAATACAACCGTTAAATAGGGTATTGCACATGCTTTCAAAATAACAAAATAAAAATGCAATAAAGTACCATATACTTACGCTTACTCAAAACGACACGAAGAAATGAGTCGATGGTTCAATACTTTTAATCTCTTCTGAATGGTTGAGGTAATTGCACCATGCATTCACGACTACGAAATCTACATGCTCGTTCTTCTTGAAAGAAAGCATACCTTTTGGGGAAATTTGGAAACATCAACGATAGTACAAAAAACAGAAGATAAGAAAGAACACATTAGCTTGCGGAACTAGTTTCTACAGGCATATGACAAGGTCTATGAAATAAATAGGGTGCTTCATTTTAGTCTCGCTAGTTTCAAACATATAATCTCATACTTTCTACTCATCATCGGCTAGGGGCGACAAAATATATGTTGCACAATCGACGTATGGAGATCGCATCACGATATATGGTACAATGACGCGGGGCCTTAGTTGAGGAGTTCGTGTCTGGAATGCTTTACCACCACGAGCTTTCGCAGCAACCGGTTTCCTGGCAAATACATGTTGTTGGCCTATTGGTTTGATTGCTATCCGTCTAGGTTTCCCGGTCTGTTAATGAGTCGTCCCACATAAGGTTGTAAAAGGCGCTAGGCGCTAGTCGGCCGGCGAAGGGTCCTAGGCGCTAGGCGGGGACTAATTGAGGTTTAGGCGGATTTTATTTTTTATTATTAAATATATATATATATATACGGTTCGCATTTTACCTGTGGTATGTACGTGAAAGGTATTATATATATATATATATATATATATATATATATATATAATAGCTTTCAGGTACACGCCACTCTTAGGATACAAACGGTGCGGATCATGTAAATCTGCGGAAATAAAATTTAATTACATTTTATTTTCTGTAGATTTACATTTCCGATTTACATTTACGTAGATTAACCTATTTTTGATTTACAGAAACAAAATATATTCAAAATATAATATCTCCAAAATAAAATGTAATTACATTTTATTTCCGCAGATTTACATGGTCCGCACCGTTTGTATCCTAAGAGTGGTGTGTACATGAAAGCTTCCCTATATATATATATATATATATTATAATTTAGTATATTACCTCATACCAATTCAACCTATTTCATATTTTCTAAGTTAAATCTCAATAATCTGATCCATATTTATGGTATAATATAAGTCAATTCATCCAATCCCAACCCAATAATAAGTGCTTAACAGTCCATTTTTTAAACGGGTAACCGGAGACTTTCATTAATACCAAATGGTAATCAAGTAGGGTGAGACGTGACCGCCTCGGGTTCCAGATGTATGTCCGGGCCGACCGTAGCAAGTCCGGCGCTCATGGACCCATAATAATAGCCCACTTTGGATCGTGGGCAAAAAACTAAGCCAACTCCTTACAACCGTCCCAATTATTCGGCCTAAAACAACTAACGTCTCAAAACAACGAGACTTGAAATGAAAAATCCTAAGCAACAGAATGTCTAAACAACAAAATATTCGACCTAAAACAAGATAAAAAAATTAGCACACGATCGAAAGAGCAAACTACCAAATCTGCGATGCCAGTTCTTCTATGCCCCGTGCCATTGGAGCGATCTGGCATCGGCAAATCTTCGTCTTGATTCGCCCGGATCTTTCGAAGTAGTGCGGGAGGCGAGAGCAACGAATCGACCCGCCATGGTTTGTCCGATATCGAAGGTCCCGACTTCGGTTGCCGTGGAGTCAGACCCCGATCTATTGTCCTTCCTCCCAGTTCCCAGATCCATCAAGGGAGCAGGCCCATGACGGCGAGGGGTGACCTCGGGGCGGTAGGCCGCTACAGATGGAAGGCGGCGCGTGGAGCCCTTCTACCGGAGAACGGAAGGGCGGCCACGGTGGCTACTGGCTCGAAGGCGGGGCCGGTCCGGCGTAGGGATGGCAATCTGACCCAGGCCCAACAGGGACCCGACCTACCCGGCTCGAAAAAATCGGGTCGGGATCAGGTATTTTGACGTATGGGCCGGGTCGGGCCAATTTGACCGGGCTTTTAACCGGGGCCGGTCCGGGCTCGGGATTGATACTACCCGGCCCAGACCCGGCCCGATAAGTTACTAAATAAAAAAAACTAAATATATTTACTAATTAATATGTTTCTTATTTCTACCCTATATATATAAGGTGACTATCCAGTAAAAACCCTCCTTATTGTGCAAACTACGAACCAATCTAAGCCACAGGATGCGGTCAAAGTGACGTCAGCAGAGCGCGCGCGATGCTGACACGTGGCAGATGCGCGCGCGCCTCTGCCCGCGCGCGTGAGCGTGTTGACCACGCGCGCGCACGGTGCTAATAGTTTGGCGCGCACAGTGCTAACATGCCAACCTATTAGCACTGTGCGCCCAAACTATTAGCATCGTGCGCGCCACGTGTCAGCACTGTGCGCGCGCATCAGCAGCGCGCGCGCCCACGTGTCAGCACCTGGTGAGTTCGTAGTTTGCACAATAAGGGGTGGTTTTTACTTGATACCAATCCTATATATATATATATATATATATATATATATATATATAGGATTGGTATCAGGTACAAACCCCCCTTATTGTGCAAACTACGAACCTATGAGAGCCACAAGATCCCCCCAAAGTGATGTCAGCAGAGCGCACCAGATGTTGACACGTGGACAATATATATATAAAACACCGCACCTTATTGTGCAAACTACGAACTCACCAGGCGCTGACACGTGACGCGCAGAGTGCTAATAGTTTGGGCGCACAGTGCTAACAGTCCCAAACTATTAGCACCGTGCTGCGCAAACTATCAGCACTAAACGTGCCACGTGTCAGCACCTGGTGAGTTCGTAGTTTGCACAATAAGGGTGGTTTTTACTGGATAGCTACCCTATATATATATATATATATACCTTAAGAATTACCAATTCAATACATCAGTTCTTTCTCCGCTGCTCCACTGGTTTACTATTTTACTTCCTCCTCTGCAGTCTGCACACAGGTATGTAATATACACACAGGTTTTGTTACTTTTACATATATATATATAGGGTAGCTATCCATTAAAAACCATCCTTATTGTGCAAACTACGAACTAATCTAAGCCACAGGATGCGGTCAAAGTGACGTCAGCAGAGCGCGCGCGATGCTGACACGTGGCCGCTTCGCACGCGCCTTTGCCCGCGCGCGTGAGCGTGTTGACCACGCGTGCGCATAGTGCTAATAGTTTGGGCGCATAGTGCTGATAGTTTAGCACAGTGCCAAACTATCAGCACTGTGCGCCCAAACTATTAGCACTGTGCGCACCCACGTGTCAGCACTGTGCGCGCGCGCACCAGCAGCGCGCGAGCCCACGTGTCAGCACCTGGTGAGTTCGTAGTTTGCACAATAAGGCGCGATGTTTTATATATTTATTGCCCACGTGTCAGCATCTGGTGCGCTCTGTTGACATCACTTTGGGCGGATCCTATGGCTCAGATTGGTTCGTAGTTTGCACAATAAGGAGTGGTTTGTACCTGATACCAACCCTATATACATATATAGGTATGTATTCATGCGTTACCTATACCTGATTTAGTTATTTGTTACCTAAATTTAGACCTTTAGATTAACTTAAATCAATGGTCTAAATTACGGTGGCATGTAACTGTAAATAAATAGAAACTCCATTACATTCAGGTAATTTCATAAATAAAGAGGATAGAATAGTAATTATACATATATGATTTACCTTGAACCCTAACAACATACCGCACACGCATTATTATCAAACCCTACCCACATACTTCTTTTTCCCTCTCATATGAACTTCTGCAGCCGCCTTAGGCCTTGCCGGACGTCGGAGAAGACCCGACCGTGAGACTGCAGACCAGATCCTGTTCAACAGTCGCTGGACCACGCAACTACACAAGCCACGGTCGTCGGAGGAGCTGTAGGACGCCGGAGCTACACGACTCATCATTCACCGCACGGATGAGGAGCTCCGGCACACCTCTTCCCGAGTTGTGCTTAACGTCTCCGCCGTACGGGTTCGCCACTATACGCCGCCGCACGGGTAACAAACACACACCGCCGCCCTGATCTGCAACAGAGGGCAAGGACAACCGCATGTATCAGATCAGCTCACCGCGGTTCCTCCGTCCACCACAATGGCCGAGCCGTGCCTTGCAGTCGCCGCTCCCTAGCCAGGGCACGAACCAACGTCAAGCTCCGCCTGCAACCACCACAACATCGTCGGAAAATACGCTAATGGTCGTCTCCCTTCTCGCCGTCACCGTGTCGAGGTCGTCCCTATGTTGTCCTCTCTGCCACTCGAGCTCTAACTCAACTGTAGAGCCTCCAACAAAGCTAGATTCCCTGTTACAGCCACACGAGATCCATGTTCCAGCCACGCTTCATCTCCCACTGTGGCTTATCTCACACAGGAAGGTATGGTTACTTCATTTTGTAATGTTTTGTACGTACAAATATACATTAATAATTGATGAGATTTACTTTTTGGGGGTTTAAGATTGGTTTTCGTAACCCAACTGTTGGTTTAAATTTGTGGAACATTGTTACCAAGGTTTGTAACACTTTGTGCAATGGTCTGTAACACTTTTGTGTAGTGTTCTCCACTACTAAGTTTTTATTTTGATTTTTGATAGTTTTGCAGGGGTTTGGTTTTGGTTAGGGCTTCTGTTAATTTTGTCATTTATTCTGTAATAACCAGGGTAGGATTATGTAATATATAGAGTAGCTTTTTGTAATTAATTTTGTAATATTTTGGGTAGTTTTTTATTTATGTAATTTTGTGTTGGATTGTGTAATATACTGAAATTATTTTTGTAACTTTTGGTATGTACTTAATGTTGTTCACAAAGTAAACATTTAAAAAAAACTATAACGTGGACATAAAATGGATTGAAATTATGTAACTTTGGTTAAAAAAAATTTGGAACATGACTCAAAACAACATGATTCAAAACATTCTGCAACATTCGATAAAAGTTTCTGTAACATCCGATAAACGTTTCTGTAACATCTGATAAAAAATTTTGTAACATTGATACTTTTTCAAAAAATAAAATATTTAAATAATTAAAAAATCTGTTTTGGGCAGTAAAAAAAATAAATCTGCGGTAAAAAAATTAGAGATTTGGAATTACCAAATTATCCTTTTGGTGATTTTTCTATTTTATTTGTAAATAATTGAAGCTGAAAATCAATAGCCATTAGATTTAAAAGTTCAATGGTTCATATTTTGGTAACAAGTAACAAAATTCACTATGGTAACGCATGAAAGTGCCCCTATATATATATATGAGAGCAATCAGGTGCGAACCATGAGTTACGGTGCGAACATGCGAACTCAACCAGATTGTGCCATGTGTCGCGCTCAGAAAATGCCCATTTTTTTTATAATCAAGTTTATTAATTCGATTTTTCCCGTTTCTTTTCAACTCCGATTTCATTTTTTCTTGCGCCAATATTCTTATTTTTTCAAGAGCTTTCTAACAAGTAGTGGATTGCATATATTTTGACGTGTTTTTGAATAAGTGTGTGGATGTGTGAATATGAGTGCGAAAAAGTGTGATGTGTTTTGCGGATTTAGTGTATATGGTTTGCGGATTTAGTGTATATGGTTTGCGGATTTAGTGTATATGTTTGCGAATTTAGTGTGTTTTGCAAATTTAGTGTATATGGTTTGCGGATTTAGTGTATATGGTTTGCGGATTAGTGTATATGGTTTGCGAATTTAGTGTATATGGTTTGCGAATTTAGTGTATATGGTTTGTGAATTTAGTGTTATTTATAGTGTGTCCATATATATATGTTATATGTGTTGCTCAAAATTGTATCTTTATTGATTCAGTGCTCTCAATACTGTTGCATCTCCAAATGTCAAAGTGCTTGTAGTTGGCAACCCTTGTAACACCAAGTCAGTTACTTAAATCATCATATTAATTCATCATATTAATTGTCTAATACCATATATAAATATATATACTATATTATGCTGATTTGTAATATCTTCATCTTTTTGATGTTCATTGCATTTGATTTGTTTGAAAAATGCTCCCAACATACCAGCAAAGAACTTCCATGCCTTGAACATCACTAAATAAATTCGCAAACCATATACACTATATTCGCAAACCATATACATTAAATCCGCAAACCATATACACTAAATCCGCAAACCATATACACTAAATTTGCAAAACACACTAAATTCGCAAACCATATACACTAAATCCGCAAACCATATACACTAAATCCGCAAACCATATACACTAAATCCGCAAAACACATCACACTTTTTCGCACTCATATTCACACAACCACACACTTATTCAAAAACACATCATTTGTCACGCCCCAATTTCAGTAAATCGAACTCGGGACGCGAACGTTTTAAAATAATAAACACTTTTGAAACCAATTTTTATAGATCACTTTAAAATCATCATTTGTTCAACAAAAATAGTAATTACAGTTTAAAACACGTCCCAACAAGTGGACAAAAGTACAAGGTATCCGTCACTAGACTCAAAAGACAAAACCCGGACTCCGCTCCTAGCTCCACAAGCTTCGAGAGCTCACCTAGTCCGTCCCACGAACAGTACCTGTAGGAAAAGCAGCTAGGGGTGAGCGTTCGCTCACCGCCACGGATAACAGACTGACTACGGCATAATTAGCAGACAAGCAAATAACACCACCGACAACTCAACATCGGGGAACACCATCCCCAACCCAAGTACTCTAACTGAACATACACCCACTGTTGCCTTCCCTGACCAACTCGACAACCTGACACGTAAAGTAGACCCGACACAACCATTGACGACCTCTTCCAAGGACTCAAAAGAAAGTTACGCAACACCAAACAGCATCACAAGGGATCACAACCCAAACAAGATCACGAAGGATCACACACCAAACAAGATCACAAAGGATCGCAAACCAACTGCCAAGAACGCCCTCCCGGGACTCTAACCCGGTCAGGCCAACCCAAGAATGCTGCAACTTACCGGGACTCTAACCCGTAAGCCAGCCGGAAAATGCTGCAACTTCCCGAGACTCTAACTCGTAAGCCAGCCGAAGAATACTGCAACTTACCGGGACTCTAACCCGCAAGCCAGCCAAAGTATGCTCACAAACCCAAACCACACACGCGCGGCCATGACCCCTTTATTGGCGGGCGGGCCCCCTTGTCACGCCCCAATTTCAGTAAATCGAACTCGGGACGCGAACGTTTTAAAAACATAAAAACACTTGAAACCTGTTTTCATTAAATCACTTAAAATGCCAATTTAGTTCAACAAAATAATAATTACAGTTTAAAACACGTCCCAACAAGTGGACAAAAGTACACGGTATCCGTCACTAGACTCAAAAGACAAAACCCGGACTCCGCTCCTAGCTCCACAAGCTTCGAGAGCTCACCTAGTCCGTCCCACGAACAGTACCTGTAGGAAAAGCAGCTAGGGGTGAGCGTTCGCTCACCGCCACGGATAACAGACTGACTACGGCATAATTAGCAGACAAGCAAATAACACCACCGACAACTCAACATCGGGGAACACCATCCCCAACCCAAGTACTCTAACTGAACATACACCCACTGTTGCCTTCCCTGACCAACTCGACAACCTGACACGTAAAGTAGACCCGACACAACCATTGACGACCTCTTCCAAGGACTCAAAAGAAAGTTACGCAACACCAAACAGCATCACAAGGGATCACAACCCAAACAAGATCACGAAGGATCACACACCAAACAAGATCACAAAGGATCGCAAACCAACTGCCAAGAACGCCCTCCCGGGACTCTAACCCGGTCAGGCCAACCCAAGAATGCTGCAACTTACCGGGACTCTAACCCGTAAGCCAGCCGGAAAATGCTGCAACTTCCCGAGACTCTAACTCGTAAGCCAGCCGAAGAATACTGCAACTTACCGGGACTCTAACCCGCAAGCCAGCCAAAGTATGCTCACAAACCCAAACCACACACGCGCGGCCATGACCCCTTTATTGGCGGGCGGGCCCCCTTGTCACGCCCCAATTTCAGTAAATCGAACTCGGGACGCGAACGTTTTAAAAACATAAAAACACTTGAAACCTGTTTTCATTAAATCACTTAAAATGCCAATTTAGTTCAACAAAATAATAATTACAGTTTAAAACACGTCCCAACAAGTGGACAAAAGTACATGGTATCCGTCACTAGACTCAAAAGACAAAACCCGGACTCCGCTCCTAGCTCCACAAGCTTCGAGAGCTCACCTAGTCCGTCCCACGAACAGTACCTGTAGGAAAAGCAGCTAGGGGTGAGCGTTCGCTCACCGCCACGGATAATAGACTGACTACGGCATAATTAGCAGACAAGCAAATAACACCACCGACAACTCAACATCGGGGAACACCATCCCCAACCCAAGTACTCTAACTGAACATACACCCACTGTTGCCTTCCCTGACCAACTCGACAACCTGACACGTAAAGTAGACCCGACACAACCATTGACGACCTCTTCCAAGGACTCAAAAGAAAGTTACGCAACACCAAACAGCATCACAAGGGATCACAACCCAAACAAGATCACGAAGGATCACACACCAAACAAGATCACAAAGGATCGCAAACCAACTGCCAAGAACGCCCTCCCGGGACTCTAACCCGGTCAGGCCAACCCAAGAATGCTGCAACTTACCGGGACTCTAACCCGTAAGCCAGCCGGAAAATGCTGCAACTTCCCGAGACTCTAACTCGTAAGCCAGCCGAAGAATACTGCAACTTACCGGGACTCTAACCCGCAAGCCAGCCAAAGTATGCTCACAAACCCAAACCACACACGCGCGGCCATGACCCCTTTATTGGCGGGCGGGCCCCCTTGTCACGCCCCAATTTCAGTAAATCGAACTCGGGACGCGAACGTTTTAAAAACATAAAAACACTTGAAACCTGTTTTCATTAAATCACTTAAAATGCCAATTTAGTTCAACAAAATAATAATTACAGTTTAAAACACGTCCCAACAAGTGGACAAAAGTACACGGTATCCGTCACTAGACTCAAAAGACAAAACCCGGACTCCGCTCCTAGCTCCACAAGCTTCGAGAGCTCACCTAGTCCGTCCCACGAACAGTACCTGTAGGAAAAGCAGCTAGGGGTGAGCGTTCGCTCACCGCCACGGATAACAGACTGACTACGGCATAATTAGCAGACAAGCAAATAACACCACCGACAACTCAACATCGGGGAACACCATCCCCAACCCAAGTACTCTAACTGAACATACACCCACTGTTGCCTTCCCTGACCAACTCGACAACCTGACACGTAAAGTAGACCCGACACAACCATTGACGACCTCTTCCAAGGACTCAAAAGAAAGTTACGCAACACCAAACAGCATCACAAGGGATCACAACCCAAACAAGATCACGAAGGATCACACACCAAACAAGATCACAAAGGATCGCAAACCAACTGCCAAGAACGCCCTCCCGGGACTCTAACCCGGTCAGGCCAACCCAAGAATGCTGCAACTTACCGGGACTCTAACCCGTAAGCCAGCCGGAAAATGCTGCAACTTCCCGAGACTCTAACTCGTAAGCCAGCCGAAGAATACTGCAACTTACCGGGACTCTAACCCGCAAGCCAGCCAAAGTATGCTCACAAACCCAAACCACACACGCGCGGCCATGACCCCTTTATTGGCGGGCGGGCCCCCTTGTCACGCCCCAATTTCAGTAAATCGAACTCGGGACGCGAACGTTTTAAAAACATAAAAACACTTGAAACCTGTTTTCATTAAATCACTTAAAATGCCAATTTAGTTCAACAAAATAATAATTACAGTTTAAAACACGTCCCAACAAGTGGACAAAAGTACACGGTATCCGTCACTAGACTCAAAAGACAAAACCCGGACTCCGCTCCTAGCTCCACAAGCTTCGAGAGCTCACCTAGTCCGTCCCACGAACAGTACCTGTAGGAAAAGCAGCTAGGGGTGAGCGTTCGCTCACCGCCACGGATAACAGACTGACTACGGCATAATTAGCAGACAAGCAAATAACACCACCGACAACTCAACATCGGGGAACACCATCCCCAACCCAAGTACTCTAACTGAACATACACCCACTGTTGCCTTCCCTGACCAACTCGACAACCTGACACGTAAAGTAGACCCGACACAACCATTGACGACCTCTTCCAAGGACTCAAAAGAAAGTTACGCAACACCAAACAGCATCACAAGGGATCACAACCCAAACAAGATCACGAAGGATCACACACCAAACAAGATCACAAAGGATCGCAAACCAACTGCCAAGAACGCCCTCCCGGGACTCTAACCCGGTCAGGCCAACCCAAGAATGCTGCAACTTACCGGGACTCTAACCCGTAAGCCAGCCGGAAAATGCTGCAACTTCCCGAGACTCTAACTCGTAAGCCAGCCGAAGAATACTGCAACTTACCGGGACTCTAACCCGCAAGCCAGCCAAAGTATGCTCACAAACCCAAACCACACACGCGCGGCCATGACCCCTTTATTGGCGGGCGGGCCCCCTTGTCACGCCCCAATTTCAGTAAATCGAACTCGGGACGCGAACGTTTTAAAAACATAAAAACACTTGAAACCTGTTTTCATTAAATCACTTAAAATGCCAATTTAGTTCAACAAAATAATAATTACAGTTTAAAACACGTCCCAACAAGTGGACAAAAGTACACGGTATCCGTCACTAGACTCAAAAGACAAAACCCGGACTCCGCTCCTAGCTCCACAAGCTTCGAGAGCTCACCTAGTCCGTCCCACGAACAGTACCTGTAGGAAAAGCAGCTAGGGGTGAGCGTTCGCTCACCGCCACGGATAACAGACTGACTACGGCATAATTAGCAGACAAGCAAATAACACCACCGACAACTCAACATCGGGGAACACCATCCCCAACCCAAGTACTCTAACTGAACATACACCCACTGTTGCCTTCCCTGACCAACTCGACAACCTGACACGTAAAGTAGACCCGACACAACCATTGACGACCTCTTCCAAGGACTCAAAAGAAAGTTACGCAACACCAAACAGCATCACAAGGGATCACAACCCAAACAAGATCACGAAGGATCACACACCAAACAAGATCACAAAGGATCGCAAACCAACTGCCAAGAACGCCCTCCCGGGACTCTAACCCGGTCAGGCCAACCCAAGAATGCTGCAACTTACCGGGACTCTAACCCGTAAGCCAGCCGGAAAATGCTGCAACTTCCCGAGACTCTAACTCGTAAGCCAGCCGAAGAATACTGCAACTTACCGGGACTCTAACCCGCAAGCCAGCCAAAGTATGCTCACAAACCCAAACCACACACGCGCGGCCATGACCCCTTTATTGGCGGGCGGGCCCCCTTGTCACGCCCCAATTTCAGTAAATCGAACTCGGGACGCGAACGTTTTAAAAACATAAAAACACTTGAAACCTGTTTTCATTAAATCACTTAAAATGCCAATTTAGTTCAACAAAATAATAATTACAGTTTAAAACACGTCCCAACAAGTGGACAAAAGTACACGGTATCCGTCACTAGACTCAAAAGACAAAACCCGGACTCCGCTCCTAGCTCCACAAGCTTCGAGAGCTCACCTAGTCCGTCCCACGAACAGTACCTGTAGGAAAAGCAGCTAGGGGTGAGCGTTCGCTCACCGCCACGGATAACAGACTGACTACGGCATAATTAGCAGACAAGCAAATAACACCACCGACAACTCAACATCGGGGAACACCATCCCCAACCCAAGTACTCTAACTGAACATACACCCACTGTTGCCTTCCCTGACCAACTCGACAACCTGACACGTAAAGTAGACCCGACACAACCATTGACGACCTCTTCCAAGGACTCAAAAGAAAGTTACGCAACACCAAACAGCATCACAAGGGATCACAACCCAAACAAGATCACGAAGGATCACACACCAAACAAGATCACAAAGGATCGCAAACCAACTGCCAAGAACGCCCTCCCGGGACTCTAACCCGGTCAGGCCAACCCAAGAATGCTGCAACTTACCGGGACTCTAACCCGTAAGCCAGCCGGAAAATGCTGCAACTTCCCGAGACTCTAACTCGTAAGCCAGCCGAAGAATACTGCAACTTACCGGGACTCTAACCCGCAAGCCAGCCAAAGTATGCTCACAAACCCAAACCACACACGCGCGGCCATGACCCCTTTATTGGCGGGCGGGCCCCCTTGTCACGCCCCAATTTCAGTAAATCGAACTCGGGACGCGAACGTTTTAAAAACATAAAAACACTTGAAACCTGTTTTCATTAAATCACTTAAAATGCCAATTTAGTTCAACAAAATAATAATTACAGTTTAAAACACGTCCCAACAAGTGGACAAAAGTACACGGTATCCGTCACTAGACTCAAAAGACAAAACCCGGACTCCGCTCCTAGCTCCACAAGCTTCGAGAGCTCACCTAGTCCGTCCCACGAACAGTACCTGTAGGAAAAGCAGCTAGGGGTGAGCGTTCGCTCACCGCCACGGATAACAGACTGACTACGGCATAATTAGCAGACAAGCAAATAACACCACCGACAACTCAACATCGGGGAACACCATCCCCAACCCAAGTACTCTAACTGAACATACACCCACTGTTGCCTTCCCTGACCAACTCGACAACCTGACACGTAAAGTAGACCCGACACAACCATTGACGACCTCTTCCAAGGACTCAAAAGAAAGTTACGCAACACCAAACAGCATCACAAGGGATCACAACCCAAACAAGATCACGAAGGATCACACACCAAACAAGATCACAAAGGATCGCAAACCAACTGCCAAGAACGCCCTCCCGGGACTCTAACCCGGTCAGGCCAACCCAAGAATGCTGCAACTTACCGGGACTCTAACCCGTAAGCCAGCCGGAAAATGCTGCAACTTCCCGAGACTCTAACTCGTAAGCCAGCCGAAGAATACTGCAACTTACCGGGACTCTAACCCGCAAGCCAGCCAAAGTATGCTCACAAACCCAAACCACACACGCGCGGCCATGACCCCTTTATTGGCGGGCGGGCCCCCTTGTCACGCCCCAATTTCAGTAAATCGAACTCGGGACGCGAACGTTTTAAAAACATAAAAACACTTGAAACCTGTTTTCATTAAATCACTTAAAATGCCAATTTAGTTCAACAAAATAATAATTACAGTTTAAAACACGTCCCAACAAGTGGACAAAAGTACACGGTATCCGTCACTAGACTCAAAAGACAAAACCCGGACTCCGCTCCTAGCTCCACAAGCTTCGAGAGCTCACCTAGTCCGTCCCACGAACAGTACCTGTAGGAAAAGCAGCTAGGGGTGAGCGTTCGCTCACCGCCACGGATAACAGACTGACTACGGCATAATTAGCAGACAAGCAAATAACACCACCGACAACTCAACATCGGGGAACACCATCCCCAACCCAAGTACTCTAACTGAACATACACCCACTGTTGCCTTCCCTGACCAACTCGACAACCTGACACGTAAAGTAGACCCGACACAACCATTGACGACCTCTTCCAAGGACTCAAAAGAAAGTTACGCAACACCAAACAGCATCACAAGGGATCACAACCCAAACAAGATCACGAAGGATCACACACCAAACAAGATCACAAAGGATCGCAAACCAACTGCCAAGAACGCCCTCCCGGGACTCTAACCCGGTCAGGCCAACCCAAGAATGCTGCAACTTACCGGGACTCTAACCCGTAAGCCAGCCGGAAAATGCTGCAACTTCCCGAGACTCTAACTCGTAAGCCAGCCGAAGAATACTGCAACTTACCGGGACTCTAACCCGCAAGCCAGCCAAAGTATGCTCACAAACCCAAACCACACACGCGCGGCCATGACCCCTTTATTGGCGGGCGGGCCCCCTTGTCACGCCCCAATTTCAGTAAATCGAACTCGGGACGCGAACGTTTTAAAAACATAAAAACACTTGAAACCTGTTTTCATTAAATCACTTAAAATGCCAATTTAGTTCAACAAAATAATAATTACAGTTTAAAACACGTCCCAACAAGTGGACAAAAGTACACGGTATCCGTCACTAGACTCAAAAGACAAAACCCGGACTCCGCTCCTAGCTCCACAAGCTTCGAGAGCTCACCTAGTCCGTCCCACGAACAGTACCTGTAGGAAAAGCAGCTAGGGGTGAGCGTTCGCTCACCGCCACGGATAACAGACTGACTACGGCATAATTAGCAGACAAGCAAATAACACCACCGACAACTCAACATCGGGGAACACCATCCCCAACCCAAGTACTCTAACTGAACATACACCCACTGTTGCCTTCCCTGACCAACTCGACAACCTGACACGTAAAGTAGACCCGACACAACCATTGACGACCTCTTCCAAGGACTCAAAAGAAAGTTACGCAACACCAAACAGCATCACAAGGGATCACAACCCAAACAAGATCACGAAGGATCACACACCAAACAAGATCACAAAGGATCGCAAACCAACTGCCAAGAACGCCCTCCCGGGACTCTAACCCGGTCAGGCCAACCCAAGAATGCTGCAACTTACCGGGACTCTAACCCGTAAGCCAGCCGGAAAATGCTGCAACTTCCCGAGACTCTAACTCGTAAGCCAGCCGAAGAATACTGCAACTTACCGGGACTCTAACCCGCAAGCCAGCCAAAGTATGCTCACAAACCCAAACCACACACGCGCGGCCATGACCCCTTTATTGGCGGGCGGGCCCCCTTGTCACGCCCCAATTTCAGTAAATCGAACTCGGGACGCGAACGTTTTAAAAACATAAAAACACTTGAAACCTGTTTTCATTAAATCACTTAAAATGCCAATTTAGTTCAACAAAATAATAATTACAGTTTAAAACACGTCCCAACAAGTGGACAAAAGTACACGGTATCCGTCACTAGACTCAAAAGACAAAACCCGGACTCCGCTCCTAGCTCCACAAGCTTCGAGAGCTCACCTAGTCCGTCCCACGAACAGTACCTGTAGGAAAAGCAGCTAGGGGTGAGCGTTCGCTCACCGCCACGGATAACAGACTGACTACGGCATAATTAGCAGACAAGCAAATAACACCACCGACAACTCAACATCGGGGAACACCATCCCCAACCCAAGTACTCTAACTGAACATACACCCACTGTTGCCTTCCCTGACCAACTCGACAACCTGACACGTAAAGTAGACCCGACACAACCATTGACGACCTCTTCCAAGGACTCAAAAGAAAGTTACGCAACACCAAACAGCATCACAAGGGATCACAACCCAAACAAGATCACGAAGGATCACACACCAAACAAGATCACAAAGGATCGCAAACCAACTGCCAAGAACGCCCTCCCGGGACTCTAACCCGGTCAGGCCAACCCAAGAATGCTGCAACTTACCGGGACTCTAACCCGTAAGCCAGCCGGAAAATGCTGCAACTTCCCGAGACTCTAACTCGTAAGCCAGCCGAAGAATACTGCAACTTACCGGGACTCTAACCCGCAAGCCAGCCAAAGTATGCTCACAAACCCAAACCACACACGCGCGGCCATGACCCCTTTATTGGCGGGCGGGCCCCCTTGTCACGCCCCAATTTCAGTAAATCGAACTCGGGACGCGAACGTTTTAAAAACATAAAAACACTTGAAACCTGTTTTCATTAAATCACTTAAAATGCCAATTTAGTTCAACAAAATAATAATTACAGTTTAAAACACGTCCCAACAAGTGGACAAAAGTACACGGTATCCGTCACTAGACTCAAAAGACAAAACCCGGACTCCGCTCCTAGCTCCACAAGCTTCGAGAGCTCACCTAGTCCGTCCCACGAACAGTACCTGTAGGAAAAGCAGCTAGGGGTGAGCGTTCGCTCACCGCCACGGATAACAGACTGACTACGGCATAATTAGCAGACAAGCAAATAACACCACCGACAACTCAACATCGGGGAACACCATCCCCAACCCAAGTACTCTAACTGAACATACACCCACTGTTGCCTTCCCTGACCAACTCGACAACCTGACACGTAAAGTAGACCCGACACAACCATTGACGACCTCTTCCAAGGACTCAAAAGAAAGTTACGCAACACCAAACAGCATCACAAGGGATCACAACCCAAACAAGATCACGAAGGATCACACACCAAACAAGATCACAAAGGATCGCAAACCAACTGCCAAGAACGCCCTCCCGGGACTCTAACCCGGTCAGGCCAACCCAAGAATGCTGCAACTTACCGGGACTCTAACCCGTAAGCCAGCCGGAAAATGCTGCAACTTCCCGAGACTCTAACTCGTAAGCCAGCCGAAGAATACTGCAACTTACCGGGACTCTAACCCGCAAGCCAGCCAAAGTATGCTCACAAACCCAAACCACACACGCGCGGCCATGACCCCTTTATTGGCGGGCGGGCCCCCTTGTCACGCCCCAATTTCAGTAAATCGAACTCGGGACGCGAACGTTTTAAAAACATAAAAACACTTGAAACCTGTTTTCATTAAATCACTTAAAATGCCAATTTAGTTCAACAAAATAATAATTACAGTTTAAAACACGTCCCAACAAGTGGACAAAAGTACACGGTATCCGTCACTAGACTCAAAAGACAAAACCCGGACTCCGCTCCTAGCTCCACAAGCTTCGAGAGCTCACCTAGTCCGTCCCACGAACAGTACCTGTAGGAAAAGCAGCTAGGGGTGAGCGTTCGCTCACCGCCACGGATAACAGACTGACTACGGCATAATTAGCAGACAAGCAAATAACACCACCGACAACTCAACATCGGGGAACACCATCCCCAACCCAAGTACTCTAACTGAACATACACCCACTGTTGCCTTCCCTGACCAACTCGACAACCTGACACGTAAAGTAGACCCGACACAACCATTGACGACCTCTTCCAAGGACTCAAAAGAAAGTTACGCAACACCAAACAGCATCACAAGGGATCACAACCCAAACAAGATCACGAAGGATCACACACCAAACAAGATCACAAAGGATCGCAAACCAACTGCCAAGAACGCCCTCCCGGGACTCTAACCCGGTCAGGCCAACCCAAGAATGCTGCAACTTACCGGGACTCTAACCCGTAAGCCAGCCGGAAAATGCTGCAACTTCCCGAGACTCTAACTCGTAAGCCAGCCGAAGAATACTGCAACTTACCGGGACTCTAACCCGCAAGCCAGCCAAAGTATGCTCACAAACCCAAACCACACACGCGCGGCCATGACCCCTTTATTGGCGGGCGGGCCCCCTTGTCACGCCCCAATTTCAGTAAATCGAACTCGGGACGCGAACGTTTTAAAAACATAAAAACACTTGAAACCTGTTTTCATTAAATCACTTAAAATGCCAATTTAGTTCAACAAAATAATAATTACAGTTTAAAACACGTCCCAACAAGTGGACAAAAGTACACGGTATCCGTCACTAGACTCAAAAGACAAAACCCGGACTCCGCTCCTAGCTCCACAAGCTTCGAGAGCTCACCTAGTCCGTCCCACGAACAGTACCTGTAGGAAAAGCAGCTAGGGGTGAGCGTTCGCTCACCGCCACGGATAACAGACTGACTACGGCATAATTAGCAGACAAGCAAATAACACCACCGACAACTCAACATCGGGGAACACCATCCCCAACCCAAGTACTCTAACTGAACATACACCCACTGTTGCCTTCCCTGACCAACTCGACAACCTGACACGTAAAGTAGACCCGACACAACCATTGACGACCTCTTCCAAGGACTCAAAAGAAAGTTACGCAACACCAAACAGCATCACAAGGGATCACAACCCAAACAAGATCACGAAGGATCACACACCAAACAAGATCACAAAGGATCGCAAACCAACTGCCAAGAACGCCCTCCCGGGACTCTAACCCGGTCAGGCCAACCCAAGAATGCTGCAACTTACCGGGACTCTAACCCGTAAGCCAGCCGGAAAATGCTGCAACTTCCCGAGACTCTAACTCGTAAGCCAGCCGAAGAATACTGCAACTTACCGGGACTCTAACCCGCAAGCCAGCCAAAGTATGCTCACAAACCCAAACCACACACGCGCGGCCATGACCCCTTTATTGGCGGGCGGGCCCCCTTGTCACGCCCCAATTTCAGTAAATCGAACTCGGGACGCATCGACACTAAGTCGGATCAGGCTGTCGACCTTTAGAACTCGCAATTCATCGACACTAAGTCGGATCAGGCTGTCGACCTTTAAAACTCGCAATTCATCGACACTAAGTCGGATCAGGCTGTCGACCTTTAGAACTCGCAATTCATCGACACTAAGTCGGATCAGGCTGTCGACCTTTAGAACTCGCAATTCATCGACACTAAGTTGGATCAGGCTGTCGACCTTTAGAACTCGCAATTCATCGACACTAAGTCGGATCAGGCTGTCGACCTTTAGAACTCACAACTTCAGGTAACCACAATCACAATCACAGGCAAGTTCAATCACACAAGCACTCAAGGCCACTCAAGACACCTCAATAGTCAAGACTCGGGTTCAACAACCCCACGGGCACTCACTGCCACTCAAGACACACCAACGGTCAAGACTCGGGTTCAACAACCCCACGACACTCACTGCCACTCAAGACACACCAACGGTCAAGACTCGGGTTCAACAACCCCACGACACTCACTGCCACCTCAAAACACACCAACGGTCAAGACTCGGGTTCAACAACCCCACGGCACTCACGACCACCCCAAAACATCAACAGTAAGACACAGGCACTCATGGCCACCCAAGACACCAATTTAAATACACGGGCTCTCATGGCCACCCAAGACACCAACAATTAAATAACGCGGGCTCTCAAGGCCACCCAAACTCAACAATAAATAACGCGGGCTCTCAAGGCCACCCAAACTCAACAATAAATAACGCGGGCTCCCAAGGCCACCCAAACTCAACAATAATAACGCAGAACAACCTCCGGAATACTCGATGTCTCCAACAGTCCTAAGATCACTAGTTTCACAAACAACCTCCGGGCATGGTCATATGCCTCCAGTAATTCAATTATCGCTAAGTTCTCTGTTCCTACGACACTACTAAGTGTCACATTCTTTTCTCTTAAACGCTACAATCCCGTATCATGCTTTTCTAATATTCGCTACATTCCCGTATCATGCTTTTCTAATATTTAAATAAAACTACTCAACCCACGACACCCCGGTGTCACATGCAATTCTACTGTTAACTTTCCCCAGTCAGGGCCGAGATCCGGCTACTTTTCCCTACCTCGTGCGTGTTCTCCCAAAAGCCAAACAACGAGCTCCGGTGATGATCTCAGTCACTCACCCAGCTTTCCCTTGCCTCGGTCCGTGGCACGATCTAAAAGAACACAATTTTTAATGCACTTTAACTCGCAGGAAATAAACTGAAATTTAATAAACTTAACGCCCAAACGTAACCCCGACAATGTCGATCACTCCCAAACTTCCCAATTACTCGACATTGTCGATAAGGGACCCGTAAAGGCCCGATTCGCCCGACATGGCGAATCTGCCCGGGTTTTGTAAATGCCCTTCCGGGGGTCCAAAAATTCCCGTTTTCGTTTCTACGGTCTTAGAATAATTCAAGGGTTCCTAGGCACTCGACGGAATCGAATTCCGACTCCCGAGTCATTTAATTAACGTTTAAAGTTTCTAACCACAATTTCCGAATTTTCACGAATCACTCACCCTAATTCACTATTTCTCAAAACAAGATCGGTAACCTACAAAAGTAAACACCCAACTTTTGTTACCGATAAATAGCTCTAAGAATTAGCCTTTCCTCTCCCCGCTACTCAACCGAGATCTCCTTGATTATCGACCTTGTCGTGACTCACAAACGCATAATAAAAACTTGGTTCTTATTATTTGTAACACTCCACACAATAACCAAATCACTTCATCTCTCTCCTCGTAGCTATTGCATCCATAACATTTCTTTAATTGGCCACTTTTCCCACAAGAACAGATGGCCTTGATTTGCTACTGTCAACACCAAAAGAAATAGAAGAAAATGGATTTAATTTGTGCTTACACGATTTTGTTCCTTCTCGTAGCCAAACCACACATGGAAAGCAATAACTCTTGCAGTAAATGAGTCCCACCCTTTGGATTCACTTCCTTCTCTGCTGAAATTGATGCCGATTGATGATTAAAGCTTCAAGAGCACATGTTGCTTGCAACAATCACCACACAAACAAATAATACAGTTTATGCTAGCTTCTCTCTCTCCTAATGGTGCCGCCACACTCACTTTGATCTAGAGATCATGTGGTGAATGATTCCACAAGAAAACACAGAGAACACGGCTCTCTCTCTAGCTTGATGTCGCCGCCCCCCATTCTCAAAGCTCAACTCTGTACAAGACCTAAACCACTTAAAACCTTTCCTTTTCTTTATTTTTAAAAAACCAACTACCATCACATTTATGACAAGTGGCAAGTGGGTCCCACCCCTTTTTGGAAAATATCTTCTAGATATTTTTCAGTCGGATTCGCGAAATTCGGCCGTCTCGGGCCCCGAACGGGCACTTTTTTCCAAGAAATTACGAAACTTGGCGGGCTACAAGGAAATGGCTCAACTAAGACCGCTACGACGAAGACTAAGCTTTTTAGATCCAAAACGGTCCTCGAATGGACCAAAACGTCGCTCGATTGACTTTTCTAGCGAAAAGTCAACATTTCCCAAATTGATCAGAAAGTTGCCCTGAGTCCCCCGGAACTCACTTTGGTCGATAACGGGGTCAACTTAAGTCCGGTATGACCCTCGGGGTCCAATTCCGGTTCAATTCAATGTCTGCTCAAAATTTTTAAATTTTCCTGTTTTTCGCGGGTTTGACTGGCGTTGACCGGGAGTGGTTATTACAATCTACCCCCCTTAAAGGAATTTCGTCCGCGAAATTTAGAACAACGCACGTCAGGAGTCGAACCGGTCGGGGTACCTCGCGCGAACCTCGTCCTCGCGTTTCCAAGTCGACTCGGCCTCGTGGTGTCGCCACAACACCAGCTCTAAGCGGATAACCTTTCCGCGCAGGACCTGCTCTCGTGGATCCCTTTCCCGCATCGGTTTCTCCTTACACGGGACATCACCCGTTACCTCGACATCTGCCCATTCAATGACGTACTCAAGACCTCGAAAGGTTCGATACACCGCGGGGCTAACCCGCCTCCGCCGCGGTTGAAACGCATTAGTCCATCTTTCGGACTCACCTCCAGGGATACATGACCGCTGATTGCTGACTCGAGAGGTCGGTGCCGTCAGTCAGCATAACTCATGATGACTCTACGCGGTCTTCAACCGCTCACGCTTTGGCACGACCGACTCAGCTATCTCTCGGTCCAGTTCTAGACCCAGTAACCTCTTATTTCTCACTTCTGCCCAGCACACAGGCGATCGACACGGCCTACCACACAACGCTTCGATTATAGATTTAAAATATAAACTACACATTACATAATAATACACTATTGATTATAGATTTAAAATACCCCTGAAACAGAATATTGCATAACACTACACCTGCTACTACAGAGTCAAGCTCAAGGTGTTCCAAAACCAGACCAGTATATCGCGAACTCGCCGGAGGGGACTTGGAAAATAGAAGAGCACGACCCACAACTCCATTATTTCTCAGCTCTGACGACGCTGAGGGTGCCCGAGCTCCTGATCTGGAGCAGCTTCTCCGAGCGCAGGCGGCGCAAAACCAGACCCGAGGTGGAGCATTTGATCTCCGATCTGAAACAAAAACATAAAATAAACCTTCAACATATACCATATACGTGCATGCATATATGTGTATTAGCAACATAAAATAAACCTTCAACATATACCATATACGTGCATGCATATATGTGTATTAGCCAGTTATAAAGAGACTTGCATGCATGACATGGTTTTTGAGTTAAGGATGATCAAAAGCTGGTTGTTTGGCAGCGGGAACGCAGTCGATGATGAGCTCGGGAGCCGCCAAACCGTGGGTCTCGCCGTGAAGAGCTGGTGGGTCTGCAGGTCGACCTCTCCTCGACTTGTTCTCCGTTCGCGATGACGATTGAAAATGGTGAGCGAGCCTCTGCATGAAACGATGCTCATGATCGGGAACTGGTTCAAGCGGCCGTGAGGTTGCAGATCTGAAACCGAAGTTGGTGGCGGATCACAAGGTCGGCGGCGGAGCTTCTGCCAGATCCACGGGCGCGTCCACGACGGCGGCGAAGCGGAGGCGTGGTTCCGTTGAGAGATGTGTTTATGACGGCGGCAAAGTACATGCATGGCTCCGTTGCGAGCTATACACGACGGTTTGTCGGAGCAACTCCATCTGGTTCGTGCGCCGGCGAGAGAAGCGGCGGCTCTGCAACGATATTTTCTCCTCCGGCTAAGCAACGACATCCGGCTCATGTACCAGATCTACCGCCCTTGTTGGCTGCTGGCATGGCCAGGGAGAACACGGGAGACCGACTTTCTTCTTCTGACGTCGACACGGGAGCAGCGACTCGCCGAGCAGAACGGCGGTGGTTGTAGAAGGTGGGAAGCGAGATGGCCTGCGGCGAGAGCTGGGAGGCGAGATGGCCGGCGGCGGGAGCTGGGAGGCGAGAGGACTTGCTGTAAGATGTGTCTGCATAATGAGACGATGAACCCTAATATCAAGGTTAAAACACAAAAACTAAATGACAATAATGTCCTCATGAAGAATAAAATTACATAAAAAAAATAAATCTTAGCTTATTTACGTAATATGCCACTTATGATTGTAACCGTTGGATTAGCTTCATCCAAAGGTTCATAATCAAGTAACATGTAACAAAATAAGAATTTTGGTAACACTTGAAAGTGTACGCATATATATATATATAGGAGAGCAATCAGGTGCGAAACATGAGTTATGGTGTGAACATGCGAACTCAATCAGATTACGCCATGTGTGGCGCTCAGAAAATGCTCCTTTTTTTTTATAATCAAGTTTATTAATTCGATTTTTCCCGTTTCGTATCAACTCCGATTTCATTTTTTCTTGCGCCAATATTCTTATTTTTTCAAGAGCTTTCTAACAAGTAGTGGATTGCATATATTTTGATGTGTTTTTGAATGAGTGTGTGGATGTGTGAATATGAGTGCGAAAAGTGTGATGTGTTTTGCAAATTTAGTGTATATGGTTTGCGGATTTAGTGTATATGGTTTGCGAATTTAGTGTGTTTTTCAAATTTAGTGTATATGGGTTGCGGATTTAGTGTATATGGTTTGCAGATGTAGTGTATATGGTTTGCAAATTTAGTGTGTTCTGCAAATTTAGTGTATATGGTTTGCAAATTTAGTGTATTGCATACTTATGTACATATGATATATATGGTTCAACTCCATGTTTGAATATAAGCTAACAAATATTAATGTCATTTAAACTTTCCTACCATATATAGTAAGTTGCTTATTCAAGATTTATCATTTAAACTTTCCTACCATATACAGTAAGTTGCATACTAAATAATATATATGGTTCAACTCCATGTTTGAATATAAGCTTACAAATATTAATGCCATTTAAACTTTCCTATCATATACATTAAGTTGCTTATTCAAGAATTATCATCCTCAAATTAGATAATCTTGTAATAAACCAATAAGATTAACTACAATTCCAGGTTTTAAAATTATATGCAAGTTATGACTCCAACATTTATCATAAAGTTATTTAAAATCTTAGTAGTATACATATACTTCCTCCATCCTACAATATTCTACAATGAGTGTCTCATTTATTTGACAAAGATTTAGTTTTAGTAAAGTGTGAAAATTACACTAAATTCGCAAACCATATACACTAAATCCGCAAACCATATACACTAAATCCGCAAACCATATACACTAAGTTTTCAAAACACACTAAATTCGCAAACCATATACACTAAATCCGCAAACCATATATATTAAATCTGCAAACCATATACACTAAATCCGCAAACCATATACACTAAATTTGCAAAACACATCACACTTTTTCGCACTCATATTCACACATCCACGCACATTTTCAAAAACACATTAAAATATATGCAATCCACTACTTGTTAGAAAGCTCTTGAAAAAATAAGAATATTGGCGCAAAAAAAAAATTAAATCGGAGTTGAAACGAAGCGGGAAAAATTAAATTAATAAACTTGGTGGGGAAAAAAAGATGAGCATTTCTAAGCGCGACACATGTCATGTTGTTGTTGAGTTCGCAGGTTCGCATTTTAAGAGTGGTTCGCACGTGATTGATTCCCTATATATATATATATATATATATATATTCTCGTGCAAATTATATATATATAGTTGTATGAATATAATAATGAGTGTATATATTATAATGATATTTTTCTATATATAAACCATAATTATATTTATAAATCGTGAGTATGATTTTACGAATGTGTATGTGTTACATAGTCATATAGGTATATAAAATATAAAATATGTTATGTTAATTTGTATATTTTGTTGTTACTCTACATATAAATACTTATTTGTTGTATGATTATATTATTTTCAGATTTACTCAATATGGATTCAGAATCCAATTCTATTGGTACTCCCGTGGTTGTGAGTAATAATGAACCCTTGAGTGCGGATCAAGCGGTTAACTCACCAGTTCATAATATTGAATATGTCGACCCTAACACAAATTCAAAGCTAGTTGTTACTAATAAGAGACAAAGATCCATGGTATGAGATCATTTCGAAAGAGAAACGAGAAATAACAAGAAATTGGCTATTTGTAGTTACTGCAAAAAGGGACTATCAAGTGACACTAATAATGGAACAAGTCATCTCAGTAGACATCTGAAACGATGTCCACGATATAAGGTACTAGACATAGGTCAGGCGATCTTGGCGGGCGAAAGAAAGAATGGCGGGAAGTTTATTTTGAACAACTATCAATTTGACCAAGATGCATGTAGAAAGGAGCTTGCTCGTATGATTATCATGCACGAGTACCCTTTGCCAATGGTTGATCATCAGAAGTTTCGGGACTTCATGAAAATAGCTCAACTTGTAAGAACCACTCTCGGTCAACGCCAGTCAAATCGGTGAAAATCAGAAAATTTAAAAAATTTACACAGACACCTAAATAAACCTAAATCTGACCCCGAGGGTCATACCGGACATAAGTTGACCCCGATATCGACCAAAGTGAGTTCCGGGGGACTCAGGGCAACTTTCTGACCAAATTGGGAAAGGTTGACTTTTTGCTGGAAAAGTCAACCGAGCGACGTTTTGGTCCATTCGAGGTCCGTTTCGGATCCAAAAAGCTTAGCCGTCGTCGGGGCCCGAGACAGTCGAATTTCGCGAATCTGACTGAAAAATATCTAGAAGATATTTTCCAAAAGGTGTGGGACCCACTCGCCACTTGTCAAATAAGTGGTGGTGTTAGGTTTTTGGGACAAAACAAGAAGACTACATGAGAGAGGGGTTCGACCAACACTTCAAAAAAAAGGAAAAAAAATAGAATTTAGAGAGAGAAAAGAAGAGAGAAGAAAGGGAGAAAAAGAAAAGAAGGTTTGGAGATTTGTGACTTTTCCCGACGATCAAACCGGTGGATCGTCTCAACGATCAAGGAATCGAGTTCACACCGTCATTCCATACGGTGAGCAACTATCCGATTTTCGTTTTGTTAAGTTTAAAGTTTAGGGTTTGGGTTAAAACTAGTAGTTTGTGGTTGAGTTGAGGTGTAGGGCTCGTTGGAGACGTTTTGGAGCGAAGATTGGACGTTTTTCGGTGACCGGAGGCTCGAGGGAGCTCCGGCCACCGTGTATGGTGGCTGGCCGGACCATGGGGTGGCTGGCCGGAGCTAGGACCGGCCACCACCATGGTGAACCGGCCCCAAACCGGCCCTAGCCACCCATGGCCTAGGATGACCGGGTGGGGCCCACATGCCCGGGTATCGGGTTTTCGTGTTCGGGTGGTTTAGGACTTTCCCCAAGTAGTTAATCCACATCCGGATCGAAATTTGGAATTAAATTGTAAAAGTTGTAAATGACGGGTTTGGAAACTTTAAACGCGAATTAAATTACTCGGAAGTCGGAATTTGATTCCGTCGAGTGCATAGGAACCCTTGAATTATTCTAAGACCGTAGAAACGAAAAAGGGAATTTTCGGAGCCCCGGAAGGACGTTTTCCAATCCCGGGAAGATTCGCAGGGTCGGGCGAAACGGGCCTTTCCGGGTCCATTATCGACAATGTCGAGTAATTGGGAAGTTTGGGAGTGATCGACACTGTCGGGGTTACTTTTGGGCGTCAAGTTTATTAAAATTCAGTTTATGCCTGCAAGCTTAAAAGTGTTTTAAATTGTGTTCTTATTAGATCGTGCCACCGACAGAGGAAAGGGAAAGTTAGGCGAGTGATCGTGATCACATCGGAGCTTGATTGTGAGCTTTTGGGGAAAGCATACGAGGTAGGGAAAAGTAGCCAGATCTCGGCCCTGACTAGGGAAAGTTAACAGTAGAAATGCATGTGACTCTTGGGTGTCGTGGGTTAAGTAAGTTTATTCGAATATTAGAAAGGCAGACGACACCGGGTGGTGTCGTATGATACGGGAACGTATCGAACAATAGAAGTGCATGTGACACTTAGTAGTGTCGTAGGAACAATGAACTTATAGATATGAGAATTATTGGAGGCATTTGGTTATGCCCGGAGGTTGATTGTTTAGTTTGTGTCTTAGGTGGCCATGAGTGCCTGTGGGGTTGTTAAACCCGTATTTTACTGTTGGTGTGTCTTGGGTGGCCATGAGTGCCCGTGGGGTTGTTAAACCTGTATTTTACTGTTGGCGTGTCTTTGGTGGCCATGAGTGCCCGTGGGGTTGTTGAACCCGTGTTTTACTATTGGTGTCTTGGGTGGCCATGAGTGCCCGTGGGGTTGTTGACGCGTGTTTTACCGTTGGTGTCTTGGGTGGCCATGAGTGCGTGTGGAGTGTTAAACCGGTGTTGTTGTTGTTTGTTGAACTTTACTTGTGATTGTGATTGTGGTTACCTGGGGATGGGGTGTGACAGGTCGACAGCCTGATACGACTTCGTGTCGGGAAAAGTGCGATAGGTCGACAGCCTGATCCAACCGTCGTGTTGGGAAAAGTGCGACAGGTCGACCGCCTGATCCAACCGTCGTGTTGGGAAAAGTGTGATAGGTCGACAGCCTGATCCGATTGGGTGTCGGGAAAAGTGTGACAGGTCGACAGCCTGATCCAACCGTCGTGTTGGGAAAAGTGCGACAGGTCGGCCGCCTGATCCAACCGTCGTGTTGGGAAAAGCGCGTGGGGACTGAGTAGCTGGAGTGTGATCCTTTGCGATCTTGTTTGGTGTGCGATCCTTTGTGATCTTGGGTGTTGCGTGGTTATCTTTCGTGTCTTTGGAGGAGGTCGTAATCGTTGTGTCGGGTCTACATTACGTGTCCGAGTGTTGAGTCGGTTGAGGAAAGTAACAGTTGTGTGTAAGTCGGGTTACCTGAGTTTGGGGATAGTGGTCCCCCGGTGTTTGGGTTGTTGTTGTTGTTTCCGGCATGTTCTGCTAAGTATGCCGTAGTCAGTCTGTTATCTGTGGTGGTGAGCGAACGCTCACCCCTAGCTACTTTTCCTACAGGTATTGGTCGCGGGACGGACTAGGTGAGCTCTCGAAGCTTGAAGAGCTGGCAGCGGGAGTCCGGGTTTCCTTTTTGAGTCTAGCGACGTACGCCTTGTATTTTGTCCGCTTGTTGGGACGTACTTTTGAGTTGTAAATTATTTTGATTAACTAAATGGTGGTTTTAAAGCGATTTATTTAAAAGGTTTGAAAATGTTTTATTGTCTTAAACGTTCGCGTTCCGGGTTCGGTTCTACTGAATTTGGGGCGTGACACAACCATTGCTCCAAGTTCCGACTCGAAACACTTTGAAGACCGATCTCCTGGATATGTACAAGCATGAGAAGGATGATGCGAAGAAGAAGGTACGGAGAAATAAAAGCAGAATTGCACTGACTATAGATATGTGGACGGCAAATAGTCAAAGAAAAGGTTTCATGGCAATCACGGTGCATTACATTGACAACGATTGGAAGATGCAGAGTAGAATTATCAGGTATTGTATTTCAAAATTGTTTGCATTATATTTTATTTCATAATTCGTGTCATGTTTTAAATTTTTATACTTGTACTTGTTGTGTTTAGGTTCAAATGTGTGTCTTGTCCACACACTGCTGATGTTCTTGCTAATGTGTTGTTTGACTGTATGCTTGATTGAAACTTGGATAGAAAATTATCTACATTGACGGTAGATAATTGCACAACTAATGATGGAATTGTTAGATTTTTGTTGGAAAAGCTTCCTTCTAGCTCACTTTTACTAGATGGAAAGTTATTGCACATGCGATGTTGTCCTCATATTCTTAATTTGATTGTGCAAGATGGTTTATCCATTATTAAAGAAAGTATTGAGAAAGTAAGAGAAACAATTGCTTATTGGAGTTCAACCCCCAAAAGAGTACAAAAGTTTGAGGAAACCAAGAATCAGATGGAGATTAAGTGTGGTAAAAAATTAGCTCTTGATTGCAAAACACGATGGAACTCTACTTATTTAATGTTGAAGGTTGCCTTACAGTATAAGGAAGTCTTGAAGAGATTGGAAATTCGGGAGGAGATGTTTAAGTGTTGTCCAACATATGAGGAATGGGAGGTTGCTGAAGAAGTATGTGAGAAGCTAAGTATTTTTTATGAGGTGACTGAGGCGTTCTCTGGTAGTAAGTATCCGACTGCGAACATATTTTTTCCTCATATGTGCTCTATGAAATTTTCATTGCTTTCATGGAAAACATCTTCACGTGAAATTATAAAGTCTATGACATTGAGCATGAACCAGAAATTCGACAAGTATTGGCATAGCATACATGGGATTATGTCTATTGCTATTGTTTTAGATCCAAGATTTAAGATTCATCTTTTGGAAGCCTACTTCCCTAGGCTTTATGGCAATGCATCTGCTATAGAGATTGAGAAAGTGAGAACATTATGTTTGAAGCTCGTTGAAGAATATAACTGTAGAGAATCAAAAGCACTTGGACAACAAGACAATATGGTGAAAAGTTGTCACCGAGAGGCTTCAGATACATCAAATGTAAGGTTGGATTGGACTATCTTCGAGTCATATGTAAGTGGGGCAAAGAAGGGATTTTCTAGATCAGAATTGGATCAATATTTAGAGGACACGCTCGTGCCGAGAAGTGTTGATTTTTACATTCTGGTTTGGTGGAAAAATCATGGGTCAAAGTGGCCTACTTTGCAAAAAATAGCTAGAGATGTTCTAGCTATTCCTATTTCAACTGTAGCTTCTGAATCAGCAATCAGTTCTGGAGGTAGAAAGGTCACCCCACAACGTAATAGGCTTCATTCACAGACTTTAGAGGCACTTATGTGTTCTCAAAGTTGGTTATGGAAGGATAATATACGAGGTAAATCAAATATTTTATGCAATCTACTTAATTTAAATTACTATTTATAGCTAATTTGTCGCTAATATTTATTTAAGTCTGTGTTTTCAGAGACATGCTCTAAAGAGAAGGATGCATATGGGCAACTCTTTGATTATGATCAAGATAATGAGGTATATTATAAACATTTTAATGACATGCAAACTAATTTATTGTTAAATTATTTTCATATCTTATATTTCTTGTTTTGATTCAGGAAGATACCATTGTCGATGTTGATGCGAATACTTGAACTTTGATGATTGGAAATGAGAAGGAGATGAGACTTGATTAATTATGTATGGAGAGGAGACTTGATTAATTATGTATGAATAATTAGATTTGATTTTGGTTTATTAGTCATCAGAATAAAAACTTTGGAAGTGATTAGTTTTGGTTTGATGTTACTTGTTTTACTTGTCCGAAATGATGAGATTTTATGTTTCATATAAATATATGAAACTTTTACGCGTCATATATACATGATTTATCAATATAATTGAGTAGTGAAATAAAATTTGTGTCCTGAAAGGAAAAAAATGCAACTCTTATACTGGGCGGGTAGGGTAATACCCGACCCGATCGGGCCACAAGCGGGCCGGGCCACAAGCGGGCCACTATCGGGTCCCGGGCGGGCTCGGGCCACATGTAGGAAAATCGGGCTGGGTACGGGTATCACAAAACCCGGCCCATTGCCATCCCTAGTCCGGCGATGCTAGAACGGTAGCGCGAGACGAGGGAGAGACCGTGACACGGATTGAACGATGGACGGCGACCTGTGAGGGTAGAAAAGCACTTGGAGTTTGGAGCTTCAAGAGATTTCATGGTAGAGAAGGAGGGGGGAAGGGGTGGGAGGGGAGGAGGCTGCGCAGAGAGCGCAGCCCCTCTAGGTTTTCACTTGGGATCGTAAAATTGACTTTGTTTCGTGCTTAACAGTCCTAATAAATAATACAAACGTTTATTATATTGAAATCTAATTTCTAGTATATATTATATGTTTATTCATTATATTAATACATATAATATACTTCTTTTCAAAAATACTAATATTTTAATATAACAATCTGTTAATAGACCATCCCTATTAATTGTTATTAATTAATTAAGTAATTGTTTTGAAAAATGTTACAATTACACGTCATCACGTTTGTATTAAATCTCTTTAATTACTGATGTTAATTATATTAATTAACTATGAATTATAATTATATAGTATATTTGTTGTTTTAAGACCACCACAGTGGTTAACAAATATCGTAACTATAGCTAGGGTTTTGAGACCTTTGTCGTCGTCCACACCTTCATGGATATGGCTATGCCAATTGTCATAGCGTATGTCATTGTTTTTCTTCTCTCTTCTTCCCAACCTCCCCTTTGCACTTTCTCTTTGGATCTTGCGAAACTTTTTTCTGCTAGGGTTTCTTTCAAGCCGTCTTTAGCCACCGCGACGTTGGTCGTCTCCCGCCACCAATGGAGCATCTCCCGATCTGTTTTGGTCTCCCCTCTGCCTCAGGGCTTTTCGTATCTACAACCGTAGTCCCTGATGCTGCCGTCGCCATCCTTGAAGCCACTGCCGCCCCTGCTGCTGTCGCCGCCTCTGATGCCGCCGCCATCCCTAGAGACGTCTCTGAAGTCACAACAATCGACTCTGCCGCAACTAGCGCGTCCTTCTCCCTGGCCTCCGCTGCCGCAACCGCCTCGTCCCCTTTCACGATTATGGCTCTAACTAATCGAAAGGGTCTCTTTTATGTTGTTTGAGTTTGCCTTTGCAGGATCAATGACTATTGATCAGAGAATCAAGGAGCTCTCCAGGGAGGGGAGCATCGGGGACTAGCCAGACCAAGACGATGCTTTGCCACCCACCATCACCATTACCGTCAAGGTCCCGCAGGATCTCCGGTACCCCATTCCCCCTCACCGTCTTCTTTCAGTGCCCAAGGGGCGTCAAAATACCGTCTGTGACGGTTCTGATATTCAAAGGATCTCATTGCCCAAGGGACGTCAAAATACCGTATATGACGATTCTTATATTAAAGGATCAGTGAACCATTGTTCGCTAATACTGACCTTTAGGTGGTTTTGGAGCCTGTTCCCCGAAGCACGATAATGTAATCAATTTCAAGTTATAAAATTGCACATTCAGCTCAAAAATGAATTATAAATATTTTAAGGGTTAATTCCACTTCAGTACCCTAAATCTTTCATATTTCATTTAAAGTACCCTAAATCTTTTGTGTGTCATCTCAGTACCCTAAACCTTTCATATTTCATTTAGAGTACCCTAAATCTTTTTTGTGTCATCTCAGTACCCTAAATCTGTCATGCCCCGAATTCGGAAGAACCGAACCCGGAACGCGAATGGTGAAACAATAAAACAGTTTTCAAACATTTAAATAAACAGCTTAAACTTACCACTTTGAGTTAAACAAAATAATATTTTTACAATTGAAATTACGTCCAAAACAAGCGGAAAAAACCAACATGTACGTCGCTAGACTCCCAAAAACCCGGACTCCCGCTCCCAGCTCTTCAAGCTTCGAGAGTTCCCCTAGTCCTCCTCGCGACCACCACCTGTAGGAAAAGCAGCTAGGGGTGAGCGTTCGCTCACCACCACGGATACCAGACTGACTTTGGCATACTAGTAGAAAATGCCAGAAACACCAACAACAACCCAAACACCGGGGACTACTATCCCCAAACTCAAGTAACTCGACTGTGACACGAACTGTTACTTTCCCCAACCAACTCAACACCCGGACACGTAAAGTAGACACGACACAGCGGTTACGACCTCAACCCAAAACGCGAATAATAACCACGCAACACCCAAGATCACAAAGGATCGCACACGACAAACAAGATCACAAAGGATTGCACTACAGCTGCTCAGTGCCGGTTGCTAACCGACTGGGCTCAAGCCTGCCCCACGCAACTTTCCCCAACACGCAGTCGGGCCAGACGGTCGACCTGTTCGCGACATATACCGCAATACTTTTCCGATAGCTAGTCGGAAGGGGAGCCGCCCTTCATCAAAGAATGCACAACTTTACCGGTGGTTAGTCAGAAGGCTAGTCAACCCCCACGCGCGCGACCACAGGACCTCTTTTTCGTCAGGCGGGCCCCCGACCTCCATGCAATCACAGTCATCCCCAAAGGTTCAACAAACAGCGACAACACAGGTTTAACACCCCACATGCACACATTGCCACCCACGACACACAAAACAGTAACACACGAGTTCAACACCCAAAGGCACACCTGACCACCCACGACACACAAAACAGTAAAAACACGGGTCCAACACACCAAAGGCATACCTGGCCACCCACGACACACAAACAGTAAAAATACGGGTTCAACTCCCCACGGGCACTCATGGCCACCCACAAACACAAACAGTAAAATACGGGTTCAACTCCCCACGGGCACTCATGGCCACCCACGAACACAAACGGTAAAATACGGGTTCAACTCCCCGCGGGCACTCATGGCCACCCACGAACACAAACGGTAAAATACAGGTTCAACTCCCCACGGGCACTCATGGCCACCCACAAACACAAACAATTCAATCAACCTCCGGGCACAACCAAATGCCACCAGTATTTCTATTGTTCGATAAGTTCACTTATCCTCCGACACTACTAAGTGTCACATGCCTTTCTATTGTTCGATATGTTCTCATATCATACGACACCACTAAGTGTCGCCTGCATTTCTAGTGTTCGATAAACTTACTTATCCTACGACACTACTAAGTGTCTCATGCATTTCTACTGTTAACTTTCCCTAGTCAAGGCCGAGATCCGGCTACTTTTCCCTACCTCGTAACGCTTTCCCCAAAAGTCAACGACCAAGCTTCGGCGTGCTCGCGATCACTCTCCTAGCTTCCCCTTTCCGCGGTCGTCGGTACGATCTAACAAGATCACAATTTAAACACTTTTTAAGTTCGCAGGCAAAACCTGAATTTAAAGAATTAGACGCCCAAACGCAACCCCGGTAATGTCGATCACTCCCAAACTTCCCAATTACTCGACATTGTCAATAACGGGCACGGAAAGGCCCTATTCGCCCGGCTCGGCGAATCTGCCCGGGATTGGAAAACGCCCTTCCGGGGCTCCGAAAAATCCCGTTTTCATTTCTACGATCTTAGAATAATTCAAGGGTTCCAATGCAATCGACGGGATCAATTTCCGACTTCCGAGCAATTTAATTCGCGTTTCTAAACCCGTCATTTCCAACTTTTACAATTTAATTCCAAAATTCGTTCCGGCCATCAAGACCCGTGGGTGGCTGGACCGGTTTTGGACCGGTTCACCACAGTGGTGGCCGGTCCTAGCTCCGGCCAGCCACCACCCACGGTGGCCGGAGCTCCCCAGAGCCTCCGGTCACCGGAAACCGATCCTTTTCGCTCCAAAACGTTCCCAACGAACCCTACACCTCGACTCATCCATATTTAACTCGTTTAAGCCCAAACCTTAACTTTCAAACGTATCAAAACGAAAATCGAATAGGTTCTCACCATAGGGAATGATGACGGGAGCTCGATTCTTCAATCGTTGAGACGATCCGTCGGTTGGATCGTCGGGAGATCGACAAACCCTAACCCTCCTCATCTCTTTTTCCCTTTTCCTTCTCTCCTTCTTCTCTCTTCTTTCTCCTTCAATTTTCTCTTTCTTTCTCTTTTTTTGAATAATGGTCGAACACCCCTAGGTGTCTTGCCTTTGTGTTGTTCAAAAATACCTAACACCACCACTTTTGTGACATGTGGCAAGTGGGTCTCACCCCTTTTGGAAAATATCTTCTACATATATTTCAGTCAGATTCGCGAAATTCGGCCGTCTCGGGCCCCGAACGGGCCCATTTCCCAAGAAATTACGAAACTTCACGGGCTACGAGGAAACGGCCCTACTAAGACCGCTGTAACGACGGCTAAGCTTTTAGGATCCAAAACGAGCCTCGAACGGACCAAAACGTTGCTCGGTTGACTTTTCCAGCAAAAAGTCAACATTTCCCAAATTGGTCAAAAAGTTGCCCTGAGTCCCCCAGAACTCATTTTGGTCGATATCGGGGTCAACTTAAGTCCGATATGACCCTCAGGGTCAAATTTAGGTTCATTTAGGTGTCTGTCCAATTTTTTTTTTAATTTCCCGTTTTTTGCCAATTTGACTAGCGTTGACCGGGAGCGGTTCTTACAGTCTACCCCCTTAAAGGAATTTCGTCCGCAAAATTTAAAACAAACGTACCTCCGGAGTCGAACAGGTCGGGGTACTTCGCGTGAACCTCGTCCTCGCGCTCCCAAGTCGAATCAGTCCCGTAGTGTCGTCACTGCACCCGTACCAGGCGGATAACCTTTCCACGCAGGACCTGCTCCCGTGTGTCCATGATTCGAACCGGCTGCTCCTCATAAGAGACATCGTTAGCCACCTCGATATTTGTCCACTCAATGACGTGGGAGGGGTCCGCATCGTACTTCCGCAACTAGGACACGTGGAAGACGTTATGAATCCTCCCAAGTTACGGTGGTAATGCCAGACGATATGCCACTGCTCCCACTCTGCTCAAGATCTCGAAAGGGCCGAGGTACCGCGGGGCTAACTTTCCTCCGTCGCGGTTGAACCGTACCAGTCCCTTCCTCGGGCTCGCCTTCAGGAACATGTGATCATCGACTGCGAACTCGAGAGGTCGGCATCGTCTGTCGGCGTAGCTCTTCTGCCGACTCTGTGCGGTCTTCAACCGCTCGCGTATCAGCGCCACCTTCTCTATCGTCTCTCGGACGAGCTCTGGCCCCAGCAGGCTCTTGTCTCCCACCTCTGCCCAGCACACTGGCGATCGACACGGCCTACCATACAACGCTTCGAACGGTGCCATCCCGATACTGGCCTGGAAGCTGTTGTTGTAGGCGAACTCGACTAACGGTAGGTGGGTCTCCCACGACCTACTAAAGTCTAGCACACATGCCCGCAGCACGTCCTCCAGAATCTGAATCGTGCGCTCGAATTGGCCGTCTGTCTGGGGATGGTGTGCTGTACTGAGTAGAACCTCGGTCCCCAACGCGGCCTGCAGACTCGGCCAAAATCTGGACGTGAAACGAGGTTCCCTGTCAGACACTATCGACACAGGGACTCCATGGAGACGCACTATATCCTGAATGTACAGGCTGCTCAACTTGTCGACCGGATCAGTCATCCTCATAGCCAGGAAATGGGCCGACTTGGTCAACCGATCGACTACTACCCATACCGCATCATGTCCCCTCGCCGATCTCGGCAATCCACTCACGAAGTTCATCGTGACGTGCTCCCACTTCCACTGGGCAATCGGCAATGGCTGCAATAATCCGGCAGGTCGCTGATGTTCGGTTTTCACCTGCTGACAGGTGAGACATCTCGATACGAATTCCGCGACCGCTCTCCGCATCCCGCTCCACCAGAAGTGCTGCCTGATGTCGCCGTACATCTTGGTGCTACCCGGGTGCACTGTAAGACGCGAATGATGTGACTCTCGCAACACGTCGTCTCTACAGTTTCCCGGCACGAACAATCCTCTTCGATACCGTAACCCCCAATCAGTACTGAGTTCCCAGCCTTCCGACTCATCATCGTTGACGACCCTCTCTCGGATCTCTGACGTCTCGACATCCTGCGACTACGCCTCCAACACTCGGGCAAGTAGTGAGGGCTGAGCCACCAATGAGCACATGGTCACGCCACCAGTAACCTCCTCTAGCTCAAGCCCGAACGTGCCCATTTCCCCCATCATGTCCCACTCTCAGACTGATATGCTAGCAAGGCTCGGAACCGACTTCCTACTCAGGGTGTCGGCAACCACATTCGCCTTACCCGGATGGTAGTGTAGCTCAAAGTCGTACTCCTCAAGTAGCTCTATTCATCGCCGCTAGCGCATGTTCAGGTCTCGTTGGAAAAAGATGTACTTGAGGCTCTTGTGATCCGAGAACACCTGAAATCGCTCGCCGTACAGATAGTACCGCCAGCCTTTTAGCGCGAACACGACCGCTGCTAGTTCCAAGTCGTGGGTAGGATAGTTGCGCTCGTGTGTCTTCAACTGCCTGGAGCCATAAGCAACAACTCTACCCAACTGCATCAGTACACAGCCCAGCCCTTCCCCGGACGCGTCACAGTAGACCTCATACCCGACCCGTCGCTCTGGCACTAACACTGGAGCGGTAGTCCGACGAGTCTTCAGCTCCGTGAACGCACGTTCACAATCCTTTTTCCACACAAACCCGACTCCCTTGTGCGTCAAAAGAGTCATAGGCGCGGCTAGTCGCGCAAAGTCCTGGACGAACCGCCGATAATATACTACCAACCCCAGAAAGTTGCGGATCTCGAAGACACTCGTGGGCCGTGCCCACTTTGAAACCGCGTCAATCTTCGATGGATAGACCAGTATACCGTCACGGGATACAATGTGACCGAGGAATTCCACCTCAGCGAGCTAAAACTCGCACTTCTCTAGGTTGGCATATAGCTGATGTGTGCGCAGTAGGGTCAGAACAGTCCTCAGATGCTCCTCATGTGCCGCCTCGTTCTGCAAGTAGATCAAGATGTCGTCTACAAACACCACCACAAATTGATCTAAGAACGGCCGGAATATACTGTTCATCAGATCCATGAACGCTGCAGGTGCGTTCGTCAGTCCAAATGGCATCACCAAGAACTCGTAATGCCCATAGCGTGTCCGGAATGCAGTCTTTGCAACGTCCCCCTCCCGGACTCGCAACTGGTAATATCCAGATCGCAGATCGATCTTCGAAAAGCATGTCGACCCTCTCAACTGATCGAACAAGTCGTCAATCCTCGGCATCGGGTATTGGTTCTTCACCGTACCCCGGTTCAGCTTCCGGTAGTCTATACACATCCGAAGCTCTCCACTCTTCTTCTTCACGAAGAGTGTTGGTGCTCCCCACGGCGATACGCTCGGATGGATAAACCCCTTCCTTTGAAGCTCCTCAAGCTGACGCTTCAGCTCGGTCAACTCTGCTGGCGCGAACCTGTAAGGCTCCATCGATATCGTTGCCGTTCCCGGCATCAGGTCAATCCCGAACTCCACCTCACGAACTGGTGGTAATCCGCTCAACTCCTCAGGAAAGACCTCGGGACACTCGCACACCACTCGTGGTAGCTCTCGGCTCTGCACGGCCGATACTTTCTCCACTGCGGACAACGCCGACAGGAGAACCCCGCTCTTACTACCCAGAATAGACGAAACCTTCGTGTTGCCTACTGACACTGTCACTCGTCGCCTATAACAGTCGATATTGGCTCAGTACTTCGCCAGCCAATCCATTCACAGGATTACGTCAAAGGTCGTCATTCCCATCACGAGAAGGTCACTAGGGCAAGGACAGTCTGCGACTCTAACTTCGCAGGCACGACAGACCCTAGTCAACATCACATCACCCCCAACTGGGGTGTCCAGACACAGGGGTGGACTCAACGGCTCTAAACCTAGCCCCAACCTCTCAGCACACGTCGAAGAAATAAACGAGTGCGACGCCCCGGTATCAAATAAAAATAACGCCCACAAATGATACAGTAAACACGTACCCTGAATGGTCTCACGGTAGGTAGTGGATCATGTGGTCCGGGAGTCGGTAACTACGTACACTCTACCCTGTGACGCCTACTGCCTCTAACCTGGCGCACTGACTGCTGGCTGTCCAGACCTCTACTGCTGTCTCGAAACTAGCACGCTCGTGGACGGCTGCGAGAACCTCGGCGGCTGACTCTGATGCTGGCGAGCCCGGGGTGACTGCACTGTGTGCGAAAACTGCGATCGCTGCACTGACGTCTCTCCGCCCTACTCAGGGCACGCCCTAACTAGGTGTCCAAATCGGCCGCACCGGTGGCACCTGGCACCATCGCCCCTCGGTCCCCTGCCCTGTTCTGTCTGTCTGACCACTGGTGGTGCCGCGGGCCCTCCTCCCATCGGACACTCTCACCGCATGTGGCCTGGCTGCCCTCAAATAAAACATACCGGCTCCCTCTCTGAAGCGACTAGCCCTACTGACGCCACCGACCCCATCTATCTCGCTCCGCCCTACTGAGTCTGTGGCCGAAAGAGCCCCGCAGTCCTCTGTCTCCTCGGATCTCGGGACTCGGACGGCCCCGCAACACTGGTCGGCCGCTGCCGAACCTAACGGGTCCTCGCTGCCTCTCGGAGACCCTGCTCCACTATCGCTGCAGTGTCTACGAGCTCTGAGTAAACCCAAAACATCAGGGCGAGGACTCGATCCCGAATCGTCGGCCTCATCCCCGTCTCGAACCGCCGGCAATGGTTCAGCTTTGTCGCCACCATTTCTGGTGCAATTCGGGTCAGGGCCGTGAATCTGGCCTCATACTCTGCCACTGACGCCCCGTACTGTTGTAGTTCCAGGAACTGCTGATGTCGGTCCACCCTGGCCGACTCGGGGAAATACTGCTCCAGAAAGACCATCTCGAAGATACTGTAATCGTCCCCGACTCTGTCCCGTACGCGCCCCTACCAGTGGTAGGCGATGTCCCTCAGCTGATGAGATGCAAAGGACACCCTGGTGTGACCGTCCTCGAGGCCTAACGTGTCCAGGTCCCGAATGACCTGCTCCAGCCATCTCTCGGCTATGTCGGGGTTCGGTTCCCCGACGAACGTAGGTATGCCCAGCTTCAGAAAATCCAGCAGTGTCCGGGCCTATAACCTTCGGCCTGAACGGGCCTCGCTGGAACGACTGCTGTCTCCGGAGCTGGCGATGCAGGCTCCCTACGGGCGATGATCGCCACGAACCTCTGCACCGTCCGGGTCAGCTCGTCTAGAGCGGTCGCAGTGGGCGGGTCTACGACCGGTGGGACGATGGGCGTGCCCGCAGATTGTCCTGCGTCGTTCCTCTTGTCCTCCCCGACGGGAGTACCCTGGGCTTCCGTGGACTCAGCGGGTTCGACGGTGGGCATCCGTCCCGGTGCCCCAGTTGACCGTCCACTCCTGCCACGTGTGGGCGCCCGTCCCGGTGTCACAACTGATCGTCCTCTCCTGCCATGTGCCATGTAGTCGGTATCCTCTGCACGGATACACGCAAACGCTTAGTTTGCGAACTTATACAACGACGACGTGCTTAATAAACTAGCGTTCACATCGCCTACGCCTACTCTAGCATACTCGTTACTAAAACGCCACACTGCTCACGCTATTAACACCTCAATTACTCGCTCACGTAAGGGAGACCTCAACAAGACCCGACACAATCGTGAACAACGTCACTCAATAACAACACACAAACGGCACACGACTTTCAAACAAATTCAAGTCACCCAACCTCAATCACAACCCGACAAGGCCAACCAACATCAAAACACGCCCACCGGGCCAACCAAAATCAAAACACGCCCACCGGGCCAACAAATTTAAAAACACACCCATAGGGCCAACCAATTTTAAAGCTTTCTCCTTTTCATTATAAAACCTCATTTTTGACATCACGTAGTTACAACCCGGTCCAGGCATCCCCGAACTACATTGTACCCACTGGATATCAACACTGTCACGTTCGACTACAGGAGCGCTCCTGAGTCGAGTCGCGACAGCTTAAAATCGTTTCACGCAGCAACACACAAACATTATGCCAGTAACCACGGTACTGAACATACACACAACAACAAACAGGACTCCTGTTACTACGGGTCTACACACGGTTTCCGACTTGCGCAACCCACGCACGACGGGACTTTTAATGACTCGACTCTCCTCACCTAATTGACGTACAGTCCGAGGTGTGAAACCTCGAGTTCTGATACCAAACTGTCACGCCCCGAATTCGGTAAAACCGAACCCGAAACGCGAACGGTGAAACAATAAAACAGTTTTCAACATTTTAATAAACCGCTTAAAATTACCACTTTGAGTTAAACAAAATAATATTTTTACAACTGAAACTACGTCCAAAACAAGCGGACAAAAACCAACATGTACGTCGCTAGACTCCCAAAAACCCGGACTCCCGCTCCCAGCTCTTCAAGCTTCGAGAGTTCCCCTAGTCCTCCTCGCGACCAGTACCTGTAGGAAAAGCAGCTAGGGGTGAGCGTTCGCTCACCACCACGGATACCAGACTGACTACGGCATACTAGCAGAAAATGCCGGAAACACCAACAACAACCCAAACACCGGGGACTACTATCCCCAAACTCAAGTAACCCGACAGTCACACGAGCTGTTACTTTCCCCAACCAACTCAACACCCGGACACGTAAAGTAGACACGACAGAGCGGTTACGACCTCAACCCAAAACGCGAATAATAACCACGCAACACCCAAGATCACAAAGGATCGCACTCCAGCTGCTCAGTGTCGGTTGCTAACCAGCTGCGCTCGAGCCTGCCCCACGCAACTTTCCCCGACACGCAGTCGGGCCAGGCGGTCGACCTGTTCGTAACATATACCGCAATACTTTTCCGATAGCTATTCGGAAGGGGAGCCGCCCTTCATCGCAGAAGAATGCACAACTTTACCGGTGGTTAGTCGGAAGGCTAGCCAACCCCCACGCGCGCGACCACAGGACCCCTTTTTCGTCAGGCGGGCCCCCGACCTCCATGCAATCACAGTCATCCCCAAAGGTTCAACAAACAGCGACAACACAGGTTTAACACCCCACAGGCACACATGGCCACCCACGACACACAAAACAGTAACACACGGGTTCAACACCCAAAGGCACACCTGACCACCCACGACACACAAAACAGTAAAAACACGGGTCCAACACACCAAAGGCATACCTGGCCACCCACGACACACAAACAGTAAAAATACGGGTTCAACTCCCCACGGGCACTCATGGCCACCCACAAACACAAACAGTAAAATACGGGTTCAACTCCCCACGGGCACTCATGGCCACCCACGAACACAAACGGTAAAATATGGGTTCAACTCCCCACGGGCACTCATGGCCACCCACGAACACAAATGGTAAAATATAGGTTCAACTCCCCACAGGCACTCATTACCACCCACAAACACAAACAATTCAATCAACCTCCGGGCACAACCAAATGCCACCAGTATTTCTATTGTTCGATAAGTTCACTTATCCTATGACACTACTAAGTGTCACATGCCTTTCTATTGTTCGATACGTTCTCGTATCATACGACACCACTAAGTGTCGCCTGCATTTCTAGTGTTCGATAAACTTACTTATCCTACGACACTACTAAGTGTCTCATGCATTTCTACTGTTAACTTTCCTTAGTCAAGGCCGAGATCTGGCTACTTTTCCCTACCTCGTAACGCTTTCCCCAAAAGTCCACGACCAAGCTCCGGCGTGCTAGCGATCACTCGCCTAGCTTCCCCTTTCTGCGGTCGTCGGTACGATCTAACAAGATCACAATCTAAACACTTTTTAAGTTCGCAGACAAAAACTGAATTTAAAGAACTAGACGCCCAAACGCAACCCCGGTAATGTCGATCACTCCCAAACTTCCCAATTACTCGACATTGTCAATAACGGGCCCGGAAAGACCCGATTCGCCCGGCTCGGCGAATCTGCCTGGGATTGGAAAATGCCCTTCCGGGGCTCCGAAAATTCCCGTTTTTGTTTCTACGATCTTAGAATAATTCAAGGGTTCCAATGCAATCGACGGAATCAATTTCCGACTTCCGAGCAATTTAATTCGCGTTTAAAGTTTCTAAACCCGTCATTTCCAACTTTTACAATTTAATTCCAAAATTCGTTCCGGGTGTGAATTAACGACTTGGGGTTCATCCAAAACCACCCGAACACGAAAACATGAGACCCGAACATTTGGGCCCCACCCGGCCATCAAGACCCGTGGGTGGCTGGACCGGTTTTGGACCGGTTCACCATAGTGGTGGCCGGTCCTAGCTCCAGCCAACCACCACCCAGCTCCGGCCAGCCACCACCCACGGTGGCCGGAGCTCCCCAGAGCCTCCGGTCACCGGAAACCGAACCTTTTCGCTCCAAAACGTTCCCAACGAACCCTACACCTCGACTCATCCATATTTAACCCGTTTAAGCCCAAACCCTAACTTTCAAACGTATCAAAACGAAAATCGAATAGGTTCTCAACGTAGGGAATGATGACGGGAGCTCGATTCTTCAATCGTTGAGACTATCCGTCGGTTGGATCATCGAGAGATCGACAAACCCTAACCCTCCTCTTCTCTTTTTCCCTTTTCCTTCTCTCATTCTTCTCTCTTCTTTCTCTCTATATTTTCTCTTTATTTTCTCTTTTTTTGAATAATGGCCGAACACCCCTAGGTGTCTTGCCTTTGTGTTGTTCAAAAATACCTAACACCACCACTTGTGTGACATGTGGCAAGTGGGTCCCACCCCTTTTGGAAAATATCTTCTAGATATTGTTCAGTTAGATTCGCGAAATTCGGCCGTCTCGGGCCCCAAACGGGCCCATTTTCCAAGAAATTACGAAACTTCACAGGCTACAAGGAAACGGCCCAACTAAGACCGCTGTAACGACGGCTAATCTTTTTGGATGCAAAATGAGCCTCGAACGGACCAAAACGTCGCTCGGTTGACTTTTCCAACAAAAAGTCAACATTTCCCAAATTGGTCAAAAAGTTGCCCTAAGTCCCCCAGAACTCATTTTGGTCGATATAGGGGTCAAATTAAGTCCGATATGACCCTCGGGGTCAAATTTAGGTTCATTTAGGTGTCTGGCATTGACTGGCGTTCATTTAGGGGTCAAAGTTGCCCTAAGTCCCCCAGAACTCATTTTTCTCGTTTTTCGCCGATTTGACTGGCGTTGACCGGGAGCGGTTCTTACAAAATCTTTCATATATCATTTAGAGTACCCTAAATAATTTTTGTGTCACCTCAGTACCCTAAACTTCTATTAATTTCATTTTAGTACCTCAAACTTTTATTAATTTCATTTTAGTACCCACCGTTAACTTTACCATAATTTTGGTTGTTGGTGAGGGGTAGTATGGTCATTTTACCTGTTTTGGATGGAAAATCATATGTAAAGTTAATGGTGGGTACTAAAATGGAATTACTAAAAGTTTAGGGTACCGATGTGACACAAAAAAGATTTAGGGTACTCTAAATGAATTAATGAAAGTTTAGGGTACTGAGGTGACACAAAAAAGATTTAGGGTACTCTAAATAAAATATGAAAGATTTAGGGTACTGAGGTGGAATTATCCCTATATAAAGTTAACGGTGGGTACTAAAATGGAATTACTGAAAGTTTAGGGTACCAATGTGACACAAAAAAGATTTAAGGTACTCTAAATGAATTAATGAAAGTTTAGGGTACTGAGGTGACACAAAAAAGATTTAGGGTACTTTAAATGAAATATGAAAGATTTAGGGTACTGAGGTGGAATTATCCCTATGTAAAGTTAACGGTGGGTACTAAAATGGAATTACTGAAAGTTTAGGGTACCGATGTGACACAAAAAAGATTTAGGGTACTCTAAATGAATTAATGCAAGTTTAGGGTACTGAAGTGACACAAAAAAGATTTAGGGTACTCTAAATGAAATATGAAAGATTTAGGGTACTGAGGGGGGATTATCCCTTATATTAATTACTGTTTTTAACTACTCTTATTACTAAATGATCATTCGATCACGCCTATAATTAATTGGGCTATAATCTGAAACATCCTTAATTAGCATCTAATTAAGCATGCTCAATTAATTAAGTATCAGCTTGCAAAAACCTAAATTAAATACCAAACGTTAGTTCTTTTGAAATTTCCTCACGTTCATCTTCTTCTTTTTTCATGAGCTGCAGAGAGCTTGTTTAGCTCCACCCTTATTTATTATTTTTCCTCCTCCGACCGCCTAGCTCCGCCTCTCCCGCCTAGCTCCGCCTCGGGCCGCCTCACTCTGCCTATCTCCGCCTAAGAACTATCAAGTCGGACGCTTGACTCACTCCGCCCGATTTGCATCAATCGCGGCGGCAAAGTTCAAATTCGCGCCTAGGCCGCCTTTTACAACCATGGTCCCATGACCTTCCTTTTCCACTACATGGAGCTCAACATTCGGCACAAAAGATATCCCCCTAGTGATCTTGGAAACTGGTGCACGGGTAAGGTTTTTTGGTTGTGAAACTTCCTTAACATTAATTTGGGAAATGGGGGGTGGGTTGACAGTAATACGCTTAACACTTGGTTCTCCACAAGGTTCCCAGGGAGAATCAGGTTGCTCATCAATTTCCCCTTGCATTCTTCCCTCCTGATTTCCGCATCGATAACGACGACATCTACTTCACCAGTCATAGTTAAGAAAGCATCTCACTCACTACTTATATTCTCGAAATTACTAAAAAGAGTCTTTTGGGCATTTTGATCGTACAAATAGTTGGGCATAGAATCAGATTGAGCGGGTGGGTGTGCATGAGTGTTCTCAACGAGGAGTGTCGATTGAGTAAAAAAGATTTTATGATGGTGGAATGACGTGTCAAACACACTTACCTGTTGTCATATATTCTATTGCATCAGTTACAGTTCGCAACATCTCTTCAATCGTGTCCATCACACTAGGAAGTCAAACCATGGATCTTGAAACAATAACAATTCCTCTTGATGGCTTCCAACATCCTCAGCTGGTATTTTTCCTGCCACCCTATCGTAACATGATATTACGCACTTGTACCATTGAGAATCTAATCTTTCGTTGTCCCCTTCCTTCAACAAATATGTCATTAATGATACCCTTCTGTAATTATCTTGTCAACTTCAGTGAACCTTTTTGCAAAAGTCTGTATGAAATGTACAACATATTAGTCATATTTACAATGTGGAAATACTATATCCATAATCTTCATTTTACGTATATTATAGCTACTCCAATCAATAATCAATGTAGATAAGGTCAGTAAGGAAAAATGTGCTACCTTCCCCTTCGCTTGCTCGTTGTCGTCTAGTTGACGTCCGCTGTCCGGATTTACATCAAAGACTTGTGGTGCGTTGTCCATACTTGGCTCCAACCCTACATTTGCTACATCAAGTGATGCATCCTCTTCATCAGCGATCCGCACATGGGTCCCGTCGTATATGACCCTTACTAAAGGTGTCCATCTCAAGTTCATCGTTCTCCCTATTGTTTACCCTGGTGGTTATCCACCCAATTAGTGACGACCAGACCCTTGGTGCTTCACTGATTCCAAACTCCACTGGTCCATATAAAACAAATGCACATGATGAATATATAAAACTCTACTCATTTTCCATAATCTACATAATCAATATCCAGAAGCTAGACCGACCATATTCACAATGTGCACTAAACGAACAAAGTTATGAACAACTAACCTTCAAGAACGCAGTCGGTCCCGCACAAGACCTCGACTTATTGTTTTGGAATTCCCAGTCTTTCTTGTAGATGCAAGCTTCTTGAGTAGGAACTTGCACCAGTTGAATTCACGTATTTGTGATAAGTCATGAATGGCATGGAAGCAAGTCTGGTTCACCAAACTATCCCTATCATATTCAATCATACATGACACAAATAGGACCATGAATTTGCGTTTGAAGTCATCACCCCTCCACTTGTGTCACCAGTTTCTCCTTCAAAACTGTGTTGGGGATTAGGGATGGTAATGAGTAGGGTATGGGTCGGATTTTGTGATACCCGTACCCTACCCGATTTTAATACCTAATACCCATACCGTACCCATACCCAGTCAATACCCTACCCGATCTCTACCCGTTCGGGTCGGGTCTTACCCTACCCGATTTGTTCATATGACATGTGGATTATTAGACAAAAAAATTTGGGATCTAAGTAGCAGTTCGATATAAATTTAAGTAGTAAAACAAAAATGAAATTATAGAAAAAAAATTCACGTCTCAAGTATCAACATACAACAATCCTAAAATTAAGTAACAACCAAGTAAAAGTAATCCCTTTCAAGTTTGTTTTTTAATGATCAATTAACCCGAATGAACTGTGTGGTATTATGAGCTTAGAGGTGAAATCGGCTACAAACCACTCTTAGCCTAAGAACCGTGAGAACCAATCTTAGCCACACACACCTAAGATCCAACATTTACCATGATGTCACATCATCACCCCAATTTTACCCAAATTCACGCCACTTTCATCATTTCTCACACAAGCAAAGGCATAATTGTAATAGCATGGTGCCATGTGGACAAGTGTCCATTTTTTTTCTTCACCGATTCACTAATTTAATATTTCCCGATTCGTTTGAACTCCGATTAGCTTTAAACTTGCGCCAATATTTTTATTTTATTCAAGGGCTTTAAATCAAGATCAATCATGAATATATTTTGAAGCACGAAAAGAAAAAGGTATATCAGGGTGATAAAAATAATGTTTAGTGTTGATAAATCTTCACTGATAAATGTTTTATATCAGAGGTATCAAACTAGTGCTAAATGTTGATAAAAACATGTAATGAGGTGATAAAAAACAAATAATTAGGTGATAAAAACCATGTTCAATTTTGATAATAAATGTGATAAACTAGAGTTTAGTGTTGATAAAAAAACATGTGATGGAGTGATAAAAACACATGTAATTTAATGATAAACATAGTGTTTAGTGTTGATAAAACTAATGTTCATAAAAGATGATGTGATAAAAATCATGTTCGGTTTTGGAAAATGTGGTGATAAAACTAGTGTTCAGTGTTGATAAAACCAGTGTAAAGTGTTGATAAAACCAATGTAAAGTGTTGATAAAAATTACCTAGATATTTTTATAAATCAGCCCTGAAATAATTCTTTTTTTCGTGCTTCAAAAAAATGTGATGGGGGTGATAAACCTAGTGTTTGGTGTTGATAAAAATAGTGTTCATAAAAAGCATGTGATGATGTGATAAAATCATGATCATTTTTGGAAATGAGGTGATAAAACTAGTGTAAAGTGTTGATAAAACCAGTGTAAAAGTGTTCATAAAACCAGAGCAAAGTGTTGATAAAAATTACCCATATTTAATTTTTTTTAAATCAGTCCCGAAATAAATAAAAATTCGTGCTTCAAAATATATTCATGAGTGATCTTGATAGAAAGCCCTTGAAAAAAAACTAATGGCGCAAGTTTGAAGCCAATCAGAGTTCATACGAAGCGGGAAAAATTAAATTAGTGAATTGGTAAAAAAAAAGTAATATGATAGTTTTACTAAAAAGACATTTTCACTTACTAAAAAGTGTTGTTTTTTTTGCAGTCAACAACTCAATTGTATCACATCCATCCATTCTTAAAATGGATGGCTTAGATTGGTTCTCACGGTTCTTAGGATTAAGACATGATATGTATTAGATTTCTCCTCTATGGACTTATGAGTTATGACCGTACAACTTTTTAATTGTAATTGACTTCCTATTAGGTTTATTATTGTGAACTTATTTATGTATATAATATAAAGGGTGATTTTCACTTCAATACTCTAACTATTAATTTTTTTCACTTCAATACCCTAACTATTTTTTGTGGCACCTCAATACCCTAGAATGCATTTTTTTCACTTTGATACCCGCCGTCAATTTGTCATCCATTTTTGGATGAAAACACTTAAAAAGTCCATAATACCACTCACTAACAATCAAAATTTTAAAAACATGTCATTGGTTTTCAAAATTTCTTTCAAAAATCAGTTTTTAATGTCACAAAAATGCATTCTAGGGTAGTGAGGTGCCACAAAAAATGTATTCTAGGGTAGTGAGGTGCCACAAAAATGCATTCTAGGGTAGTGAGGTGCCACAAAAAATAGTTAGGGCATTGAGGTGAAAAAAAATGCATTCTAGGTATTGAGGTGCCACTAAATATAGTTAGAGTATTGAAGTGAAAAAAAATTAATAGTTAGGGTATTGGGGTGAAAATTACCCTAATATAAATAAAAAATTATATGTGTTTTATAAGATCGGGTCGGGTTCGGGGAGGGCAAGGCCAAACCCTTACCCTACCCTTACCCGGTCAATGTACCCGGTCAACGGGTAATACCCTACCCGATTAAAAATAATACCCGGTCAATACCCTACCCGGTCGGGTTTGGGTTATTTTGTCATTCCTATTGGGGATGTTACCATTTTTAGGGTTAGATTTAGGTTTTTAGAGAGATTTAGTGTTGGATTTAGGGTTGAAGTTGGTTTTAGGATTGTAACACTACATATAATTTCGGAATTTCTGAAAAAATGAACAATAAATGAACGAAAAAATGGATGAAATGGGGGATGTTGTTACTAAGTGTTAGTTCGAGGTATGTTTTCGTTACGAAAGAACTTTGAGGTATTTATCCGTTAAACACGTATAGTACGGGGTATGTCAACGTAATTTACCCTAAAAATTTAATTCGTTTGGACTGGGAAATAGACATGTGGACTGAGCTATTTTTGCTTGGACTTGTTATACATTTAGGTTATTCTTAGTAGGTCGTTGATATTAGTTGGGTTTGAACTTAGGCCCAACACTGTTCATCCAGACCGATTATTAGTACCCGACGGGTCTGGTATCTTGGTTCCGGATCATCCGAAATTTTTCCAACTTTGTCTAGATCGGTTAATTCCTAGATAGGACAGGTCTGGATTCCCATGCTTTTTCTGAAATTTGGATTTTTTTGATACACGCCTGGCATAGTTTGAAATAGAAATTTCGCAAATATGCCCAAACCTATCTTAGTCTTCTTTTTGGGTTGGGTTGAAAACAGAAAAAATAACCATATCAGATCCAACAATTTTTTTTATACTTACATACCTTTAAAGGCCATATTTTGTTTGAGGTCCTATGTTTTTATAACTAAATTTAATCTACCAATATATTTTTAAAACTAGTATTTTATATTTGAAGGTCTAAATTAATATGGGGCCTCACAACAATAGGTTAATTGACGTGAGAATAGAGCAACATATTTTTCCGTTAATCTTCCTATTTTTCATAAGAATTTTGCGCCATATTTGTATCCCTTAACCTAGGGGGGGAGGGGGTTAAAATCGGGATCTCCATCGATATTTTCGGTGGAGAGACGATCGAACCGGAAAGTTAACGGTTAGTTGTCAGTTCTTTAAAAGTCAAACCATCGGTAAACCAACCAAACCGGTATTGTTCATCATATACACGTGGCTTCATAATAGCCACTGATCTAATATATATGAATGGTACATGAACACTCTTTTGCGTCACACGAATTACCAACATAGAACACGATCCGACCGCCCATTGGAAAATCAACGACTCACGTTTATTTGATCAGAGAAAGATCCACATCGTCTATTTCATATGATCAAGCGGTTGCCTAGAGACCACGTGGTGAAGTTGAGACCAAGTGTCTCTTACCCTATTTTATCTATTTATTCACCAAGATATGTGTTATCTTCCACTCATTCGGAACGTAGACTCAAAACCCTAGCTAACTACCGCCTCTCACTCCATCTCATCTCCTTCTCTTCTCATACCACTTCTTCTTCTTCTCTCACCCAAATATCTCTGTTAAAGATGAATCTCGTTCATCGTAGTGATTGAAAAGACCAAAGTTAAGATACAAACAACTTTCCTTATGTAGGATTTTCAAATTGTATAATAAATGTAGGTGTATGGTTGTCTGATGGTATATTATCGCAAACGATTAAGTGAATATAAATAGTTTTGCTTTAATTTTCATGTTAGATTTAGGTTACCTTTCTTCGTTAGGTATATGTGATCTACTAATGACCTTTGTTTACTATATTTAGGTTCGGTTTTAGGTTATACATGTTATTTATGTGTAGATGAGGTGATGTATTAAAACCACATGAACCACTAACCAACTGACCAGTGAACTGGTTGGTTTTACTATGAAGAATTGGTTTTTGAATTAAGAATGGTTTCAAGATATGTCAAACCGGTAATATCGGGTTAGGTTGCCCACCCCTACCTTAAACATTGATTCTCGTTCTATCAAAACTCACTCCAATAAACAGCATTGCCCTTGGATGTATAACAGTCATCAAAATCACAAAGTAATAAGCGCTTGGATTTTTCACTGTGGCCAAAATCAACATCACATTCACAGCATTAGCAAATAAGTTATAGCGCCCAAAACCTAATATGTACAGCAATTTAACCAATATCAAGTTAACCCCCAGTAAAGGCAATAGTTCACCCAAAACCTAACCATTCACCCCGGTTCTCAAATACCATCTTTGCTTGAAGCGAAAGAGAAACAAAATATCAGTCCTGCTCAGAGGCTACCTGATGTTGACTCAAGTCACGGCGAAGCATCTCCATATATTCCTGCACAAGCTCCAGAGAAAAGATACAATAAGCTACACATCCATAAAAGTAATTTGCTTGAAGCACTGTAAAGGCTTCTACAGCTATAACAACCGAAAGATGGTCTGAACTGAGCTCGCTACAGACATACATTGGTTTTTGCTGGTTAAAAAACCAAAGCTACTTACACTGGCAAGGCCCTCATTGCTGCATAAATCATCCAGAAGATCCCTATTGGTCTCATTTCCAGACAACCCAACTGCACTGTGAACTATTGCACGGAAGATTTCTTCCGGTGGATTTTGGTTTTCAATTGTCTGGATGACATCTTCAAGATTTATCTAGAAATCACCATCAAACAGAAGTTAAAACAGGGCAAGAAAGAAAATTCCTACTCTACTCAAATTACACACAAGATGTCATAATGTAAGTTAAGAGTACAAAAAGGGCGAGTGAAATACTGATCCTCTATCTATCAAACAAAGACCAGAACTTCACAATGGTATTTACAAACCTGGATATTTTGATCACTGGATTCAATACTACCATGATTGTTCTGAGGTTGTGGTTCGGCAGGGAATAATGAATGCGAAGTTGTTCCACCACCGAGAACTCCAGATACAATGGGCATCATCTGCTGGATCATTCTTGACAAATCCAAGCCACCACCTTGGCCTCTTCCCATCCCTCCTAACATGTTTTCAAGATCTTGGCTGTCAACCTGCTGGGCAACTTGACTGACGGTGTTCATCATTTGCGGACTTTGTGTGAACTGTTGCAACATGTTCCTCAAGACATCAGGAGAACCAACCCCGGTTTGCTCTGAAACCCCTCCCAACAAACCATTCAAAGCAGGGCTGTTTAGAACTTGAGACATAACCATATCAGGCTGCCCATTGGAACTTTGCCCTGCCAATGGCCTACCATCCACAACCTGCGCTTGTCTTGATGGTGGATCATTTGCATCCATTTGATTCACAGCAGAGCTACGAGATGCCAGAGACTGCAAGAGCTGTTGCGCACTGATTCTAGACTGCTGAGTTTGATCTGAAGTACTTGCTGTTCCACCATCACCACCCTTGACCAACGACTTATCCTGCTTGCCTCGTTTCTAAAGAAATTATCAATCAGAGTTAGTCAGTAATTATGTTATAAGTGTGTGAATGACAGACAAGCAGGCCAAAGTGTCAAAATAATGTGTATATGTAAATATATAGAGAGAATCAGCCTCCATATACATAGTAAACTGCCATTTATTTAAGCAATTATAAAGACATTGAATCGTATAATAGACCTGCTCCTAGAGTTATGACATATCAGTTACCATGTTATATTATATTGCTCCAGAACTAAGAGTCATCCTCAACCATTGGATTGGAAAAACAAAAGGCTGAGATTAAACACTGAAAAAGTTCCAGCAAAATGTGAACAAGTTTCCAACACATACTTTAGGATAAAATTTATCAGTTAAAGAAATACTTTTAACCTTTTGACAAGTCAATAAACAGATACCACAAAATACAGTATAGAAAGTAACTAAACAGGAAAGTGAGATCAAAACCATAAACATAGAGAGAGGAAGCACTGGTTTCTGTGGCAAAACACAGCCAATATGGCCAAAGAAAGAAAAGACGAGTAAGGATCTGTATGGTTGTGGCCAGACAAAGTAAGCACCAATAGATAAGCCAGAGAGATGAGAAATGTCGACATAAATCTACTTAATTGTTAGGCCAATTTAAGCACACAGGCACTGCTTCTAATTCTAGGAGAAAGGTGCATTCGTTAAGTTAAATCACAGCATGCAAACAGCTTTGAATAAAATCCAGCTACATTAAGCAAAGGAATTTCTACAAAGAGACTGGTTCAGCCATACCCTGTAACTGAACTCCACCAGCTTACCTTACGTTCCAGGCTTAGCCCTAATCCCAGAGGAAGAGCTTTTTCCTCTTCAGCAATATCTCGGTTCTTGCTGGAACTTGCAGTACTTTCACTAGTATTTTCCAACTTAGTTGTAGTCTCTACACCAGAACTAAGAGAATCCCCAGATCCATCTTTTGAGTTTGAAGAACACCCTGCATGCTAATTATCACAAACTCAATTGAATTCACGTTGGAACTTTGTTTCGTAATAATCAACACTTGCATCATAAGAATAAATAGAAATTCAGAAACGTATCCCAGCACAGCATACCTTTTGACCTTTAGGTATGCATCCCAAAGAGCTCTGAACAGTTGTCTGAGATTGACCTGTTTACAAAGAGTATCTTACAGAACTCAAAGACATATTATTATTACTAATCGTTATTCTGAATCATTAGTTGTTGACCATCACGAAGAGCTAGATTATCACCTTGCATGTTGTTAATAATATCCATACACCGTGAGTTGATTTCTGCTACAAGAGGAGATGACGAATCAGGATGAGAGGATGGCTGTAGGGTGGGAACAGCAAAACCAGGGTTTGCTGTGTTGGTAGTCACAGTGCCAGTAGGACGTAATGGAGCAGCTGTTGCAATGACATTTCTCATAGGTAACACTCGAGTGGTACCTGAATCACCAGAACCCACATGACTGCTGCGTCCAGCCTGCATTCCTTCCCCGTTATTAGTTCTGGCACCAGATGCTGATACAATAGGAGTAAGCGCTGTGCCTGGCAATGCAAAGGGTAAAATTGAGTTGGACAGTGTACAAGACAGGGGATAATAATTAAATTATTTACCCATACCAGCATGTATGTGAATGTTAACATGCCTTGTGGGATTTCCAGTCGCAACTGGGCCAAACGGCATATGGTTTGGAGGAGCAGAACCACCAAAGAGGGAGCTAGTTTGAAGAGGGAAAGGCTGCAAAAAAGAGTGCAATATCATCAAGCAGAGCTAACCAGATTGCCAGATCAGTCACTATAGTAGTCCACAAATTAAATGACCAAGCCCATGGTCTTTTTATTTATTTATTATGAAGAGTTGAAGACAATTCTTGGAACACTAGATCAGTGATTGAAAACTCCCAAGATGGGTGAGGCCGAGGCCCATACGGGAGCTCCAAAAGTAGAGTGGTGAGGAACATTAACTGAGGCACACATAAAGCGCATGTGGCGCACCTCAGTCAAATTTGCCTTCGATCACCCACTGTAGCAGCCCGTTGGTCCAGAAAGAAAGAAAAAAAAACTCATATTAATCCAAGAAATGAAGACTGAAATTAGTACATATGCATAAAGCAAGACTTATCTATTAATTACGAAAACTTGTTTATCTGAATACTAATTAGCATGCTCATTGATTTGTGCATGAAATATAAATGAATGACATCAACTCATTTATGTATCAGAAGTCTCTTGAGTTCCTATTCCAGAATGTCTGTATCACTGCATATTATACTACGAGTTTTATTTAAGTTGGTAAAAAAGATATAAGAAACACCAAAGAACAGCCAAGCAGCAAGCCACCAACTGATCTATTAAACATCAAGTTGAACCAAACTTTGCTAAAGAGATAAGATAGTCAGAAATAACTGACCCAACATTCTTGAAGCACACAGATGAGAGCTATTAATAGCTATAGGAATTTTGGAAGAAGATGAATAAGATGCAGAAAATGAGTACATGTTTGATGGTGAGTCTTTGAATTGGGGCAAAAGTGACTAGAGCTACAGGCGTTCAAGAACTTCTTGTTAATACATGATCATCTATGGCTAGTGCATCTACTTCAAGGCTTCAGGGGCAAAAGAGGAAGAAGAATGGTTTGATGAGGAAGATGTTGAAGGATACAAAACAGTTGACAGTATTAGTGATGGACATGAGGTATATGATGTTTCCATTTAGTATCAGTACTGGAGCTATTATTTATATTTTATGAGCATCTGTTAATTATTATGGTGATATTTATGTTGTATTTATAATTTTGTCAGAAAAGGAAACGTTGTTCGCCTCATTTTATTGAAGCCTGCACCTTGCCATGGCTTAGCGCCTAGGCTCCAGAGGACCCTAGTTGCTCATGCGCCTTGTGCTTATTTGAACACTGTACTAGGTGCAACCAAGTGAAAGATAAAGATGAAATATCCTATTAATTTTAAGTTGTGGTTAGTCACTTTGAAGTATTAAATGAACATCATAGGTTATAACTCTCTAAGTTATTAAAGCCAATAAAAAGGATTCGTGACTGAAGGTGAATAAAAATTGAGTAGAATGTAGACAGAATAAGTACAATCAGGTAAATACCATATGACATTGATAACATGTATGAAGAACTTAGTCCTATGCATTATAAAGGTTGCTTAAAAGGTTATCCAAAGGTTAAGATCCCTACAAGTAAATCTTTCATTCCATCTTTAATTACTTGCATTCAAGCTTTTACTTCTTCTAAATGCTGTGCCAATTAAACATACATCATTTAATCCCATGCCTCATGTACACCATTGACTTCATTCCACAGATCACGATATTTCCAAATGCCTAAATTTCTTCCTACATCCTGCATTATATGCACTCTCCTAGGCATTAAACTTCAATACATCAACCATGCATGAGCAACCAGTAATGACAAACCTGAACCATTATAGGATTTGGCCCTGATGGAGATATGTAAACAGCAGGCCCAGCATTCACAACCGACTCGGCCTGAAAATTAGCGACAATAGTTAACACACACACACACACACACACACATACATGTACATTTGCAATCTTAAGTTGAGAATAGAGAAAGGATTACGACATACAGGAGATCGCCCCATTCGCAGCGCTAAAATTGTACGCCCAATCTCAAGAAGAAGAGCACCAAAGTGTTGCATTGCAAGTCCTACTCGCACAGATTCTGTCTGAACTTGACCCCTAGCAGTAGGATCCAAAGATGCCTCTTGCTCTAAGCATCCTGCAATATGCTACAAAGTTGCAGCAAATTATAAAGAAGACGCCATCAGATATATAGGGTAAGAGAAGAGGTAGAAACAAGTCTTTATTTGCTATGATCAAATATCTTACATTTTGAAAAACAAAAAGAAATAAACAATTTTCATCTCATTGAAGAGCTATTCAGCTTCCCTTATGACCAGATTAATATACTACCTCATTGATAGAAAAGAGAAGAGTTATGTCCCAGGTCACATATGACTCATCAAATACAAATATAACATTTCTTCAGAGCTTTGTGACTTGTAAAGTGAGTATTGTACAACAATATATTCGCAATATTAATTCTATAATAGTATAATGTAATGGCTATAGCACTAAATCGAATCTATCATGTTATGTTATATGATACATTAAACAAAAAACATAGCATCGGATTATATAGCAAAATAGGGGTAAAAGAAAATATTAAAAAAAACATATAGGCTTAAGGTTATTAGTATTTACAGATAATGCTGTAATAGCTTGACTATTAAGAAGGCGTTCAGCATGTCGCAGAACAATGGCTAATGCTTCAGGCGTAGCCATCCCCCGTGCATTGGAAGGTAGCTCTACCCTTGGTCGGTCTCCAGTATTTATTGGAGTTGACTGTGGCTGATTCCCTGCATAAAGCAGAACCAGTTATCCAGGGTGAATGTTGTGATGCAATTTAGTTTCATTCTTTTAGAGTTATTACCATTCTGTGACAGGGCCTGCTCCATGCGATTCATAAACTCGGAAAGTGTGGTTAAGGAAGCAGGAATTGGCTGGAACAGAAGAAGAATGAATTGATATGTAAGAAAGGACACCAGGACATCAGAAATAAAATAGAAAGTGACAGATTATTACAGCATTAACTGAAGGAATGGTGGGTGCCAGGGGAACTGGGAAAACTTGACGAAAAGATTGGAATAGTTGAGGAGATCCCTGTCCAGGCTGTGACTGATTTCCCCCACGGCTCTGACTACGCGTTCCACCAGTTTCATTTCCTTGACTAGATTGACTAGGAGTATTTGGCTGTAAAAGAAAAAAAGAAAAAAAGATGATTCACAACCATCGATCATTAATCAGCACAATCATGTGGCCGTAAGATCATTCACCATATTGCTTTTTTTTTCTGGAGTAGCACTGAAGGTTATTATACCACAACCAATATGTTTAACAATCATGTCATAAAATGTGACCGAAATATTAATAGGTATGTGTGACATTAGGACTTCTGACGATTGCTCAAGAGAGTAATCAAATAGCAGCTGAATACATTGCAAAGATTTAATCATACATAAGAAAAAGATTGAAGAAGATGCTAAATTATCAAACCAAAAAGAAAGAAAAGAACCTATTGCAAATTTGATAAAAACACAAACTAAAATGGGAAAATGAATAAATGAGTGATGGAGGACAAGGTACAGAATAAAAAGTAGTTTGCTTGGAAAAATGGTATTCAATCGGAGACTAACGTGTTAATCAAATGGAGATGATAGAAAAGATCAAAGAGAGGACTCAACATCCAGTGACAAAGTTAACTTATCTAAGTGGCAGTATCTACGATGTTGAACCATAAAGACATGAGAGAATCTCACAAACTCATGTGCAAGGGTAGAAGATCAGAAACAAGAAAACTAGGATAACAAGAGGAAAGATCAGTCAAATCCACTTGGCTGCAATTCATGTTGTTGAGGATAAAAGACTAGAATGGAGGAATTCCGCGCAGGAAATTAAGCCTTAAATATGTACACAATCATGATTTAGTCATTATAAGACAGAAATAATCACCACTGTAGAAGCTTGAGTGCCACTAGTAGCATTAGTTGTATTTTGGCCACCAACCCCTATAGAATTCAAAACTGCCCCAATAACCTACACATACACGCATAGCAATGAAGGCATTGCACTTTGAATGATAACGTACATCCAACATAAATCTAATAAGGTTCACAAAAAACAAAGGGCGAAAAGGCACACCCGAGTGAGGTCTGGGACAACACCTTCCCCCTGATCGCCAACCTTAAAGGTGCCAAGAACTACACTGTGCGAAATTTGACCAACATGATTACGAAGAGCATCAGTGCTGGCATCATTTCCTGCAACATACACACTTTATATTTAACCTACGAGAAAGTAATTCAAGTGAAATATCCAGAACATGATACACTGCACAAAAAACTTGGCCTGAGAATTAATACTTTGATTACCATTATTCTCACTTGTCTCTCCAGAGCCTGTTCCAGAGGAGGGCTGTGACTGGGTTGGCTGTCTTTGAACTAAATGTAGTGTATGTCCATTTTCCACATCTTTGTATCATTAAGGAATTATGGCTTAGAGGATGTTTGAATTGACTTTTCAAAATAAGATTTGAAACTGGTAAACTTATAAGTTGTTTCTATACAAGGGTATACTAGTCTTTCTAGATTAAACAAACTTCTTTTGTATGGCTTACAAGTTGGAGAATAAGAAGTTGGGTACTCCAGCTTAATTTTTTCAGTTTCTAAGCAACTTTGGAACTTATTCATAGAGTTGAATACCAGAGACTTATTGGGGCATTTTGAGACTTATAAGTTAGTTTTAATAACTTATAAGGCAACTCAAACACTCGATTCACAAGTACAAATAGTTGTGTTCAGGTCTGTAAAGTAACTCACATTGTGTATACAATAGACCAGTTATCCATATAAGAGCATCTCCAATGGTAATAGCCTATGTAGTTATTTGGAGGAGTTGTTTGACACTCTCTCTCCTCCAACCAACTACCTCCTACAACTACCCTCTACAATGGGTGGGCTAAAGAGTAGTTGTTTTGGTGTAGTAGCAAGAGCAAATAGCATTCTCTCTCCTCAAAAATGCCTTTAGCCGACTACTCCAGCCATGGTAGGATTCTACAACCACCAACACTCTCTCTCCTCAAATCTGATTATTTTATTATTTCTCTCTCCTAAAAAATTCCTACCACTCCTCTTTAGCCTCCTCCTACCACGACCATTGGAGGTGCTCTAAGAAAAGAGTTCTCAATCAGGGCTGGTTTTAAACACAACAAGAAGAGAATAACACATTCAGGAATAGAAGGATACGATACTCAGAAAGAGGATGCTCGTCTTTCAAAACCTTTCCCCTGAAAATCAACCTTTGCTGACCAACGGGGACACCAATTTTAGAAGCTATTTTCTCCTTGAACAACGACACTAGCATCTGAATTTTCCAAATGACAGAAAAGATATGCTATTATAAGAAAATCTGCATTGAAAATCACAAGCTTCAAAACCTTTCATGCTTGCGAGAGGCTTTCCAACACTATATACCCAACAGAACATAGACATATACCGACCGGAAAAAAAAATTGCTCACATTTTGCTCAACTTCAAAGGTATATATCTGTGAATTTAGAGTTTTGATGTTGAGCACAACAGTTGAAACAAAGCTTTCTCCGAGGACATTGCTTGAACTGGCGCCTACATTAGAGTACTGACCTGCCATGCTAATTGGATAGCAAACAAAACCTACAGCACAGAACACGTAGTCAGCCAACACTGTCTAGATATTCCAACCAAAACTCATTTCTTGATGCAATACACTCTCATTATGGAATAACAATTTTGAAGACAATTTGCGGGAAGCATGCGACACTGCACAAAATGAAATGAAGTAAATATTCAAGCCATGGACCCATGGTATGTAAAGGGGGAAATGAAGTAATTCCATCCAAGTAAATTATATGGTCCGCTAATAAAGATACCAAATAGTTTTCAATCAATCTGTTATATGTGAATGTGACACACTGACACAAGAACAAATATAAAGACTGCTACAGAATGTAAGCCCATTCTATTTCTCAACTATCTGTCAAGCAAAGGTTGCTAATATAGCTGCGGAAGGGTACGTAAATGAGTCCATTCTTCATCAAAAGATAGCACATAATATGTCAGCTAACCAGATCCCAAATCAGGAACACAAATGTACCTAATATCCAAAAATCAGTCCAACCAACTAAGAAACAAAAAACTGATGCACTTTACATGTAAAATACATGCATCATTAGGTTTTACTCAGCCAAAAACGGGATATGCTCAACTTAACCAAATGGAGAAACTAATATATGTTTAGCAACGGATAGAATCATGTAACTCTAACATTGTATACTAACAAGCTGCACATGCCTTGATATCAAAATTGTATTTAGCACCAAACGCCTCAAGTCGAAAGCGAAGAATAAAATCCAGCAACGATTGAGCCAAATATTAGGTCGATAAGGTAGAAACTAGGGTCAAAACAAGCCCTTATCTGCCGATAACTCCTTCGAACAAGATCAATGGCAAAAGAGTACCTCGAGTGCAGATGATCAGAGCAAAAAACCGAACAAGGTAGTGGCGTTCCGATACCGAGTCCCTGGTGCTCCGCAGCAAGATGATCGGGCCTAGATCCGTTTTCCGGAAGATGTGGATATATGGCTACAGAATAATCTGGCCTTCTCGTCGGTGTACTGTCATGCCTTGCACAGTTGCATTATTAGATGTTTCCATTTTTTTACCGGGATTTTAACATTGTTGTTACTGGCGTTCTCTCGACTACATTTAACGAATTTTTTTTTGTTCAGCATAAAGTCAACATTTATTGATATAAAAGATAACATGCGATTACATGATAGAAGATAACTCAAAAATAGAGATAGAAGATAACTCAAAAATAGATATTGAAATGAAAAAGGTGAAACATAACGTCGAACAACGAGTTGAAGGCATGAGTTCTATCACGAAAGTGTCCGACTATTTTAAGTGAATACTGAGGAGGTAGGTCCTTTTAGTGATGGTCGTACGACCGTAGTTTAAATTATATTTATCTTAACTCGACTTAGAAAGTCTCGTGTTGTTTATTAAACATGTTGGTCCCTCGGCGAAGACTCTTGATTGGCAGAAGAGAGTACGTCGAGCATCTAAAGAGAACTTCAAGAAAAGAAGGAGGCTTAGGGTTAAGTTGTACCCGACCATGGCAGGGAGGAGTGTGCCTCCTCTGACCCACCTCATTGTTCGTCTTTAGACTCATCGGACCTAGCGAGGCTGTGTAACATATCTCGCCTGGTTGTTGGGGCCAACAAGAGCTCTTGGTCGTGATTCACGACAGCTCAATGTCACTGTCGAGTTTCCGCCCGTCGTTGGCGACACTCTTGGGGGGGTGTACTACTATAATGTCCTAACAATTAAAAAAAACACTTTTTTTAGGTAATATGAGATTTTATTTAAATATCGGCAATAATGATATTTTGAAGAGGCTCGGGGATATGACCCCCTTGCCAATTCCAGACAGGGTTAGAACAAGCCGCCCTGGCAAGCCAATGAGCTGCTTTGTTCGCTCTCCGTTTACTGCACGCACTCGAGTGTAGATAAAAGGGAATTACAATCTGTAACGATTGCTCCCAGAGGAGAGAGCAGCCTCCATCCTCGTCTGATCATATCGACTATGACCTTGCAGTCGCTCCGAACAACTGCCCTCTGGCGAGGATATTGTTGTAGCCACGTTAGCGTTTCCCGAATTGCATAGGCTTCCACTAACCCCGGGTTCTAAGCTCTATGGAACGATGTGGATCGGGCTCCCCTAAGCTGACCCCTGTCATCTCTGCATATCCATCATGTTCCTACTTTATCTGTCGCCGCAAATAGAGCTCCATCTGTATTTATGGCCCACGTGCCCTGAGCGGGGTGTTCCCACACCTTCGCAGCCTGTACCTTTGACTGGCGGGGATTAGCATGTGCTTGTAATTTCCTCTTCCTGGCTTCCATCCACCCTGCATGTAGATGGAATGCTGTTTGGAAGATACTGGCAGTTGGTTGAGCAATATTCTCCCAGACCACTTTGTTCCTAGCCTTCCACACCTCCAACAAGATACATCATATCAATCCACCGCTTTCCAGGGGGTTGATGTTAAGCGTTCCCTGCACCCATTCATTTATTGTCTGGGCCTCTTGGGGTATGTTCAGCCCCGACTTGGTCCAGCACTCCGCCGCCACCGGGCATTGAACCAGCAGGTGGAGAGTAGATTCCTCCGCCCCAAAACAGACCGGACAAGTCGCCACCATATCCACATGTCATCTCATCATATTAACTGCCACCTGTAAACATCTTGAGCATGTGCGCCAAAGAAAAGACCTTACATTTGGCATCACTTCCATCTTCCAAATAGCAGACCAGATTTTTGGTTGGGCTTGGAATGTCGTCTGGTCTTGATAGCCCAGACTATAAGCCGACTTCACCGTGTATTGTCCCAAATAGTCCCCCGCCCAGTACCATGAATCCCTTGTGGTCGTCCTATTTATCGGGACCACCATTATAGCCCTCTGATCCGCCGGACTGAACAGTGTACCAATTGCCTCTGAGTCCCATCTCCTCTCGTTAGGTCTCAACAGATCTGACACTAACTTCTCATCAATGCCAGGGCCCAACGACTGTACACTTGCCACCACCCCTGTTAGCCATGGGTGGTCGCGGATAGACGTATTCGTTCCCGGCCCGATTGATCTCCGTACCCCACTCTTGACCATGTCCTGTGTAGACAAGATACTTTTCCATACATAGCTCTGGTTCAACTTTCGGACTGCCTCTAACACCGGGGACCTCGGATAGTACTTAGCCTTCAGTACCCGTGCTACTAAGTAGTTTTCCTCTGTTACAAGTTTCCACAACTGTTTACCTAGAAGGGCTGAATTAAAATCGCACAGGTTCCTGAAGCCCAGCCCTCCTTCCTCCTTCGGCCGCGACATAGTCGTCCATGACTGCCAAATAACACCTTTCCCCTCTGGTCCTGCCGATTTCCACCAGAAACGAGCCAGTGCAACATTCATCTTGTCTAGGATCCCCCTAGGTATCCTCATAATGCTCATCGTATAGGTAGGGATTGCCTGTAACACTGATTTGACCAGCACCTCCTTCCCCGCTCCATTAAGCAATTTCCCATCCCACATGTGGATCCTCCGAAGGACTCTATCCAACACATATTGTAATCCCTGTTCCTACTACGGTCCATCATGTTTGGAAATTCCCAAGTAGGGAGACGGATTGTCCAACTCTGGTATCCCTAGAATCTGCACCCCATCCCTCCTCCTAGCCTCCGGAGTATTATGGCTGAAGAATAAAGACGATTTTTGTTGGTTCACCCCCTGACCAGAAGCCTCCTCAAACATTCGGAGAAAATTTCTCAAGCGTGTCATCTCCTCCGGCGTCGCCTTGCAGTACCCATAGCAATCGTCGGCAAAAAATAGATGTGTTAGCGATGGCGCTCCGGTAGCCACCCGGGCACCATGTATCTCCCCTCCACTTTCAGCTCCTTGGAGCAGACGGGAGAAGCCTTCCATGCAAAAAAGGAACAGGTAAAGGGATAACGGATCACCCTGCCTGATTCCCCTTTCCGGTTGTACAAACCCCGCCTGCTGCCCTCCTGCTACAATATTATACGTCATTGAATACGTACACTGGCGAATGAGAGATATCCACTCCTCGCTAAAACCAAATCCCCGCATCATATCCCATAGAAACCCCCACTCCACCCTGTCGTAGGCCTTGCTCATATCCAGCTTCAGCGCCACCAACCCCTCATTCCCTTGTCTCTTATTCTTCAAATAGTGTAATGTTTCATAAGATAGGATTATGTTATCCTGGATCGACCGACCAGGCACAAACACCCCTTGGGACTCCGATATTAAACCATTCAATAATCCATTTAACCTATTCGCGGCCACCTTCGATACAATCTTAAACACCACATTACATAGCGCAATAGGCCGAAGGTCCTTCAACGACATCGGGCACTCCACCTTCGGAATCAGTACCAGCGTTGTCTTGTTTAATTCTCTTGGTATGTCCTCCCCCGCGAAGATCCTTCGCACCCACCGAGTCACATCTTCCCCTACCGTCCCTCAATACTTCTGGTAGAAGAAAGGATTAAGGCCATCCGGTCCCGACGACTTATTAGAACCCATAGAGAAAGTCGCTTCCCTCACCTCGTCCGATGTCACCTCCCCCATCAGGACTCTGTTTTGCTCCTCCGCCAGTTGTTGTCGGAACCTCGGGAAGTTTGCCCCATCCCCCCTTGACATCCGAGTTAGCTGACTGTAGAATTCCAGGATATGGTCCCCCAATCCCGAATCCCAAGTTAAAATGTTCCCATCGCCATCCCGTAACTCAGACATCTTGTTGATACTTTTCCTCTGCGGCGCCGAAGCTTGGAAGAATTTTGTGTTTTGATCACTGTCCGTGAGCTAGTGTTGTTTAGCCCGTTGTCTCCAAAACTCTCCCTTATGCTCCAGTGCCTTGACATACAGTTTCTGCAGAGCCCTGCGTCTCCGGATACTCGCTTTATCATCTCTGCCATTCAGCCACATCATGTCCTTCTCGTAACGTGCAATCTTCCTAGCTAAGGAATTATACACTTCTCTACCCCAAACTTCCAATTCAATGCCCGTCTCCCTTATCTTTGTACCAATATCTCTATCCTCCGTGGCCCCCCATCTTGCCTGAATCAAGTGTCCGCATTCCGGGTCCTCTGCCCAAATGTTCTCGAATCGAAATTGTCGTGACCCAATTGGATCAACCCGTCGTTCAGAGTCCAATAGAATGGGTAAATGGTCGGACGTCGAGATGCCCAGGTTTGCCAAATGTGCCTCCGACCACATCGATCTAAGCGTTGGGGACATCAATGCCATGTCCAACTGTACCGCCATCCTCGTCTCCGATCCACTCCCACTATGCCAAGTGAACCCATATCCCTGTAGCGGGACGTCCTGCACCCCCACATCTCGCATTGCTCCACGGAACCCAGCAATTAAACGTTCCGGGTATCGCCGTCCACCCTGCTTCTCTTTATTTCGGAGGATACCATTAAAATCACCCATCAGGAGTCATTTCTCCGACATCTCCGCCCTCGTTCCTAGGGATCTAATCATCTCCCACGTTTGCCACCGCAGTTCTCGATTCGCCTCCCCATACACCCTAGTAAAGCGGAAAACTTCCCCCTTCGGCCCCTTTACTTCCACATCGATATACCTCTCCCCACTCGGATATGGCGTGACCGACACCTCTCCAGTCCACAGGAGGATCATCCCTCCTTTGTGCCCCACCGCAGGAACCTCGCAACCACCGGCTACACCCGTCTTCAGCTTCAGACTATCCAGTTCTCCTTTCTTAGCCAGAGTTTCACTGAGGAATATAAGGTGCGGCTTCCGCCTACGTGTCGCCCCCTTCAGGTATTCCATCGTCGCCAGCTTCCCTATACCCCTGCAATTCCAGGACAGGACTTTCATGGCTAATAACCTTCACTGGCAGCGCACCCTCTTCTTCGACTGCAATACCAAGACACAACACCGTTCTCCACAGTAGATGGGCTCGTCCCTTACCCCACCGCTCTTTACTCGACCACTCCTAGGTCGTCACCGATACCCAGCACCCACCGACACGATACACAGCACCCACCGGAGAACCAGAATCTACCGGTTATCACCGTCGCAGCCACCACCGGACTTGCCTCTACCAGACATCGCCGGACCACCACCAACCACGCCGGTTACAAGCGTGAGGCAACACCCGGAGGAATTCAACGCCGCCGGCGTGATTCCCTCCCAGGCACCCTAATCTCCGACCAAAATACGAAAACCAGAAGGGACAGTAGTGATCTTACCTCCGCCCTTCGCCGCTCAGAGCCAGATCACCGGCACACTCGCCTCCACGCGCCACTTCGGTTGTCGCCACTCCCCCGGATCTAGGGCCGGCTATCTGCTAAACATTAATTTTTTTCAGTGAATTTAAAAAAAAAAAACACGATACACAGACTATATTCCCGATTTTAAGTGTTTGTCTTATATAATTATTATAATTAACTACTTTCCATTAGGTCCATCATAACAGAGTGATTAGACCTTTCAACAACAACAAAAGTTCACACTACTCAGAGGCTCTGGGAGTTCTTTGCTCATTCCTCAACATTCCTCATGTGCACAAGCCCTACATTCAATCTCCACATTTGTTCAAAAGGCTTATCAATCTCCACATTCAGCTGGATGATTCACTCTTACCTGAAGACACTCTGTTCAATTCAGTAGCTACAGCTTTTATCATGCATTTTTACTCCATCTCTCATTCACAAGTCTTGTTTTGTGGGGTTTTCATATCCTTACCCCTTTGTTTTCATTACTTTGTCTGCTTTTCACTACCTTTTGGTTTGGTTTTTGAGCCAGGTCTTTAATAAACCGACATTGTACTCCTCTTTAACCTCTAAACACGTTTTAATATATTTTCGTCTTGTTGATAAATAAATAAAAAAAGCGTTCATCCTTTCTGACTCTTAGCGGTAGTTCAATCAAATAAGGCTCACAAGGGTCACTATGCCTCCTGAGCATAAAACATGAAGAAGAAAAAAAGTAGTCTGTTTTGGTATACGTATTGTCACAACTCCTCAACTTCAAAATATGCTTATGCTACCGCATCAAGTTAAATAATTTCCAAGTATCCTTCTTGTTCCCCTGTTTTTTTCTTTTAAATATTCCCTCATAGGCATGCGATATTCATATCGGAAAGTGTCAACTTTACCACTTAAAAATATGTTGTTCCACTGTATCAAAAGATGAAAATGAGTGGATGCTAGAAGAAGGGAATTGTTGTTCTGTTATCTTATTGAGAATCATTTTGTTTTTCTGAATCTTCAAAAATTATATTTGATACAACTTATCAAAAAATCGACTGAAATTGTAATAAAAATTAATCTTTATGATAATATTTTATTAATTAAAACACTTACAATAAACATTGTTTCAAACGAAAAGAAAGCGGTAATACCATATATAACAACTTTTTTTTTGAAGAAGCAAATTTTTTATTGATACTCTCTAGAATCTGAGATGGATTCAAGAGAGAGGAGGCATCTACTTCCCAATTACAACAATCACCAAACAAGAGGACCAAATATTACACTTAATCCAACCATAAACCAACACTAGGTTATGCAGCAAGGATCCAAATAGAACCTAAGAAGAGTCTAAGTGTTCTAAAACCGGCCCTGCCTATTACCCAAAAACCTACAAAAAACCAACAATGAGATAAGCAATAGAGATAACAATATAACCTAAATAAATTATCAGGATTCTAAAACCAGTCATGCCTATCACCCAAACAACCCGAGCAAAATCAGTAAGTAGAAAATGCAGAGCAGAACTGAGCCAAAGAAGCCTTTGAGGGTTATCTGCAAGTCTTGTGTGAAGATAAAGCACAGTAAAAAGACCATCCAATGCTCCTCCTTGAGTGAGATGCCCAACTGTAACAGAGTCCAAGGATTGGACCCAAAACCAAGTAAACCCAAAGGGTAACAAAGACCAACCGAGCAAAGAGAAAAACAACAAAAAGCCAGTTGCAACAGGATTGCAATGGCAAAAAAACACTCAACCTAAAGGGTACTACCCACACACAGACAAACAGAAAGACCCTAGAAGAGGGAGAACCTCTTAACTACCCACACTCAGTGAACAGCAAAGGAGAAGGGAGAAAGAAACCCCAACAATCTCACAGCTCACCCACTCAAAGACAAAACCAAACCACCCTCCACCACCCTAAAAAAAACCCCCAAAACAACCAACCAGTAAATCCATTCTCCTCTTAAGCAAATTAGCTACTGAGAGGGGTGTTTGATCCTCTTGCAGCTAGAAGGCTTAAGTAACCATTGATTAAAGGAGAAGCCATAGTACTTGTTGAAGTGAGACCATTCAATGGTATAAGAGGAGTGTTGTATAGCTAGTAATACCTCAGCAGTAGTGATATATTGGTCCTGAAATACCATTTTATTCCTTGCCAGCCAAGTTTCTCAAAGAGTGATTGCAAAGATGTTTCTCCAGGCCTTATTAGTTCTCAACAAAGAGTTCCAAGAACAGAGAATTTCTGGTACCTTAGCTTGGAAGCAACCTTGTACATTCCACCATTTCAATACTGCCCCCCAGATTCTCCATGATCTCTTGCAAGTAGATCTGAGATGTTGTAAGTCCTCAAAGATATTGGGGCAGAAAGGGCAAAAGGAATCTAGTAATGAGATAGGAATGCCTCTGGCTTCAAGGAACATTTTGGTAGGAACAACATTCATGCAAGCCAACCAAGTGAATGCAGCAATTTTAGGAGGAATAGATGGTTTCCATAAGAGTGTACTCCACAGTTTATTCTCAGCAACTGGAGACAGATGAGTATACATAGCCTTGACAGTGAAGCCTTTTTGATTGATTTTCCAGGACAATTTGTCATTGTGAGAGGAGTTAATCTCTTGCTTGTTCAGCAAGTCACCCAGATCAGCCAATTCATCCAATTCCCAACCTCTTAATTTTCTTCTGAAATGTAAATACCAATCTCCATCAAACCAGAAGTAGTATACCTTTTGATTATGCTGAGAGTTTATCATGTACAGTCTTGGGAACTTCTGTTTAAGAGGGATATCTGCCAGCCAAGAATCAGACCAAAAGTCAATCCTGGTACCATTACCCAATGACCAATCCAAACCAGAACTGCCAAAGGCATTACTAAACCTCTCCTCATTCAAGAGACTGCTAAATTGATTGAAAAAGGTCTGATCTTCAGAGATGGAAATGGCTGTGAGATCCCAGTCAGCCATATCCCAACCCAGTTTATCACAAACAACTCTCTTCCACAAAGAATCCACCTCAAATGCAAATCTCCACCACCACTTAGCCAAGAGTGCTGCATTCATCAGTTTGAGCCTTCTTACACCCAACCCTCCTTGATCTTTAGGTCTGCAGATCAAGTCCCAATTAAGTTTATGAAGTGCTTTCCTGGTTACCTTCCCATTCCATAGAAATCTTCTCATCCATTTTTCCATCTCATTAATGACTCCCACTGGAACTTTAAAGAGAGAAAGATGATATAGTGGGATGGCACTGAGGGTTGATTTGATGAGTGTTATCCTCCCACCAAAAGATAAAAAGTTTGATTGCCATAGAGTGAGTTTGCTTTTGAATTTGTTGATGATGGGTTTCCAGGTTTGTAGCCTCTTGGGATTGGCCCCAAGTTGGAACCCCATATAATCAAGAGGGAAGGAGGTCATTTCACACCCCAAAATCTCAGCCACAGCTTCATCATCCATAGTCCAAGCATTTAACAGCACTGCCTTTGATTTTGCAAAATTAACTTTCAGTCCAGTAGCACTTTGAAAAGCAAGGAGAGAGTGTTTGAGGTTTATAAGATCATTTTTTCCAGCTTGAATACAAAGCAAGGTATCATCTGCAAATTGCAGATGTGTGATGAAGGGCCCTTTTTTCCCAGCTGCAATCCCATAAACATTCCAAGGCTTTGTCCTTGCTGAAGGAGTTGGTGTAAACCTTCTGCCACTAGTGTAAATAACAAGGGAGAGAGAGAGCAGCCTTGTCTTAGACCCCTAGTGATTGAGAAGTCTTCAGCAGGAGAGCCATTAATGAGTACTGAAATCCAAGCCCTGATACAACTAATAATCCAAAGAAGCCATCTTTTCCCAAAACCCATGAATTGAAGCAGCTTGTAGAGATACTCCCAGCTTGAAGAAAATAACCTCCTCCTTTGATTTTTTGACAGAGTCCACCAGTTCAGAGGCTATAAGTATACCATCTAAAATTTGTCTACCAGCAATGAAACCAGACTGTGTATCACTCACCAATCCTTCCATCAGAGGTTTAAGTCTTGCTGCCAATGTCTTTGAAATAATTTTATAGGCTGCACCCACCAAACTGATAGGTCTAAAGTTGTTGAATTCCAGTGGAGAGGGAATCTTTGGGATCAAAGTTATGAATGAGGAATTGATGCCTTTACCCAAGGAGCCAAATAGGTAAAAGTGATTACAAAAAGCCATGATATCATTCTTGAGGAGAGGCCAACCCTTTTGAAAAAAGGCCATTGAATATCCATCTGGACCAGGAGATTTGGACCCATCACAGTCCATGATTGCTGCTTTGATCTCCTCAGCAGTGAATTCTCTTTCCAGTTCCAAAGATTGTTGATAACTAATTTTGTTGAAAGGCAAGCCAGAGAGGTCAATAAGAGAAGAGGGACCCTTTTGGAATCTTTTTCTGAAGTGCCTTGTAGCACAAGCTTTGATTTCATCAGGAGTGTCAAACAGTAAATCATCTTCTATTATGCAGGAGATCTTGTTCCTCTTCTGTTTCAGGTTGGCTAAGATATGGAAGAACTTATAACATCTATCTCCTTCTAGTGTGACTTTAATTTTTAACTTTTGCCTCCAAAACTTTGCTTGAGCCTTAAGTTTCTTAATGAGTATTGCAGTTGATAGGGCTCTGTGACTTAGTTCCAAAGATGTTAATGGTCTAGACTCCAGTAACTGATCCAAAGATTGTAGGGATTCAGTGAGTTCTACCACTTCCTTGTCCAGGTTTCCAAAAGTGTTCTTCCTCCAGGTGATAAGAAAAGTTTTCAAAGTCTTCAGCTTAAACCATAGTATGTATTGTGGATCTCCTGTGACACTGATTGATTTCCAAAAAATGGAGATATCTTTCCAAAAGCTTTTATGGTCCATCCAGGCATTGCAGAACTTGAATGGTTTAGGACCCCAGTTTGTTGTTGGAGCAGAGAGCAATAAAGGTTTGTGATCTGACAAACTCCTTGCCAGACACTTTTGAGTAATGTTTGGGAATTTGAGTAGTATTTCAGGGCTGATCAAGATTCTATCAATCCTTGAAGCTTTGCTTGAGGTCCCAAACCAAGTGAAGTAACCCCCTTCCAATGGTAAGTCTATTACTTGCAACTGAGCTATAAAAGTACAGAAATCAGAACTGACTGTATTGGCAGAGCAATTGGAGGATCGATCTGAAACTTGTAGAGTAGCATTGAAATCCCCAGCACAAATGAGAGGCACATTGATATTGAGACACTCCTGAAGTATTTGCTGCCATAACCCACTCCTCTCTGATCTTTTATTGTAAGCATAGATGTTAATAATGCAGACCTTTAAGTCCAATGCCAAGAGAGTGCCAAACCAGAATAAGACCCTTTCCTTTTTGATCACCTTCTCCATTCTGAATTCCTTTTCATCCCAAGCAGTGAAAAGTCCCCCAGCTAGGCCAATAGATGGAATAAAATCACATTCCCAAGAGGCAGATCCCCCACAAGATTTGATAAACCTGTATGGTAGTTGTACCAACTTTGTTTCTTGTAACATCAAAAAAATTTATTCTTTCTTTTGTCAACAAATTGCAAATCATCCTCTGCTTCTGTGGTGAGGATGCTCCTCTCACATTCCATGAGAGGAGTCTCATGATCCCTCAATTCAGAGACCCTTGATTGGAGAATAACTCATCAAATCCACAGTTCATATCTCTCTCCAGCAACTCAGGATCCCCTTCTTCTTGTGCAGCTGTTCTCCCAAGCATTTCATCATTTAAATTTTCAAACTGATCAGCTACCTCTAAATCAGTAGCAAAGGCCTTAAGACCTATGGCTTTGCAGTAATCCCAAGTGCCCTTACCATTGGCTTCAAATGCTCTATTTTTCTTGTCTGAGGATGGTTTGTGTATAGGAGAAATAGATGAGACAGGAGAGGTAATGGCTTGTAATTTTCCAACTTTTGATCTAGTAACATAGATGTGAGTGGTGGGATTTTTAGACTTCCTTCTATCTTTGCCACTTCTCAGCAATAGTGCCGGGCTTTGAAAGTTGCCAGAGTCATATTGGGCCAAACAGTGTAGATTTGAAGTTCCCTCCAAATTAGAAATTAAAGGAGGCTCAATTTGCTTAGCTGTAAGAGTTGGACTGTCAATGGAAAAGGTGTTTGGGACCATCTCATTCTCATTAATGAGTTGAGTTGCCAATGCAAGTGTTCCCATTCCCATGTCTGACCCAGCCACCACCATCACTTCTGCCTGTAACTGAACCTGAGAGATTAGTTGAGTTGTGACTGATTCTTCTCTTCTGATTGTAACAGTAGCCTCCTCCAAAACTTCAGTGTTAGTCTTTGTCTGAACTGGATCCTTAGCTAGAGTTTGCAGTGGAGAGGAACACACGTTTGTTGGAGTTAATGTTGTGTCTCCCGAATGTGAGAAAGCTGTAGCCCTCATCAGGACCCTTGCTTCCTCAGTTGTAGGATTTTGCAGTAATGGTAGAAATTCTTCTGCATCATTAAAACCAGATGTTTCAGGCCTGAGGGTGTTGGCATTTTCTGAGGGGTTGGCTGACTGATTTTGTTGCAATAAATGATCGAACTCCTTTGTTAATTCCAACTCAGGTGTAAAAACATGATCTGAATCAGCATTATTAAAGCTCTCATCCGTAGACTCTTCTTCAGTAGATGCTTCTCTCAGTGACGAGTGTATGATGACTGGTATGCTCAAATGATTTGCTTCCGACACCCAACCTTGTACCACTTCTTCTCCAAGATTTATTTTTGTTTCTTCATTAATGCCTCTCAGATTTTTGGAGTGTAAGAGAATGAAGGCTTCCTGAAAATTCGCACTCTCTAATGAAAGAGGGTGTGTATAAACGTGAGTTCCTAAACCAGCAACACAAGCTTTATATGATTCCTCAGTCCAAGCCTGCATTGGTAAGCCTTTGATTGACACCCAATAAAATCGACCTCCAAGCATTGACAAATGATGAGCCTTTGGCACCACTGTTAGCCATTGTTTCAACCAGCTTTCAGAATCCTTTAGAATTTCCTTTTCAAATTTGGGATCTTTGCAGTTCATGAGTGCTACCCGGTTGGCCAAAGGATAGAGTTTGATATCATATACTCCTTCCATAGCCAATTCTCTCATTACAGCTTCACAAGATAAGTGTCTGTGTATTATAACCAAATGAGAACTGAGGCCTAATTTCTCAAGATCCTTACATACCCTTCCTTGTTGATTCGACTCAAACTGTTGTTGTCCCTGGTGCTTAATAGGTCTCCACACCTTGTTCACCCTTATTTGCCTTTTGTGTAGTTCAGATCGATCTCAAGCTTTGGCCACAAAAACCTTATAGCCCGCACAGAAATACCCATCGAAATCTTGTATGGCTTTTATGACCGCCTTTTCAGATTCAAATTGGATGAAAGAAAACCAGTACCTCTAGCATTGGGTTTGGTTGGTGTCTCAACTTTCAGAATCGTACCGCAGCTCCAGAACAGCCCTTCCAACCAATTGGGTTCTGGTTTTGGTGGTAAGTTGTGAATTATTATCTTGTGAACTGCTTTTGTTGAGTCAATCTGATAGGCACCACTCCTTTCTCTATATTGTTGAGATCTTCCCGTATGTCTTTGTACCCCTCCCAAGTGATATTCCAAATCGGCGTTTGAGGTAGAGGCGCGAACCAGCTTTCTTCCTCCATAACCTTCTGAAACAAGAGGAGTTGAGTCTGAACCCGATGAGAATAGTCTGAAGTTTTTACCATAAAACTGCTTTTGTCCATCAATCCATTTGGTGCGACCACCCGGAGAGTATTGCTGGGTATGATCTGAGTTTTCAAAAGATGTCTTCCTTGCTCTGTTTCGTCGAGTTGTTGATTTGTTGCTTTTGACATTAAAACCAGGAGGTGGACCGATTGAAGAAGAGGCTTGTTGTCCAATATTGTCTCCTGCGATTGCTTTCTGGTTGCCGGAGATAGCTTTTGGCATCGGCGAGCCAGCCCCACTTAATTCCTCTGCCGTTAGCATGATGTGGAAGATCCGGTAAGCGGTGGTCCGGTGAGCTGTGTTAGTCACCCTGAACACTACACCGCCAATGATGATTCTCTATGCAACAGTGATTCAGCTCGCACAGTTGTAAATTGTCGAAGAAAGATGAAGAACAGAGATGAACATGAAGAACATTGTTGTCAATACACTGTAGCTGGTAGAGAGAATCTGAACAGTACCAAGCCGGCTCAACTGAAGTTGGAGAGATGATTCAAGATTTGGTCATGTCATTTAAGTTTGATTGTTACCGAGCAACCAATGGAAGCAGCTTTTAGTGGAACAGTATGATAATACCATTCCTTAATAATTGCTTTTATTCTCTTATTTTGCTTTGGGGCCAAAGACATCAACATATATGTGGACATGTGACCTCTTATAGGTCCCCCGTCTTGACTAATTTCTCGTAAACTTAACAAAACAATGTGTATTCACTACATATATTCTAGATATTTATTAAATTATATTACGATGTTACTTATGGGCAATACATATAACATGAATTAACATTATATATATAGAAGACTTAACATGAATTAAATCAAATAAGATGGAATTTAGTAAGACGTTTAGGAGGATTCTTACGGCTTATACTATTATGAAGAGCTATGTTGGAGTTTCGGCGTCATCGTTGCCTCACAAGCTATCCCAGTCTAGTCATTCACGGTCCTCCCGGCGTCATTCCGGTTCGTCTACTTCCTCATCATGGAATCCTCCTCTAACTCCCAACTCTTCTCGACAAGGGATGAAGAGGAATCTTACCCGGAATGGCGACGTCCCTCGCCGAGATTCTGTGCCGAACTATCGATCTTCGATGACAACATCCCAAGATTTGGTCATGTCATTTAAGTTTGAGTGTTACCGAGCAACCAATGGAAGCAGCTTTTAGTGGAACAGTATGATAATACCATTCCTTAGTAATTGCTTTTATTCTCTTATTTTGCTTTGGGGCCAAAGACATCAACATATATGTGGACATGTGACCTCTTATAGGTCCCCCGTCTTGACTAATTTCTTGTAAACTTAACAAAACAATGTGTATTCACTACATATATTCTAGATATTTATTAAATTATATTACGATGTTACTTATGGGCAATACATATAACATGAATTAACATTATATATATAGAAGACTTAACATGAATTAAATCAAATAAGATGGAATTTAGTAAGACGTTTAGGAGGATTCTTACGGCTTATACTATTATGAAGAGCTATGTTGGAGTTTCGGCGTCATCGTCGCCTCAAAAGCTATCCCAGTCTAGTCATTCACGGTCCTCCCGGCGCCATTCCGGTTCGTCTACTTCCTCATCATGGCATCCTCCTCTAACTCCCAACTCTTCTCGACAAGGGATGAAGAGGAATCTTACCCGGAATGGCGACGTCCCTCGCCGAGATTCTGTGCCGAACTATCGATCTTCGATGACAACATCCCCTCCGCATCCGACCTCTCCGTCGAGGTCCCAGCAACCGACATCCATCCCACCGATGAATGTGTCGGCGGACCCTCGAATTACGATACCCCGTCCCTAATTTCCCTTACCTAGGCTCCCCCCCCCCCCCCCCATGCCCCAATGCCAATGACGGGTGGACCCGGGGTGGAACCGGGATCGGGAGTCCACCCCTCCTCGTCTCGTCCATTGGAGAAACCAGATCTTCGCATATTGGCTTGGAATTGTCAAGGGATGGGCTCTTGGCTACACAAGCTGAAACTCCAGCACCTTCTTTGGGATAAACGCCCCCATATTGTGTTCCTATCGAAAACATTGCTATCCACCCAAAGGTGCGCTCTGTTGGCCAGATCAATGGGTTTTCATGGACATATATGTGTTCCAACCTCGGATACCCAAAGGGGTTTGACCATGTTTTGGGTCATGGGGATCGATGTAGTATTCCGGGCATTGGATACCCATTACATTGATACTGAAGTTTCGACTCCGGTTCATGAGGACATAAGGCTGACAGGTATATACGGGGAAGCTCGACGGGAGAATCGACATTGGACTTGGGATTTGTTGCGTCAGCTACGCACACCAACTCGCCCACACTAGATTATTATTGGGGATTTTAACGGAGTTTTGGGTCAGAATGAAACGATTGGAGGGGGAACCTATCCTCTGACTCATGATTTTTGTTTGGTCGTTGACGAGCTCGACCTTATGGATGTCCTGATGTCAGGACACCAGTATACCTAGTTCTGAGAACGAACCCATGATCGACGTATCCAATCCCGCTTGGATAGGGCATTGATGTCCCGATCCTACTATTACCCCCTTCTGAACCTGGATTTTTGCAATACGGGGACTACGACTTTAGACCATTGGCCGGTTCTCCTTTCTCTAGCTCGGAAAGTGGCCCATCGCCCCCAAGTTTTGTTTTCAATCCCAATGGGTTCGGGAACCCAGTTGTGGTCAAGTGATACAGGAAAACTGGGATAAGATGCTTCCGTCCCCTATAGCTGATGTGATTCGTAAAAGGGGAGTTTCCTTGAACAATTGGGCTTAGAATCATTTTCAAAATACTATCAGTCATATCAAATGGTGTCGGCTCCGTATTGCCGAGTTGAATGGTAGAACAGATATGGCTGGATTTCATAGGCGTGAAGCGATACAAACCCAATATGAATGTGCACTAAGAGAACATGAGGCTTTCTGGAGACAACGGGCAAAACATCACTGTTAGTGGATGGAAATCGTAACACTAAATTCTTCCAGGTTGTGTGCTCCTATCGTCGTCGAGTTAATGTAGTGGCTGCTCTTGAAAACATGACTAGTAATCTGGTAACATGAGATACATGTATGTGAGAATTAATTATGGATTACTTTGGTCGACTCTTCACCAATACTCAATCGGACCTGACCACCTTTGTTGTCCACCCCCTGCTCGAATTTCAGTAGCTAACAACCATAGTCTTTTAATACCACAGACGGAGTTGGAGATAAGGACTACGGTGTTCCAAATGGGGTCGGACAAGTCTCAAAGACCGGACGGTCTCAACCCAAGTTTCTGTCAGCACTACTAGTCGTTGGTGTTTAGGGAAGTGGTTTTTTCATCCATAACATTCTCGAGACCAGGGACTTCGACCCGACTTTAAACGATTCCTCCATTGTTCTTATACCTAAGAAACCAGACCCATATGTGGTTACAAACTTGCACCCAATTGCTCTATGCAATGTTATTTCCCGCATTTTTTCTAAAGTTTTAGCAAACAGACTGTGTCCCCTCCTACATCATGTTATTTCTGAAACCTAAGGGGCATTTAATCAGAAGAGGTGCATTCAAGATAACGTCCTTATTGCATTTGAGGTTTTTCACTTTCTTTGTACAAAAAGACAAGGGGAGATGGGTTTTATGGTTCTGAAGTTGGACATGAGCAAAGCTTATGACCGGGTGGAATGGGATTATCTTCTAGAAATTATGGTTTTCCTTGGTTTCTCGGCCGAATGGATCGAGTTGGTGGCATGTTGTATGAAGACAGTCTTATACACGATATCTTTTGATGGATGGGTGACACCTAAGTTCATGCCAACTCGCGGGTTCCACTAGAGGGATCCTCTGTCTCCATATCTCTTTCTTTCTCCTATGTATGGAGGGTCTATCCTTTTTTATTACAGTAGGCGCAAGAAACTGGGCATATCAGGAGTGTTTGGGTTGCTAGAGGGGATCTCGAAATGTCATATATGTTTTTCGTGGATGACTGCTACATATTCTGTAAGGCCACTATAGGGGAAGCCAACTAGGTATCGGGACATACTCTGTGTGTTTGGAAAATGTCAAATCAGGTACTGAATCTCCAAAAGTCCTCTATCTTCTTCAGTACGAACACGTCAATTATGGTACAATAGGAATATTGTCAAATCTTATCTATTTCTGAGACATCAGCCACATCCATGTACCTAGGGGTTCCCAACATGATCGACCAAAATAGGAATGCAGTTATGGCTTATCTAAGGGACCGCATTATCACACGCATTCGATCTTGGGATGTCAAGCTCCTATCCCCCGCTGGTAGGGAGGTCATAATCCGGTCAGTGCTCACTTATTTACCGGTATATGTGATGTTTGTATTCCGGGTACCCCGCCGGATTGTTTCCCGTATTCATATGGCTTTAGCCTGATTTTGGTGGGGTGGAAAATTGTCTCGGTCAATTATTTGACAAGACTGAGAAAAATTATGTATGCCGAAGGAGGCGGGTAGAATGACGTTCATACATCTGCAGGATGTTAACATGATGCTACTTGGGAAGCAGGCTTGGAGCCTCCTTCATCGACCCTCGTCTCTTATGACTCGTGTATTGAAGGGTCGATACTTTCCTTCTACAGACCTCCTATAGGAACAAATTGGGGTACACCCAAGCTTTCCCTGGGTAAGTATTTTTTCAACTCCAGATATCTTGAGAGGTGGGTTGCGGATTGCGATATGGGATGGACGAGATACGCTGATCAAGGGCACGCCTTGGCTTCTAGGGCCGAATCCGGAGATTGTGTATACCCAGACTTCCTTGGATGGCGCACCAATAGCAGGTCTGATGATCCCCGACTCCCGTTGTAGGGATGTACCCATGTTATCCCATATGTTCGATGACAAGAAGATGAATCAAATTCTTCAGGTTCCTCTATCTACCATCCGAAGCAAAGATGCTTGCACTGGACGACTGAACGAACTGACCTTTACTCCACAATGGCATGTTACTCGATAAAACACAGTGGTAGTGTCTTGGGCATCCCTGTGGAACATCCCGGTCCCACCGCGTCTCCAGGTCTTTCTTTGGAGGTTCCTTAACGACACCATACAGGTGGAAACTAACTTACACCTTATTTAAGATCCAATTACCCCAACGTGTGATATATGTAAGCGAGCCCTAGAATCCGTTGAATACATGTTCTTGGGATGTGGCTTCGCAAAGACATGTTGGACGCAATTCGGAGGGATGCCTCCATATGACCCATTAGTGTGATTTGTGACATGGTAGGAGGCTATTGAGACTAAGGGACAGCGAAGTTGGTGGCAGAATTATTTTCCGTCCTTTGGGAAATTTGGAAGGCAAGGAATGCACTAAAATGGGAGGGTATCGTGTTTGTGGCATTGGGGATGCTCTCGGCAGCTCACAGTCACCTCATGTCTTGGTGGGAAGCCGAAGCCACTGTGGATACACCCCGCAAGCAGCCAACCTCTTGGTCGTCCTGATGGACTCGACCACCTAGGGGATCAATGGTCATTAATGTGGACGGAGCCGTATTTCAAGACTCCGATCAATCAGCATGGGGTGTCATAGCACGAGATGCAGAGGGGGTTGTATGTCTTGTGGCGAATGGATTACTTCTAAGGTGTTGGTCTCCGATCATGGTGGAAGCATGTGCGATCGGAACAGTTTTTCGTAATACGACCGCGCTGGTATCAGGTCCAATTCTCATTAGGTCCGATGCTTGGGTTCTTCTCAACATGATCATAAATGGGGACCCTCCATTATACGAGACATCCGTCACATGCTATCTCAAAACGAGGAAATTACCCTTCAATTTGTAAAAATAACTATGAATAAAGTTGCTCAGTAGTTAGCCAGAGAAGCATGTTCTATGTTTGTTCTTTAGTGATCAAGACATCTACCTAATGCACTATAATTTATCGTTGTCTCTGATATTTAAATAAAATCGTATCCTTTAATCAAAAAAGATGGAATTTTGTTTGTCATCGTTAACATCTCAAACTAAAAAGTTATGTGGTGAAAACCATTTAATAAAACAGGGCTTGACTATCTTTGCTAGTAGCTTTTAAGTTATAAATGTGTTATAAAGGGTCTTATGGTTTGGTAACTATCGTTTATAAGAAAAAACGGATGAAACGTATAATTAGGTCAGTCACGTGACACTGACCAATGTCGTGATCGTGATCGATGTTTTTTCGGTGACCCAAACTTTGTAAGGTTTCTTCTCCGACGATCGCTCCTCCTCCTACAACACCGACCAATGTCGCCTCCACTAGCATCACGTTTTCTCTCGCACCATCACTAGTTTACCCATATTTTTTCGAAATATGAGTGGGTCGTCCAGATACCAAGCGAACCGGGGTTGAAAAACAATCAGAGACCATGACTAGGCGAGAACCACGATGAGGTACGTGTGAGGCGCATATCTGGGTAGGTCGAGGTCGCTGGCAAGCTTCGTGCTCTCCAAATTGATTTCTTTCTCTTCATTACAACGTTTATCTCCTCCCTTGTAGGTGTCCTCTCTCTCTCTCATCCATTTGCAAGCTTGTAAGGTTGTTGACAAATATAAGATTTAATACAATATAGTTTTAAACATATATTTCAATTAATAAAAATATTCAAAATTTAAAAAATAGTTATTGAAAGTTATTAAATTTTATTTTAAATATATATTTCAACTACTGAAAATTTTAAGGAATACTAATGTCGTGTTTAACAACGCTTTCCCGACACGATCAATCAAGAAATACTAGATGCAACATTTGACGAGTATGACATGCTGTATCATATTCCTTTGGTGGGATCTCGTCAAAGATCAAGTGAAATGGCGTCTGTACATTGAGATAATTTACTATTAATATAACATTGCAATCATCTATGTAATGTCGTTTTGTTAGAATAAAATTGCAATTTCACTTTATTTCAACTGTAAAACGGATTAATTATAATTATAATTTCCGCTTGAGTCAAGCAGCTTTGTTACCACTATAACAGCTTGGTGTAAGCAGCTACACCAGGCTGCTTACACCAAGTTACTACAACAAGCGTTTAAGGTGCTTCCAAAATCTACTTGACTCAAACAACATTTATAACTAAAAATAAATTCATTTAACATTCAATTCAAACGAATTGCAATTTTATTTTTGGAATGGAAAGTACACAACGATATCTAAATAGTACTCATGAAAATTTATTCTTAAGGTGCTCGATGAGGTATTTTTTTGAGCTTGTAAAGAGTGTCATGATTCGTGAGTCTCATTGTGTTATCGTAGCGTTCGACTCTTCAATGTCCAACGATTCAATAAATGCTTTGTATGTACGTCGTTCATTATCCACTATCATGTTGTGGAGGAAGATACAAGCATTCCTGATTAGGAAGAGAGGATCTATATCCCACATTCGACTTGGGTGAGTGATAGTGTGAAAACGATCCTATAAAACCCTGAATACTCAGTGTATATCTTTTCGAGCCAACTCTTGGTGTTTGGCAAACAACTGATGTTTCGAAAGTTGAGGACTTGTTATTTTTTTCAAAAAGGCATCATACGACGAGTATATACCATCAGTTAAATATTAAGAAGTTGAGTACTCATTCTCACTAATAATGTACTTTACTGGTGGGGCAATCCTTTCCATGGCTTCGGTGAATAATGATGACTGATTGAGCACATTGATGTCGTTATTTGATCCTGCAACACAGAAAAAGCATGTCATATTGAATTGCAATAACTTCCAACATGATTATTGGTACGTTGTTAGAGTATCTCTGTGAGAATCGTCAAGCTCATGCTACCAGATAGTTCTTTCATTGCCAATGCATGTAGTCGAGGCTATCCAACATCCCCAGGAAGCCACGTGCTTCATTGACTTCCAATATACGCCTCATGTCTTTTTCATTCAGACGACGTAAATATTCGGTCTCAAACATATTGATGATGCCCGTGAAAAATTTCCTCACGTACTCCAATGTTGTGGTGACACCCACACACACGTACTCGTCAACAGAATTAACTAGACTCCCATAACACAATTAACTAAGTTATAATGCATTTTTGATGGAGAAAAATTAACTTTTTCTAATGCATCATATCATTAACGGAAGTACGAGTCCCATTCACTGAGTCCATTCATAATATGAAGGAAAATATCCTTTTGCATTCGGAATCGATGCCGAATTTTGTTGTTGTTGTACATCGGCTTCCCAACGAATTAGTCGGTCATCTAGCGTTTATGAAATTCTGCAGTTGTGGTTAAAGTGCATCTATCCCTTCGTCAGCAGTGATTTGTATTTTTTGTTTAATTGTTTCTTTAACCTGTTCTGATTACTTCATTCAATCGTTTTGAATCGATCGATGGATCCATAGAATGCAAGGATGAGTTGGGAGAAATATGAGAGTAGAAGAGGTGAAAATGTGGAAGAGAAGATGTAGAAAATTATTTGGATATGAGTTTTATTTATAGGGGTCAAAAATTGAATTTTTTGGTGTTGGGGAAGAGGTAGCTGCTGGGGTCACATGGAAGCAGTACGCTAATGTGCTGACTAGCCGTGGCGGCGACGTAATAGTAGTGTATTGAATAGAGCGAAGTAGTTGTTGAGGTGACGTGGCAGCACGTGCTCACTGCATCGCTCCTGACTCAACATCTTGACACATCAAGAGTAGACAAGCTGTTGCGTCGTCTCCTCTATGTCGTCCGTTGCGATGTCACCTTCTTCTATGCGTCGATGTTTCCATTGTGTTGCCTGCTGCGCTTCTTGTTTTTTTTGCATCGTACATATCTAAAGTAGTCTTCTAATACATAAAAGTAACTTAATTACACTATACATGTCTAAAGTAGTGTTCCAGTACATAAGGTAACTTAACTTCAGACCTAGAACTTTAAAACAATTATTTCATGTCATTATGTTAATTTTATTCTAACAAATGCAATTATCAAAATAAAATGAGAGAAAAGGAGAGTGCGAGAGGGAGCGTGAAGATCGGATCGGTGGCTTCGCCGTCGTCGACGATCTCGGGAGGGATGGCCGTCACTCCGACTTACAGTGATGTCCTGATCGAAGGGAGATGGGTCTCGTTCCCTAGGGCAGCGGAGATAGCGGAGTCGTACGGAGGAGTGGGTGTGCGATCGCCGGTGAAGGGGGTTGTTGCTGAAGGGGCAATTTCAGTGAACGGGGGTTGCTGCTGAAAGGGAATTTTCGAACCCTACTGCCCATGGAGGATCTGGGACGGATCAATTGGGTGCTGGTGCAGGTGGATCGAGCGTTACCCCCATCTGATCAAGGTAAACACAAAATTTTTGTGTTCAATTTGCCGTTCGGGGTAGATGACGTTTGGCTGCGGGACTATTGCAATTGCGCCGGAGCTGTGATTAAGGCAAATGTGGTTCACAGAGCGAATGCCAAGGGAAAGTTCTTCGGTTTCGTGTATGCGAAAACCGAATTTGATGCAAATCAAATCGTGACACACTGTCACGGTTCCATTGCTAAGGGACATCGTTTGTTGGTTGCCCACGATAAAAACAAATCTCCCCGTCCTGTTGGTAAGATGCGTGCGAAGGTGGTACTCGATCGCTTGTGCAAGGGAGCCATTGTTCATCATAATCAAAATTTGGTGGAGAAGGGGCTTTTGGGTATTGCTAGAAACGAGTGCTCGGTGACTGCAATTCAAGAGGCGATAGGACGAGAAGGGGTCCGTGATGTCGAAGTCCGGGGTTTTGGGAACAGGGTGTTCTTGCTCTCTTTCCCGGACCCGGTTTTCGCAGAGTCTTTGAAGCTGCATGGGGAAGGTTGGTTAAAAACCTGGTTTGATCTTATCGTTTCTCCAGCTGAGGTATTGTTGAAACCTGGGGTGTTCGTTTGGTTGGAGATTACTGGTGTTCCTTTTCATGGCTGGGACATTGACAATTTTAGGCTGGTGGCTGGTCTTATCGGTGAAGTGATCAGCATTGTTGACACCTCCGACGCTGGAGATTCAATGGAGCGTGCTTTCGCTTTGGTCTGTTGTTCTCAGGTGCAGGTCTCTTCGGCTGAAGTGTTTCTAGAGTTGGGTGCTTCCTCCTTTCCAATTCTGTTGAAACCTGTACCATCTTCGTCAGTCCCCTTTCGAGTGCTGCAGAATTCGGTTAAGTCGACTAGTTCGGCATTCTCCAACAAAGGTACTGTATCAGAACGGGCCGATACGTCGTTGCAGACTCCAAGCCCAGTGGCTAAGGGCTTTGGGCTTGCGATCACGCCCTTTTCTCAATTAGGCGATACGCATGTTGGTGTAGAAGGGGGGAATCGAGTCCAATTCAGGTCTCATCTCTGTGAACAATCGCAGAACCAGAACGTGATCGACAGTCCGTCTGATTTGGGCGTTAAACATTTGCTGCAAAGTGATCCTGGGACATCTCGGGATGCTGGTCAATTGCAGAGTTTTGGGTCGCCGGTAGCTGTTGTTCCCGTGTCTGGGTTTCATCCTCCTAAACGGGGACGGGGTAGGCCGAGAAAGAACACCAAAGATCGTTCGGCAGTCCCACCTGCTGTGTTTTATCAAACAACCCCCAAGTCAGGATCAGCAAGCAATTGTGATCACTCTGGCCGGTTCATTGTTGATTTTGCGAAGAAGTTGAAAGGGAGCTCGGGTGATTGGAGCTACTGTAAGAAGGTGGGTAAAAAGGCCATTGACATTGGACCTTTGGTGCTGGAGCAGTTTGATTTCCTCGACATTGAGGTACCAAAGACAAACTTGTTTTTAAAAGAAGGGTCTGGTAGTGAGGAGGGGGAGGATTCGAATTCGATCACAGGTAATAATTTATCGCCTGTTTCGGATTCGTCTGAGTAATTTTATTGATGAGGTTCCTCACGTGGAACGTGAGAGGTATGCATTCCGACTTGAAGAGGAATTGCATTAAAAAAATGTGTTTTGTCTAATTATGTTGATTTTGTGTTGATTCAAGAAACCAAACTAGTTGTTGTTGATTGTGGTGTTCTCCGTTCTTGTGGTTTTGGCTCTGATTGGGGTGTGGATTGGATACCTGCGGTTGGGTCGGCTGGTGGGGTATTGGTAGCATGGAAATTGTCTGTTTGCCATGAGACTTCGGTTCGTTATGAGCAGAATGTGATAGTTTGGAATGGGTTGATTGTTAGTTCCCAACTCCCTTGCACTATGTTGAATGTCTATGCCCCTAATTTGTCTCGTGATAGGCGGTCTCTGTGGTCTACTTTGGTTGATTTACGGGACTCTTTTCATGACATTCTACTAGTTGGTGGGGATTTTAATGTTGTGTTGTATGTTGAGGAACGTCGTGGCAGTAGCTTCAAGAGAACAGATGCTGCAGCTTTCTCTGATTTTATTGAGGAATTGGGGTTGCTGGATCTTGTTATGATCGGGTCTAAGTATACTTGGTATGACACGGGATCGAAAGCCTCTCGTCTTGGTAGGTTTTTGGTTTCTTCTGAGGCACTCTCTGTTCTTGGTACACTGGTTCAACGGGGTCTCCCAAAAGGGGTTTCGGATCATAGACCAGTGGTTTTGGGTGTGGAGATTGTGGATTGGGGTCCGAAACCTATCCGCTTCATTAATGCTTGGCTTGAGCACAGGTCGTTCATTCCCACGGTCAAATTTCTATGGGAGTCTTATTCGTTCTCTGGTGATCCCAGTTTTGTTTTATGGTCTAAATTGAGGAGTCTGCGGCGGGATTTGCAGGTTTGGAATAAGGTAGTGTTTGGCAGGGTGGATGCAGATGTTGTAGTTTTGATTGCCGAGTTGGAAAGTTGGGATGCCATTTTGGAGGAAAGGGAGTTGGATGGGACGGAGCGTGCTAGCAGGGCTAGATGTCGAGCTCTTTTAATTCAAAAGACTCGTTGGTTGGCCAAAATTTGGAGCCAAAAGGCTAGATTCAGGTGGTTCAAAGGAGGCGACCGGTGCTCCCGTTTCTTTCATCGGATCGCTAACTATCGGGCCACTCGTAATCGGATTTCTAGCATTCGTGTAGACCATGCTACTCTAGACACCCCGGTGGCTATCAAACGGGCGGCGACTGACCACTTTGCCAAACGTTTTGAGGTTGATCCGGGGGTTCTTGTTGATTTACCACACCTCCCTTTTCGCCATATATCTGCGGTTCAGGCGAAGTGGTTGGAATCTGCTTTTGATGTGCAGGAAAATTTTCAGGCTGTGAAAGACTGTGGGGGAGAGAAGGCTCTGGGACCCGATGGGTTTTCCTTGAGGTTTTTTCAGGTGTGTTGGAGGATTGTTGGACTTGATGTGTGTAACTTTCTGTTATCCTTCCAGGCCTCAGGGAAACTTGACAAAGGGATTAATTCTTCTTTTCTGACTTTGATCCCTAAGTCAAATGCTATTACCAGTTTTGATGATTTTCGCCCTATCAGTTTGATCACTAGTCAGTATAAGATTCTGGCCAAGGTTCTTACAAATAGGCTCAAAAAGGTTCTCCCGGGGTTGATTAGCGATACCCAGAGTGGGTTTGTGGCAGGGAGACAGCTGGTTGACGGGGTCTTGATAGCCTCAGAGTTGATCAAGGAGTTGAAGCGTTCGAAAGAGGAGGTGGTGCTTCTTAAATTGAACTTTGAAACGGCCTATGATAAAGTCCATTGGGGGTTTATTGACAAGGCTTTGACGGAGATGGGGTTTGGCAGTTTATGGAGAACCTGGATGCAGGGTTGTTTTAGAGCCTCGTTGTCAGTTTTGATTAATGGGTCGCCGAGCTCAGATTTTCAGATTCTTAATGGCATTCGGCAAGGGTGTCCCTTGTCACCATTTCTGTTTATAATTGCTGCTGAGGGGTTGCATCAACTTATGGAGGAAGGGTTGAGGACTGGGGCGTTTCGGGGAGTCCAAGTGGGGTCGGCTGGACTTGTTGTTTCTCATTTGCAATTCGCAGATGACACCTTGTTGTTCATCAAGGGTGATATGGAGGGCCTTCTTTTCTTTAAAGACCTGTTGGAGAAGTTTCAGAAGGGGTCGGGTTTGAAAATAAATTTTTCTAAGTCAACCGCTGTGGTGCTGAATGAGAGAGTCTGTATGGAGGAAGATGTGGCTCGTTCCTTGGGTTGTCAGGTGGGATCGTTACCTATGAAGTACTTGGGATTTTGGTTGGGTGTGAACCTGAGGAGGATTTCGGCCTGGGACCCGGTGGTAGAGAAGTTTAAAAAGGCCCTTGGGTTGTGGAAGCTCAAGAACCTGAACATGGCAGGTCGCATCGTCTTAATTAAGTCATCCTTATCGGCTCTCCCTTTGTTCTTTATGTCTCTCTTGAAAGCCCCTAAAAAGGTGATATCTGTCTTAGAAGCTTGGCAGAGGAGGTTTTTGTGGACTAATCCTTTTACCGGGAAGATGTTGTGCAAGGTCCGTTGGAGTGTGGTGTGTAAATCCAAGGAGGAAGGTGGACTTGGCATTAGGAGGTTGGGGGAATGAATGCAAGTTTGTTGGCCAAGTGGTGGTGGCGGTTCGCGTGTGATTCTGATTCTCTTTGGAAAAAGGTGATCTGTGCACTTTTTGGCTGGGAAGTCTCTGATTGGGATCTGCTTAAGGTTGATAAGCCGGGGTCCTCTTTCTTGGTCAATCATATCATTTCCCTGGCTTCTGATCCTAGTTTTGAAGCCTTTTTTGGAAATCAGAGTGTTCATTGGAGGTTGGGGAAGGGAGATCGGATATCTTTTTGGGATGATGTGTGGGTAGGTTCTTCCTCGCTCCGTCATCGTTTCCCTAATCTCTATTCGGTGGCTGCTGCAAAGTTCGAGAAAGTGCACTTCTTTTGGCTTTCGGGTGTTTGGAGGGTTGGGTACATGCGTGAATTGGACCCCTGGGAAGATGAGGAGGCCTTGGTTTTGATGGGTTTGGTGGATGGAGCGGTGTTGAGACCTGATATGGAGGATTGCCTGATTTGGGAGAAGCATGTTGTCACGGCCCAATTTCAGTAAATCGAACTCGGGACGCGAACGTTTTAAAAACATAAAAACACTTGAAACCTGTTTTCATTAAACCACTTTAAAATACCAATTTAGTTCAACAAAATAATAATTACAACTTAAAACAGGTCCCAACAAGTAGACAAAAACGAGGTACACGTCACTAGACTCAAAACACCCAGAAACCCGCTTCAAGCTTCAGAAGCTCACCTAGTCCGTCCCACGAACAGTACCTGTAGGAAAAGCAGCTAGGGGTGAGCGTTCGCTCACCACCACGGATAACGGACTGACTACGGCATAATTAGCAGACAAAGCAGGTAACACCAACAACAACTCAACACCGGGGAGCATCATCCCCAACCCAAGTACTCTAACTGAACATACACCCACTGTTGCCTTCCCTGACCAACTCGACACCCTGACACGTAAAGTAGACCCGACACAACCATTGACGACCTCTTCCAAGGACTCAAAAGAAAGTTACGCAACACCAAACAGCATCACAAGGGATCACCCCAACACAAGATCACGAAGGATCACACACCAAACAAGATCACAAAGGATCGCAAACCAGCTGCCAAGAACGCCCTCCCGGGACTCTAAACCGGTCAGGCCAACCCAAGAATGTTGCAACTTACCGGGACTCTAACCCATAAGCCAGCCAGAAAATGCTGCAACTTACTGGGACTCTAACCCATAAGTTAGCCGGAAAATGCTGCAACTTACTGGGACTCTAACCCATAAGCCAGCCAAGGTATGCTCACAAACCCAAACCACACACGCGCGGCCAGGACCCCTTTATTGGCGGGCGGGCCCCCTACCCCGTCTGAACATGCAGACGCGTGTGCTCGTGGACCCCCGTTTCAGGAAGCGGGCCCCCAACCTCCGGTAACCACAATCACAATCACAATCACAATCACAATCACAATCACAAACACAATCACAAGCAAAATCAACAACCAGTAACAACACAGGTTCAACACCCACAGGCACTCATGGCCACCAAGACACTAACCGTAAAACTCGGACTCAACAGCCCCACAGGCACTCACGACCTCCCAAGACTCACCGACAGTAAGACACGGACTCAACAGCCCCACATGCACTCACGGCCTCCCAAGACACCAACCATAAAACACACTTGCAACTTACCGAGACTCTAACTCGTAAGCCAGCTAAAGAAAGCTTGCAACCCCCCCGAGACTCTAACTTGGTAGGCCAGCCAAAGACACCAACCATAAAACACGCTTGCAACTTACCGAGACTCTAACTCGTAAGCCAGCTAAAGAAAGCTTGCAACCCCCCCCCCCCCCCCCCCCCCCCCCCCGAGACTCTAACTCGGTAGGCCAGCCAAAGACACCAACCTTAGTACACGGGCTCTCACGGCCACCCAAAACACCAAAGGTAAAGACACGGGTTCCACAACCCCACGGGCACTCATGGCCACCCAAAACTCAACGATAAAACACGCTTGCAACTTACCACTCGTAAGCAGCTAAAAAACCAACAGTAAAGTACGGGCTCTCAAGGCCACCCAAGACGCCAAAATAAACAATCAACCTCCGGCTTAACCCAAGCCTCCAACAGTCCTAATATCAACAGTTTCACAATCAACCTCTGGGCATGGTCATATGCCTCCAGTGCTCCTAATATCAACAAGTTCACAAACAACCTCCGGGCATGGTCATATGCCTCCAGTAATTCAATTAACGCTAAGTTCTCTACTCCTACGACACTACTAAGTGTCACATGCTTTTCTCATAATTACTTAATTTCCCGTAACATGCTTTTCTGATAAACGCTACAATCCGTATCATGCTTTTCTAATAATTACCAAGTTCCCGTAGCATGCTTTTCTAATAATTACCAAGTTCTCGTAGCATGCTTTTCTAATATTTAAATAAACCTATTCAACCCACGACACCCCGGTGTCACATGCAATTCTACTGTTAACTTTCCCCAGTCAGGGCCGAGATCCGGCTACTTTTCCCTACCTCGTGCGTGTTCTCCCAAAAGCCAAACCACGAGCTCCGGTGATGATCTCAGTCACTCACCCAGTTTTCCCTTGCCTCGGTCCGTGCACGATCTAAAAGAACACAATTTAAAGGCACTTTTAAACTAGTACGAATAAACCGAAAACCATTAAACTCGATGCCCAAACTTAACCCCGACAATGTCGATCACTCCCAAACTTCCCAATTACTCGACATTGTCGATAAAGTACCCGTAAAGGCCGATTCGCCCGACATGGCGAATCTGCCCGGGTTTTGTTAATTGCCTTCCGGGGCTCCAAAAGCCCCCGTTTTCGTTTCTACGGTCTTAGAATAGTTCAAGGAACCCAATGCACTTGACGGAATCGAATTCCGACTTCTAAATCAAATAATTAACGTTTAAAGTTTCTAAAACTCGTTAATTGCAACTTTTCCAATTTAATTCCAAATTTCAATTCGGTTGTGGATAAATGATCCGGGGAACGTTCTAAACCACCCGAACACAAAACCCGATCACCCGAGCACGTGGGCCCCACCCGGCCAAGCTTGGAAAAATTCCCTTTTTGCCCAAAACATCCATAACGAACCCCAAACCTCAACCATTCATCTTTCATTTTGTTTTAGTTTAAAACACTAACCACACATCAAAAAGACCAAAATACCCCCCCTTTTCATTTTGTCTTTTCTTTAAAGTCAAGGGTAATGTTGTCCTCCCTTTTTCCTTCACCACATTAATGACATGTGTCATGTGGGTCCCACACCTTTTTGGGAAAATATCTCCTAGATATTATCTGTCAGATTCGCGAAATTCGGCTGTTTCGGGCCCCGAACCGGGCACTTTTTTTCCAAGAAATTACGAAACTTGACAGGCTACAAGGAAACGGCTCAACTAAGACCGCTACGACGATGGCTAAGCTTTTTGGATCCAAAACAGTCCTCGAATGGACCAAAACGTCGCTCAGTTGACTTTTCCAGCGAAAAGTCAACATTTCCCAAATTGATCAGAAAGTTGCCCTGAGTCCCCCAGAACTCACTTTGGTCGATAACGGGGTCAACTTAAGTCCGGTATGACCCTCGGGGTCCAATTCCGGTTCAATTCAGTGTCTGCTCAAATTTTTAAATTTTCCTGTTTTTTCGCAGATTTGACTGGCGTTGACACGGGAGTAGTTATTACACATGTGAAAGCTTCTCGGTCGCCGCTTCTTATCGTTGCTTGGTGGGGCCGGTTGGGGGTGT